>CM073122.1:44157206-44784706 GCA_037039145.1 Fundulus diaphanus
GGAGTAACGAGTGCTTATTTTGGAAAATAACGGAGTTACTGATTACTGAATTCGCAAAACTAACGCGTTAGATTACTCGTTACTGAAAAAACCTAATAAGAGTACTCTAACGCGTTACTTATAACGTGTTACCCCCAACACTGATTGGAATTACGCCCTTATGTGTGCACACTATATTTAGATGGCCATCATATCGGTGGTAGCGCTACACATACCTAATCCAGACGAATGATTGTTCAAATCCAGCGCCGAGCTGATCAACTGCGTCCTCACCGATGTCTATCCTGTCCGACGTCACCTCAGGTGAGCTGAGTTCGATCAGCTGATGCTCCACTCCAAACACGTAACCTCCAGCCCAGTCTTATCTTGCGCAATCACCACCATCAACCATGCAGAAACACGTATCTTTACTTATGCACAGTTCGTGAAGATGCACAAACAGTTTTTGACTGGTTTTGTAGCGGCCAAGCCAATACTTTAAGCCACTGAGGTGCTGCATCGGGGTAATAGAGTTGACGCGCTTATTGTTACCTTTTTGGGATGAATTAGAGTCCGAGTCGTCAGGGCATGTTGAACGCTTCGTCCATTTATTTTCCTCTTTGCATATCAAATGTCCATCATACATGAACACATCTCCAGACAACACATAAAGCAGACTTGCTTGCTTGTATTTATCTTTTTGCGGTCAAAAACTGTTTTCCCCTTCCGGGTGGAAAACCTACCTATCAAAGAAAAGTTCCCCCCTTAAAAAGACATGAACGCTAATTACCCAATCAATGCATTTGCGCTCCTACATATAGGATTAAAGATTAAAATCGTATTTCTTTTAAAGGCCAGCTAAAGATATTTTAAAGCTGCTTCCACTTTTGGACGAATGTGTATAAATGGTTTGGTAAAATATGTACCGTGACTTACAGATGACGCCCAAACATTTGGGTGTGCTGCCATCTAGTGTTGGAAATAATAAATGTTTTTTCCTTCAAAACACAATTCATGTTATAAATAATTGTCAAAAAAATATGGTTGGACGTAGCAAAAATGTTTTTGATAACTTTTGATCCTCTATGTGTGAGGAATTTTTTGGAGTAACTTTGAATGCCATAAGTGTAACGGTTTAGGAGTAGTTTATTCAAATGTAACCCCCAAAAATATGGGAAAATGACATCTTTGATGAGAAATGAATGATTTCCTGTAGGAGGTAGCCCATTGCTTCAAGAGGCTTTTTTGTAGGGCCTATGAAGTTACATGCACTTACCGAGTTTCATAATTCTCAGACAAAGCATGGCTTGGGGCTTACTGATTTAATGCGTTTTTAATGGTTTTCCACAAACCTGATTTTTGCAATGCGACAGCTCAGGCAAATATGCATATTTCATAAAACCTTTGATAACTTTTAAACGTCAATGTCTTAACTGCATGCTGAAAAAATTTGAAAGTAATAGGTTAAAATGCCTAGGACTAGTTCGTTAAAGTTTGAGGCAAAAACGGCCAATATTTTACCCTTTGACCCAAAATAGCAGACTTCCTGTGGGTTTTAGAGCATACCCCCAAGAGACTTTTTTTCATAATTTTAAAAAACCTACCAAGGTAAAAAATTTCAGCTTTCTACGTGTTACGGTTTGGCCCAACTCACTCTAGTTGGCGCTGTTGAGCAGGTTTGCCACGCCCGTTTTCAATTACACTAAAATCATGCGATTTCTCACGGGGGACAATTTTGGGCAAAGTTTGGTGAGTTTTCATGCATGTTTAGGCCTCCAAAAAGCCGTTTCAAAAGTCCCAAGAATAAATAATAATAATAATTAAAGCCGCAAGCGGCGATGAGCGGCCCTCGCAGCCAAGCACCGCTGGGGTACGCGCACCGCCTGCCGCCAGCCACCGCAGAAGCTGTCACGCATTTTCCCCGCCCGTCCACCGGGCGATTCACACGAACCCTTTCGGCAGCGCTCCCCCACGACTCACAAAAAATCTGGTGCAGATTTGTCGATGCAGCGAGGAGATACAGCCATTGAATAATGATAATGCATTTGGCCACCGGGCCGGACCGCTGGGGTTGTAAAGAGATGACATGTTGGAACTATATAAATAAAATTGGATTGAATTCATTTGTCTTTATATAAAACACATGAGTTGCCTCTTGGCATGACATGCACTATATATATATATATATATATATATATATATATATATATATATATATATATATATACACATTTGACCTAATAAAATACATTATTCATGTTTTTATTAGGTCAAATGCAATAATTCAATTCAATTTTATTTATATAGCGCCAATTCATGAAACATGTCATCTCAAGGCACTTTAAAAAGTTACGTTCAATCATATTATACAGATTGGTCAAAAATGTTCCTATATAAGGAAACCGGTTGATACATATTGGGTCAGATTATACAGATTGGTCAAAAATGTTCCAATATAAGGAAACCGGTTGATTGCATCAAAGTCTCGACAAGCAGCATTCACTCGTGGAGAAGCGTAGAGCCACAGGGAGAGTCGTCTGCATTGTACATGGCTTTGCTGCAATCCCTCATACTGAGCAAGCATGAAGCGACAGTGGGAAGAAAAACTCCCCATTAACGGGAAGGAAAACCTCCAGCAGAACCGGGCTCAGTATGAACGGTCATCTGCCTCAAGCGACTGGGGGTTACAGAAGACAGAGCAGAGACACAACAAGACAGACAAAAAAGCACAGAAGCACACAGTGATCCAGTAATCTGTTCTATATAACCACAACTGTTCTAACTTTGGGCAATAACTAATGTGCAATAATCTATTTAATACACTGTGCTATAACCTGTGCAAGGATCCAGAAGAACTTCTTCTGCTTTCACCAAGCGAATATATGTTACAGAAGACAGAGCAGAGACACAACAAGAGAGACAAAAAAAGCACAGAAGCACACATTGATCCAGTAATCTGTTCTACATTAGATGGTAATAGCGGGTGAGCCGTCTTCTTTGGATTATGTCACAGTTAACAGAACGCCAGACCAGGTGTACCTACTATGAAGATAAAAGAGAGAGAACAGAAAGTTAAAGCAGAAATGACAACACGTAATGCATAATTGAAGAACAGTAGAACTCTATAGAGTGAGAAAATTAGATCCTGACGTCCTCCAGTAGCCTAAGCCTATAGCAGTAAAACTATTAAGGTAGCTCAGAGTAACATGAGCCACTCTAGTTATAAGCTTTGTCAAAAAGGAAAGTGTTAAGATTAGTCTTAAAAGTAGACAGGGTGTCTGCTTCACGGACCAAAACTGGGAGTTGGTTCCACAGGAGAGGAGCCTGATAGCTAAAGGATCTGCCTCCCATTCTACTTTTAGAGACTCTAGGAACCACCAGCAGACCTGCAGTCTGAGAGTGAAGTGCTCTGTTAGGAACATACGGGGTAATCCGAGCTCTGATATATGATGGAGCTTGATTATTAAGGGCTTTATACGTTAGAAGAATTTTAAATTCTATTCTTGATTTAACAGGAAGCCAATTAAGGGAAGCTAAAATTGGAGAAATATCATCCCTCTTGTTGATTTTCATCAGAACTCTTGCTGCAGCATTTTGGATCAGCTGAAGACTTTGAAAAGATCATGAAAGAGGAGGTGAAGATAACATTAAAATTCAAAAAGAAAGATGAAAATATTGCTCTGAGCCAAAAAATTGTTTCTAAGGAAACAAAAAAGAAAATAGGGGAAGTTGAAATGGCTAAAACGCTGAGAGATGGAAGCTTGTTAAATGTTTGTAAATTGGAAGAACAAAAAAGGAAAGCAATGAGTGTTGAGAGTATTGGAAATAAAAGAGTGGAAAGTAAAAGAGTGTTGGGAGAAAAGAAAGGATCCCGAGGAGTTATTTATGGAATTCCAGTTAATGAAGATCTAGAGAAATTAAAACATAAAATCATGTTAAAGTCAAGGATATAGAGAGAATGCAGAAAACAGTTAATAATGAGCGAGTTGACAGCTTATCTGTGCTTCTGGAATTTTCTACTCCAGAAGTTCCAGATAGAGTCAAAGTGGGTTTCTTGTGTTATTCAGTTAGGCCTTATGTTCCACCTCCACTTCGGTGTTTCAAGTGTCAGAGGTATGGTCACATTTGCTGCAGTGTGCAGGGGCAAACAGAGCTGTTTAAAATGTGGAGGGGACCACAATATACAAGAATATGGTAAAAATGTTCAGGATAAATGCTGTAATTGTGGTGGGGAACATAGGGCAACATATGGAGGGTGTGAAAGATTATGTAACTGGTAATTTAGTAGAGCAGATTGGGAGAAATATAAGGAAATAAGTGAAGATAAAATTAAGGAAATTGACATGAATCTTGGTATTGATTCATTAAACAAAATCTTTTGTAGTTCAATCATAGAAGCTGTTCAACAGTCAGTTCCAAAGAAAGGAGGGATACATAAAAAGAAGATAATTCCATGGTGGACAATAGAATGTGACCAGGCTATTAAATCCCGAAATAAAGCTTTTAAAATTCTATAAGGAAATCAGAATTTTCAAAATTTAATTGAATACAAGAAGATGCAAGCTATAGTAAAAAGAGTTATAAGAAATACAAAAAGAGAATATTGGAGAAATTATTGTAATTCATTAGGAAGAGAAACAGATATAGGGAAAGTATGGAAAATGATTAAACGAATGAATGGTATTAAAAGGGATTATAGTTATCCAGTTTTAGTTAGTGATAGAACAACGGCAGGTATTAATGAAGAAAAAGCAACAATGTTGTCACAAACATTTGTACAAATACATAGTTCCAATAATATTAGTGAAGAGTAGAAAACGGATAGAGCTATAACTTTATTGGAATTGGAATCTATTGTGGTTCCAATTCCAAAAACAGGTAAAGATAGCTCAAAACCAGAAAATTATAGACCTATTGCTTCAACATCATGTTTAAGTAAAATTATGGAGAAAATGGTAATTGAAAGATTAATTTATTTTGTTGAATCAAAAGGGTACTTATCAAATTATCAAAGCGGTTTCAGAAGAGGAAGGAATACTATGGATCCAATTGTGTGTTTACAACATGAGGTACTAACAGCAAAAGTTAATAAAGAAAGTGTTTTGGCAGTGTTCTTAGATATAGAAAAGGCTTATGATATGATGTGGAAAGAGGGATTATTGATCAAATTGAGGAAAATGTGAATTTGTGGAAGAATTTATCATTGGGTAGAGAACTTTTTAACAATTCAATTCAATTCAATTTTATTTATATAACGCCAATTCATAAACATGTCATCTCGAGGCACTTTACAAAGTCAAAATCAATCATATTATACAGATTGGTCAAAAATTTCCTATATAAGGAAACCAGTTGATTGCATCAAAGTCCCAACAAGCAGCATTCACTCCTGGAGAAGCGCAGTGCTACAGGGAGAGTCGTCTGCATTGTCCATGGCTTTGCAGCAATCCCTCATACTGAGCAAGCATGAAGCGTCAGTGGAAAGAAAAACCACCCATTAGCAGGAAGGAAAAACCTCCAGCAGAACCGGGCTCAGTATGAACAGTCATCTGCCTCGACCGACTGGGGGTTACAGAAGACAGAGCAGAGACACAACAAGACAGACAAAAAAGCACAGAAGCACACATTGATCCAGTGATCTGTTATACATTAGATGGTAATAGTGGTGATCTGTCTTCCCTGGATGATGTCACAGTTAACAGAACGTCAGACTAGGTGTACCTACTATGAAGAAAAAAGAGAGAGAGCAAAAAGTTACAAGCTGAAATGACAACAATCATTTCAATGTAATGCAATGCAAAACTGGAGAGCAGTAGACTGGAGAACAGTAGAAATCAGTAGAGTGAGAGAAATAGGCCCTGATGTCCTCCAGCAGCCTAAGCCTATAGCAGCATAACTACAGATGTAGCTCAGGGTAACATGAGCCACTCTAACTATAAACTTAAATTCTATTCTTGATTTAACAGGAAGCCAATGAAGGGAAGCTAAAATTGGAGAAATATGATCCCTCTTGTTGATTTTCATCAGAACTCTTGCTGCAGCATTTTGGATCAGCTGAAGACTTCGAACTGCATTTTGTGGACTTCCTGATAGTAAAGAATTACAATAGTCCAGCCTTGAAGTAACAAATGCATGGACTAGTTTTTCAGCATCACCCCTGGACAGAATGTTTCTAATTTTGGCGATATTCCTGAGGTGAAAAAAAGGAAACTCTGGAAACCTGTTTAATATGGGATTTAAATGACATGTCTTGGTCGAAGACAACACCAAGATTTTTAACTTTATTTCCAGAGGCCAGAATGGATAATACAGGTAAGAGTTGGTAAGAGTCTTTCAGGGAGAAATTAAAAAGAACCACACAAGGAAGTATTATCAGTCCTTTATTATTTTCAGTTATGATAAATGATGCACTTAAAGAAATAGAAAATTAATTGGGTTGTTCATTGTTTGCTGATGACGGAGCTATTTGGAAACGTAGAAGGAATGTTAAATTTATTGTAGGGAAAGTCCAAAAAGCAATTCATAAGATTGAACAATGGTCTTACAAATGGAGTTTTAAATTTTCGGTAGATAAAACAAAAGTATTGCTTTTTACTCAGAAAAGAAATCAAGAAGTACAACTGAAGTTATATAATCAAGATTGTACTGTTCTCTCTATGTGTTTTACTCTTGCGTGAACACAGATAAACAGCCAGCCAAACTCCTTATTCAAGAGCCAGGAAGTGAGCGGCTTGCTCCTTTATTATCTTCTTACACATTTAGTCAGCATTTCTGACTGCTTTGAATCCAGTGTAAAACTAGAAAAGAAAGATACAAAAAAAATGGCTTAATAAACAGCCATGTAAATATCAGTATTAACGTATCAAAGTATCAGCTGCTTAATATTAACTCAACAGGTATTTTCACAGCCGGCTAGAAAAGCGGCAAATTAGCAAGTAAACACACACACTCTGCTGTCACACGGACCACGACATTTTACCGTTGCTTTTATACACAAAATAACCATAAAAGATATTAACATATCTTATCGAATCTGTAAACAAGAGCAACACTTACAACCATTGCTTTCGGAGAGATTAACTGCATTGTTGCTGCCCTGGGACGATGCACACACGCTGTCTTCCTCTTGTTTGCGTCTTTACTTCCTACTTCCGGTTCGGAAGATTTTCAACATAAAAGCACCGCAAATTCATTTAAAACAGAGAACGGTATATTAACATTTCAAAGTAGTTTTTAAATGTCTTTTAAACATATTAAACATATTCAGGGCAGAACAAAGATCTAGAGAGAGTAAAGCAATTTAAATTCTTAGAGTATGGTTTGATGAAAAACTATCCTGGAAAGTGCACATAGATAAGGTTATTGAAAAATGTAAAAGGATACTTAATATATTGAGATGTTTAGTTGGGTATGAATGTTACATTCCTGCAGTGAAAAATAAAAGGGTTCATAATAAGGTTGGACATATATATATATATATATATATATATATATATATATATATATATATATATATATATATATATATATATATATATAAATAAAGGCAAGGCAAAGGCAAATTTATTTGTATAGCACAATTCAGTACAGAGACAATGCAAAGTGCTTTATTCAAATACAGGAAAAGAAAACAGAAAATGTAGACATCAATAAACAGCTGGACTAAAAAAGTTGAACTAATGCTGTTTCAGTAGAACAGTTTAACTAGAACAGTCAAAAACAGTCCTAAACAAATGTGTTTTTAATCTTGATTAAAAAGAACTCAGGTTTTCCGCACTTTTACAGTTTTCTGGAAGTTTGTTCCAGATAAGTGGAGCGTAGGAACTAAATGCTGCTTCTCCTTGTTTAGTTCTGGCTGTAGGTACGCAGAGAAGGCTGGAGCCAGAAGACCTTAGTGCTCTGGATGGTTGATACACTGATAACAAGTCTGTGATGTATTTAGATGCGTTCAGCAGCGTTCTGGATCAGCTGCAGCTGTCTGATCCACTTTTTAGGCAGACCTGTGAAAACACCGTTGCAGTAATCGATTCTACTAAAGATAAACGCATGGATTAGTTTTTCCAGATCCTGCTGAGACATCAGCCCTTTAATCCTGGAAATGTTCTCCAGGTGATAGAAAGCCGATCTTGTAATTGTCTTATATATATATATATTATATATATATATATATATATATATATTTACATACACATGTACTGACATATATTCACTTGGTGATAGCAGCAGAAGTTCTTCCGGATCATTGCACAGGTTATAGCACAGTGTATTAAATAGATTATTGCACATTATTTATTGCCCAAAGTTATAACAGTTGTGGTTATATAGAACAAATTGCTGGATCAATGTGTGCTTCTGTGCTTTTTTGTCTGTCTTGTTGTGTCTCTGCTCTGTCTTCTGTAACCCCCAGTCGGTCGAGGCAGATGACCGTTCATACTGAGCCCGGTTCTGCTGGAGGTTTTTCTTTCCTGTTAATGGGGAGGTTTTTTTTCCCTGTTGCTTCATGCTTGTTCAGTATGAGGGATTGTTGCAAAGCCATGGACAATGCAGACTACTCTCCCTGTGGCTCTACGCTTTTTCAGGAGGAAATGCTGCTTGTCAAGACCTTAATGCAATCAACTGGTTCCCTCGGCTAAAATGTTTATCCATTTTAGCCGCGCAATCCTCCATAATTAAAGTCCGACAGTCCACAGATGGCAACAGTTTGTTGATTCAAAATTAATTGTTCATCCACTTCAGCAACCGATGCATTGGAATCAGTGTTGGGCAAGTTACTTTGAAAAAGTAATTAGTTATAGTTACTAGTTACTTCTCCCAAAAAGTAACTGAGTTACTAACTGAGTTACTCCACTATAAAAGTAACTAGTTACTAGTAAAAGTAACTATTGCGTTACTTTTTCGTTTCTGGCTTTTTTATTTATTTTTTTACAAATTTTTTGCTGACATGTCCATTCAATGCACCCCCCCCCCCCCCCCACACACACACACACACACACACACACACACATACTCCCCCTTTTGTGTTGAACAGTGAAGTGTGGTGAAAGCAGCTTTAATTCTCCATCACATAACTTTCATATCGCGCATGCATTGACTTTTTCAACAATTTTCTCTTGCGGTTTTCAGCAGCAACGGCATTGTTTCTTATGGTTTAATATTGTCCATATGCCTTCTTTAAATATTTCTAATTCTACTCGCAGGACATGCGCAATTCCAAACTTTTTTCCTGTCATTGCCATGGTGAATCACGTTATTTGCGTTCCAGTGATCGGGATTTTTTTCATGCTCACGTTATCCATAAGGGCCAGTGGGCCAGTGCCCAGGGGCACCAACCATGGGGGGGCACCACATGACACATGCTTTAAAAATATATTTTTCATAAATAGTTATATTATTTAGCTACTTGAAATTGTTGAAAGACCATGCATTATTCGTTTTGTGAACACTGATGTCACAATAATAATAAATGATAAATAAATCAAGATTTTTTTGATTTCAACATTTTAAAATGAGATATTTGAATATTGCTCACTGCTCATATGCCTACATGTAGTTGTGTAAGTTAGTAAATAGTAAAGAAATCCCCTTGATTATGTCTGATGTTTTTGACCGGAGGACAGCACGGGTAAGGGGGGGGGGCTTTGAGGTATAGTGCCCAGGGGCACCACATTGTCTTAATACGGGCCTGGCTGAGAATGACAAAGGGAGGAAGAGCTGCTCAGAGTTGCAGCTTTCTACTCAGTGTAGATCAGCCGTTTTTTCTGAAACGACTGTGCAGCATAGCTTTGCTGTGCGCGCTGAATCCAGATGCAGTGCGCGAATGCACACGCGCGCAGTTCAGAAGAAACATAAACAGTTTGGCGCGTCAGTCAGTTCGAAACAGTTCCTGTATCGGTCACGTAGCACATAAGCGCGTCGACACAGGTTTTTCTGTACGAGCTCGACTCATGCGCCGACGCATCCGTGTTGCCGGACCCATGTTCTTGTCCTTTTCGCTGTTTAACTCAAAATAACGTGCTTACCTCCAAGAATCAAACGCTGTCTTCTTGCCCATCTTGCCGCGGTACAAACACAAATAGCTTACACACACAGGTGCGCGCGCGCGCGCACACACACACACACACAGAGGCAAGGAGGAGCAGGGTACAGACGCAAGCAGCCGCATCTGACTAAATGCAGAAAAGCAGGGACTTCACTTTCCTTATCGAGGGAAATTCTTAAAGTAACGGAGTAACGAGTGCTTATTTTGGAAAATAACGGAGTTACTGATTACTGAATTCGCAAAACTAACGCGTTAGATTACTCGTTACTGAAAAAACCTAATAAGAGTACTCTAACGCGTTACTTATAACGTGTTACCCCCAACACTGATTGGAATTACGCCCTTATGTGTGCACACTATATTTAGATGGCCATCATATCGGTGGTAGCGCTACACATACCTAATCCAGACGAATGATTGTTCAAATCCAGCGCCGAGCTGATCAACTGCGTCCTCACCGATGTCTATCCTGTCCGACGTCACCTCAGGTGAGCTGAGTTCGATCAGCTGATGCTCCACTCCAAACACGTAACCTCCAGCCCAGTCTTATCTTGCGCAATCACCACCATCAACCATGCAGAAACACGTATCTTTACTTATGCACAGTTCGTGAAGATGCACAAACAGTTTTTGACTGGTTTTGTAGCGGCCAAGCCAATACTTTAAGCCACTGAGGTGCTGCATCGGGGTAATAGAGTTGACGCGCTTATTGTTACCTTTTTGGGATGAATTAGAGTCCGAGTCGTCAGGGCATGTTGAACGCTTCGTCCATTTATTTTCCTCTTTGCATATCAAATGTCCATCATACATGAACACATCTCCAGACAACACATAAAGCAGACTTGCTTGCTTGTATTTATCTTTTTGCGGTCAAAAACTGTTTTCCCCTTCCGGGTGGAAAACCTACCTATCAAAGAAAAGTTCCCCCCTTAAAAAGACATGAACGCTAATTACCCAATCAATGCATTTGCGCTCCTACATATAGGATTAAAGATTAAAATCGTATTTCTTTTAAAGGCCAGCTAAAGATATTTTAAAGCTGCTTCCACTTTTGGACGAATGTGTATAAATGGTTTGGTAAAATATGTACCGTGACTTACAGATGACGCCCAAACATTTGGGTGTGCTGCCATCTAGTGTTGGAAATAATAAATGTTTTTTCCTTCAAAACACAATTCATGTTATAAATAATTGTCAAAAAAATATGGTTGGACGTAGCAAAAATGTTTTTGATAACTTTTGATCCTCTATGTGTGAGGAATTTTTTGGAGTAACTTTGAATGCCATAAGTGTAACGGTTTAGGAGTAGTTTATTCAAATGTAACCCCCAAAAATATGGGAAAATGACATCTTTGATGAGAAATGAATGATTTCCTGTAGGAGGTAGCCCATTGCTTCAAGAGGCTTTTTTGTAGGGCCTATGAAGTTACATGCACTTACCGAGTTTCATAATTCTCAGACAAAGCATGGCTTGGGGCTTACTGATTTAATGCGTTTTTAATGGTTTTCCACAAACCTGATTTTTGCAATGCGACAGCTCAGGCAAATATGCATATTTCATAAAACCTTTGATAACTTTTAAACGTCAATGTCTTAACTGCATGCTGAAAAAATTTGAAAGTAATAGGTTAAAATGCCTAGGACTAGTTCGTTAAAGTTTGAGGCAAAAACGGCCAATATTTTACCCTTTGACCCAAAATAGCAGACTTCCTGTGGGTTTTAGAGCATACCCCCAAGAGACTTTTTTTCATAATTTTAAAAAACCTACCTAGGTAAAAAATTTCAGCTTTCTACGTGTTACGGTTTGGCCCAACTCACTCTAGTTGGCGCTGTTGAGCAGGTTTGCCACGCCCGTTTTCAATTACACTAAAATCATGCGATTTCTCACGGGGGACAATTTTGGGCAAAGTTTGGTGAGTTTTCATGCATGTTTAGGCCTCCAAAAAGCCGTTTCAAAAGTCCCAAGAATAAATAATAATAATAATTAAAGCCGCAAGCGGCGTTGATCGGCCCTCGCAGCCAAGCACTGCTCCTGCCTATTGGCCACCGCGGGGGTTCGCGCACCGCCAGCCGCCAGCCACCGCAGAAGCTGTCACGCATTTTCCCCACCCGTCCACCGGGCGATTCACACGAACCCGTTCGGCAGCGCTCCCCCACGACACACAAAAAATGTGGTGCAGATCGGTCGATGCAGCGAGGAGATACAGCCGTTGAATAATGATAATGCATTTGGCCACCGGGCCGGACCGCTGGGGTTGTAAAGAGATGACATGTTGGAACTATATAAATAAAATTCAATTGAATTAATTTGTCTTTATATAAAACACACGAGTTGCCTCTTGGCATGACATGCACTATATATATATATATATATATATATATATATATATATATATATATATATACATATATATATACATTTGACCTAATAAAATACATTATTCATGTTTTTATTAGGTCAAATGCAATAAATTAATTCAATTCAATTTTATTTATATAGCGCCAATTCATGAAACATGTCATCTCAAGGCACTTTACAAAGTTAAGTTCAATCATATTATACATATTGGGTCAGATTATACAGATTGGTCAAAAATGTTCCTATATATGGAAACCAGTTGATTGCATCAAAGTCCCGACAAGCAGCATTCACTCCTGGAGACGCGTAGAGCCACAGGGAGAGTCGTCTGCATTGTACATGGCTTTGCTGCAATCCCTCATACTGAGCAAGCATGAAGCGACAGTGGGAAGAAAAACTCCCCATTAACGGGAAGGAAAACCTCCGGCAGAACCGGGCTCAGTATGAACGGTCATCTGCCTAGACCGACTGGGGGTTACAGAAGACAGAGCAGAGACACAACAAGAGAGACAAAAAAAGCACAGAAGCACACATTGATCCAGTAATCTGTTCTACATTAGATGATAATAGCGGGTGAGCCGTCTTCTTTGGATGATGTCACAGTTAACAGAACGCCAGACCAGGTGTACCTACTATGAAGATAAAAGAGAGAGAACAGAAAGTTAAAGCAGAAATGACAACACGTAATGCATAATTGAAGAACAGTAGAACTCTATAGAGTGAGAAAATTAGATCCTGAAGTCCTCCAGTAGCCTAAGCCTATAGCAGTAAAACTATAAAGGTAGCTCAGAGTAACATGAGCCACTCTAGTTATAAGCTTTGTCAAAAAGGAAGGTTTTAACAGGGTTTCCCGCAGCGCTATCTTGGCGAGGCGGCCGCCTCGCCAAACTCACGCTACCGCCTCGCCAACATTCCCAAAAAAAAAAAAAAAAAAGTGACGTTAACACGCGGTTTGTTGTTGTTGCTTTCGTGCGTGCGTGAATGGCAGGGAAAAAACACATGGATACCCCCCGCTCCGCGAGTCGGTCCGCGGACAACGTGTCGTCGTCTCCCTTCGTCTGAATAATGTATTTTATTAGTCGATCCGCCTCGCATAACCAAATTCCTGCAGGAAACACTGGTTTTAAGATTAGTCTTAAAAGTAGACAGGGGTTCTGCTTCACGGACCAATACTGGGAGTTGGTTCCACAGCCTGATAGCTAAAGGATCTGCCTCCCATTCTACTTTTAGAGACTCTAGGAACCACCAGCAGATCTGCAGTCTGAAAGCGACGTGCTCTGTTAGGAACATACGGGGTAATCAGAGCTCTGATATATGATGGAGCTTGATTATTAAGGGCTTTATACGTTAGAAGAATAATTTTAAATTCTATTCTTGATTTTACAGGAAGCTAATGAAGGGAAGCTAAAATTGGAGAAATATGATCCGGCTTGTTGATTTTCATCAGAACTCTTGCTGCAGCATTTTGGATCAGCTGAAGGCTTTGAACTGCATTTTGTGGACTTCCTGATAGTAACGAATTACAATAGTCCAGCCTTGGAGTAACAAATGCATGGACTAGTTTTTCAGCATCACTCCTGGACAGAATGTTTCTAATTTTGGCGATATTGCGGAGGTGAAAAAAGGAAACTCTGAAAACCTGTTTAATATGGGATTTAAATGACATGTCTTGGTCAAAAATAACACCAAGGTTTTTTACTTTATTACCAGAGGCCAAGTTAATGCCATCCAGATTAAGTGATAGGTTAAGAAGTTTATTTTTTGAGGACTCTGGCCCAAAGATTACAACTTCGGTCTTGTCAGAATTTAGATGCAGGAAATTTAAAGTCATCCAGCTTTTGATGTCATCAAGACATGACTGCAGTCGAAGTAATTGATTGGATTCATCAGGATTTATGGATAAATATAGCTGAGTGTCATCAGCATAACAGTGGAAATTAATCCCATGCTGTCTGATAATTTTGCCGATCGGAAGCATATATATAGTAAAGAGAATTGGTCCAAGGACTCAACCCTGTGGTACTCCACAGGTGACCCTAGAGTTTGAGGAAGATTTATTATTAACATGAACAAACTGGAATCTGTCCGACAGATAAGATTTAAACTAGCCTAATGCTTTCCCCTTAATCCCTACAGTATGTTCAAGTCTTTGTAGGAGAATATTTTGATCAAATGTATCAAATGCAGCACTGAGATCTAACAGGACAAGTACAGACACAAGTCCATTATCTGAGGCCATGAGAATATCATTAGTGACCTTCACCAGAGCTGTTTCAGTGCTATGATGAGCTCTGAAGCCTGACTGAAACTCCTCAAGTAGGTCATTGCTTTGTAAATGTTCACAAAGTTGATTAGCAACTACTTTCTGAAGAATTTTAGATAAGAAAAGATTAGATATAGGTCTGTAGTTTACTAGCTCATCTTGATCAAGAGAAGGTTTCTTAAGTAAAGGTTTAATAACAGCTACTTTAAAAACCTGTGGTACATATCCATTTACTAAGGATAGATTAATCATGTCTAAAATAGGACCACTGATCAAAGGGAATACCTCCTTAAACAACTTGGTTGGGATTGGGTCTAACATACAGGTAGAAGGTTTAGATGAAGCTAAGATTTTAGAAAGCTCAGAAGGCTCTACTGCTTCTAAACAGTTCAAACACTGTGCAGGTTCTAAAGATTCCTCCAATGCTGCCTTACTTATAATAGATAATAGATATAATAGATTGTATTTTACGTATCAGGTACATAATACACACACACACACATACGATATTATACGTAATATAATAACCATTATAACAATTTAAGAAACTAGTTATAATGGTTATATATCAAAAAAGAACATGGAACACAAAAAACATGGTCCATCATATGGGAAGGAGGGACCTGTTGGACCTTTCTATTGCATCCCCTGTCCCTTGATCCGATCAGCCATTTCGACACTGCCCTCTCCAAATCCTTCCTGGTGATCTGTCTGGTTAATGTGTTGTTCTTTAAAGCTCCTGCGGGAAACATATCTTATGGTCACTTTATATGTACCAACACAACTCTCAACTACAATTGTAAAGTCAACTATGTTAAGGTGAAATTTACCAACAAATGATCAGTTTTATATCAATTACCCAAGATTTAAATTGTAATTTTGGGTGAAGTATCCCTTTACATAATTGACTTTACAAACCTGCAAACGTCAGAATGAACTGGGAAAAAGCTAAGAAAAAAAGATCAAAATTCAAAGCTGACTGGCCAAGGCTGTCACATTTTTTTACTTCTTTCTAAAATCTGGCTTTATTAAATTGCCCATAAAAAAATTAAAAACCAAGGAAAAATTACAAAATGTAATTTTTTTGATAAGAACAGCTGTTGACTGGAAGATCTGTGCAAGAAAATCTTGAAAACATTTCTTATATGATAACATTTCTGGAGCACCTGTTTTGAGGGGACATTTATGTCCTTAAGGTGAGGGTATTATTGACATTAGAAAATTAAATTCATAACATACATAAATTTCCCTCGACAGACACAAATATCCAAAAGTTACTATATTACAGTTATTATCCATTATGCACTTACCAAATATGACTTCAAACAGATTTAAAGTCCTGAATTCCTACTTTCCATTCCAGCCCACAAAGTTGTACTGCCTTGACAGGCCATAGTCCATGATGAAGAACATCATACGTCTTGTGGCCTCATCCACAGTCCTCCCACCAATGTCTGACACTGCTGTGACCTAAGGGGGAACAAAAACAGTTCAAAGCTAATTAATTTTTATATCTTACAGGAGTAAACACGATGCAAAGACAAACTCTGGGTCTAGATTATTTCCATTGTTGATTAATCTATTGATTATTTTAACAATTAATTGATTGGTTGCTATAATAATAAAATGTTACAAAATTTTGAAAAATGTCAGTGTTTCCCAAATCTCTTGTTCTGTCAACAAAACATGGAGATACTCAGTTTATTGCTTAAGAATTTTTATGACTCTGTGGTGGCCTCAGCCCTTCTCTACGCTGTCGTCTGCTGGGCTCCAGGCAGCGCAGAACGGGACCGAATGAGTCTGAATAAGCTGGTGAGGAAGGCCACTTCTGTCCTGGGCTGCACTCTGGACTCAGCGGAGGAAGTAGCTGAGAGGAGGGTGTTGTCCAAGTTCACATCCATCATGGACAACACCTTCCACCCCCTGCGCCAGACTGTAGAGCAGCTGAGCAGCTCCTTTAGTGGCAGACTTAGACACCCTGTCTGTAAAAAGGAGCGCTACCGCAAGTCATTCATTCCTGCTGCTATCAGAATATACAGTGCTGCACTGTAACTGTAACCAATGTGCAATAATCTAATTCACTGTGCGATAACCCGTGCAATAATCCTGAAAGAAGTGACTTCTGCTGCTATCAGTAACTGTAACCACAACTGTTATAACTTTGGGCAATAACTAATGTGCAATAATCTATTTAATACACTGTGCTATAACCTGTCCAATGATCCAAAGAACTTCTGCTGCTATCACCAGGTATATATGTCAGTACATGTGTATGTAGGCATATGTATGTGTCACAGGACAGGTTGCCCTGTGACTGGCAACCTGTCCAGGATGGACGAGCCCCCACCCCCCACGACCCCGTGTGACGCCGAGCTGCGTTTCCCCATCAGATACGGCTTGACGTCACACCTGTAGGGAAAAGCCGGTATAAATCGATGAAGGATGGGATGTTAATTTTTTAAAAAGTTTAATAAAATTGCTCAAAGTTTATCAGAAAAAAACATAACTTGCATTTAAATATGGACATTTTTAATAAGCAAAATGTTAATGTATTTCGTAAAGTTATTGTTGAAGTTAATCTTGGCTGCAGTACTCTGTTTGGCAGATGTTTTGGGGTTGGAGTAAAATGAGTCCATAGATCCACAGACAGGAGGCTTGTTCAGTGGTTTCTAGTACGACTTGCTTCTGCAGTGTCGCTCAACTGCGTGTAAAAATAAAAAAAATTACTTCATAAAAGCTCTCTGAGAATAACCTCTGGCCTCACCCAGTTAGAACCCGCTCTCCAGTCCATGTTGTAGCTGCAGTTTTTTTTTTTACGTCGTTTCCTTAATAATCTGTACAAATCAAAATCCTTGTCATTTTATTAAGAGTGTCGTGGTGCGCAGCGGCTCATCAGGTGGAGCTGCTGCATATTGACTGATAGCCGCTCTGACTGCAGCTCTGCCTTCTTTTGTTCAGAAAAGCGCAGGTGAAATTATTTAATTTATTATTTAACTTTTTCCAAATCGGACCCTGTCAAATGCGGGACAAATGCGCGTCATGGTAAATTAGCCTTTACTCTTCGAATTTTAAATAAAGCGTTACAGCGAATATTGAGGAGGTCCCTGATTGGTTTATCAGCTAAGTTGCTGGAAGCCAGTGAATACACGCTGAAAGGTGACATGGCCACAGGTGGAAATAATTCATTAATTAACTGGAGCAGCGACAGTGTGTCTGTAGGCAGCTTACCGGGGGAAGTTGTTGTCAGATGGTCAATCCGCTCCACTTCCTGACTTGCTGGTTCGCATAAACCCAAAGAAAACCTTTGACCACCACTGCTTTCATTCATGCATCTGTGGCCAGTTTGAGATGTTCTTCCAAAAGTTATGATTGAACACCGATCATAACTTTTGGTCTACGTATACATCTCTGTGCTGGTAGCAAACGCAGAGCCATAGAGAGAAAGGCTCTGAGCCAGCGGAACCCGGATGTAAACAAGAGCCTTGCTCGTTAGCCTTAAGGCGCTAGCATTAGCGCTAATATTAGCGCCTTAAGGCACTAGAATTAGCCGCAGAACTGAGACTGCTCATCCCACCTCAAGTTGTGGTGGGGGATATTACACTACATGCATATATAATCCAAAAAGCCTTACCTGTTTGTCTGTTTCCCCTCCTAAATTCTCCAATGTGTGGTGCTAATGTTGTTAGCTGTGACATCACGGACTTCTTCCTCAGGCAAACGGACACGTTTCAGATTGTTGGAGTGCGCCCCCTGCTGTTGGGAAGTCTTCTTCTTCTCTTGATCTTTATGAACTTTCTCACAGTGTGTCATATACGTTCAACTGTCTGTTGTTCCTCACAATATTTACATATGCCAGTGTTATGCTTCCCTATTTTGAATAATGTACCATCTAATCCTGTGTGGGCAAATCTAAGTCTTGATATGAGATAAGATAAGATAGTCTTTATTGATCTCACATTGGAGAAATTCACTTGTCGGCTCAATAGTGTGTGTGTGTATATATATATATATATATATATATATATATATATATACACATGCCTACATACACATGTACTGACATATATTCACTTGGTGAAAGCAGAAGAAGTTCTTCTGGATCCTTGCACAGGTTATAGCACAGTGTATTAAATAGATTATTGCACATTAGTTATTGCCCAAAGTCATAACAGTTGTGGTTATATAGAACAGATTACTGGATCACTGTGTGCTTCTGTGCTTTTTTTGTCTGTCTTGTTGTGTCTCTGCTCTGTCTTCTGTAACCCCCAGTCGGTCGAGGCAGATGACCGTTCATACTGAGCCCGGTTCTGCTGGAGGTTTGTCCTTCATGTTAATGAAGGAGGTTTTTTTCCCCTGTTGCTTCATGCTTGCTCAGTATGAGGGATTGTTGCAAAGCCATGGACAATGCAGACAACTCTCCCTGTGACTCTACGCTTCTTCAGGAGGAAATGCTGCTTGTCAAGACTTTTATGCAATCAACTGGTTCCCTTATATAGGATTAAAGAATCAAAGCTTCTTTCTTTTAAAGGCCAGCTAAAGATATTTTAAAGCTGCTTCCACTTTTGGACGAATGTGTATGAATGGTTTGGTAAAATATGTACCGTGACTTACAGATGACGCCCAAACATTTGGGTTTGCTGCCATCTAGTGTTGGAAATAATAAATGTTTTTTCCTTCAAAACACAATTCATGTTATAAATAATTGTCAAAAAAATATGGTTGGACGTAGCAAAAATGTTTTTGATAACTTTTGATCCTCGATGTGTGAGGAATTTTTTGGAGTAACTTTGAATGCCATAAGTGTAACGGTTTAGGAGTAGTTTATTCAAATGTAACACCCAAAAATATCCTCCTGAGACCCAGCAATACATTTTTGTCCTCTGTGGAGGACATAGGTTTTTTGTTCATAACTCTGAAACCATACATGCCACTGTGTTAAATCCTGTTGGCCCTTAGAGAGGACATCCTGGGCTTTCCAATGATATGACATGTGTGGGGGTGGGGCTTTTCTAAAATTTTCTTCCTGATTCTTCAAAATGGCTGCCATCCCTGTGAGCACATTTTATCGAAAGAAGAAAGGTAAGTATATTATTTTCTAATTATGAACTTTGTGAGTTTAATATTCAGATTGCATCTAGTAAATGAACATCTAAGGAATAGTTAGGTGAATTTTCAGAGCAGTTTAATTATTTGTTGGCATAAAACATTACCTGTTTATGTGTGTCCTCCATAGAGGACATCAGGATTTGCTTTTTATTTTTTAACCTGTTTTAATAGAAGTCAGCTCACTGACTGAGGCAGAGAAAAGCCTAAACAGGATTACTGATGGAGACTCAGACATAGATTTGTCAGATGAGGAGGACCAAGAGGGACAGATTGTCTGTGATTTTGAGGTCGGGAGTTCAGAGGATGAGGCATCAAGTGAGGAAGAGGAGAGTGAAGTTGAGGATGCAAGGGCCCGTCGCCCACTTTGGACCAAAACTAACACGTAGGCTTCTGAGACAAGAGTAGATAAGCTTAGACAGATAAGAGTATTTTTTGGATGAACTATCACTTTTAGAGGATATAATTAATTTAACGTATTTGTCTGTCTCTTGATTCCTGCCTGTGCTGGAAGACTCCGGAGAGGTTGTCTGTACTGCCCCAAACCCTGTAGACTGGCCACCATCAAAATACTTTGAGCAGTACATTGACAACAAAGTTTTTGAAGACATGTCCTTTTGCACAAACCAGAGACATATTCAGGTGTCAGGCTCAAGTCTGAATACAACACCTGAGGAGATTAAGACCTTCTTTGGAGTCTCGGTGTACATGGTATGCCTTGGTTACCCAAAAATCTAAATGTACTGGGCCAAAAAAACAAGAGTGCCAATAGTTGCTGTCCAGTAGCTGTCCATTTGCCACAGATGATGGACAATCCTAATACTTCCAGGTGCAGAGCAGAAGGGTGCACTGGAAAAACCTACATAAAGTGCATGAAATGCAACATGTACCTCTGCATCTCAAAGAAGAAGAACTGCTTTATGGACTACCACAAACCAACACAGAACTAACACACCTGATTAAACTACACTAATCAGCTGGCTTTTGATAAGTTGAATGAGGTGCCTGGAAATCTGAATCACTGGCTTAAATGATGTGGCCTTTTGAAATTTACAGCACCAAAGATTGTCAGAGTTCAGAGGTAAATGTATGCCTTGAAATGTGTTCATATTTGCCACAAGGGAGTCCCGATGTCCTCTCCAAAGGACATACTCTAAAAAATAAATAAAAACATGTTTTGAAATTTTTTCAATTGTAGTTATGTTTTTTCACTCCAAAGAGTCATGTACTGTAAAAAAAAAACAAATTCAAAAACTTTTTTTTCTCTGGGTCTCAGGAGGATATGGGAAAATGACATCTTTGATGAGAAATGAATGATTTCCTGTAGGAGGTAGCCCATTGCTTCAAGAGGCTTTTTTGTAGGGCCTATGAAGTTACATGCACTTACTGAGTTTCATAATTCTCAGACAAAGCATGGCTTGGGGCTTACTGATTTAATGCGTTTTTAATGGTTTTCCACAAACCTGATTTTTGCAATGCGACAGCTCAGGCAAATATGCATATTTCATAAAACCTTTGATAACTTTTAAAAGTCAATGTCTTAACTGCATGCTGAAAAAAATTGAAAGTAATAGGTTAAAATGCCTAGGACTAGTTCGTTAAAGTTTGAGGCAAAAACGGCCAATATTTTACCCTTTGACCCAAAATAGCAGACTTCCTGTGGGTTTTAGAGCATACACCCAAGAGACTTTTTTTCATAATTTTAAAAAACCTACCTAGGTAAAAAATTTCAGCTTTCTACGTGTTACGGTTTGGCCCAACTCACTCTAGTTGGCGCTGTTGAGCAGGTTTGCCACGCCCGTTTTCAATTACACTAAAATCATGCGATTTCTCACGGGGGACAATTTTGGGCAAAGTTTGGTGAGTTTTCATGCATGTTTAGGCCTCCAAAAAGCCGTTTCAAAAGTCACAAGAATAAATAATAATAATAATAATAATAATAATAAAATCTGCAGTTACAATAGGCCTTCGCAGCGCTTAGCTGCTCGGGCCTAATAATAATAAAATCTGCAGTTACAATAGGCCTTCGCAGCGCTTAGCTGCTCGGGCCTAATAATAATAAAATCTGCAGTTACAATAGGCCTTCGCAGCGCTTAGCTGCTCGGGCCTAATAATAATAAAATCTGCAGTTACAATAGGCCTTCGCAGCGCTTAGCTGCTCGGGCCTAATTAAAGCCGCAAGCGGCGTTGATCGGCCCTCGCAGCCAAGCACCGCTCCTGCCTATTGGCCACCGCGGGGGTTCGCGCACCGCCGGCCGCCAGCCACCGCAGAAGCTGTCACGCATTTTCCCCGCCCGTCCACCGGGCGATTCACCCGAACCCGTTCGGCAGCGCTCCCCCACGACACACAAAAAATGTGGTGCAGATCAGTCGATGCAGCGAGGAGATACAGCCGTTGAATAATGATAATGCATTTGGCCACCGGGCCGGACCGCTGGGGTTGTAAAGAGATGACATGTTGGAACTATATAAATAAAATTCAATTGAATTAATTTGTCTTTATATAAAACACACGAGTTGCCTCTTGGCATGACATGCACTATATATATATATATATATATATATATATATATATATATATATATATATATATATATATATATATATATATATATATATATATACATATACACACACATTTGACCTAATAAAATACATTATTCATGTTTTTATTAGGTCAAATGCAATAAATTAATTCAATTCAATTTTATTTATATAGCGCCAATTCATGAAACATGTCATCTCAAGGCACTTTACAAAGTTAAGTTCAATCATATTATACATATTGGGTCAGATTATACAGATTGGTCAAAAATGTTCCTATATATGGAAACCAGTTGATTGCATCAAAGTCCCGACAAGCAGAATTCACTCCTGGAGAAGCGTAGAGCCACAGGGAGAGTCGTCTGCATTGTACATGGCTTTGCTGCAATCCCTCATACTGAGCAAGCATGAAGCGACAGTGGGAAGAAAAACTCCCCATTAACGGGAAGGAAAACCTCCGGCAGAACCGGGCTCAGTATGAACGGTCATCTGCCTAGACCGACTGGGGGCTACAGAAGACAGAGCAGAGACACAACAAGAGAGACAAAAAAAGCACAGAAGCACACATTGATCCAGTAATCTGTTCTACATTAGATGATAATAGCGGGTGAGCCGTCTTCTTTGGATGATGTCACAGTTAACAGAACGCCAGACCAGGTGTACCTACTATGAAGATAAAAGAGAGAGAACAGAAAGTTAAAGCAGAAATGACAACACGTAATGCATAATTGAAGAACAGTAGAACTCTATAGAGTGAGAAAATTAGATCCTGACGTCCTCCAGTAGCCTAAGCCTATAGCAGTAAAACTATAAAAGGTAGCTCAGAGTAACATGAGCCACTCTAGTTATAAGCTTTGTCAAAAAGGAAGGTTTTAAGATTAGTCTTAAAAGTAGACAGGGGTTCTGCTTCACGGACCAAAACTGGGAGTTGGTTCCACAGCCTGATAGCTAAAGGATCTGCCTCCCATTCTACTTTTAGAGACTCTAGGAACCACCAGCAGACCTGCAGTCTGAAAGCGACGTGCTCTGTTAGGAACATACGGGGTAATCAGAGCTCTGATATATGATGGAGCTTGATTATTAAGGGCTTTATACGTTAGAAGAATAATTTTAAATTCTATTCTTGATTTTACAGGAAGCCAATGAAGGGAAGCTAAAATTGGAGAAATATGATCCCGCTTGTTGATTTTCATCAGAACTCTTGCTGCAGCATTTTGGATCAGCTGAAGGCTTTGAACTGCATTTTGTGGACTTCCTGATAGTAACGAATTACAATAGTCCAGCCTTGGAGTAACAAATGCATGGACTAGTTTTTCAGCATCACTCCTGGACAGAATGTTTCTAATTTTGGCGATATTCCGGAGGTGAAAAAAGGAAACTCTGGAAACCTGTTTAATATGGGATTTAAATGACATGTCTTGGTCAAAAATAACACCAAGGTTTCTTACTTTATTACCAGAGGCCAAGTTAATGCCATCCAGATTAAGTGATTGGTTAAGAAGTTTATTTTTTGAGGACTCTGGCCCAAAGATTACAACTTCGGTCTCAGAATTTAGATGCAGGAAATTTAAAGTCATCCAGCTTTTGATGTCATCAAGACATGACTGCAGTCGAAGTAATTGATTGGATTCATCAGGATTTATGGATAAATATAGCTGAGTGTCATCAGCATAACAGTGGAAATTAATCTCATGCTGTCTGATAATTTTGCCGATCGGAAGCATATATAAAGTAAAGAGAATTGGTCCAAGGACTGAACCCTGTGGTACTCCACAGGTGACCCTAGAGTTTGAGGAAGATTTATTATTAACATGAACAAACTGGAATCTGTCCGACAGATAAGATTTAAACCAGCCTAATGCTTTCCCCTTAATCCCTACAGTATGCTCAAGTCTTTGTAGGAGAATATTTTGATCAAATGTATCAAATGCAGCACTGAGATCTAACAGGACAAGTACAGACACAAGTCCATTATCTGAGGCCATGAGAATATCATTAGTAACCTTCACCAGAGCTGTTTCAGTGCTATGATGAGCTCTGAAGCCTGACTGAAACTCCTCAAGTAGGTCATTGCTTTGTAAATGTTCACAAAGTTGATTAGCAACTACTTTCTCAAGAATTTTAGATAAGAAAAGATTAGATATAGGTCTGTAGTTTACTAGCTCATCTTGATCAAGAGAAGGTTTCTTAAGTAAAGGTTTAATAACAGCTACTTTAAAAACCTGTGGTACATATCCATTTACTAAGGATAGATTAATCATGTCTAAAATAGGACCACTGATCAAAGGGAATACCTCCTTAAACAACTTGGTTGGGATTGGGTCTAACATACAGGTAGAAGGTTTAGATGAAGCTAAGATTTTAGATAGCTCAGAAGGCTCTACTGCTTCTAAACAGTTCAAACACTGTGCAGGTTCTAAAGATTCCTCCAATGCTGCCTTACTTATAATAGATATAATAAATTGTATTTTACGTATCAGATACATAATACACACACACACACACAGATACGATATTATACGTAATATAATTACGATTATAACAATTTAAGAAACTAGTTATATATCAAAAAAGAACATGGAACAGAAAAAAACATGGTCCATCATGTGGGAAAGAGGGACCTGTTGGACCTTTCTATTGCATCCCCTGTCCCTTGATCCGATCAGCCATTTCGACACTGCCCTCTCCAAATCCTTCCTGGTGATCTGTCTGGTTAATGTGTTGTTCTTTAAAGCTCCTGCGGGAAACATATCTTATGGTCACTTCATATGTACCAACACAACTCTCAACTACAATTGTAAAGTCAACTATGTTAAGGTGAAATTTACCAACAAATGATCAGTTTTATATCAATTACCCAAGATTTAAATTGTAATTTTGGGTGAAGTATCCCTTTACATAATTGACTTTACAAACCTGCAAACGTCAGAATGAACTGGGAAAAAGCTAAGAAAAAAAGATCAAAATTCAAAGCTGACTGGCCAAGGCTGTCACATTTTTTTATTTCTTTCTAAAATCTGGCTTTATTAAATTGCCCATAAAAAAATTACAAACCAGGGAAAAAATACAAAATGTAATATTTTTGATGAGAACAGCTGTTGACTGGAAGATCTGTGCAAGAAAATCTTGAAAACATTTCTTATATGATAACATTTCTGGAGAACCTGTTTTGAGGGGACATTTATGTCCTTAAGGTGAGGGTATTATTGACCTTAGAAAATCAAATTCATAACATACATAAATTTCCCTCGACAGACACAAATATCTTAAAGTTACTATATTACAGTTATTATCCATTATGCACTTACCAAATATGACTTCAAACAGATTTAAAGTCCTGAATTCCTACTTTCCATTACAGCCCACAAAGTTGTACTGCCTTGACAGGCCATAGTCCATGATGAAGAACATCATACGTCTCGTGGCCTCATCCACAGTCCTCCCACCAATGTCTGACACTGCTGTGACCTAAGGGGGAACAAAAACAGTTCAAAGCTAATTCATTTTTATAGCTCACAGGAGTAAACTGTCATGTTTTTAGATGAACCCGAACGTAACCACACAGAGTACAGTTAAAAAGAGAGTTTATTGAAGATGATGAATTGTGGAGGAAGATGACCAGAGTTCAGACCAGGCTGGAGCTGTAAAGGGCTGGAGCTGGCGAGCAGAACGGAGACGGAGCATGAAGATAGCTGGACCAGCAGCACAGCAGCATGGAGACTTGAGAACCGGAACTTGATCAACAGCACGACTGGATGAATACTTGCATGACTGGAGTGAGAACAGGACCAGAGTCACAGCGGAGAACTCAGGCTGGATGAGAACAAGATGAGGTGAGCAGCAAAGAGCAAAATCCACAAGAGTAAACAGAAACCAACAGAACGAACCGACAGGGGAGGACTGAATGCAGGGAGCTTAAATAGGGAGGCTGACAGGTGTGCTGAGTACTGGCTGATTAGTGACTGACAGGTGTAGATGATTACTGAGCATGGAATCAGGAGCTGTATGGAAGGTGGAGAGTGCCATGAAATGTCCATGGTGCAGCAGGCAAGGCTGCACCATGACATCACCCCCCCCTTAAGGCCGGCTTCCAGACGGCCCAAAAAGAATCCAATAAAAAAAAATAAATAAATAAATAAAATAAAACGACCCACCCAGGGTGGGCGGAGGGAGGTACTGGATGGAGGGCTAGAGTCTAAACCAAAACTTCCCAACCAGGGCAAACCAAAATAAAGAAGAAAACGTAGGCAAACAAGAAAGCATCTAAACTACACTGGCAGTAAAAAACCTAGGAAACGCCGGGGGAACTAGAGGGCAAAGGAAAACGCCAGCACGTATGGAAACAGGGATCTCAATGACACCAGAAAATCCAAAACGCCAGGGAACAGAGGGCGTCCAAACACGCCAGGGAAACAAAGGTAATCTAACATAACATAGGAGCACTAGCAAGCACTATGGTAATAAACGAACACTAAGAACTCAAAAACTAAACGCTAGGAAAACTAAGAACCGCTGAATAACTCTGAAACTAAGGGATGCTACGTAACTCAAAAACTAAGGAGTGAAAAATAACTCAAAAATAAAGGCGTGCAAAATAAAAACTAAGGGGTGCTAAACAACTCAAGAACTAAGGCAGAACTAGAAAAAATGTAACTAGAGAACACTGGGGCCTTATGGGCACAGGCAGTGACGGCTGCTAGGAGACCGGCAGCAGCTAGGCCACATAGAGTGGTCGTGGAGGACGGCCAGGACGTGGCAGGCGGCGGAGCAACATCGCCCGATCGAAACCTCGAGGAGGGCGGCCCCGCCGTGGCAGAGCCAGATGTGGGCGTCGTGGTGGGCGACCCCGACGACGCAGAACTAGACTTGGGCGTCGAGGTGGGCGACCCCGACGGCGGAGCCGGCAAGCCCGAAAGGGGTGTCGCGGAGGACGACCCCGACGTGGCAGGGCTGAATGCGGGCGTGGCGGAGGGCGACCCCGACGTAGTGACATGGTCTGTTGTGGCCAGCGGCGGAAGAGGACCCTGGAAAACACTGGGTTACCGACTAAGGGTGGCGTCAAGCCACAGGACACAGGACTACCGGCTTCGGAGGTCACAAGACTACATGCTACGGAGGTCGCAGGGCTACATGCTACGGAGGTCGCAGGGCTACATGCTACGGAGGTCGCAGGGCTACATGCTACGGAGGTCACAGGGCTACAGGCTACAGAGGTCACAGGGCTACAGGCTACAGAGGTCACAGGGCTACAGGCTACAGAGGTCACAGGGCTACAGGCTACAGAGGTCACAGGGCTACAGGCTACAGAGGTCACAGGGCTGCACGGTTCAGGAGACCCCGGGCTGCACGGTTCAGGAAACCCCGGGCTGCACGGTTCAGGAGACCCTGAGCTGCACGGTTCAGGAGACCCTGGGTTACGGGTTTCGGGAAACGCCTGGCTGCGGTTTTCAGAGAACACCGGCCTACAGGAAACAGGCGACACCGGGCTACAGGACACTGGAGAAGGTCTCAGACTACAGGGTTCAGGAGAATCCTGGCTACCGGCTACCGGAGGCCCTGGGCTACAGGATACAAGAGGCGCCGGGCTACAGGATACAAGAGGCGCCGGGCTACAGGATACAAGAAACGCCTGGCTACAGGATACAAGAAACGCCTGGCTACAGGATACAAGAAACGCCTGGCTACAGGATACAAGAAACGCCTGGCTACAGGATACAAGAAACGCCTGGCTACAGGATACAAGAAACGCCTGGCTACAGGATACAAGAAACGCCTGGCTACAGGATACAAGAAACGCCTGGCTACAGGATACAGGAAACGCCTGGCTACAGGATACAGGAAACGCCTGGCTACAGGCTTCAGGAAACGCCTGGCTACAGGCTTCAGGAAACGCCTGGCTACAGGCTTCAGGAAACACCTGGCTACAGGCTTCAGGAAACGCCTGGCTACAGGCTTCAGGAAACGCCTGGCTACAGGCTTCAGGAAGCTGTGAACCCTCCTGGGTCTCCATGTCAATGGTAGGCGGCGGACCAGCCTGAGTCCCCGCGTCAATGGTAGGCGGCAGACCCTCCTGGGTCCCCGCGTCAATGGTAGGCGGCAGACCCTCCTGGGTCCCCGTGTCAATGGTAGGCGGCAGACCCTCCTGGGTCCCCGCGTCAATGGTAGGCGGCAGACCCTCCTGGGTCTCTGCGTCGACGGCGGCCGGCGGACCCTCCTGGGTCTCTGCGTCGACGGCGGCCGGCGGACCCTCCTGGGTCTCTGCGTCGACGGCGGCCGGCGGACCCTCCTGGGTCTCTGCGTCGACGGCGGCCGGCGGACCCTCCTGGGTCTCTGCGTCGACGGCGGCCGGCGGACCCTCCTGGGTCTCTGCGTCGACGGCGGCCGGCGGACCCTCCTGGGTCTCTGCGTCGACGGCGGCCGGCGGACCCTCCTGGGTCTCTGCGTCGATGGCGGCCGGCGGACCCTCCTGGGTCCCCGTGTTGATGGTAAGCGGTGAACCCTCCTGGGTTACTGCGTCACATGTAGGCGGTGGATTCTCCTGGGTCCCCACGTTGGACGACAGACTGGCGTGCTCGAGAGCCGCCTCGGACGCCGGAAAGGCTTGCTCTGAGCCTGCGTCGGACGCCGTACTGGTGTCAACCAGATGCTCTGTACCAGGCTCCTCTGATGCAGCCAGCGAAGCAGGACCAGGGCTTTCTGTGGCCGCCTGGGCAACAACTAAGTCTTTAGCTGCGGGCTGAGCAGGTGCAGGGGCTTTGGCTGCGGGCTGAGCAGGTGCAGGGGCTTTGGCTGCGGGCTGAGCAGGTGCAGAGGCTTTGGCTGCGGGCTGAGCAGGGATAGGGCTTTCTGATGAAGCCGGTGGCGGGGTTATGGAGACCTCAACCTCTGATGTTGGTGTGGCCCGATAGGGAAGCAGGTCATCCCTATCCCCGTAAAAGAAGTCCCACAGCTGGGTCTCATGGATCTGGGGCGCTTTGGCTGGACGAGGCGTGGACCTCTGAACAGCGGCTGAAGACTTCACCCGGGGAGCAAGCTGAGTGTTGTGGAGGTGGTGACCGAGCTGAGGAGGAACAAGATGGTTTCTGCTCTGGCTTGCTGGGACAGTCGCAACGCTGTCGGACTGACTCACCAGGGGAAGAGAGGTGACGTCAACTTCAGCTGGTGCGGCTGCAACAGCAGCATCTGGCCGGGCTTCGGGGAAGGTCATGTGCCGGCGGACCCGGCGTCTGCGCCGGGAGGGACCGGGTGGTGATGAGGCAGCAGGAGCTGCGGCAGAGACAGTAGCAGCAGGAGCCTCAACAGCGAGAGGGACAGAGGCTGGATCCGTAACTGGAACAGCGGCAGACTCAGCAGCAGCTTCAGCAACAGGTGCAGTAGGGGCTGCTGACGTGGAGGAGGCCGAATCAGCAGCGCCAAAAACAGCTGCCGAGATGGACAGGCTGGAGGGCGGAGGTCTGGGTGGAAGTGGCCTGCTGAAGAGCTGGGCAACTGCAGCCCGTTGATTCCAGTCGAGCTCTTCGTACACCCCCGAGAATTCGAAATATGGTAAGAGTTCTGTTTTACTCTTCAGCATGTTCCGCACCTGAGCCACTGCACTCACCCGCCTTGAAGGTGGACTGAGCGTGGCGATCATATCCAGACAACCTCGAACCTGTTCCATGAGGAGGCCCGCGTTCTCCTGGAGAATGTGCTCCGCTGCGCTGCTGTCCGGGAACAGAGCAGGATCCATTTTGCCGGTTCCTGCAGTAAAACTCTGTGCGGGTTTCGGGTTCAAATGGTCGGTTCGTTCTGTCATGTTTTTAGATGAACCCGAACGTAACCACACAGAGTACAGTTAAAAAGAGAGTTTATTGAAGATGATGAATTGTGGAGGAAGATGACCAGAGTTCAGACCAGGCTGGAGCTGTAAAGGGCTGGAGCTGGCGAGCAGAACGGAGACGGAGCATGAAGATAGCTGGACCAGCAGCACAGCAGCATGGAGACTTGAGAACCGGAACTTGATCAACAGCACGACTGGATGAATACTTGCATGACTGGAGTGAGAACAGGACCAGAGTCACAGCGGAGAACTCAGGCTGGATGAGAACAAGATGAGGTGAGCAGCAAAGAGCAAAATCCACAAGAGTAAACAGAAACCAACAGAACGAACCGACAGGGGAGGACTGAATGCAGGGAGCTTAAATAGGGAGGCTGACAGGTGTGCTGAGTACTGGCTGATTAGTGACTGACAGGTGTAGATGATTACTGAGCATGGAATCAGGAGCTGTATGGAAGGTGGAGAGTGCCATGAAATGTCCATGGTGCAGCAGGCAAGGCTGCACCATGACATAAACACAATGCACAGACAAACTCTGGGTCTAGATTATTTTCATTGTTGATTAATCTATTGATTATTTTAACAATTAATTGATTGGTTGCTATAATAATAAAATGTTACAAAATTTTGAAAAATGTCAATGTTTCCCAAATCTCTTGTTCTGTCAACAAAACATGGAGATACTCAGTTTATTGCCATAAATGAGCAAAGAAAACAGAAATATTCACATTTATGAAGCTGAAATCAGAGACGTAGGACTCTTTTGTTGGGTGTTCACGTCAATAATAAACTGGACTGGACTCATAACACCGACGCTCTGCATAAGAAGGGCCAGAGCCGCCTCCACCTCCTGAGGAGGCTGAGTTCCTTTGGAGTGAGCAGGCCCCTGCTTAAGACTTTTTATGACTCTGTGGTGGCCTCAGCCCTTCTCTACGCTGTCGTCTGCTGGGCTCCAGGCAGCGCAGAACGGGACAGAATGAGGCTGAATAAGCTGGTGAGGAAGGCCACTTCTGTGCTGGGCTGCACTCTGGACTCAGTGAAGGAAGTAGCTGAGAGGAGGGTGTTGTCCAAGTTCACATCCATCATGGACAACACCTTCCACCCCCTGTGCAGATTATATAGCAATCATTCTGATTGCTATATAATCTGCAATCAGATTATACAGTACTGCACTGTAACTGTAACCAATGTGCAATAATCTATCTAATTCACTGTGCGATAACCAGTGCAATAATCCTGAAAGAAGTGACTTCTGCTGCTATCAGTAACTGTAACCACAACTGTTATAACTTTGGGCAATAACTACTGTGCAATAATCTATTTAATACACTGTGCTATAACCTGTACAATGATCCGAAGAACTTCTGCTGCTATCACCAGGTGAATATATGTCAGTACATGTGCATGTAGGCATACAGGTAAAAGCCAGTAAATTAGAATATTTTGAAAAACTTGATTTATTTCAGTAATTGCATTCAAAAGGTGTAACTTGTACATTATATTTATTCATTGCACACAGACTGATGCATTCAAATGTTTATTTCATTTAATTTTGATGATTTGAAGTGGCAACAAATGAAAATCCAAAATTCTGTGTGTCACAAAATTAGAATATTGTGTAAGGGTTAAATTTTGAAGACACCTGGTGCCACAAACTAATCCGCTGATTAACGCAAAACACCTGCAATGGGCTTTAAATGGTCTCTCAGTCCAGTTCTGAAGCCTACACAAACATGGGGAAGACTTCAGATTTGACAGCTGTCCAAAAGGCGACCATCGACACATTGCACAAGGAGGGAAAGACACAAAAGGTTATTGCTGAAGAGGCTGGCTGTTCTCAGAGCTCTGTGTCCAAACACATTAATAGAGAGGCAAAGGGAAGGAAAAACTGTGGTCAGAAAAAGTGTACAAGCGATAGGGATCACCGCGCCCTAGTCAAGATTGGGAAAAAAAAACCATTCAAAAATGTGGGGGAGAATCACAAGGAGTGGACAGCTGCTGGAGTCAGTGCTTCAAGATCCACCACCAAGAGACGCTTGAAAGACATGGGTTTCAACTGCCGCATACCTCGTGTCAAGCCACTGTTGACCAAGAAACAGCGCGAAAAGCGTCTCACCTGGGCTAAGGAAAAAAAAGAGCTGGACTGCTGCTGAGTGGTCCAAAGTCATGTTTTCTGACGAAAGCAAATTTTGCATTTCCTTTGGAAATCGAGGTCCCAGAGTCTGGAGGAAGACAGGAGAGGCACAGGATCCACGTTGCCTGAAGTCTAGTGTAAAGTTTCCACCATCAGTGATGGTTTGGGGTGCCATGTCATCTGCTGGTGTTGGTCCACTCTGTTTCCTGAGATCCAGGGTCAACGCAGCCGTCTACCAGCAAGTTTTAGAGCACTTCATGCTTCCTGCTGCTGACCTGCTCTATGGAGATGGAGATTTCAGGTTCCAACAGGACTTGGCGCCTGCACACAGCGCAAAATCTACCTGTGCCTGGTTTACGGACCATGGTATTTCTGTTCTAAATTGGCCAGCCAACTCCCCTGACCTTAGCCCCATAGAAAATCTGTGGGGTATTCTCCTCCACTGTCCACATCCATAACATAACCTGGTTAACTTTCATATCGGCAACATCAAGTTCTTCCTTAACACTTTAGCCAAACTGGTCCACAGTCCACTTTACACTTTCAGCTCCCTTCCCTCCCTGTCCTCCAGAAAACCTCCATAAACTACAACTAGTACAAAAGACAGCAATTTACATCTTTACATCATCTACTTCACATCTGAACATTACCTCCACTGGCTCCCTGTCACCTTCAGTATAAATTAATCATATGAACAAACAAGGCCAACCACAACCTGGACAATGCAGGAAGCATAACCAACACTATGATGTCATACATTTTAGTTTAACACAGATCGCACATTACAATAATCACTCTCTGCTTTGCCCGTTATTGCACAGCAATTAATTATCACGACTCATGAGTTTATAAAAAGGCATTAACTTTTTTGAATTTTAATAAAACAGATATATTTTAGCCCTGTGACTGGCAACCTGTCCAGGATGGCCGAGCCCCCACCCCCAACGACCCCGTGTGACGCCGAGCTGCGTTTCCCCATCAGATACGGCTTGACGTCACACCTGTAGGGAAAAGCCGGTATAAATCGATGAAGGATGGATTGTTAATTTTTTAAAAAGTTTAATAAAATTGCTCAAAGTTTATCAGAAAAAAACATAACTTGCTTTTAAATATGGACATTTTTAATAAGCAAAATGTTAATGTATTTCGTAAAGTTATTGTTGAAGGTAATCTTGGCTGCAGTACTCTGTTTGGCAGGTGTTTTGGGGTTGGAGTAAAACGAGTCCATAGATCCACAGACAGGAGGCTTGTTCAGTGGTTTCTAGTACGACTTGCTTCTACAGTGTCGCTCCACTGCGTGTAAAAATAAAAACAATAACTTCATAAAAGCTCTCTGAGAATCACCTCTGGCCTCACCCAGTTACAACCCGCTCTCCAGTCCATGTTGTAGCTGCAGTTTTTTTAATGTCGTTTCCTTAATAATCTGTACACATCAAAATCCTTGTCATTTTATTAAGAGTGTCGTGGTGCGCAGCGGCTCATCAGGTGGAGCTGCTGCATATTGACTAGTGATGGCGAGATGAAGCCTCATGAGGCATTGAACCACTCAGCCAACTGGTTCGAGAAAAGGTTCATTTCTTGATGGTTCATGTGCACACAGCACCACCTACTGGCAAGTTGTATAATCACAGCCAGCTGTATCTTAACACGTGTGATGCATTAATTTTTGTCTATTATGGCTCTTGGGAATGACTTCACAGAAGGTGTAGGACGAAATCATTTATCTACATAAATTTTGTAAACACATGTGTACAATAAAATATTGTTTGAATGTATTCTCTGTGTGTAATTATTCCCAAAATAGGAGTGTCATGTGATATGGCATGTTGTGTAATAATGTTTTTCTGTGACTCTACAAAAATGGCATGGGCTTAATCAGGCAGAGGACAATGAAAGTGCTTATGGAACTAGGGAGGGGGTAATGAATAGGCTGATGCTTGTGTAACTTGGATGATTTCATGCATTTTTATTAAGAAACAACAATTTCTCCACAGTTTTTGGTTTCAAACGATTTCTCTTTTTTGATACTACTTCTCCAGCCTTTGAAAAGACACGCTCACATGGCACAGATGATGCCGGGGTGCATAAATAAATAAGTGCAAGTTTGTACAGATTGGGGTACAGTGACCGATGATTAGCCCAGTACTCCAGGGGGTTCTCCAGCCTGCTTATGTTCGCCTCTGAGAGGTAGCGCTGGACCTCTACGGTGGCATCTGCTGAGACATTTGGAGTCCTCTTTGCCTCCATGACACTAGTGTCCAATCTTTGCCAAAGTCTGCTACCTAAATGGAAACCACAGGTCAGGTTAGTAAGTGTTTTAATAGGAATAAGTAATCTCAATGTAATACAAAAGATTACCTCCACTGAATTCTTGAGAGGTGGAAGCCTGGGGAATCTCGTGAGTGTTCTCTTCTAGGTTCCGTCGGATTACGGTGGCACACTCTGAAGTCAAGCGCTTCACTGCTTCAGCAGCTTTTGTGTTGCTGAAAAATGCTATAACTTTAAATCGTGGATCCAGGAGTGTAGCCAGCGACAAGATGCTCATTGACTGGAGCATGTGCAGCTTCTCCCTGAGATGTCTGATGAGCTGCTCTCCTATTTGCACTGCTTCTGCAGGTGCCGACTTGGTGTCCTCCTCCTGAAGGGCATTCTCTATCATCTTCAGGAGGGGGATAACTTTTGATGCCGACACGTGTTGTTCTGCCGAGAGCTCCGTGGTGGCGTCATAGAAAGGAGAGAGTAACGAAAGGCACGCTACAACAATATCAAACTCACTGGCAGTTAAATAGGGAATGTCAGTGTGCAATCCAGCCAATGCCGCTCCTACTGGCTCCCTCAACTCCACCAGACGGTGCAGCATCAAGTAGGTGCTGTTCCATCTTGTTTCCACCTCCTGCATCAGCTTGGTTGCTTGCATGCCCAGCTGAAGCTGCACTTGTGTAAGCTTCTCCTTTAAAGATACAGAAGAGTAGGCCATTAAGTCACTGCAGTAGGAGTACAGACAAACTATTAACATTATATATTGGAATAAAATAAAAGAGGATACCTTAGCAGTGGTGCTGCTTCTAAAGTAGCCAACCAGCTTCCTTGCTTTGGCCCGGAGGCCAGAGAGCGCAGGTTGGTGGTCAAGCGCCCTCTTCACAATAAGATTGAGGGTGTGAGCAACACAAATGTGGTGGCGAAGCTTCAGGTCTCTCACGCATGCCACCATATTAGGAGCACCATCAGTGACCATGCATGTCACCTTGCCTGAGATTCCCCATTCCTCCATCAGGGAGGCTTTCACACAAGCAATATTTTCAGCAGTGTGAGACTGGGGGAATGCCTGCACTCCCAACAACACCGAGCTCAGCTTTTCATTCTCCTCCACAAAGTGGCATGTCACTGCCAGGTAGGCATCCATGTTGATGGATGTCCACATATCTGATGTAAGGCTAACAGCAGCCACCTTCTCTACTTTAGCCTTAGCGTGCTCCTTAGCAGACTCATATTTGGCCTCCACCATGGCCTTCAGAGCCTAAAGGAAGAGATTATTTATTTATTTATTTATTTATATATATATATATATATATATATATATATATATATATATATATATATATATATATATATACATACATACATACATACATACATACATACATACATACATACATACAATAATGTAGTCATTCGTTTCATGTATGGACCCACACATACCTGCCTTGTAGGGAGAACATAATTGGGATCCAGCTTAGACACAAATGTCTTGAATCCAACGTCATCCACAACAGTGAAAGGCTGGGTATCCTTCACTATCATGGAGACTAGAGCTTCATCCAGCTCTGCTTTTCTGGTGGCTGGTTAAAAGGAAATAAATACAGTGTCTGTTACCTATCTTTATTTGCACAACAAGCAAACATCAGCATGCAAAAATTGTGAAAGTGTGTTTTTAATATAGTAATGAAATACCTTGGCTGGGTGAAGCTCCAGTTTCATCCCTATTCTCATGCAAGGCACGGTAGTGCCTTAGCATGGATGAGGTGTTATTATTGTACCCCAACTCCTTGGAGCACAATAAACACCTCACCTTTACACAAAATAAGAAACAGTGAAAAATACAGTTCCTCATAAGCAAACCTAATGCATCTGCAAATGTTCAGTTCACCTTACCTTGTTAGGGCTTATCAAATCAAAATGTTCCCACATAGGGGACATCCTCCTCTTTCTCGCCTGCTCCATCCTACTCCTATCCTGTCCTCGCACTCCTAAATCTCCTATGTATCTCTTTCCTAAACTCTCCAAACACCAAACTAACTGTCTCAAACTAAATAACCACTGTCCAAACTCTACTATCCAAACTATCCAAACTCTATCCACTCTCTCAACTGACCGCAACTCTCCTACAACAACCCACATTTTGAATGGAGCTTGTGGACTTTTTAAAGCCGTCAAACCCCGCGCAACAATCTGAGCCACTTCCCGAAGCAGTCACGTGGTACAGCCGGCCAGCGAGGCTTCGGACGTCATCGTTTTCGGCTCCTCCCCCAAATGAAGCAAGCCTCGATACGCGCATTGCGGAAACGCCCCCTCCATTACTCGACACACGCCTCGGAGCCTCGGCACATAACGTAACATCACTAATATTGACCGATAGCCGCTCTGACTGCAGCTCTGCCTTCTTTTGTTCAGAAAAGCGCAGGTGAAATTAATTAATTTATTATTTTACTTTTTCCAAATCGGACCCAGTCAAATGCGGGACAAAAGCGCGTCATGGTAAATTAGCCTTTACTCTTCGAATTTTAAATAAAGCGTTACAGTGAATAATGAGGAGGTCCCTGATTGGTTTATCAGCTAAGTTGCTGGAAGCCAGTGAATACACGCTGAAAGGTGACATGGCCACAGATGGAAATAATTCATTAATTAACTGGAGCAGCGACAGTGTGTCTGTAGGCAGCTTACCGGGGGAAGTTGTTGTCAGATGGTCAATCCGCTCCACTTCCTGACTTGCTGGTTCGCATAAACCCAAAGAAAACCTTTGACCAACACTACTTTCATTCATGCATCTGTGGCCAGTTTGAGATGTTCTTCCAAAAGTTATGATTGAACACCGATCATAACTTTTGGTCTACGTATACATGTCTGTGCTGGTAGCCAACGCAGAGCCATAGAGAGAAAGGCTCTGAGCCAGCCGAACCCGGATGTAAACAAGAGCCTTGCTCGCTAGCCTTAAGGCGCTAGCATTAGCGCTAATATTAGCGGCTAGAATTAGCCGCAGAACTAAGACTGCTCATCCTACCTCAAGTTGTGGTGGGGGATATTACACTACATGCATATATAATCCAAACAGCCTTACCTGTTTTTCTGCATCCCCTCCTAAATTCTCCAATGTGTGGTGCTAATGTTGTTAGCTGTGACATCAAGGGCTTCTTCCTCAGGCAAACGGACACCTTTCAGATTGTTGGAGTGCGCCCCCTGCTGTTGGGAAGTCTTCTTCTTCTCTTGTTCTTTATGAATTTTTCTCACAATGTGTCAGATATGTTCAACTGTCTCTTGTTCCTCACAATACTCACATCTGCCAGTGTTATGCTTCCCTATTTTGAATAATGTACCATTTAATCCTGTGTGGGCAAATCTAAGTCTTGATATAAGATAAGATAGTCTTTATTGATCTCACATTGGAGAAATTCACTTGTCACATCGGCTCAATAGTCAGTCAATAGTCAGCAGTATGAAAGGGTGCATCAGTTATATACAGTGTATCTTCCTATATACAGTGGATCAAAAAGAAAGTGAGAAAAAAAAATAAGAATTAAAAAAATACAAAAGAAATCAGACTAGGCAGGTGATGTCATGTGTACATCCCGGTTATATACACATATATATATACATACATACATACACACACACACATATACATACTGTACATACATATATATATATATATATATATATAAAAAGGCAAGGAAAAGGCAAGGCAAGGCAAATTTATTTGTATAGCACAATTCAGTACAGAGACAATGCAAAGTGCTTTACATGATTAAAAACAGGAAAAGAAAACAGAAAATGTAGACATCAATAAACAGCTGGACTAAAAAAGTTGAACTAATGCTGTTTCAGTAGAACAGTTTAACTAGAACAGTCAAAAACAGTCCTAAACAAATGTGTTTTTAATCTTGATTAAAAAGAACTCAGGTTTTCCGCACTTTTACAGTTTTCTGGAAGTTTGTTCCAGATAAGTGGAGCGTAGGAACTAAATGCTGCTTCTCCTTGTTTAGTTCTGGCTGTAGGTACGCAGAGAAGGCTGGAGCCAGAAGACCTTAGTGCTCTGGATGGTTGATACACTGATAACAAGTCTGTGATGTATTTAGATGCGTTCAGCAGCGTTCTGGATCAGCTGCAGCTGTCTGATCCACTTTTTAGGCAGACCTGTGAAAACACCGTTGCAGTAATCGATTCTACTAACGATAAACGCATGGATTAGTTTTTCCAGATCCTGCTGAGACATCAGTCCTTTAATCCTGGAAATGTTCTTCAGGTGATAGAAAGCCGATCTTGTATATATATATATATATATATATATATATATATATATATATATATATATATATATATATATAGGCCTACATACACATGTACTGACATATATTCACTTGGTGATAGCAGCAGAAGTTCTTCCGGATCATTGCACAGGTTATAGCACAGTGTATTAAATAGATTATTGCACATTATTTATTGCCCAAAGTTATAACAGTTGTGGTTATATAGAACAGATTGCTGGATCGATGTGTGCTTCTGTGCTTTTTTGTCTGTCTTGTTGTGTCTCTGCTCTGTCTTCTGTAACCCCCAGTCGGTCGAGGCAGATGACCGTTCATACTGAGCCCGGTTCTGCTGGAGGTTTTTCCTTCCTGTTAATGGGGAGTTTTTTTTTCCCTGTTGCTTCATGCTTGTTCAGTATGAGGGATTGTTGCAAAGCCATGGACAATGCAGACTACTCTCCCTGTGGCTCTACGCTTTTTCAGGAGGAAATGCTGCTTGTCAAGACCTTAATGCAATCAACTGGTTCCCTCGGCTAAAATGTTTATCCATTTTAGCCGCGCAATCCTCCATAATTAAAGTCCGACAGTCCACAGATGGCAACAGTTTGTTGATTCAAAATTAATTGTTAATCCACTTCAGCAACCGATGCATTGGAATTACGCCCTTATGTGTGCACACTATATTTAGATGGCCATCATATCGGTGGTAGCGCTACACATACCTAATCCAGACGAATGATTGTTCAAATCCAGCGCCGAGCTGATCAACTGCGTCCTCACCGATGTCTATCCTGTCCGACGTCACCTCAGGTGAGCTGAGTTCGATCAGCTGATGCTCCACTCCAAACACGTAACCTCCAGCCCAGTCTTATCTTGCGCAATCACCACCATCAACCATGCAGAAACACGTATCTTTACTTATGCACAGTTCGTGAAGATGCACAAACAGTTTTTGACTGGTTTTGTAGCGGCCAAGCCAATACTTTAAGCCACTGAGGTGCTGCATCGGGGTAATAGAGTTGACGCGCTTATTGTTACCGTTTTGGGATGAATTAGAGTCCGAGTCGTCAGGGCATGTTGAACGCTTCGTCCATTTATTTTCCTCTTTGCATATCAAATGTCCATCATACATGAACACATCTCCAGACAACATATAAAGCAGACTTGCTTGCTTGTATTTATCTTTTTGCGGTCAAAAACTGTTTTCCCCTTCCGGGTGGAAAACCTACCTATCAAAGAAAAGTTTCCCCCTTAAAAAGACATGAACGCTAATTACCCAATCAATGCATTTGCGCTCCTACATATAGGATTAAAGATTAAAATCTTATTTCTTTTAAAGGCCAGCTAAAGATATTTTAAAGCTGCTTCCACTTTTGGACGAATGTGTATAAATGGTTTGGTAAAATATGTACCGTGACTTACAGATGACGCCCAAACATTTGGGTGTGCTGCCATCTAGTGTTGGAAATAATAAATGTTTTTTCCTTCAAAACACAATTCATGTTATAAATAATTGTCAAAAAAATATGGTTGGACGTAGCAAAAATGTTTTTGATAACTTTTGATCCTCTATGTGTGAGGAATTTTTTGGAGTAACTTTGAATGCCATAAGTGTAACGGTTTAGGAGTAGTTTATTCAAATGTAACCCCCAAAAATATGGGAAAATGACATCTTTGATGAGAAATGAATGATTTCCTGTAGGAGGTAGCCCATTGCTTCAAGAGGCTTTTTTGTAGGGCCTATGAAGTTACATGCACTTACCGAGTTTCATAATTCTCAGACAAAGCATGGCTTGGGGCTTACTGATTTAATGCGTTTTTAATGGTTTTCCACAAACCTGATTTTTGCAATGCGACAGCTCAGGCAAATATGCATATTTCATAAAACCTTTGATAACTTTTAAACGTCAATGTCTTAACTGCATGCTGAAAAAATTTGAAAGTAATAGGTTAAAATGCCTAGGACTAGTTCGTTAAAGTTTGAGGCAAAAACGGCCAATATTTTACCCTTTGACCCAAAATAGCAGACTTCCTGTGGGTTTTAGAGCATACACCCAAGAGACTTTTTTTCATAATTTTAAAAAACCTACCTAGGTAAAAAATTTCAGCTTTCTACGTGTTACGGTTTGGCCCAACTCACTCTAGTTGGCGCTGTTGAGCAGGTTTGCCACGCCCGTTTTCAATTACACTAAAATCATGCGATTTCTCACGGGGGACAATTTTGGGCAAAGTTTGGTGAGTTTTCATGCATGTTTAGGCCTCCAAAAAGCCGTTTCAAAAGTCCCAAGAATAAATAATAATAATAATTAAAGCCGCAAGCGGCGTTGATCGGCCCTCGCAGCCAAGCACCGCTCCTGCCTATTGGCCACCGCGGGGGTTCGCGCACCGCCGGCCGCCAGCCACCGCAGAAGCTGTCACGCATTTTCCCCAACCGTCCACTGGGCGATTCACACGAACCCGTTCGGCAGCGCTCCCCCACGACACACAAAAAATGTGGTGCAGATCGGTTGATGCAGCGAGGAGATACAGCCGTTGAATAATGATAATGCATTTGGCCACCGGGCCGGACCGCTGGGGTTGTAAAGAGATGACATGTTGGAACTATATAAATAAAATTCAATTGAATTAATTTGTCTTTATATAAAACACACGAGTTGCCTCTTGGCATGACATGCACTATATATATATATATATATATATATATATATATATATATATATATATATATATATATATATATATATATATATATACACACATTTGACCTAATAAAATACATTATTCATGTTTTTATTAGGTCAAATGCAATAAATTAATTCAATTCAATTTTATTTATATAGCGCCAATTCATGAAACATGTCATCTCAAGGCACTTTACAAAGTTAAGTTCAATCATATTATACATATTGGGTCAGATTATACAGATTGGTCAAAAATGTTCCTATATATGGAAACCAGTTGATTGCATCAAAGTCCCGACAAGCAGCATTCACTCCTGGAGAAGCGTAGAGCCACAGGGAGAGTCGTCTGCATTGTACATGGCTTTGCTGCAATCCCTCATACTGAGCAAGCATGAAGCGACAGTGGGAAGAAAAACTCCCCATTAACGGGAAGGAAAACCTCCGGCAGAACCGGGCTCAGTATGAACGGTCATCTGCCTAGACCGACTGGGGGTTACAGAAGACAGAGCAGAGACACAACAAGAGAGACAAAAAAAGCACAGAAGCACACATTGATCCAGTAATCTGTTCTACATTCGATGATAATAGTGGGTGAGCCGTCTTCTTTGGATGATGTCACAGTTAACAGAACGCCAGACCAGGTGTACCTACTATGAAGATAAAAGAGAGAGAACAGAAAGTTAAAGCAGAAATGACAACACGTAATGCATAATTGAAGAACAGTAGAACTCTATAGAGTGAGAAAATTAGATCCTGACGTCCTCCAGTAGCCTAAGCCTATAGCAGTAAAACTATAAAGGTAGCTCAGAGTAACATGAGCCACTCTAGTTATAAGCTTTGTCAAAAAGGAAGGTTTTAAGATTAGTCTTAAAAGTAGACAGGGGTTCTGCTTCACGGACCAAAACTGGGAGTTGGTTCCACAGGAGAGGAGCCTGATAGCTAAAGGATCTGCCTCCCATTCTACTTTTAGAGACTCTAGGAACCACCAGCAGACCTGCAGTCTGAAAGCGACGTGCTCTGTTAGGAACATACGGGGTAATCAGAGCTCTGATATATGATGGAGCTTGATTATTAAGGGCTTTATACGTTAGAAGAATAATTTTAAATTCTATTCTTGATTTTACAGGAAGCCAATGAAGGGAAGCTAAAATTGGAGAAATATGATCCCGCTTGTTGATTTTCATCAGAACTCTTGCTGCAGCATTTTGGATCAGCTGAAGGCTTTGAACTGCATTTTGTGGACTTCCTGATAGTAACGAATTACAATAGTCCAGCCTTGGAGTAACAAATGCATGGACTAGTTTTTCAGCATCACTCCTGGACAGAATGTTTCTAATTTTGGCGATATTCCGGAGGTGAAAAAAGGAAACTCTGGAAACCTGTTTAATATGGGATTTAAATGACATGTCTTGGTCAAAAATAACACCAACATTTTTTACTTTATTACCAGAGGCCAAGATAATGCCATCCAGATTAAGTGATTGGTTAAGAAGTTTATTTTTTGAGGACTCTGGCCCAAAGATTACAACTTCGGTCTTGTCAGAATTTAGATGCAGGAAATTTAAAGTCATCCAGCTTTTGATGTCATCAAGACATGACTGCAGTCGAAGTAATTGATTGGATTCATCAGGATTTATGGATAAATATAGCTGAGTGTCATCAGCATAACAGTGGAAATTAATCCCATGCTGTCTGATAATTTTGCCGATCGGAAGCATATATATAGTAAAGAGAATTGGTCCAAGGACTGAACCCTGTGGTACTCCACAGGTGACCCTAGAGTTTGAGGAAGATTTATTATTAACATGAACAAACTGGAATCTGTCCGACAGATAAGATTTAAACCAGCCTAATGCTTTCCCCTTAATCCGTACAGTATGCTCAAGTCTTTGTAGGAGAATATTTTGATCAAATGTATCAAATGCAGCACTGATATCTAACAGGACAAGTACAGACACAAGTCCATTATCTGAGGCCAGGAGAATATCATTAGTGACCTTCACCAGAGCTGTTTCAGTGATATGATGAGCTCTGAAGCCTGACTGAAACTCCTCAAGTAGGTCATTGCTTTGTAACTGTTCACAAAGTTGATTAGCAACTACTTTCTCAAGAATTTTAGATAAGAAAAGATTAGATATAGGTCTGTAGTTTACTAGCTCATCTTGATCAAGAGAAGGTTTGTTAAGTAAAGGTTTAATAACAGCTACTTTAAAAACCTGTGGTACATATCCATTTACTAAGGATAGATTAATCATGTCTAAAATAGGACCACTGATCAAAGGGAATACCTCCTTTGATCAGAATACTTGGTTGGGATTGGGTCTAACATACAGGTAGAAGGTTTAGATGAAGCTAAGATTTTAGAAAGCTCAGAAGGCTCTACTGCTTCTAAACAGTTCAAACACTGTGCAGGTTCTAAAGATTCCTCCAATGCTGCCTTACTTATAATAGATAATAGATATAATAAATTGTATTTACGTATCAGATACATAATACACACCAGGGGCGTGCATACATAGACACTAGGTGGTGCTAAAGCACTAGGAAGTTTGCCCTTTATCAACGAAAATGCCCTTTTGAAACTCGTTTTTTTTAATTTTTTTTTTATTATTAATATTCAGGGCAGTCAAAAGTAGCCGGTCAACGGCGGCAAATCGCCGTCTATAGGAGCTCTTGCCGCCGCCTACATTTCCCCGATTATATAATGGAGCGATATTTGTGCCTTCTGGTTGAGCGCGGAGCAGACCCTGGACTGGAAGCGGTCTTCTTTTTTTTCTTTTTTTTTTACCTCGGAGTGGCCATCGACCTTTTAGTACTATCTTTGATGTGTCAATCATACAATTTAACCAATCAAATCAACGACTGAAGGCAACATGCTAACCAATCACAGCTGGAGAGGGGCGGGACACCGAGTTATAGCCTTCAGTCGCCGCCGCAGTTCGGCTGTGGTGTGGTCACCGTTGGTGTCGGTAGAGCGGGATGGAAATTTGGTCTGATTACCAAACAATTACAAGAAGTGACAACAAAGCAGAGAGCGAGCTGGAAGGAGCGTTATTAATTTCTGTTTGAAATGTCAGCACTGAAGTCTAAACTGGAGTAAACATTCACGCTAGGAGGGTTAGCTAGGACAGCTAGCAGGGTGAGCTAGGACAGCTAGCAGGGTTAGCTAGGACAGCTAGTAGCCCAAGGAGCAGAATCAAGCACTAAAGCTGCCAAACTAAAGAGACTTGAGTTACTTGCAGGTAGAAGGGAACTCTGCTTTGTTCTGATCCTTGTTCTCATATCTGCTGTAATTACAGAACCTGTTCTAGTCAGAATTGTTACTTTAGTCAGTGTTCAGCCTGACACCAGCGCTCATGTTTATTAGCGTGTAGCTTATGCTGGACTTTTGAGTTAAGACACAGTGCTACAGGTTACCCTATGTCATTGTTAGTCCAAAGGCAAAATCTCAAACTCTCTCATGTTAAAAGCACAGAACTATTAAACACATAAGAACATGCCATTAGCACACAACTGAGCTGAAGCAAAGAAAAAAAACTGCGCATATGGGCTCCAAACAAAATGTACAATCAGACAACCAAATAACACACAAGATCTATTTAATAATCAGGATATTTCACCCAGAAAAAATAAATTATAAACAGCTTCCCAACATGAGTTGTAAATCTACCTTAATATAAACTTAATTTCTCTCAGTATAGCTCAATTAAACATTTCTCTTACACGCAGTCATGAAATATTTTTAAGTAGAACTCAACCCCTCTTGGGCGTTTACATTGACCAAACACTTGATTAACCATTAGTCTTTTCTTGTTTTATTATAACAATCAATATTATTCATTATAACTATTATTCATTGATGATGTCAGATCGACAGATTCAACTTTTTAAAAAAAAATAAATAATGACTATTTTGATATATTTTGTTAGTAATTCTTTCTAAAAGCCCAACAAATGTTATGAAAAGCTTCGGAAATTTTTTACAATCTGCCCATAAGCTATTTTTTTCCAGCTCAATGTGTTCAAAAGCCTAATTGGTTGGAAACCTGCCTAATTTGGCAACACCGACTACGCTATTGCTATTTGTTTGTTCGTTACAGGAGTCACAGAGCCACTGTTTAGTCTGAAGTATATATATATATAGATATATATCTATATATAAGTGCACCCTCCTACCTGATAGTGTGTAGCCTGCTACTGTAAAAAAGTTTGACTGCCCTGAATATTATTAAGATTTTACTGAGGTCGGTTTTGAAATGATCTTTTGAAAACCTGAGCCATTAAAAACCACTGAAACAATGCCCCGAAATGAGCCACCTCCTTGCGCACGCTAAAAAGTGCCCTCCCACCCCCTCCTGAGCACCTGCCCCCTAAAATGTCTGTGCACGCCACAGATACACACACACACACACATACGATATTATACGTAATATAATTACCATTATAACAATTTAAGAAACGAGTTATATATCAAAAAAGAACATGGAACAGAAAAAAACATGGTCCATCATGTGGGAAAGAGGGACCTGTTGGACCTTTCTATTGCATCCCCTGTCCCTTGATCCGATCAGCCATTTCGACACTGCCCTCTCCAAATCCTTCCTGGTGATCTGTCTGGTTAATGTGTTGTTCTTTAAAGCTCCTGTGGGAAACATATCTTATGGTCACTTCATATGTACCAACACAACTCTCAATTACAATTGTAAAGTCAACTATGTTAAGGTGAAATTTACCAACAAATGATCAGTTTTATATCAATTACCCAAGATTTAAATAGTAATTTTGGGTGAAGTATCCCTTTACATAATTGACTTTACAAACCTGCAAACGTCAGAATGAACTGGGAAAAAGCTAAGAAAAAAAGATCAAAATTCAAAGCTGACTGGCCAAGGCTGTCACATTTTTTTATTTCTTTCTAAAATCTGGCTTTATTAAATTGCCCATAAAAAAATTACAAACCAAGGAAAAAATACAAAATGTAATATTTTTGATGAGAACAGCTGTTGACTGGAAGATCTGTGCAAGAAAATCTTGAAAACATTTCTTATATGATAACATTTCTGGAGCACCTGTTTTGAGGGGACATTTATGTCCTTAAGGTGAGGGTATTATTGACCTTAGAAAATCAAATTCATAACATACATAAATTTCCCTCGACAGACACAAATATCTTAAAGTTACTATATTACAGTTATTATCCATTATGCACTTACCAAATATGACTTCAAACAGATTTAAAGTCCTGAATTCCTACTTTCCATTCCAGCCCACAAAGTTGTACTGCCTTGTACAATCACCATGGCCATAGTCCATGATGAAGAACATCATATGTCTCGTGGCCTCATCCACAGTCCTCCCACCAATGTCTGACACTGCTGTGACCTAAGGGGGAACAAAAACAGTTCAAAGCTAATTCATTTTTATAGCTCACAGGAGTAAACACGATGCACAGACAAACTCTGGGTCTAGATTATTTTCATTGTTGATTAATCTATTGATTATTTTAACAATTAATTGATTGGTTGCTATAATAATAAAATGTTACAAAATTTTGAAAAATGTCAATGTTTCCCAAATCTCTTGTTCTGTCAACAAAACATGGAGATACTCAGTTTATTGCCATAAATGAGCAAAGAAAACAGAAATATTCACATTTATGAAGCTGAAATCAGAGACGTAGGACTCTTTTGTTGGGTGTTCACGTCAATAATAAGATGGACTGGACTCATAACACCGACGCTCTGCATAAGAAGGGCCAGAGCCGCCTCCATCTCCTGAGGAGGCTGAGTTCCTTTGGAGTGAGCAGGCCCCTGCTTAAGACTTTTTATGACTCTGTGGTGGCCTCAGCCCTTCTCTACGCTGTCGTCTGCTGGGCTCCAGGCAGCGCAGAACGGGACAGAATGAGGCTGAATAAGCTGGTGAGGAAGGCCACTTCTGTCCTGGGCTGCACTCTGGACTCAGTGGAGGAAGTAGCTGAGAGGAGGGTGTTGTCCAAGTTCACATCCATCATGGACAACACCTTCCACCCCCTGTGCAGATTATATAGCAATCATTCTGATTGCTATTTAATCTGCAATCAGATTATACAGTGCTGCACTGTAACTGTAACCAATGTGCAATAATCTATCTAATTCACTGTGCGATAACCAGTGCAATAATCCTGAAAGAAGTGACTTCTGCTGCTATCAGTAACTGTAACCACAACTGTTATAACTTTGGGCAATAACTACTGTGCAATAATCTATTTAATACACTGTGCTATAACCTGTACAATGATCAGAAGAACTTCTGCTGCTATCACCAGGTGAATATATGTCAGTACATGTGCATGTAGGCATACAGGTAAAAGCCAGTAAATTAGAATATTTTGAAAAACTTGATTTATTTCAGTAATTGCATTCAAAAGGTGTAACTTGTACATTATATTTATTCATTGCACACAGACTGATGCATTCAAATGTTTATTTCATTTAATTTTGATGATTTGAAGTGGCAACAAATGAAAATCCAATCAGCTAAGTTGCTGGAAGCCAGTGAATACACGCTGAAAGGTGACATGGCCACAGGTGGAAATAATTCATTAATTAACTGGAGCAGCGACAGTTGCTGTGTCTCAATTCGGCGGCTGCGTCCTTCGAAGGACCCAGCCTACACAGCCTTAGGAGGACCCAGCCATCGGAGGATGCTCCGGAGGATCCTCAACCGTTGGTAAATGGGACGGTCTAGCCTTTGGAGCACTTCCTGGTTGCGACACGACGTCATCACGTCTACCCCAAGCCTGGCGAAAAACAGCACCAGCGCCAATAAACGACGCAAAAAAATGGATATTGAATTTATTTATTTTTTTATTTACTTGTTATTGGAGGAGGACAGTCGGTTTAGACGGCTTCGGCGGCAGTAAAACCGGCGACGAATATTTCTCAGGCTGGAGGAGCGCAGTGGAGAGGTAACATTTACCTGCTATTATTTTCACCCACAGGGGCCTGCTAATGATCATAATATACCAGTTATTAAACAAACGCTTGTCAGCAGATTGACGAATATGTTTAAATATAAAATGTTATATTTATTTGTAAGACTTGATATAGGCTTATGTTTGTAACTTTAGTAATTTGAATTGAATAGTAAAATGTCTACAAACCCTGTAAATAACTGACTTAAGTCACTACTTTCACTATCACTAATGTTGTGTTGAGAAGCCAAACTAATATTGAGAAATAAATCATTATTTGTCTAAATTGTTATCCCCTTACTGCTTGATTTTATTTGTAATATAACGAAAACATAATACAGGAAAAATAAATCTAAATATAAAAACGTAAAAAAAAAAAGTTAAATAGTGGCTCTAGATGAAGTAAAATAAGTAAAGGCCAGAATTGTTTGGTCACAAATTAGCAACACCAGGCGTTAAGGGGTTGACATTCATTAGAAATTTATTTCAGCTAAAATGAAATTGCTATCATCTAATCCTGTTGTTCTTAATCTTCATGTCTCTATCCAGACAAGGCCGATGTACTGCTGCATCAACTTAAATGCACAACATCTGCCTGGGAGCCGGTGACATCATGGCCCCAGAGGATGAAGTGCAGGACGACATGCCAGAGGATGAGGAGGGGGAGAACGTGTTGGAGGCAGTCAGTGGTGCTCCCTGGCGGGACCAGCTGTCTGCCGAGGTGTCTGCCCTGGAGGAGGTTCTACCCGACCACGATTACATTTAGATGGCAAGTATAATCACTTTTTAGCTTTTCTCATGTAAGGGTTATGAAAACAGTTGTAGTAAAGTCATTTTCTGCGTCTTCTTAAACATTTTTAGGAACATGGCAGCCGTCGATTGGGTCAGCCCTGCAAACCCTGATGGACGATGTGGTGAACAGTGGAGAGAGGCATCCCCCACCCCCCAGATGATGTCCCACTCGCAGTGAGAGGACTCCAAGGTCATCTGTGTGGCATCCCATCCAGTCCAGCAGCACCACCAGGGACTCCTGCTCAGTCAAAATTGTATATATATATATATATATATGTTCTTTAGTAATATTTATTTTATATCTTCTGTAAATAGTTGTTGTAGTTAATTTTAAAATCTAATGTAAATAGTTAAAATGTTTTTGATAGTTTATTGTAAATACTTGTTTCTCTAAAAATAAATTGATGTTGTCACTGAGAAGTTGTTCTAAGTTTACTTAAATTGTAAAGAAGTGATGAACCAGATAATGTAAAAGGTTAAAAGACTTTAAGAACACACAGACAACAATAACTTTTATAGACAATTTAATAATTTAATTTAACAATGACAGCAACACAGAACCTGAGGACAAACCATGGCCAGGTGGCAGCAGCAGGCTTTCCACTGACCCCCTGCCCTGTCCCTGGATCTTTTTTTTCAAGTTGTCCCACTCTTTTTTGGCCTGTTGTGGCTCAACTTCACCCTCCAGGCCCGTTTTTTGCAGGATTGTTCTAAACAAGAGAAACGAGAAGAGATAAACACACAAGGATCACTACTATCACAACTATAAGATTAAAAAAAAGTGACATCTGGGCATCATTTGATGTGATCAAAAGATTATATTTGTACGTTGGTGTTTGAACAGGACTTCTTTGAACTTGTGTGAATTTTACATACAAATGCAACATGTATATGGAATTATGTCTCAACTCTTACCTCCATCCGACTGTGGCAGTGTTTTTGGCCCCGGTAAAGAGGTGGTCATTTTGCCCACGGAGTTTTATGCTCCTCGGAGTTTTATCAACTCCTCTGTATGCTCCCTGCTCCCTAGAACAAAATGACATGTAAAGCATATTTCTGTTATGTCAACAGGCAAAATGACTTTTCTGTATAATTACGCCGGTATTGTTCTTCAAGTGAATTATACTTTAAACCTTATTATACTGTACTGTAAATTAACTATATGTTATTGAGTATTCAAACAAAACGTTTGCAGTATTGACAGCCCAGTACAGCTGGACTGATGTTATTTCTTCAGCTGTATTAAGCTTTGACAGTTCTAATCATTTGTAATAAACTGTATGAGAATAGATTGATCGGATTTGTGAGGGACACGGCTATCAGCACAGTTACAATAAGATGTAGGTTAAAATCAAAAATTGTGACATTTTTATGAAGGCTTTTAATGTTGCTGAACGTCTCGTATCAACAGATTAGCTCTAAGCTTTAGCTTTAGCTGGTCCTACAAATTCCGGTGGCTCCGTTACCGTCACGTATTTTAATAGATGTTCAGTTAAAAAAATAAAAACAAACTACTTACATTTAAAGCTGTACTCAGCACTACTGCCAGCGCTGCTGCTTTCCATTACAAAATCCGCCTTCTTTCTTCTTCTTCAACTACTAAAAAAAAGCGAGCAAAGCACCTCGGGAAATCTTGTGCCAGGCGAGGCCACTAAGGATGGTAGCGGTGCATCCTCAGAATTCGGGGAAAAGGAGGACGCATTCGAAGGCTGCATTTTAAGGATCCTCAGAATTTTTGCCAAATGGGACAGCCTCCGCGCATCGTTGTGACGTCACCGGCCTTAAAATGCGTCCTTCGAAGGACGCAGCCGCCGAATTGAGACACAGCAAGTGTGTCTGTCGGCAGCTTACCGGGGGAAGTTGTTGTCAGATGGTCAATCCGCTCCACTTCCTGACTTGCTGGTTCGCATAAACCCAAAGAAAACCTTTGACCAACACTACTTTCATTCATGCATCTGTGGCCAGTTTGAGATGTTCTTCCAAAAGTTATGATTGAACACCGATCATAACTTTTGGTCTACGTATACATGTCTGTGCTGGTAGCCAACGCAGAGCCATAGAGAGAAAGGCTCTGAGCCAGCGGAACCCGGATGTAAACAAGAGCCTTGCTCGCCAGCCTTAAGGCGCTAGCATTAGCGCTAATATTAGCGGCTAGAATTAGCCGCAGAACTGAGACTGCTCATCCCACCTCAAGTTGTGGTGGGGGATATTACACTACATGCATATATAATCCAAACAGCCTTACCTGTTTTTCTGCATCCCCTCCTAAATTCTCCAATGTGTGGTGCTAATGTTGTTAGCTGTGACATCATGGGCTTCTTCCTCAGGCAAACGGACACCTTTCAGATTGTTGGAGTGCGCCCCCTGCTGTTGGGAAGTCTTCTTCTTCTCTTGTTCTTTATGAATTTTTCTCACAGTGTGTCAGATATGTTCAACTGTCTCTTGTTCCTCACAATACTCACATCTGCCAGTGCTATGCTTCCCTATTTTGAATAATGTACCATTTAATCCTGTGTGGGCAAATCTAAGTCTTGATATAAGATAAGATAGTCTTTATTGATCTCACATTGGAGAAATTCACTTGTCACATCGGCTCAATAGTCAGTCAATAGTCAGCAGTAGGAAAGGGTACATCAGTTATATACAGTGTATCTTCCTATATACAGTGGATCAAAAAGAAAGTGAGAAAAAAAAAATAAGAATTAAAAAAATACAAAAGAAATCGGAGTAGGCAGGTGATGTCATGTGTACTTCCCGGTTATATACACATATATATACATACATACATACATACATACATACATACATACATACATACATACACATATACATACTGTACATACATATATATATATATATATATATATATATATATATATATATATATATATATATAAATATAAAGGCAAGGAAAAGGCAAGGCAAGGCAAATTTATTTGTATAGCACAATTCAGTACAGAGACAATGCAAAGTGCTTTACATGATTAAAATACAGGAAAAGAAAACAGAAAATGTAGACATCAATAAACAGCTGGACTAAAAAAGTTGAACTAATGCTGTTTCAGTAGAACAGTTTAACTAGAACAGTCAAAAACAGTCCTAAACAAATGTGTTTTTAATCTTGATTAAAAAGAACTCAGGTTTTCCGCACTTTTACAGTTTTCTGGAAGTTTGATCCAGATAAGTGGAGCGTAGGAACTAAATGCTGCTTCTCCTTCTTTAGTTCTGGCTGTAGGTACGCAGAGAAGGCTGGAGCCAGAAGACCTTAGTGCTCTGGATGGTTGATACACTGATAACAATTCTGTGATGTATTTAGATGCGTTCAGCAGCGTTCTGGATCAGCTGCAGCTGTCTGATCCACTTTTTAGGCAGACCTGTGAAAACACCGTTGCAGTAATCGATTCTACTAAAGATAAACGCATGGATTAGTTTTTCCAGATCCTGCTGAGACATCAGTCCTTTAATCCTGGAAATGTTCTTCAGGTGATAGAAAGCCGATCTTGTAATTGTCTTTAGACATATATATATATATATATATATATATATATATATATATATATATATATATATATATATATATATATATATATATATATATATATATATATATGCCTACATACACATGTACTGACATATATTCACTTGGTGATAGCAGCAGAAGTTCTTCCGGATCATTGCACAGGTTATAGCACAGTGTATTAAATAGATTATTGCACATTATTTATTGCCCAAAGTTATAACAGTTGTGGTTATATAGAACAGATTGCTGGATCAATGTGTGCTTCTGTGCTTTTTTGTCTGTCTTGTTGTGTCTCTGCTCTGTCTTCTGTAACCCCCAGTCGGTCGAGGCAGATGACCGTTCATACTGAGCCCGGTTCTGCTGGAGGTTTTTCTTTCCTGTTAATGGGGAGGTTTTTTTTCCCTGTTGCTTCATGCTTGTTCAGTATGAGGGATTGTTGCAAAGCCATGGACAATGCAGACTACTCTCCCTGTGGCTCGACGCTTTTTCAGGAGGAAATGCTGCTTGTCAAGACCTTTATGCAATCAACTGGTTCCCTCGGCTAAAATGTTTATCCATTTTAGCCGCGCAATCCTCCATAATTAAAGTCCGACAGTCCACAGATCGCAACAGTTTGTTGATACAAAATTAATTGTTCATCCACTTCAGCAACCAATGCATTGGAATTACGCCCTTATGTGTGCACACTATATTTAGATGGCCATCATATCGGTGGTAGCGCTACACATACCTAATCCAGACGAATGATTGTTCAAATCCAGCGCCGAGCTGATCAACTGCGTCCTCACCGATGTCTATCCTGTCCGACATCACCTCAGGTGAGCTGAGTTCGATCAGCTGATGCTCCACTCCAAACACGTAACCTCCAGCCCAGTCTTATCTTGCGCAATCACCACCATCAACCATGCAGAAACACGTATCTTTACTTATGCACAGTTCGTGAAGATGCACAAACAGTTTTTGACTGGTTTTGTAGCGGCCAAGCCAATACTTTAAGCCACTGAGGTGCTGCATCGGGGTAATAGAGTTGACGTGCTTATTGTTACCTTTTTGGGATGAATTAGAGTCCGAGTCGTCAGGGCATGTTGAACGCTTCGTCCATTTATTTTCCTCTTTGCATATCAAATGTCCATCATACATGAACACATCTCCAGACAACATATAAAGCAGACTTGCTTGCTTGTATTTATCTTTTTGCGGTCAAAAACTGTTTTCCCCTTCCGGGTGGAAAACCTACCTATCAAAGAAAAGTTCCCCCCTTAAATAGACATGAACGCTAATTACCCAATCAATGCATTTGCGCTCCTACATATAGGATTAAAGATTAAAATCTTATTTCTTTTAAAGGCCAGCTAAAGATATTTTAAAGCTGCTTCCACTTTTGGACGAATGTGTATGAATGGTTACAATTATGTTTGACTGTGTAAGAATGGTTTGGAAAAATGTTGCCATCTAGTGTTGGAAATAATAAATGTTTTTTCCTTCAAAACACAATTCATGTTATAAATAATTGTCAAAATAATATGGTTGGACGTAGCAAAAATGTTTTTGATAACTTTTGATCCTCTATGTGTGAGGAATTTTTTGGAGTAACTTTGAATGCCATAACTGTAACGGTTTAGGAGTAGTTTATTCAAATGTAACCCCCAAAAATATGGGAAAATGACATCTTTGATGAGAAATGAATGATTTCCTGTAGGAGGTAGCCCATTGCTTCAAGAGGCTTTTTTGTAGGGCCTATGAAGTTACATGCACTTACCGAGTTTCATAATTCTCAGACAAAGCATGGCTTGGGGCTTACTGATTTAATGCGTTTTTAATGGTTTTCCACAAACCTGATTTTTGCAATGCGACAGCTCAGGCAAATATGCATATTTCATAAAACCTTTGATAATTTTTAACCCTCAAGGTCTCATCTCCACGCTGAAAAAATTTGAAAGTGATAGCTTAAAATGCCTAGGACTAGTTTGTTAAAGTTCGAGGCAAAAACCGTCAATATTTTACCCTTTGACCCAAAATGGCAGGCTTCCTGTGGGTTTTAGAGCATACCCACAATAGACTTTTTTTCATAACTTTAAAAAAGCTACCTAGGTAAAAAATTTCAGCTTTCTACGTGTTACGGTTTGGCCCAACTCACTCTAGTTGGCGCTGTTGAGCGGGTTTGCCACGCCCGCTTTCAATTACACTAAAATCATGCGATTTCTCACGGGGGACAATTTTGGGCAAAGTTTGGTGAGTTTTCATGCATGTTTAGGCCTCCAAAAAGCCGTTTCAAAAGTCCAAAGAATAAATAATAATAATAATTAAAGCCGCAAGCGGCGATGAGCGGCCCTCGCAGCCAAGCACCGCTGGGGTACGCGCACCGCCTGCCGCCAGCCACCACAGAAGCTGTCACGCATTTTCCCCGCCCGTCCACCGGGCGATTCACACGAACCCGTTCGGCAGCGCTCCCCCACGACACACAAAAAATGTGGTGCAGATCGGTCGATGCAGCGAGGAGATACAGCCGTTGAATAACGATAATGCATTTGGCCACCGGGCCGGACCGCTGGGGTTGTAAAGAGATGACATGTTGGAACTATATAAATAAAATTCAATTGAATTAATTTGTCTTTATATAAAACACACGAGTTGCCTCTTGGCATGACATATATATATATATATATATATATATATATATATATATATATATATATATATATATACATACACATTTGACCTAATAAAATACATTATTCATGTTTTTATTAGGTCAAATGCAATAATTCAATTTAATTTTATTTATATAGCGCCGATTCATGAAACATGTCATCTCAAGCCAATTTACAAAGTTAAGTTCAATCATATTATACATATTGGGTCAGATTATACAGATTGGTCAAAAATGTTCCTATATATGGAAACCAGTTGATTGCATCAAAGTCCCGACATTGTACATGGCTTTGCTGCAATCCCTCATACTGAGCAAGCATGAAGCGACAGTGGGAAGAAAAACTCCCCATTAACGGGAAGGAAAACCTCCGGCAGAACCGGGCTTAGTATGAACGGTCATCTGCCTAGACCGACTGGGGGTTACAGAAGACAGAGCAGAGACACAACAAGACAGACAAAAAAAGCACAGAAGCACACATTGATCCAGTAATCTGTTCTACATTAGATGGTAATAGCGGGTGAGCCGTCTTCTTTGGATGATGTCACAGTTAACAGAACGCCAGACCAGGTGTACCTACTATGAAGATAAAAGAGAGAGAACAGAAAGTTAAAGCAGAAATGACAACACGTAATGCATAATTGAAGAACAGTAGAACTCTATAGAGTGAGAAAATTAGATCCTGACGTCCTCCAGTAGCCTAAGCCTATAGCAGTAAAACTATAAAGGTAGCTCAGAGTAACATGAGCCACTCTAGTTATAAGCTTTGTCAAAAATGAAGGTTTTAACAGGGTTTCCCGCAGCGCTATCTCGCCAAACTCACGCTACCGCCTCGCCAACATTCCCAAAAAAAAAAAAAAGTGACGTTAACACGCGGTTTGTTGTTGTTGCTTTCGTGCGTGCGTGAATGGCAGGGAAAAAACACATGGATACCCCCCGCTCCGCGAGTCGGTCCGCGGACAACGTGTCTTCGTCTCCCTTCGTCTGAATAATGTATTTTATTAGTCGATCCGCCTCGCATAACCAAATTCCTGCGGGAAACACTGGTTTTAAGATTAGTCTTAAAAGTAGACAGGGGTTCTGCTTCACGGACCAATACTGGGAGTTGGTTCCACAGCCTGATAGCTAAAGGATCTGCCTCCCATTCTACTTTTAGAGACTCTAGGAACCACCAGCAGACCTGCAGTCTGAAAGCGACGTGCTCTGTTAGGAACATACGGGGTAATCAGAGCTCTGATATAAGATGGAGCTTGATTATTAAGGGCTTTATACGTTAGAAGAATAATTTTAAATTCTATTCTTGATTTTACAGGAAGCCAATGAAGGGAAGCTAAAATTGGAGAAATATGATCCGGCTTGTTGATTTTCATCAGAACTCTTGCTGCAGCATTTTGGATCAGCTGAAGGCTTTGAACTGCATTTTGTGGACTTCCTGATAGTAACGAATTACAATAGTCCAGCCTTGGAGTAACAAATGCATGGACTAGTTTTTCAGCATCACTCCTGGACAGAATGTTTCTAATTTTGGCGATATGACCTGTTTAATATGGGATTTAAATGACATGTCTTGGTCAAAAATAACACCAAGGTTTTTTACTTTATTACCAGAGGCCAAGTTAATGCCATCCAGATTAAGTGATAGGTTAAGAAGTTTATTTTTTGAGGACTCTGGCCCAAAGATTACAATTTCTGTCTTGTCAGAATTTAGATGCAGGAAATTTAAAGTCATCCAGCTTTTGATGTCATCAAGACATGACTGCAGTCGAAGTAATTGATTTGATTCATCAGGATTTATGGATAAATATAGCTGAGTGTCATCAGCATAACAGTGGAAATTAATCCCATGCTGTCTGATAATTTTGCCGATCGGAAGCATTTATATAGTAAAGAGAATTGGTCCAAGGACTCAACCCTGTGGTAGTCCACAGGTGACCCTAGAGTTTGAGGAAGATTTATTATTAACATGAACAAACTGGAATCTGTCCGACAGATAAGATTTAAACCAGCCTAATGCTTTCCCCTTAATCCCTACAGTATGCTCAAGTCTTTGTAGGAGAATATTTTGATCAAATGTATCAAATGCAGCACTGAGATCTAACAGGACAAGTACAGACACAAGTCCATTATCTGAGGCCATGAGAATATCATTAGTGACCTTCACCAGAGCTGTTTCAGTGCTATGATGAGCTCTGAAGCCTGACTGAAACTCCTCAAGTAGGTCATTGCTTTGTAAATGTTCACAAAGTTGATTAGCAACTACTTTCTGAAGAATTTTAGATAAGAAAAGATTAGATATAGGTCTGTAGTTTACTAGCTCATCTTGATCAAGAGAAGGTTTCTTAAGTAAAGGTTTAATAACAGCTACTTTAAAAACCTGTGGTACATATCCATTTACTAAGGATAGAATAATCATGTCTAAAATAGGACCACTGATCAAAGGGAATACCTCCTTAAACAACTTGGTTGGGATTGGGTCTAACATACAGGTAGAAGGTTTAGATGAAGCTAAGATTTTAGAAAGCTCAGAAGGCTCTACTGCTTCTAAACAGTTCAAACACTGTGCAGGTTCTAAAGATTCCTCCAATGCTGCCTTACTTATAATAGATAATAGATATAATAAATTGTATTTTACGTATCAGATACATAATACACACACACACACACACACACATACGATATTATACGTAATATAATTACCATTATAACAATTTAAGAAACTAGTTATATATCAAAAAAGAACATGGAACAGAAAAAAACATGGTCCATCATGTGGGAAAGAGGGACCTGTTGGACCTTTCTATTGCATCCCCTGTCCCTTGATCCGATCAGCCATTTCGACACTGCCCTCTCCAAATCCTTCCTGGTGATCTGTCTGGTTAATGTGTTGTTCTTTAAAGCTCCTGTGGGAAACATATCTTATGGTCACTTCATATGTACCAACACAACTCTCAACTACAATTGTAAAGTCAACTATGTTAAGGTGAAATTTACCAACAAATGATCAGTTTTATATCAACTACCCAAGATTTAAATTGTAATTTTGGGTGAAGTATCCCTTTACATAATTGACTTTACAAACCTGCAAACGTCAGAATGAACTGGGAAAAAGCTAAGAAAAAAAGATCAAAATTCAAAGCTGACTGGCCAAGGCTGTCACATTTTTTTATTTCTTTCTAAAATCTGGCTTTATTAAATTGCCCATAAAAAAATTACAAACCAAGGAAAAAATACAAAATGTAATATTTTTGATGAGAACAGCTGTTGACTGGAAGATCTGTGCAAGAAAATCTTGAAAACATTTCTTATATGATAACATTTCTGGAGCACCTGTTTTGAGGGGACATTTATGTCCTTAAGGTGAGGGTATTATTGACCTTAGAAAATCAAATTCATAACATACATAAATTTCCCTCGACAGACACAAATATCTTAAAGTTACTATATTACAGTTATTATCCATTATGCACTTACCAAATATGACTTCAAACAGATTTAAAGTCCTGAATTCCTACTTTCCATTCCAGCCCACAAAGTTGTACTGCCTTGTACAATCACCATGGCCATAGTCCATGATGAAGAACATCATACGTCTCGTGGCCTCATCCACAGTCCTCCCACCAATGTCTGACACTGCTGTGACCTAAGGGGGAACAAAAACAGTTCAAAGCTAATTCATTTTTATAGCTCACAGGAGTAAACACGATGCACAGACAAACTCTGGGTCTAGATTATTTTCATTGTTGATTAATCTATTGATTATTTTAACAATTAATTGATTGGTTGCTATAATAATAAAATGTTACAAAATTTTGAAAAATGTCAATGTTTCCCAAATCTCTTGTTCTGTCAACAAAACATGGAGATACTCTGTTTATTGCCATAAATGAGCAAAGAAAACAGAAATATTCACATTTATGAAGCTGAAATCAGAGACGTAGGACTCTTTTGTTGGGTGTTCACGTCAATAATAAGATGGACTGGACTCATAACACCGACGCTCTGCATAAGAAGGGCCAGAGCCGCCTCCATCTCCTGAGGAGGCTGAGTTCCTTTGGAGTGAGCAGGCCCCTGCTTAAGACTTTTTATGACTCTGTGGTGGCCTCAGCCCTTCTCTACGCTGTCGTCTGCTGGGCTCCAGGCAGCGCAGAACGGGACAGAATGAGGCTGAATAAGCTGGTGAGGAAGGCCACTTCTGTCCTGGGCTGCACTCTGGACTCAGTGGAGGAAGTAGCTGAGAGGAGGGTGTTGTCCAAGTTCACATCCATCATGGACAACACCTTCCACCCCCTGTGCAGATTATATAGCAATCATTCTGATTGCTATATAATCTGCAATCAGATTATACAGTGCTGCACTGTAACTGTAAGCAATGTGCAATAATCTATCTAATTCACTGTGCGATAACCAGTGCAATAATCCTGAAAGAAGTGACTTCTGCTGCTATCAGTAACTGTAACCACAACTGTTATAACTTTGGGCAATAACTACTGTGCAATAATCTATTTAATACACTGTGCTATAACCTGTACAATGATCCGAAGAACTTCTGCTGCTATCACCAGGTGAATATATGTCAGTACATGTGCATGTAGGCATACAGGTAAAAGCCAGTAAATTAGAATATTTTGAAAAACTTGATTTATTTCAGTAATTGCATTCAAAAGGTGTAACTTGTACATTATATTTATTCATTGCACACAGACTGATGCATTCAAATGTTTATTTCATTTAATTTTGATGATTTGAAGTGGCAACAAATGAAAATCCAATCAGCTAAGTTGCTGGAAGCCAGTGAATACACGCTGAAAGGTGACATGGCCACAGGTGGAAATAATTCATTAATTAACTGGAGCAGCGACAGTGTGTCTGTCGGCAGCTTACCGGGGGAAGTTGTTGTCAGATGGTCAATCCGCTCCATTTCCTGACTTGCTGGTTCGCATAAACCCAAAGAAAACCTTTGACCAACACTACTTTCATTCATGCATCTGTGGCCAGTTTGAGATGTTCTTCCAAAAGTTATGATTGAACACCGATCATAACTTTTGGTCTACGTATACATGTCTGTGCTGGTAGCCAACGCAGAGCCATAGAGAGAAAGGCTCTGAGCCAGCCGAACCCGGATGTAAACAAGAGCCTTGCTCGCTAGCCTTAAGGCGCTAGCATTAGTGCTAATATTAGCGGCTAGAATTAGCCGCAGAACTGAGACTGCTCATCCCACCTCAAGTTGTGGTGGGGGATATTACACTACATGCATATATAATCCAAACAGCCTTACCTGTTTTTCTGCATCCCCTCCTAAATTCTCCAATGTGTGGTGCTAATGTTGTTAGCTGTGACATCATGGGCTTCTTCCTCAGGCAAACGGACACCTTTCAGATTGTTGGAGTGCGCCCCCTGCTGTTGGGAAGTCTTCTTCTCTTGTTCTTTATGAATTTTTCTCAGTGTGTCAGATATGTTCAACTGTCTCTTGTTCCTCACAATACTCACATCTGCCAGTGTTATGCTTCCCTATTTTGAATAATGTACCATTTAATCCTGTGTGGGCAAATCTAAGTCTTGATATAAGATAAGATAGTCTTTATTGATCTCACATTGGAGAAATTCACTTGTCACATCGGCTCAATAGTCAGTCAATAGTCAGCAGTAGGAAAGGGTGCATCAGTTATATACAGTGTATCTTCCTATATACAGTGGATCAAAAAGAAAGTGAGAAAAAAAAATAAGAATTAAAAAAAATACAAAAGAAATCGGAGTAGGCAGGTGATGTCATGTGTACTTCCCGGTTATATACACATATATATACATACATACATACATACATACATACTGTATATATATATATATATATATAAATATAAAGGCAAGGAAAAGGCAAGGCAAGGCAAATTTATTTGTATAGCACAATTCAGTACAGAGACAATGCAAAGTGCTTTACATGATTAAAATACAGGAAAAGAAAACAGAAAATGTAGACATCAATAAACAGCTGGACTAAAAAAGTTGAACTAATGCTGTTTCAGTAGAACAGTTTAACTAGAACAGTCAAAAACAGTCCTAAACAAATGTGTTTTTAATCTTGATTAAAAAGAACTCAGGTTTTCCGCACTTTTACAGTTTTCTGGAAGTTTGTTCCAGATAAGTGGAGCGTAGGAACTAAATGCTGCTTCTCCTTGTTTAGTTCTGGCTGTAGGTACGCAAAGAAGGCTGGAGCCAGAAGACCTTAGTGCTCTGGATGGTTGATACACTGATAACAAGTCTGTGATGTATTTAGATGCGTTCAGCAGCGTTCTGGATCAGCTGCAACTGTCTGATCCACTTTTTAGGCAGACCTGTGAAAACACCGTTGCAGTAATCGATTCTACTAAAGATAAACGCATGGATTAGTTTTTCCAGATCCTGCTGAGACATCAGTCCTTTAATCCTGGAAATGTTCTTCAGGTGATAGAAAGCCGATCTTATATATATACACACATATACATATATATATATACACACACACATATATATATACACACACACACACATATATATATATATATATATATATATATATATATATATATATATATATATATATATATATATATATATATATATATATATACACACACATATATATATATATATATACACACATATATATATATATATACACACATATATATATATATATATACACACATATATATATATAGGCCTACATACACATGTACTGACATATATTCACTTGGTGATAGCAGCAGAAGTTCTTCCGGATCATTGCACAGGTTATAGCACAGTGTATTAAATAGATTATTGCACATTATTTATTGCCCAAAGTTATAACAGTTGTGGTTATATAGAACAGATTGCTGGATCAATGTGTGCTTCTGTGCTTTTTTGTCTGTCTTGTTGTGTCTCTGCTCTGTCTTCTGTAACCCCCAGTCGGTCGAGGCAGATGACCGTTCATACTGAGCCCGGTTCTGCTAGAGGTTTTTCCTTCCTGTTAATGGGGAGGTTTTTTTTCCCTGTTGCTTCATGCTTGTTCAGTATGAGGGATTGTTGCAAAGCCATGGACAATGCAGACTACTCTCCCTGTGGCTCTACGCTTTTTCAGGAGGAAATGCTGCTTGTCAAGACCTTAATGCAATCAACTGGTTCCCTCGGCTAAAATGTTTATCCATTTTAGCCGCGCAATCCTCCATAATTAAAGTCCGACAGTCCACAGATGGCAACAGTTTGTTGATTCAAAATTAATTGTTCATCCACTTCAGCAACCGATGCATTGGAATCAGTGTTGGGCAAGTTACTTTGAAAAAGTAATTAGTTATAGTTACTAGTTACTTCTCCCAAAAAGTAACTGAGTTACTAACTGAGTTACTCCACTATAAAAGTAACTAGTTACTAGTAAAAGTAACTATTGCGTTACTTTTTCGTTTCTGGCTTTTTTATTTATTTTTTTACAAATTTTTTGCTGACATGTCCATTCAATGCACCCCCCCCCACACACACACACACACACACACACACACACACACACACACACACACACACACTCCCCCTTTTGTGTTGAACAGTGAAGTGTGGTGAAAGCAGCTTTAATTCTCCATCACATAACTTTCATATCGCGCATGCATTGACTTTTTCAACAATTTTCTCTTGCGGTTTTCAGCAGCAACGGCATTGTTTCTTATGGTTTAATATTGTCCATATGCCTTCTTTAAATATTTCTAATTCTACTCGCAGGACATGCGCAATTCCAAACTTTTTTCCTGTCATTGCCATGGTGAATCACGTTATTTGCGTTCCAGTGATCGGGATTTTTTTCATGCTCACGTTATCCATAAGGGCCAGTGGGCCAGTGCCCAGGGGCACCAACCATGGGGGGGCACCACATGACACATGCTTTAAAAATATATTTTTCATAAATAGTTATATTATTTAGCTACTTGAAATTGTTGAAAGACCATGCATTATTCGTTTTGTGAACACTGATGTCACAATAATAATAAATGATAAATCAATCAAGATTTTTTTGATTTCAACATTTTAAAATGAGATATTTGAATATTGCTCACTGCTCATATGCCTACATGTAGTTGTGTAAGTTAGTAAATAGTAAAGAAATCCCCTTGATTATGTCTGATGTTTTTGACCGGAGGACAGCACGGGTAAGGGGGGGGGGCTTTGAGGTATAGTGCCCAGGGGCACCACATTGTCTTAATACGGGCCTGGCTGAGAATGACAAAGGGAGGAAGAGCTGCTCAGAGTTGCAGCTTTCTACTCAGTGTAGATCAGCCGTTTTTTCTGAAACGACTGTGCAGCATAGCTTTGCTGTGCGCGCTGAATCCAGATGCAGTGCGCGAATGCACATGCGCGCAGTTCAGAAGAAACATAAACAGTTTGGCGCGTCAGTCAGTTCGAAACAGTTCCTGTATCGGTCACGTAGCACATAAGCGCGTCGACACAGGTTTTTCTGTACGAGCTCGACTCATGCGCCGACGCATCCGTGTTGCCGGACCCATGTTCTTGTCCTTTTCGCTGTTTAACTCAAAATAACGTGCTTACCTCCAAGAATCAAACGCTGTCTTCTTGCCCATCTTGCCGCGGTACAAACACAAATAGCTTACACACACAGGTGCGCGCGCGCGCACACACACACACACACACACACAGAGGCAAGGAGGAGCAGGGTACAGACGCAAGCAGCCGCATCTGACTAAATGCAGAAAAGCAGGGACTTCACTTTCCTTATCGAGGGAAATTCTTAAAGTAACGGAGTAACGAGTGCTTATTTTGGAAAATAACGGAGTTACTGATTACTGAATTCGCAAAACTAACGCGTTAGATTACTCGTTACTGAAAAAACCTAATAAGAGTACTCTAACGCGTTACTTATAACGTGTTACCCCCAACACTGATTGGAATTACGCCCTTATGTGTGCACACTATATTTAGATGGCCATCATATCGGTGGTAGCGCTACACATACCTAATCCAGACGAATGATTGTTCAAATCCAGCGCCGAGCTGATCAACTGCGTCCTCACCGATGTCTATCCTGTCCGACGTCACCTCAGGTGAGCTGAGTTCGATCAGCTGATGCTCCACTCCAAACACGTAACCTCCAGCCCAGTCTTATCTTGCGCAATCACCACCATCAACCATGCAGAAACACGTATCTTTACTTATGCACAGTTTGTGAAGATGCACAAACAGTTTTTGACTGGTTTTGTAGCGGCCAAGCCAATACTTTAAGCCACTGAGGTGCTGCATCGGGGTAATAGAGTTGACGCGCTTATTGTTACCTTTTTGGGATGAATTAGAGTCCGAGTCGTCAGGGCATGTTGAACGCTTCGTCCATTTATTTTCCTCTTTGCATATCAAATGTCCATCATACATGAACACATCTCCAGACAACATATAAAGCAGACTTGCTTGCTTGTATTTATCTTTTTGCGGTCAAAAACTGTTTTCCCCTTCCGGGTGGAAAACCTACCTATCAAAGAAAAGTTCCCCCCTTAAAAAGACATGAACGCTAATTACCCAATCAATGCATTTGCGCTCCTACATATAGGATTAAAGATTAAAATCTTATTTCTTTTAAAGGCCAGCTAAAGATATTTTAAAGCTGCTTCCACTTTTGGACGAATGTGTATAAATGGTTTGGTAAAATATGTACCGTGACTTACAGATGACGCCCAAACATTTGGGTGTGCTGCCATCTAGTGTTGGAAATAATAAATGTTTTTTCCTTCAAAACACAATTCATGTTATAAATAATTGTCAAAAAAATATGGTTGGACGTAGCAAAAATGTTTTTGATAACTTTTGATCCTCTATGTGTGAGGAATTTTTTGGAGTAACTTTGAATGCCATAAGTGTAACGGTTTAGGAGTAGTTTATTCAAATGTAACCCCCAAAAATATGGGAAAATGACATCTTTGATGAGAAATGAATGATTTCCTGTAGGAGGTAGCCCATTGCTTCAAGAGGCTTTTTTGTAGGGCCTATGAAGTTACATGCACTTACCGAGTTTCATAATTCTCAGACAAAGCATGGCTTGGGGCTTACTGATTTAATGCGTTTTTAATGGTTTTCCACAAACCTGATTTTTGCAATGCGACAGCTCAGGCAAATATGCATATTTCATAAAACCTTTGATAACTTTTAAACGTCAATGTCTTAACTGCATGCTGAAAAAATTTGAAAGTAATAGGTTAAAATGCCTAGGACTAGTTCGTTAAAGTTTGAGGCAAAAACGGCCAATATTTTACCCTTTGACCCAAAATAGCAGACTTCCTGTGGGTTTTAGAGCATACCCCCAAGAGACTTTTTTTCATAATTTTAAAAAACCTACCAAGGTAAAAAATTTCAGCTTTCTACGTGTTACGGTTTGGCCCAACTCACTCTAGTTGGCGCTGTTGAGCAGGTTTGCCACGCCAGTTTTCAATTACACTAAAATCATGCGATTTCTCACGGGGGACAATTTTGGGCAAAGTTTGGTGAGTTTTCATGCATGTTTAGGCCTCCAAAAAGCCGTTTCAAAAGTCCCAAGAATAAATAATAATAATAATAATAATAAAATCTGCAGTTACAATAGGCCTTCGCAGCGCTTAGCTGCTCGGGCCTAATAATAATAATAAAATCTGCAGTTACAATAGGCCTTCGCAGCGCTTAGCTGCTCGGGCCTAATAATAATTAAAGCCGCAAGCGGCGTTGATCGGCCCTCGCAGCCAAGCACCGCTCCTGCCTATTGGCCACCGCGGGGGTTCGCGCACCGCCGACCGCCAGCCACCGCAGAAGCTGTCACGCATTTTCCCCGCCCGTCCACCAGGCGATTCACACGAACCCGTTCGGCAGCGCTCCCCCACGACACACAAAAAATGTGGTGCAGATCGGTCGATGCAGCGAGGAGATACAGCCGTTGAATAATGATAATGCATTTGGCCACCGGGCCGGACCGCTGGGGTTGTAAAGAGATGACATGTTGGAACTATATAAATAAAATTCAATTGAATTAATTTGTCTTTATATAAAACAAACGAGTTGCCTCTTGGCATGACATGCACTATATATATATATATATATATATATATATATATATATATATATATATATATATATATATATATATATACATTTGACCTAATAAAATACATTATTCATGTTTTTATTAGGTCAAATGCAATAATTCAATTCAATTCAATTTTATTTATATAGCGCCGATTCATGAAACATGTCATCTCAAGGCACTTTACAAAGTTACGTTCAATCATATTATACATATTGGGTCAGATTATACAGATTGGTCAAAAATGTTCCTATATATGGAAACCAGTTGATTGCATCAAAGTCCCGACAAGCAGCATTAACTCCTGGAGAAGCGTAGAGCCACAGGGAGAGTCGTCTGCATTGTACATGGCTTTGCTGCAATCCCTCATACTGAGCAAGGATGAAGCGACAGTGGGAAGAAAAACTCCCCATTAACGGGAAGGAAAACCTCCGGCAGAACCGGGCTCAGTATGAACGGTCATCTGCCTAGACCGACTGGGGGTTACAGAAGACAGAGCAGAGACACAACAAGACAGACAAAAAAAGCACAGAAGCACACATTGATCCAGTAATCTGTTCTACATTAGATGGTAATAGCGGGTGAGCCGTCTTCTTTGGATGATGTCACAGTTAACAGAACGCCAGACCAGGTGTACCTACTATGAAGATAAAAGAGAGAGAACAGAAAGTTAAAGCAGAAATGACAACACGTAATGCATAATTGAAGAACAATAGAACTCTATAGAGTGAGAAAATTAGATCCTGACGTCCTCCAGTAGCCTAAGCCTATAGCAGTAAAACTATAAAAGGTAGCTCAGAGTAACATGAGCCACTCTAGTTATAAGCTTTGTCAAAAAGGAAGGTTTTAAGATTAGTCTTAAAAGTAGACAGGGTGTCTGCTTCACGGACCAAAACTGGGAATTGGTTCCACAGGAGAGGAGCCTGATAGCTAAAGGATCTGCCTCCCATTCTACTTTTAGAGACTCTAGGAACCACCAGCAGACCTGCAGTCTGAGAGCAAAGTGCTCTGTTAGGAACATACGGGGTAATCAGAGCTCTGATATATGATGGAGCTTGATTATTAAGGGCTTTATACGTTTTAAATTCTATTTTTGATTTCACAGGAAGCCAATGAAGGGAAGCTAAAATTGGAGAAATATGATCCCGCTTGTTGATTTTCATCAGAACTCTTGCTGCAGCATTTTGGATCAGCTGAAGGCTTTGAACTGCAGTTTGTGGACTTCCTGATAGTAACGAATTGCAATAGTCCAGCCTTGAAGTAACAAATGCATGGACTAGTTTTTCAGCATCACTCCTGGACAGAATGTTTCTAATTTTGGCGATATTCCGGAGGTGAAAAAAGGAAACTCTGGAAACCTGTTTAATATGGGATTTAAATGACATGTCTTGGTCAAAAATAACACCAAGGTTTTTTACTTTATTACCAGAGGCCAAGTTAATGCCATCCAGATTAAGTGATTGGTTAAGAAGTTTATTTTTTGAGGACTCTGGCCCAAAGATTACAACTTCGGTCTTGTCAGAATTTAGATGCAGGAAATTTAAAGTCATCCAGCTTTTGATGTCATCAAGACATGACTGCAGTTGAAGTAATTGATTGGATTCATCAGGATTTATGGATAAATATAGCTGAGTGTCATCAGCATAACAGTGGAAATTAATCCCATGCTGTCTGATAATTTTGCCGATCGGAAGCATATATTTAGTAAAGAGAATTGGTCCAAGGACTGAACCCTGTGGTACTCCACAGGTGACCCTAGAGTTTAAGGAAGATTTATTATTAACATGAACAAACTGGAATCTGTCCGACAGATAAGATTTAAACCAGCCTAATGCTTTTCCCTTAATCCCTACAGTATGCTCAAGTCTTTGCAGGAGAATATTTTGATCAACTGTATCAAATGCAGTACTGAGATCTAACAGGACAAGTACAGACACAAGTCCATTATCTGAGGCCATGAGAATATCATTAGTGACCTTCACCAGAGCTGTTTCAGTGCTATGATGAGCTCTGAAGCCTGACTGAAACTCCTCAAGTAGGTCATTGCTTTGTAAATGTTCACAAAGTTGATTAGCAACTACTTTCTCAAGAATTTTAGATAAGAAAAGAAGATTAGATATAGGTCTGTAGTTTACTAGCTCATCTTGATCAAGAGAAGGTTTCTTAAGTAAAGGTTTAATAACAGCTACTTTAAAAACCTGTGGTACATATCCATTTACTAAGGATAGATTAATCATGTCTAAAATAGGACCACTGATCAAAGGGAATACCTCCTTAAACAACTTAGTTGGGATTGGGTCTAACACACAGGTAGAAGTTTTAGATGAAGCTAAGATTTTAGATAGCTCAGAAAGCTCTACTGCTTCTAAACAGTTCAAACACTGTGCAGGTTCTAAAGATTCCTCCAATGCTGCCTTACTTATAATAGATAATAGATATAATAGATTGTATTTTACGTATCAGGTACATAATACACACACACACACATACGATATTATACGTAATATAATAACCATTATAACAATTTAAGAAACTAGTTATAATGGTTATATATCAAAAAAGAACATGGAACACAAAAAACATGGTCCATCATATGGGAAGGAGGGACCTGTTGGACCTTTCTATTGCATCCCCTGTCCCTTGATCCGATCAGCCATTTCGACACTGCCCTCTCCAAATCCTTCCTGGTGATCTGTCTGGTTAATGTGTTGTTCTTTAAAGCTCCTGCGGGAAACATATCTTATGGTCACTTTATATGTACCAACACAACTCTCAACTACAATTGTAAAGTCAACTATGTTAAGGTGAAATTTACCAACAAATGATCAGTTTTATATCAATTACCCAAGATTTAAATTGTAATTTTGGGTGAAGTATCCCTTTACATAATTGACTTTACAAACCTGCAAACGTCAGAATGAACTGGGAAAAAGCTAAGAAAAAAAGATCAAAATTCAAAGCTGACTGGCCAAGGCTGTCACATTTTTTTACTTCTTTCTAAAATCTGGCTTTATTAAATTGCCCATAAAAAAATTAAAAACCAAGGAAAAATTACAAAATGTAATTTTTTTGATAAGAACAGCTGTTGACTGGAAGATCTGTGCAAGAAAATCTTGAAAACATTTCTTATATGATAACATTTCTGGAGCACCTGTTTTGAGGGGACATTTATGTCCTTAAGGTGAGGGTATTATTGACATTAGAAAATTAAATTCATAACATACATAAATTTCCCTCGACAGACACAAATATCCTAAAGTTACTATATTACAGTTATTATCCATTATGCACTTACCAAATATGACTTCAAACAGATTTAAAGTCCTGAATTCCTACTTTCCATTCCAGCCCACAAAGTTGTACTGCCTTGACAGGCCATAGTCCATGATGAAGAACATCATACGTCTTGTGGCCTCATCCACAGTCCTCCCACCAATGTCTGACACTGCTGTGACCTAAGGGGGAACAAAAACAGTTCAAAGCTAATTAATTTTTATATCTTACAGGAGTAAACACGATGCAAAGACAAACTCTGGGTCTAGATTATTTCCATTGTTGATTAATCTATTGATTATTTTAACAATTAATTGATTGGTTGCTATAATAATAAAATGTTACAAAATTTTGAAAAATGTCAGTGTTTCCCAAATCTCTTGTTCTGTCAACAAAACATGGAGATACTCAGTTTATTGCTTAAGACTTTTTATGACTCTGTGGTGGCCTCAGCCCTTCTCTACGCTGTCGTCTGCTGGGCTCCAGGCAGCGCAGAACGGGACCGAATGAGTCTGAATAAGCTGGTGAGGAAGGCCACTTCTGTCCTGGGCTGCACTCTGGACTCAGCGGAGGAAGTAGCTGAGAGGAGGGTGTTGTCCAAGTTCACATCCATCATGGACAACACCTTCCACCCCCTGCGCCAGACTGTAGAGCAGCTGAGCAGCTCCTTTAGTGGCAGACTTAGACACCCTGTCTGTAAAAAGGAGCGCTACCGCAAGTCATTCATTCCTGCTGCTATCAGAATATACAGTGCTGCACTGTAACTGTAACCAATGTGCAATAATCTAATTCACTGTGCGATAACCCGTGCAATAATCCTGAAAGAAGTGACTTCTGCTGCTATCAGTAACTGTAACCACAACTGTTATAACTTTGGGCAATAACTAATGTGCAATAATCTATTTAATACACTGTGCTATAACCTGTCCAATGATCCAAAGAACTTCTGCTGCTATCACCAGGTATATATGTCAGTACATGTGTATGTAGGCATATGTATGTGTCACAGGACAGGTTGCCCTGTGACTGGCAACCTGTCCAGGATGGACGAGCCCCCACCCCCCACGACCCCGTGTGACGCCGAGCTGCGTTTCCCCATCAGATACGGCTTGACGTCACACCTGTAGGGAAAAGCCGGTATAAATCGATGAAGGATGGGATGTTAATTTTTTAAAAAGTTTAATAAAATTGCTCAAAGTTTATCAGAAAAAAACATAACTTGCTTTTAAATATGGACATTTTTAATAAGCAAAATGTTAATGTATTTCGTAAAGTTATTGTTGAAGTTAATCTTGGCTGCAGTACTCTGTTTGGCAGATGTTTTGGGGTTGGAGTAAAATGAGTCCATAGATCCACAGACAGGAGGCTTGTTCAGTGGTTTCTAGTACGACTTGCTTCTGCAGTGTCGCTCAACTGCGTGTAAAAATAAAAAAAATTACTTCATAAAAGCTCTCTGAGAATAACCTCTGGCCTCACCCAGTTAGAACCCGCTCTCCAGTCCATGTTGTAGCTGCAGTTTTTTTTTTTACGTCGTTTCCTTAATAATCTGTACAAATCAAAATCCTTGTCATTTTATTAAGAGTGTCGTGGTGCGCAGCGGCTCATCAGGTGGAGCTGCTGCATATTGACTGATAGCTGCTCTGACTGCAGCTCTGCCTTCTTTTGTTCAGAAAAGCGCAGGTGAAATTATTTAATTTATTATTTAACTTTTTCCAAATCGGACCCTGTCAAATGCGGGACAAATGCGCGTCATGGTAAATTAGCCTTTACTCTTCGAATTTTAAATAAAGCGTTACAGCGAATATTGAGGAGGTCCCTGATTGGTTTATCAGCTAAGTTGCTGGAAGCCAGTGAATACACGCTGAAAGGTGACATGGCCACAGGTGGAAATAATTCATTAATTAACTGGAGCAGCGACAGTGTGTCTGTCGACAGAAACGCTTACCGAGGGAAGTTGTTGTCAGATGGTCAATCCGCTCCACTTCCTGACTTGCTGGTTCGCATAAACCCAAAGAAAACCTTTGACCACCACTGCTTTCATTCATGCATCTGTGGCCAGTTTGAGATGTTCTTCCAAAAGTTATGATTGAACACCGATCATAACTTTTGGTCTACGTATACATCTCTGTGCTGGTAGCAAACGCAGAGCCATAGAGAGAAAGGCTCTGAGCCAGCGGAACCCGGATGTAAACAAGAGCCTTGCTCGTTAGCCTTAAGGCGCTAGCATTAGCGCTATAAGTAGCACCTTAAGACGCTAGAATTAGCCGCAGAACTGAGACTGCTCATCCCACCTCAAGTTGTGGTGGGGGATATTACACTACATGCATATATAATCCAAAAAGCCTTACCTGTTTGTCTGTTTCCCCTCCTAAATTCTCCAATGTGTGGTGCTAATGTTGTTAGCTGTGACATCACGGACTTCTTCCTCAGGCAAACGGACACGTTTCAGATTGTTGGAGTGCGCCCCCTGCTGTTGGGAAGTCTTCTTCTTCTCTTGATCTTTATGAACTTTCTCACAGTGTGTCATATACGTTCAACTGTCTGTTGTTCCTCACAATATTTACATATGCCAGTGTTATGCTTCCCTATTTTGAATAATGTACCATCTAATCCTGTGTGGGCAAATCTAAGTCTTGATATGAGATAAGATAAGATAGTCTTTATTGATCTCACATTGGAGAAATTCACTTGTCGGCTCAATAGTGTGTGTGTATATATATATATATATATATATATATATATATATATATATATATACACATGCCTACATACACATGTACTGACATATATTCACTTGGTGAAAGCAGAAGAAGTTCTTCTGGATCCTTGCACAGGTTATAGCACAGTGTATTAAATAGATTATTGCACATTAGTTATTGCCCAAAGTCATAACAGTTGTGGTTATATAGAACAGATTACTGGATCACTGTGTGCTTCTGTGCTTTTTTTGTCTGTCTTGTTGTGTCTCTGCTCTGTCTTCTGTAACCCCCAGTCGGTCGAGGCAGATGACCGTTCATACTGAGCCCGGTTCTGCTGGAGGTTTGTCCTTCATGTTAATGAAGGAGGTTTTTTTCCCCTGTTGCTTCATGCTTGCTCAGTATGAGGGATTGTTGCAAAGCCATGGACAATGCAGACATCCCGCTCTCCAGTCCATGTTGTAGCTGCAGTTTTTTTTTTTACGTCGTTTCCTTAATAATCTGTACAAATCAAAATCCTTGTCATTTTATTAAGAGTGTCGTGGTGCGCAGCGGCTCATCAGGTGGAGCTGCTGCATATTGACTGATAGCTGCTCTGACTGCAGCTCTGCCTTCTTTTGTTCAGAAAAGCGCAGGTGAAATTATTTAATTTATTATTTAACTTTTTCCAAATCGGACCCTGTCAAATGCGGGACAAATGCGCGTCATGGTAAATTAGCCTTTACTCTTCGAATTTTAAATAAAGCGTTACAGCGAATATTGAGGAGGTCCCTGATTGGTTTATCAGCTAAGTTGCTGGAAGCCAGTGAATACACGCTGAAAGGTGACATGGCCACAGGTGGAAATAATTCATTAATTAACTGGAGCAGCGACAGTGTGTCTGTCGACAGAAACGCTTACCGAGGGAAGTTGTTGTCAGATGGTCAATCCGCTCCACTTCCTGACTTGCTGGTTCGCATAAACCCAAAGAAAACCTTTGACCACCACTGCTTTCATTCATGCATCTGTGGCCAGTTTGAGATGTTCTTCCAAAAGTTATGATTGAACACCGATCATAACTTTTGGTCTACGTATACATCTCTGTGCTGGTAGCAAACGCAGAGCCATAGAGAGAAAGGCTCTGAGCCAGCGGAACCCGGATGTAAACAAGAGCCTTGCTCGTTAGCCTTAAGGCGCTAGCATTAGCGCTATAAGTAGCACCTTAAGACGCTAGAATTAGCCGCAGAACTGAGACTGCTCATCCCACCTCAAGTTGTGGTGGGGGATATTACACTACATGCATATATAATCCAAAAAGCCTTACCTGTTTGTCTGTTTCCCCTCCTAAATTCTCCAATGTGTGGTGCTAATGTTGTTAGCTGTGACATCACGGACTTCTTCCTCAGGCAAACGGACACGTTTCAGATTGTTGGAGTGCGCCCCCTGCTGTTGGGAAGTCTTCTTCTTCTCTTGATCTTTATGAACTTTCTCACAGTGTGTCATATACGTTCAACTGTCTGTTGTTCCTCACAATATTTACATATGCCAGTGTTATGCTTCCCTATTTTGAATAATGTACCATCTAATCCTGTGTGGGCAAATCTAAGTCTTGATATGAGATAAGATAAGATAGTCTTTATTGATCTCACATTGGAGAAATTCACTTGTCGGCTCAATAGTGTGTGTGTATATATATATATATATATATATATATATATATATATATATACACATGCCTACATACACATGTACTGACATATATTCACTTGGTGAAAGCAGAAGAAGTTCTTCTGGATCCTTGCACAGGTTATAGCACAGTGTATTAAATAGATTATTGCACATTAGTTATTGCCCAAAGTCATAACAGTTGTGGTTATATAGAACAGATTACTGGATCACTGTGTGCTTCTGTGCTTTTTTTGTCTGTCTTGTTGTGTCTCTGCTCTGTCTTCTGTAACCCCCAGTCGGTCGAGGCAGATGACCGTTCATACTGAGCCCGGTTCTGCTGGAGGTTTGTCCTTCATGTTAATGAAGGAGGTTTTTTTCCCCTGTTGCTTCATGCTTGCTCAGTATGAGGGATTGTTGCAAAGCCATGGACAATGCAGACAACTCTCCCTGTGACTCTACGCTTCTTCAGGAGGAAATGCTGCTTGTCAAGACTTTTATGCAATCAACTGGTTCCCTTATATAGGATTAAAGATTCAAAGCTTCTTTCTTTTAAAGGCCAGCTAAAGATATTTTAAAGCTGCTTCCACTTTTGGACGAATGTGTATGAATGGTTTGGTAAAATATGTACCGTGACTTACAGATGACGCCCAAACATTTGGGTTTGCTGCCATCTAGTGTTGGAAATAATAAATGTTTTTTCCTTCAAAACACAATTCATGTTATAAATAATTGTCAAAAAAATATGGTTGGACGTAGCAAAAATGTTTTTGATAACTTTTGATCCTCTATGTGTGAGGAATTTTTTGGAGTAACTTTGAATGCCATAAGTGTAACGGTTTAGGAGTAGTTTATTCAAATGTAACACCCAAAAATATGGGAAAATGACATCTTTGATGAGAAATGAATGATTTCCTGTAGGAGGTAGCCCATTGCTTCAAGAGGCTTTTTTGTAGGGCCTATGAAGTTACATGCACTTACTGAGTTTCATAATTCTCAGACAAAGCATGGCTTGGGGCTTACTGATTTAATGCGTTTTTAATGGTTTTCCACAAACCTGATTTTTGCAATGCGACAGCTCAGGCAAATATGCATATTTCATAAAACCTTTGATAACTTTTAAAAGTCAATGTCTTAACTGCATGCTGAAAAAAATTGAAAGTAATAGGTTAAAATGCCTAGGACTAGTTCGTTAAAGTTTGAGGCAAAAACGGCCAATATTTTACCCTTTGACCCAAAATAGCAGACTTCCTGTGGGTTTTAGAGCATACACCCAAGAGACTTTTTTTCATAATTTAAAAAAACCTACCTAGGTAAAAAATTTCAGCTTTCTACGTGTTACGGTTTGGCCCAACTCACTCTAGTTGGCGCTGTTGAGCAGGTTTGCCACGCCCGTTTTCAATTACACTAAAATCATGCGATTTCTCACGGGGGACAATTTTGGGCAAAGTTTGGTGAGTTTTCATGCATGTTTAGGCCTCCAAAAAGCCGTTTCAAAAGTCCCAAGAATAAATAATAATAATAATTAAAGCCGCAAGCGGCGATGAGCGGCCCTCGCAGCCAAGCACCGCTGGGGTACGCGCACCGCCTGCCGCCAGCCACCGCAGAAGCTGTCACGCAATTTCCCTGCCCGTCCACCGGGCAATTCACACGAACCCGTTTGGCAGCGCTCCCCCACAACTCACAAAAAATCAGGTGCAGATCGGTCGATGCAGCGAGGAGATACAGCCGTTGAATAATGATAATGCATTTGGCCACCGGGCCGGACTAAATCGTTCAGCGAGCCGTACGTTTGACACCCCTGGTTCAAACATTAGTTTACTGGTTGAAATGCAGTTCAAAGTCTTCAGCTGAAAAGTTGTACACAAAAAAGGTGTTGCACACAAATAAAACTTGTTTTGCACACAAAAATATATGTTTCACACAAAAAAAATTTGTTTTGCAAACTGCCAACCTTGCGCTCAAAATATCATTTATAAGTTTTCCTCCAGTACAAAATGGTCTCTGCTCGACTACAAAACAATCCCACCCACGCTGCAGTAAATTTATGCCAAAAGTCACGTGATGCATTAAGAGTTGTTGTTGTTCAGACTTCCCGACAGGAGAGGTTAAACCATGTTGATGGAGATGAGCAGACAGGACGCTCTCGGGTAGGAGACTGAGTGACAGGCTGGTTGGAAACAGGTGCGTGCGTTGCTTCGTCAGATAAATCTATCTGAAGGAAGAAGGAAAAGGTTGGCGGTAGGCATAAGCAAGTTTGTGACTGGATCAGGATGGCGGCTCAGGTTGTAGAGGATGAGGAAGAACTACATAGTGATATGGATACGGATAGTTGAACGCCAGTTGCTAGTTACCGGGGAAGTGGAAAATTCAAAAGTAGTGAAGCAGGCAGAGGTTCTGGGAATTCAGGAGACAAAGGAAATCTTGAAGACGACAGTACAGATGATGGAAGCAAGGGTGTGCATAAAAAGATTCAATTCAATTCAATTTTATTTACGTCAGACCAGGTGTACCTACTATGAAGAAAAAAGAGAGAGAACAAAAAGTTACAAGCTGAAATGACAACAGTCATTTCAATGTAATGGAATGAAAAACTGGAGAACAGTAGACTGTAGAACCGTAGAAATCAGTAGAGTGATAAAAATATACCCTGATGTCCTCCAGTAGCCTAAGCCTATAGCAGCACAACTATAGATGTAGCTCAGGGTAACATGAGCCTCTCTAACTATCAGCTTTGTCAAAAAGGAAAGTTTTAAGATTAGTCTTAAAAGTAGACAAGGTGTCTGCCTCACGGACCAAAACTGGGAGTTGGTTCCACAGGAGAGGAGCCTGATAGCTAAAGGATCTGCCTCCCATTCTACTTTTAGAGGCTCTAGGAACCACCGGCAGAGCTGCAGTCTGAGAGCAAAGTGCTCTGTTAGGAACATACGGGGTAATCAGAGAATGGGAAATGACCTAGAAGTTGGAAAGAGGCTATTGTGGTTCCAATTCCAAAAACGGGTAAAGATAGCTCAAAACCAGAAAATTATAGACCTATTGCTTTAACATCATGTTTAAGTAAAATTATGGAGAAAATGGTAATTGAAAGATTAATTTATTTTGTTGAATCAAAAGGGTACTTATCAAATTATCAAAGCGGTTTCAGAAGAGGAAGGAATACTATGGATCCAATTGTGTGTTTACAACATGAGGTACTAACAGCAAAAGTTAATAAAGAAAGTGTTTTGGCAGTGTTCTTAGATATAGAAAAGGCTTATGATATGATGTGGAAAGAGGGATTATTGATCAAATTGAGGAAAATGTGAATTTGTGGAAGAATTTATCATTGGGTAGAGAACTTTTTAACAATTCAATTCAATTCAATTTTATTTATATAACGCCAATTCATAAACATGTCATCTCGAGGCACTTTACAAAGTCAAAATCAATCATATTATACAGATTGGTCAAAAATTTCCTATATAAGGAAACCAGTTGATTGCATCAAAGTCCCAACAAGCAGCATTCACTCCTGGAGAAGCGCAGTGCTACAGGGGGAGTCGTCTGCATTGTCCATGGCTTTGCAACAATCCCTCATACTGAGCAAGCATGAAGCGTCAGTGGAAAGAAAAACCACCCATTAGCAGGAAGGAAAAACCTCCAGCAGAACCAGGCTCAGTATGAACGGTCATCTGCCTCGACCGACTGGGGGTTACAGAAGACAGAGCAGAGACACAACAAGACAGACAAAAAAGCACAGAAGCACACATTGATCCAGTGATCTGTTATACATTAGATGGTAATAGTGGTGATCTGTCTTCCCTGGATGATGTCACAGTTAACAGAACGTCAGACTAGGTGTACCTACTATGAAGAAAAAAGAGAGAGAACAAAAAGTTACAAGCTGAAATGACAACAGTCATTTCAATGTAATGCAATGCAAAACTGGAGAACAGTAGAAATCAGTAGAGTGAGAGAAATAGGCCCCGATGTCCTCCAGCAGCCTAAGCCTATAGCAGCATAACTACAGATGTAGCTCAGGGTAACATGAGCCACTCTAACTATAAGCTTAAATTCTATTCTTGATTTAACAGGAAGCCAATGAAGGGAAGCTAAAATTGGAGAAATATGATCCCTCTTGTTGATTTTCATCAGAACTCTTGCTGCAGCATTTTGGATCAGCTGAAGACTTCGAACTGCATTTTGTGGACTTCCTGATAGTAAAGAATTACAATAGTCCAGCCTTGAAGTAACAAATGCATGGACTAGTTTTTCAGCATCACCCCTGGACAGAATGTTTCTAATTTTGGCGATATTCCTGAGGTGAAAAAAAGGAAACTCTGGAAACCTTTTTAATATGGGATTTAAATGACATGTCTTGGTCGAAGACAACACCAAGATTTTGAACTTTATTTCCAGAGGCCAGAATGGATAATACAGGTAAGAGTTGGTAAGAGTCTTTCAGGGAGAAATTAAAAAGAACCACACAAGGCAGTATTATCAGTCCTTTATTATTTTCAGTTATGATAAATGATGCACTTAAAGAAATAGAAAATGAATTGGGTTGTTCATTGTTTGCTGATGACGGAGCTATTTGGAAACGTAGAAGGAATGTTAAATATATTGTAGGCTCTTCCTGGCTCTTATTCAAGAGCCAGGAAGTGAGCGGCTTGCTCCTTTATTATCTTCTTACACATTTAGTCAGCATTTCTGACTGCTTTGAATCCAGTGTAAAACTAGAAAAGAAAGATACAAAAAAAATGGCTTAATAAACAGCCATGTAAATATCAGTATTAACGTATCAAAGTATCAGCTGCTTAATATTAACTCAACAGGTATTTTCACAGCCGGCTAGAAAAGTGGCAAATTAGCAAGTAAACACACACACTCTGCTGTCACACAGACCACGACATTTTACCGTTGCTTTTATACACAAAATAACCATAAAAGATATTAACATATCTTATCGAATCTGTAAACAATGAGCAACACTTACAACCATTGCTTTCGGAGATTAACTGCATTGTTGCTGCCCTGAGACGATGCACACATGCTCTCTTCCTCTTGTTTGCGTCTTTACTTCCTACTTCCGGTTTGGAAGATTTTCAACATAAAAGCACCGCAAATTCATTTAAAACAGAGAACGGTATATTAACAATTCAAAGTAGTTTTTAAATGTCTTTTAAACATATTAAACATATTCAGGGCAGAACAAAGATCTAGAGAGAGTAAAGCAATTTAAATTCTTAGGAGTATGGTTTGATAAAAAAAACTATCCTGGAAAGTGCACATAGATAAGGTTATTGAAAAATGTAAAAGGATACTTAATATATTGAGATGTTTAGTTGGGTATGAATGTTACATTCCTGCAGTGAAAAAGAAAGGGTTCATAATGAAGTTGGACAATTATTCAGAAAGCTACAGAATTAGGATTAAATCATTTAAATATTAGTCCAACAGTACCATTATCAATAACACCACCATGGATTTTACCTGAAACAATAGTAGATTTAACAATATTGGAAAAGAAAAATAAAGATAAAATGTATATGTGTAATTCTATAATAGTGGAGGAATATATAGAACAGTTTTATAATAATGTAAAAATGTATACGGATGCATCAAAAAAGCAATTACGACAAACTGGAGTAGGTGTAATAATTCCAGAGTTTAAACTGCATATAGGGAAGAAATTAAATAAAGGAATATCTGTTTATACGGCAGAAATGATTGCATTATTAGTTGCTGTAGAATGGATTGAGGAAGTGAGACCATTAAGAGCTGTCATATGTTCAGATTCAAGTTCATCATTGATCAGTTTAAAAAGAAATCATTCAGAAAGCCGTCCAGATATCTTATTAGTAATTCAACAAATATTATATCATATTCAGATGATGGGGTTATCAGCTGTGTTTCTTTGGGTTCCTGCACATATAGGAGTGAAAGGTAATGAAATGGCTGATAAGAAAGCTAAAGAGTCGATAAATAAAAGTAAGAGTGATTAAGAATAGACATGGGTAAATCAGAGGTTCAAAGTATTATGCTGCCATCTTGTGGTCAAAAATAATACCCGTTTTTAGGACAAAATGACATCTTTGATGAAAATTAATTGACTTTCTTTAGGGTTTACACAATTGGTCCAAGAGACTTTTTTGTAGGGACTGAGAAGTTACATCTGCTTACCGAGTTTCATAATTCTCAGACAAAGCATGGCTTGGGGCTTACTGATTTAATGCGTTTTTAATGGTTTTCCACAAACCTGATTTTTGCAATGCGACAGCTCAGGCAAATATGCATATTTCATAAAACCTTTGATAACTTTTAACCCTCAAGGTCTCATCTCCACGCTGAAAAAATTTGAAAGTGATAGCTTAAAATGCCTAGGACTAGTTTGTTAAAGTTCGAGGCAAAAACCGTCAATATTTTACCCTTTGACCCAAAATGGCAGGCTTCCTGTGGGTTTTACAGCATACCCACAATAGACTTTTTTTCATAATTTTAAAAAAGCTACCTAGGTAAAAAATTTCAGCTTTCTACGTTTTACGGTTTGGCCCAACTCACTCTAGTTGGCGCTGTTGAGCGGGTTTGCCACGCCCGCTTTCAATTACACTAAAATCGTGCGATTTCTCACGGGGGACAATTTTGGGCAAAGTTTGGTGAGTTTTCATGCATGTTTAGGCCTCCAAAAAGCCGTTTCAAAAGTCCCAAGAATAAATAATAATAATAATAATAATAATTAAAGCCGCAAGCGGCGATGAGCGGCCCTCGCAGCCAAGCACCGCTGGGGTACGCGCACCTCCTGCCGCCAGCCACCGCAGAAGCTGTCACGCATTTTCCCCGCCCGTCCACCGGGCGATTCACACGAACCCTTTCGGCAGCGCTCCCCCACGACTCACAAAAAATCTGGTGCAGATTGGTGGATGCAGCGAGGAGATACAGCCGTTGAATAATGATAATGCATTTGGCCACCGGGCCGGACCGCTGGGGTTGTAAAGAGATGACATGTTGGAACTATATAAATAAAATTGGATTGAATTAATTTGTCTTTATATAAAACACATGAGTTGCCTCTTGGCATGGCATGCACTAATATATATATATATATATATATATATATATATATATATATATATATATATATATATATATATATATATATATATATATACATATACATACACACATTTGACCTAATAAAATACATTATTCATGTTTTTATTAGGTCAAATGCAATAATTCAATTCAATTTTATTTATATAGCGCCAAATCATGAAACATGTCATCTCAAGGCACTTTACAAAGTTACGTTCAATCATATTATACATATTGGGTCAGATTATACAGATTGGTCAAAAATGTTCCTATATAAGGAAACCAGTTGATACATATTGGGTCAGATTATACAGATTGGTCAAAAATGTTCCTATATAAGGAAACCGGTTGATTGCATCAAAGTCTCGACAAGCAGCATTCACTCCTGGAGAAGCGTAGAGCCACAGGGAGAGTCGTCTGCATTGTACATGGCTTTGCTGCAATCCCTCATACTGAGCAAGCATGAAGCGACAGTGGGAAGAAAAACTCCCCATTAACGGGAAGGAAAACCTCCAGCAGAACCGGGCTCAGTATGAACGGTCATCTGCCTCGACCGACTGGGGGTTACAGAAGACAGAGCAGAGACACAACAAGAGAGACAAAAAAAGCACAGAAGCACACATTGATCCAGTAATCTGTTCTACATTAGATGGTAGTAACGGGTGAGCCGTCTTCTTTGGATGATGTCACAGTTAACAGAACGCCAGACCAGGTGTACCTACTATGAAGATAAAAGAGAGAAACAGAAAATTAAAGCAGAAATGACAACACGTAATGCATAATTGAAGAACAGTAGAACTCTATAGAGTGAGAAAATTAGATCCTGACGTCCTCCAGTAGCCTAAGCCTATAGCAGTAAAACTATAAAAGGTAGCTCAGAGTAACATGAGCCACTCTAGTTATAAGCTTTGTCAAAAAGGAAGGTTTTAAGATTAGTCTTAAAAGTAGACAGGGTGTCTGCTTCACGGACCAAAACTGGGAATTGGTTCCACAGGAGAGGAGCCTGATAGCTAAAGGATCTGCCTCCCATTCTACTTTTAGAGACTCTAGGAACCACCAGCAGACCTGCAGTCTGAGAGCAAAGTGCTCTGTTAGGAACATACGGGGTAATCAGAGCTCTGATATATGATGGAGCTTGATTATTAAGGGCTTTATACGTTAGAAGAAGAATTTTAAATTCTATTTTTGATTTCACAGGAAGCCAATGAAGGGAAGCTAAAATTGGAGAAATATGATCCCGCTTGTTGATTTTCATCAGAACTCTTGCTGCAGCATTTTGGATCAGCTGAAGGCTTTGAACTGCAGTTTGTGGACTTCCTGATAGTAACGAATTGCAATAGTCCAGCCTTGAAGTAACAAATGCATGGACTAGTTTTTCAGCATCACTCCTGGACAGAATGTTTCTAATTTTGGCGATATTCCGGAGGTGAAAAAAGGAAACTCTGGAAACCTGTTTAATATGGGATTTAAATGACATGTCTTGGTCAAAAATAACACCAAGGTTTTTTACTTTATTACCAGAGGCCAAGTTAATGCCATCCAGATTAAGTGATTGGTTAAGAAGTTTATTTTTTGAGGACTCTGGCCCAAAGATTACAACTTCGGTCTTGTCAGAATTTAGATGCAGGAAATTTAAAGTCATCCAGCTTTTGATGTCATCAAGACATGACTGCAGTTGAAGTAATTGATTGGATTCATCAGGATTTATGGATAAATATAGCTGAGTGTCATCAGCATAACAGTGGAAATTAATCCCATGCTGTCTGATAATTTTGCCGATCGGAAGCATATATTTAGTAAAGAGAATTGGTCCAAGGACTGAACCCTGTGGTACTCCACAGGTGACCCTAGAGTTTAAGGAAGATTTATTATTAACATGAACAAACTGGAATCTGTCCGACAGATAAGATTTAAACCAGCCTAATGCTTTTCCCTTAATCCCTACAGTATGCTCAAGTCTTTGCAGGAGAATATTTTGATCAACTGTATCAAATGCAGTACTGAGATCTAACAGGACAAGTACAGACACAAGTCCATTATCTGAGGCCATGAGAATATCATTAGTGACCTTCACCAGAGCTGTTTCAGTGCTATGATGAGCTCTGAAGCCTGACTGAAACTCCTCAAGTAGGTCATTGCTTTGTAAATGTTCACAAAGTTGATTAGCAACTACTTTCTCAAGAATTTTAGATAAGAAAAGAAGATTAGATATAGGTCTGTAGTTTACTAGCTCATCTTGATCAAGAGAAGGTTTCTTAAGTAAAGGTTTAATAACAGCTACTTTAAAAACCTGTGGTACATATCCATTTACTAAGGATAGATTAATCATGTCTAAAATAGGACCACTGATCAAAGGGAATACCTCCTTAAACAACTTAGTTGGGATTGGGTCTAACACACAGGTAGAAGTTTTAGATGAAGCTAAGATTTTAGATAGCTCAGAAAGCTCTACTGCTTCTAAACAGTTCAAACACTGTGCAGGTTCTAAAGATTCCTCCAATGCTGCCTTACTTATAATAGATAATAGATATAATAGATTGTATTTTACGTATCAGGTACATAATACACACACACACACATACGATATTATACGTAATATAATAACCATTATAAAAATTTAAGAAACTAGTTATAATGGTTATATATCAAAAAAGAACATGGAACACAAAAAACATGGTCCATCATATGGGAAGGAGGGACCTGTTGGACCTTTCTATTGCATCCCCTGTCCCTTGATCCGATCAGCCATTTCGACACTGCCCTCTCCAAATCCTTCCTGGTGATCTGTCTGGTTAATGTGTTGTTCTTTAAAGCTCCTGCGGGAAACATATCTTATGGTCACTTTATATGTACCAACACAACTCTCAACTACAATTGTAAAGTCAACTATGTTAAGGTGAAATTTACCAACAAATGATCAGTTTTATATCAATTACCCAAGATTTAAATTGTAATTTTGGGTGAAGTATCCCTTTACATAATTGACTTTACAAACCTGCAAACGTCAGAATGAACTGGGAAAAAGCTAAGAAAAAAAGATCAAAATTCAAAGCTGACTGGCCAAGGCTGTCACATTTTTTTACTTCTTTCTAAAATCTGGCTTTATTAAATTGCCCATAAAAAAATTAAAAACCAAGGAAAAATTACAAAATGTAATTTTTTTGATAAGAACAGCTGTTGACTGGAAGATCTGTGCAAGAAAATCTTGAAAACATTTCTTATATGATAACATTTCTGGAGCACCTGTTTTGAGGGGACATTTATGTCCTTAAGGTGAGGGTATTATTGACATTAGAAAATTAAATTCATAACATACATAAATTTCCCTCGACAGACACAAATATCCAAAAGTTACTATATTACAGTTATTATCCATTATGCACTTACCAAATATGACTTCAAACAGATTTAAAGTCCTGAATTCCTACTTTCCATTCCAGCCCACAAAGTTGTACTGCCTTGACAGGCCATAGTCCATGATGAAGAACATCATACGTCTTGTGGCCTCATCCACAGTCCTCCCACCAATGTCTGACACTGCTGTGACCTAAGGGGGAACAAAAACAGTTCAAAGCTAATTAATTTTTATATCTTACAGGAGTAAACACGATGCAAAGACAAACTCTGGGTCTAGATTATTTCCATTGTTGATTAATCTATTGATTATTTTAACAATTAATTGATTGGTTGCTATAATAATAAAATGTTACAAAATTTTGAAAAATGTCAGTGTTTCCCAAATCTCTTGTTCTGTCAACAAAACATGGAGATACTCAGTTTATTGCTTAAGACTTTTTATGACTCTGTGGTGGCCTCAGCCCTTCTCTACGCTGTCGTCTGCTGGGCTCCAGGCAGCGCAGAACGGGACCGAATGAGTCTGAATAAGCTGGTGAGGAAGGCCACTTCTGTCCTGGGCTGCACTCTGGACTCAGCGGAGGAAGTAGCTGAGAGGAGGGTGTTGTCCAAGTTCACATCCATCATGGACAACACCTTCCACCCCCTGCGCCAGACTGTAGAGCAGCTGAGCAGCTCCTTTAGTGGCAGACTTAGACACCCTGTCTGTAAAAAGGAGCGCTACCGCAAGTCATTCATTCCTGCTGCTATCAGAATATACAGTGCTGCACTGTAACTGTAACCAATGTGCAATAATCTAATTCACTGTGCGATAACCCGTGCAATAATCCTGAAAGAAGTGACTTCTGCTGCTATTAGTAACTGTAACCACAACTGTTATAACTTTGGGCAATAACTAATGTGCAATAATCTATTTAATACACTGTGCTATAACCTGTCCAATGATCCAAAGAACTTCTGCTGCTATCACCAGGTATATATGTCAGTACATGTGTATGTAGGCATATGTATGTGTCACAGGACAGGTTGCCCTGTGACTGGCAACCTGTCCAGGATGGACGAGCCCCCACCCCCCACGACCCCGTGTGACGCCGAGCTGCGTTTCCCCATCAGATACGGCTTGACGTCACACCTGTAGGGAAAAGCCGGTATAAATCGATGAAGGATGGGATGTTAATTTTTTAAAAAGTTTAATAAAATTGCTCAAAGTTTATCAGAAAAAAACATAACTTGCTTTTAAATATGGACATTTTTAATAAGCAAAATGTTAATGTATTTCGTAAAGTTATTGTTGAAGTTAATCTTGGCTGCAGTACTCTGTTTGGCAGATGTTTTGGGGTTGGAGTAAAATGAGTCCATAGATCCACAGACAGGAGGCTTGTTCAGTGGTTTCTAGTACGACTTGCTTCTGCAGTGTCGCTCAACTGCGTGTAAAAATAAAAAAAATTACTTCATAAAAGCTCTCTGAGAATAACCTCTGGCCTCACCCAGTTAGAACCCGCTCTCCAGTCCATGTTGTAGCTGCAGTTTTTTTTTTTTACGTCGTTTCCTTAATAATCTGTACAAATCAAAATCCTTGTCATTTTATTAAGAGTGTCGTGGTGCGCAGCGGCTCATCAGGTGGAGCTGCTGCATATTGACTGATAGCCGCTCTGACTGCAGCTCTGCCTTCTTTTGTTCAGAAAAGCGCAGGTGAAATTATTTAATTTATTATTTAACTTTTTCCAAATCGGACCCTGTCAAATGCGGGACAAATGCGCGTCATGGTAAATTAGCCTTTACTCTTCGAATTTTAAATAAAGCGTTACAGCGAATATTGAGGAGGTCCCTGATTGGTTTATCAGCTAAGTTGCTGGAAGCCAGTGAATACACGCTGAAAGGTGACATGGCCACAGGTGGAAATAATTCATTAATTAACTGGAGCAGCGACAGTGTGTCTGTAGGCAGCTTACCGGGGGAAGTTGTTGTCAGATGGTCAATCCGCTCCACTTCCTGACTTGCTGGTTCGCATAAACCCAAAGAAAACCTTTGACCACCACTGCTTTCATTCATGCATCTGTGGCCAGTTTGAGATGTTCTTCCAAAAGTTATGATTGAACACCGATCATAACTTTTGGTCTACGTATACATCTCTGTGCTGGTAGCAAACGCAGAGCCATAGAGAGAAAGGCTCTGAGCCAGCGGAACCCGGATGTAAACAAGAGCCTTGCTCGTTAGCCTTAAGGCGCTAGCATTAGCGCTAATATTAGCGCCTTAAGGCACTAGAATTAGCCGCAGAACTGAGACTGCTCATCCCACCTCAAGTTGTGGTGGGGGATATTACACTACATGCATATATAATCCAAAAAGCCTTACCTGTTTGTCTGTTTCCCCTCCTAAATTCTCCAATGTGTGGTGCTAATGTTGTTAGCTGTGACATCACGGACTTCTTCCTCAGGCAAACGGACACGTTTCAGATTGTTGGAGTGCGCCCCCTGCTGTTGGGAAGTCTTCTTCTTCTCTTGATCTTTATGAACTTTCTCACAGTGTGTCATATACGTTCAACTGTCTGTTGTTCCTCACAATATTTACATATGCCAGTGTTATGCTTCCCTATTTTGAATAATGTACCATCTAATCCTGTGTGGGCAAATCTAAGTCTTGATATGAGATAAGATAAGATAGTCTTTATTGATCTCACATTGGAGAAATTCACTTGTCGGCTCAATAGTGTGTGTGTGTATATATATATATATATATATATATATATATATGTATATATATATATATATATATATATATATATATATATATATATATATATATATATATATATATACACATGCCTACATACACATGTACTGACATATATTCACTTGGTGAAAGCAGAAGAAGTTCTTCTGGATCCTTGCACAGGTTATAGCACAGTGTATTAAATAGATTATTGCACATTAGTTATTGCCCAAAGTCATAACAGTTGTGGTTAAATAGAACAGATTACTGGATCACTGTGTGCTTCTGTGCTTTTTTTGTCTGTCTTGTTGTGTCTCTGCTCTGTCTTCTGTAACCCCCAGTCGGTCGAGGCAGATGACCGTTCATACTGAGCCCAGTTCTGCTGGAGGTTTGTCCTTCATGTTAATGAAGGAGGTTTTTTTCCCCTGTTGCTTCATGCTTGCTCAGTATGAGGGATTGTTGCAAAGCCATGGACAATGCAGACAACTCTCCCTGTGACTCTACGCTTCTTCAGGAGGAAATGATGCTTGTCAAGACTTTTATGCAATCAACTGGTTCCCTTATATAGGATTAAAGAATCAAAGCTTCTTTCTTTTAAAGGCCAGCTAAAGATATTTTAAAGCTGCTTCCACTTTTGGACGAATGTGTATGAATGGTTTGGTAAAATATGTACCGTGACTTACAGATGACGCCCAAACATTTGGGTTTGCTGCCATCTAGTGTTGGAAATAATAAATGTTTTTTCCTTCAAAACACAATTCATGTTATAAATAATTGTCAAAAAAATATGGTTGGACGTAGCAAAAATGTTTTTGATAACTTTTGATCCTCTATGTGTGAGGAATTTTTTGGAGTAACTTTGAATGCCATAAGTGTAACGGTTTAGGAGTAGTTTATTCAAATGTAACACCCAAAAATATGGGAAAATGACATCTTTGATGAGAAATGAATGATTTCCTGTAGGAGGTAGCCCATTGCTTCAAGAGGCTTTTTTGTAGGGCCTATGAAGTTACATGCACTTACTGAGTTTCATAATTCTCAGACAAAGCATGGCTTGGGGCTTACTGATTTAATGCGTTTTTAATGGTTTTCCACAAACCTGATTTTTGCAATGCGACAGCTCAGGCAAATATGCATATTTCATAAAACCTTTGATAACTTTTAAAAGTCAATGTCTTAACTGCATGCTGAAAAAAATTGAAAGTAATAGGTTAAAATGCCTAGGACTAGTTCGTTAAAGTTTGAGGCAAAAACGGCCAATATTTTACCCTTTGACCCAAAATAGCAGACTTCCTGTGGGTTTTAGAGCATACACCCAAGAGACTTTTTTTCATAATTTTAAAAAACCTACCTAGGTAAAAAATTTCAGCTTTCTACGTGTTATGGTTTGGCCCAACTCACTCTAGTTGGCGCTGTTGAGCAGGTTTGCCACGCCCGTTTTCAATTACACTAAAATCATGCGATTTCTCACGGGGGACAATTTTGGGCAAAGTTTGGTGAGTTTTCATGCATGTTTAGGCCTCCAAAAAGCCGTTTCAAAAGTCACAAGAATAAATAATAATAATAATTAAAGCCGCAAGCGGCGATGAGCGGCCCTCGCAGCCAAGCACCGCTGGGGTACGCGCACCGCCTGCCGCCAGCCACCGCAGAAGCTGTCACGCAATTTCCCTGCCCGTCCACCGGGCAATTCACACGAACCCGTTTGGCAGCGCTCCCCCACAACTCACAAAAAATCAGGTGCAGATCGGTCGATGCAGCGAGGAGATACAGCCGTTGAATAATGATAATGCATTTGGCCACCGGGCCGGACTAAATCGTTCAGCGAGCCTACCGTTTGACACCCCTGGTTCAAACATTAGTTTACTGGTTGAAATGCAGTTCAAAGTCTTCAGCTGAAAAGTTGTACACAAAAAAGGTGTTGCACACAAATAAAACTTGTTTTGCACACAAAAATATATGTTTCACACAAAAAAAATTTGTTTTGCAAACTGCCAACCTTGCGCTCAAAATATCATTTATAAGTTTTCCTCCAGTACAAAATGGTCTCTGCTCGACTACAAAACAATCCCACCCACGCTGCAGTAAATTTATGCCAAAAGTCACGTGATGCATTAAGAGTTGTTGTTGTTCAGACTTCCCGACAGGAGAGGTTAAACCATGTTGATGGAGATGAGCAGACAGGACGCTCTCGGGTAGGAGACTGAGTGACAGGCTGGTTGGAAACAGGTGCGTGCGTTGCTTCGTCAGAGAAATCTATCTGAAGGAAGAAGGAAAAGGTTGGCGGTAGGCATAAGCAAGTTTGTGACTGGATCAGGATGGCGGCTCAGGTTGTAGAGGATGAGGAAGAACTACATAGTGATATGGATACGGATAGTTGAACGCCAGTTGCTAGTTACCGGGGAAGTGGAAAATTCAAAAGTAGTGAAGCAGGCAGAGGTTCTGGGAATTCAGGAGACAAAGGAAATCTTGAAGACGACAGTACAGATGATGGAAGCAAGAGTGTGCATAAAAAGATTCAATTCAATTCAATTTTATTTACGTCAGACCAGGTGTACCTACTATGAAGAAAAAAGAGAGAGAGCAAAAAGTTAAAAGCTGAAATGTCAACAGTCATTTCAATGTAATGGAATGAAAAACTGGAGAACAGTAGACTGTAGAACCGTAGAAATCAGTAGAGTGATAAAAATATACCCTGATGTCCTCCAGTAGCCTAAGCCTATAGCAGCACAACTATAGATGTAGCTCAGGGTAACATGAGCCACTCTAACTATCAGCTTTGTCAAAAAGGAAAGTTTTAAGATTAGTCTTAAAAGTAGACAAGGTGTCTGCCTCACGGACCAAAACTGGGAGTTGGTTCCACAGGAGAGGAGCCTGATAGCTAAAGGATCTGCCTCCCATTCTACTTTTAGAGACTCTAGGAACCACCAGCAGAGCTGCAGTCTGAGAGCAAAGTGCTCTGTTAGGAACATACGGGGTAATCAGAGAATGGGAAATGACCTAGAAGTTGGAAAGAGGCTATTGTGGTTCCAATTCCAAAAACGGGTAAAGATAGCTCAAAACCAGAAAATTATAGACCTATTGCTTTAACATCATGTTTAAGTAAAATTATGGAGAAAATGGTAATTGAAAGATTAATTTATTTTGTTGAATCAAAAGGGTACTTATCAAATTATCAAAGCGGTTTCAGAAGAGGAAGGAATACTATGGATCCAATTGTGTGTTTACAACATGAGGTACTAACAGCAAAAGTTAATAAAGAAAGTGTTTTGGCAGTGTTCTTAGATATAGAAAAGGCTTATGATATGATGTGGAAAGAGGGATTATTGATCAAATTGAGGAAAATGTGAATTTGTGGAAGAATTTATCATTGGGTAGAGAACCTTTTAACAATTCAATTCAATTCAATTTTATTTATATAACGCCAATTCATAAACATGTCATCTCGAGGCACTTTACAAAGTCAAAATCAATCATATTATACAGATTGGTCAAAAATTTCCTATATAAGGAAACCAGTTGATTGCATCAAAGTCCCAACAAGCAGCATTCACTCCTGGAGAAGCGCAGTGCTACAGGGGGAGTCGTCTGCATTGTCCATGGCTTTGCAACAATCCCTCATACTGAGCAAGCATGAAGCGTCAGTGGAAAGAAAAACCACCCATTAGCAGGAAGGAAAAACCTCCAGCAGAACCAGGCTCAGTATGAACGGTCATCTGCCTCGACCGACTGGGGGTTACAGAAGACAGAGCAGAGACACAACAAGACAGACAAAAAAGCACAGAAGCACACATTGATCCAGTGATCTGTTATACATTAGATGGTAATAGTGGTGATCTGTCTTCCCTGGATGATGTCACAGTTAACAGAACGTCAGACTAGGTGTACCTACTATGAAGAAAAAAGAGAGAGAACAAAAAGTTACAAGCTGAAATGACAACATTTCAATGTAATGCAATGCAAAACTGGAGAACAGTAGAAATCAGTAGAGTGAGAGAAATAGGCCCTGATGTCCTCCAGCAGCCTAAGCCTATAGCAGCATAACTACAGATGTAGCTCAGGGTAACATGAGCCACTCTAACTATAAGCTTAAATTCTATTCTTGATATAACAGGAAGCCAATGAAGGGAAGCTAAAATTGGAGAAATATGATCCCTCTTGTTGATTTTCATCAGAACTCTTGCTGCAGCATTTTGGATCAGCTGAAGACTTCGAACTGCATTTTGTGGACTTCCTGATAGTAAAGAATTACAATAGTCCAGCCTTGAAGTAACAAATGCATGGACTAGTTTTTCAGCATCACCCCTGGACAGAATGTTTCTAATTTTGGCGATATTCCTGAGGTGAAAAAAAGGAAACTCTGGAAACCTGTTTAATATGGGATTTAAATGACATGTCTTGGTCGAAGACAACACCAAGATTGTTAACTTTATTTCCAGAGGCCAGAATGGATAATACAGGTAAGAGTTGGTAAGAGTCTTTCAGGGAGAAATTAAAAAGAACCACACAAGGCAGTATTATCAGTCCTTTATTATTTTCAGTTATGATAAATGATGCACTTAAAGAAATAGAAAATTAATTGGGTTGTTCATTGTTTGCTGATGACGGAGCTATTTGGAAACGTAGAAGGAATGTTAAATTTATTGTAGGGAAAGTCCAAAAAGCAATTCATAAGATTGAACAATGGTCTTACAAATGGAGTTTTAAATTTTCGGTAGATAAAACAAAAGTATTGCTTTTTACTCAGAAAAGAAATCAAGAAGTACAACTGAAGTTATATAATCAAGATTGTACTGTTCTCTCTATGTGTTTTACTCTTGCGTGAACACAGATAAACAGCCAGCCAAACTCCTTATTCAAGAGCCAGGAAGTGAGCGGCTTGCTCCTTTATTATCTTCTTACACATTTAGTCAGCATTTCTGACTGCTTTGAATCCAGTGTAAAACTAGAAAAGAAAGATACAAAAAAAATGGCTTAATAAACAGCCATGTAAATATCAGTATTAACGTATCAAAGTATCAGCTGCTTAATATTAACTCAACAGGTATTTTCACAGCCGGCTAGAAAAGCGGCAAATTAGCAAGTAAACACACACACTCTGCTGTCACACGGACCACGACATTTTACCGTTGCTTTTATACACAAAATAACCATAAAAGATATTAACATATCTTATCGAATCTGTAAACAAGAGCAACACTTACAACCATTGCTTTCGGAGAGATTAACTGCATTGTTGCTGCCCTGGGACGATGCACACACGCTGTCTTCCTCTTGTTTGCGTCTTTACTTCCTACTTCCGGTTCGGAAGATTTTCAACATAAAAGCACCGCAAATTCATTTAAAACAGAGAACGGTATATTAACATTTCAAAGTAGTTTTTAAATGTCTTTTAAACATATTAAACATATTCAGGGCAGAACAAAGATCTAGAGAGAGTAAAGCAATTTAAATTCTTAGAGTATGGTTTGATGAAAAACTATCCTGGAAAGTGCACATAGATAAGGTTATTGAAAAATGTAAAAGGATACTTAATATATTGAGATGTTTAGTTGGGTATGAATGTTACATTCCTGCAGTGAAAAATAAAAGGGTTCATAATAAGGTTGGACATATACATATATATATATATATATATATATATATATATATATATATATATATATATATATATATATATATATATATATATATTTACATACACATGTACTGACATATATTCACTTGGTGATAGCAGCAGAAGTTCTTCCGGATCATTGCACAGGTTATAGCACAGTGTATTAAATAGATTATTGCACATTATTTATTGCCCAAAGTTATAACAGTTGTGGTTATATAGAACAGATTGCTGGATCAATGTGTGCTTCTGTGCTTTTTTGTCTGTCTTGTTGTGTCTCTGCTCTGTCTTCTGTAACCCCCAGTCGGTCGAGGCAGATGACCGTTCATACTGAGCCCGGTTCTGCTAGAGGTTTTTCCTTCCTGTTAATGGGGAGGTTTTTTTTCCCTGTTGCTTCATGCTTGTTCAGTATGAGGGATTGTTGCAAAGCCATGGACAATGCAGACTACTCTCCCTGTGGCTCTACGCTTTTTCAGGAGGAAATGCTGCTTGTCAAGACCTTAATGCAATCAACTGGTTCCCTCGGCTAAAATGTTTATCCATTTTAGCCGCGCAATCCTCCATAATTAAAGTCCGACAGTCCACAGATGGCAACAGTTTGTTGATTCAAAATTAATTGTTCATCCACTTCAGCAACCGATGCATTGGAATCAGTGTTGGGCAAGTTACTTTGAAAAAGTAATTAGTTATAGTTACTAGTTACTTCTCCCAAAAAGTAACTGAGTTACTAACTGAGTTACTCCACTATAAAAGTAACTAGTTACTAGTAAAAGTAACTATTGCGTTACTTTTTCGTTTCTGGCTTTTTTATTTATTTTTTTACAAATTTTTTGCTGACATGTCCATTCAATGCACCCCCCCCACACACACACACACACACACACACACATACTCCCCCTTTTGTGTTGAACAGTGAAGTGTGGTGAAAGCAGCTTTAATTCTCCATCACATAACTTTCATATCGCGCATGCATTGACTTTTTCAACAATTTTCTCTTGCGGTTTTCAGCAGCAACGGCATTGTTTCTTATGGTTTAATATTGTCCATATGCCTTCTTTAAATATTTCTAATTCTACTCGCAGGACATGCGCAATTCCAAACTTTTTTCCTGTCATTGCCATGGTGAATCACGTTATTTGCGTTCCAGTGATCGGGATTTTTTTCATGCTCACGTTATCCATAAGGGCCAGTGGGCCAGTGCCCAGGGGCACCAACCATGGGGGGGCACCACATGACACATGCTTTAAAAATATATTTTTCATAAATAGTTATATTATTTAGCTACTTGAAATTGTTGAAAGACCATGCATTATTCGTTTTGTGAACACTGATGTCACAATAATAATAAATGATAAATAAATCAAGATTTTTTTGATTTCAACATTTTAAAATGAGATATTTGAATATTGCTCACTGCTCATATGCCTACATGTAGTTGTGTAAGTTAGTAAATAGTAAAGAAATCCCCTTGATTATGTCTGATGTTTTTGACCGGAGGACAGCACGGGTAAGGGGGGGGGGCTTTGAGGTATAGTGCCCAGGGGCACCACATTGTCTTAATACGGGCCTGGCTGAGAATGACAAAGGGAGGAAGAGCTGCTCAGAGTTGCAGCTTTCTACTCAGTGTAGATCAGCCGTTTTTTCTGAAACGACTGTGCAGCATAGCTTTGCTGTGCGCGCTGAATCCAGATGCAGTGCGCGAATGCACACGCGCGCAGTTCAGAAGAAACATAAACAGTTTGGCGCGTCAGTCAGTTCGAAACAGTTCCTGTATCGGTCACGTAGCACATAAGCGCGTCGACACAGGTTTTTCTGTACGAGCTCGACTCATGCGCCGACGCATCCGTGTTGCCGGACCCATGTTCTTGTCCTTTTCGCTGTTTAACTCAAAATAACGTGCTTACCTCCAAGAATCAAACGCTGTCTTCTTGCCCATCTTGCCGCGGTACAAACACAAATAGCTTACACACACAGGTGCGCGCGCGCGCGCACACACACACACACACAGAGGCAAGGAGGAGCAGGGTACAGACGCAAGCAGCCGCATCTGACTAAATGCAGAAAAGCAGGGACTTCACTTTCCTTATCGAGGGAAATTCTTAAAGTAACGGAGTAACGAGTGCTTATTTTGGAAAATAACGGAGTTACTGATTACTGAATTCGCAAAACTAACGCGTTAGATTACTCGTTACTGAAAAAACCTAATAAGAGTACTCTAACGCGTTACTTATAACGTGTTACCCCCAACACTGATTGGAATTACGCCCTTATGTGTGCACACTATATTTAGATGGCCATCATATCGGTGGTAGCGCTACACATACCTAATCCAGACGAATGATTGTTCAAATCCAGCGCCGAGCTGATCAACTGCGTCCTCACCGATGTCTATCCTGTCCGACGTCACCTCAGGTGAGCTGAGTTCGATCAGCTGATGCTCCACTCCAAACACGTAACCTCCAGCCCAGTCTTATCTTGCGCAATCACCACCATCAACCATGCAGAAACACGTATCTTTACTTATGCACAGTTCGTGAAGATGCACAAACAGTTTTTGACTGGTTTTGTAGCGGCCAAGCCAATACTTTAAGCCACTGAGGTGCTGCATCGGGGTAATAGAGTTGACGCGCTTATTGTTACCTTTTTGGGATGAATTAGAGTCCGAGTCGTCAGGGCATGTTGAACGCTTCGTCCATTTATTTTCCTCTTTGCATATCAAATGTCCATCATACATGAACACATCTCCAGACAACACATAAAGCAGACTTGCTTGCTTGTATTTATCTTTTTGCGGTCAAAAACTGTTTTCCCCTTCCGGGTGGAAAACCTACCTATCAAAGAAAAGTTCCCCCCTTAAAAAGACATGAACGCTAATTACCCAATCAATGCATTTGCGCTCCTACATATAGGATTAAAGATTAAAATCGTATTTCTTTTAAAGGCCAGCTAAAGATATTTTAAAGCTGCTTCCACTTTTGGACGAATGTGTATAAATGGTTTGGTAAAATATGTACCGTGACTTACAGATGACGCCCAAACATTTGGGTTTGCTGCCATCTAGTGTTGGAAATAATAAATGTTTTTTCCTTCAAAACACATCTCATGTTATAAATAATTGGCAAAAAAATATGGTTGGACGTAGCAAAAATGTTTTTGATAACTTTTGATCCTCTATGTGTGAGGAATTTTTTGGAGTAACTTTGAATGCCATAAGTGTAACGGTTTAGGAGTAGTTTATTCAAATGTAACCCCCAAAAATATGGGAAAATGACATCTTTGATGAGAAATGAATGATTTCCTGTAGGAGGTAGCCCATTGCTTCAAGAGGCTTTTTTGTAGGGCCTATGAAGTTACATGCACTTACCGAGTTTCATAATTCTCAGACAAAGCATGGCTTGGGGCTTACTGATTTAATGCGTTTTTAATGGTTTTCCACAAACCTGATTTTTGCAATGCGACAGCTCAGGCAAATATGCATATTTCATAAAACCTTTGATAACTTTTAAACGTCAATGTCTTAACTGCATGCTGAAAAAATTTGAAAGTAATAGGTTAAAATGCCTAGGACTAGTTCGTTGAAGTTTGAGGCAAAAACGGCCAATATTTTACCCTTTGACCCAAAATAGCAGACTTCCTGTGGGTTTTAGAGCATACACCCAAGAGACTTTTTTTCATAATTTTAAAAAACCTACCTAGGTAAAAAATTTCAGCTTTCTACGTGTTACGGTTTGGCCCAACTCACTCTAGTTGGCGCTGTTGAGCAGGTTTGCCACGCCCGTTTTCAATTACACTAAAATCATGCGATTTCTCACGGGGGACAATTTTGGGCAAAGTTTGGTGAGTTTTCATGCATGTTTAGGCCTCCAAAAAGCCGTTTCAAAAGTCCCAAGAATAAATAATAATAATAATAATAATAAAATCTGCAGTTACAATAGGCCTTCGCAGCGCTTAGCTGCTCGGGCCTAATAATAATAATAATAATAAAATCTGCAGTTACAATAGGCCTTCGCAGCGCTTAGCTGCTCGGGCCTAATAAAATCTGCAGTTACAATAGGCCTTCGCAGCGCTTAGCTGCTCGGGCCTAATAATAAAATCTGCAGTTACAATAGGCCTTCGCAGCGCTTAGCTGCTCGGGCCTAATAATAATAATAAAATCTGCAGTTACAATAGGCCTTCGCAGCGCTTAGCTGCTCGGGCCTAATAATAATTAACACTACAGATACAATAGGCCTTCGCAGCGCTTAGCTGCTCGGGCCTAATGAGAGGGGTCCATATAAACACTTGTCAGAATCAAGTTAGCATTGGGAATACTTCTAAACTGAGGAAGTACTTTCACTGTGCAATTCCCATACCACACAGTTATGCTGAGACATAAAAGAATCTCTATGGTAGATCTATAGAGGTTTTTTAGCAGTTTAATGGAAAGTCCAGACCATTTCAGTTTTCTGAGGAAAAAGAGCCGTTGTTGCTCTTCTTCATCAGGCGGGAGGTGTTCGCAGTCCAGGAGAGGTCTGAGGAGATGTGGATGCCCAGGAGCCTAATGCTGTCTACACACTCCACTACCGCCCCCCCCCCCCCCACCCTACCCCCCCGGATGCAGAGAGGAGTGTGCTATTTTTGAATGTGAAATTTCTCCTTTGGGCTTGGCTTTCTTTCAGAGTGAAACCCCTTTTTTACTTTCAAGCTCCCCACATGAAGGAAAACACAAGTGGTAGGTAGTTTGTCCTTTCAATGCCCCCATTTCCTGGTTATCGTGGCCACCCGAGTTGACTCGGCAAACACACTCATGCCAGAGTCCAGAGTGACAGGAACACGAGTGACGAGACAGCAAGTGAATGAGCTGCAGTCGGTGAGAGAAATATGGGGGGAAAAAACATAAAAGTGGGAGAAAGAGCGTACTGACTGGGTCCAACCTCAGGAGAAAGATGTCTTAAAGGCATTCTGCCCATTCTGCAAGTGTGAAATACATACTTACCATACAATTTTAATTAATCGTCCTAATACAGAGAAGCACAAAAACTAACCTGCACATTTCTCTTCTATGGAGGCTAAGAAACATGGGTTTATGGGTTTCACTGCACCAAAACACGACATTAAACAAAGATAAGGTATAAATGCCCTTTCATTTTGATTGGCGGAGTTTAAAAGTACAAGGTTTTTAAAAAAATATGGTAAATGTGTTTAGCATAATTTGGCTTTTGCTTATGTATAATGCCACAATAAATACATTTATACTGTTTACAAGCAGCCCCAATTTAACAATATGGTGGGTGGCCTTTTGGGCTTGTTTTGCACTTGTTTTCATTGAGATGCTTGCTTGTTTCTCTTGCCAGATCTGGCAACACTGGTTAGACTCCGACATAGCTAGTGAAGTACTTTCCTCCTTTTGGTGTCCCTGATGCTGGGAAAGCATTCTGCAGTGGTGGAGAAACATTTTAACCCCAGGGGCCGACTCCATAAGGTGGGATCGCCAGCCTCAAGCCACAGGATGGGGATCTCCGGTCATCCTCATCAGCCACCCACAACATATTTCTTTTTGCCTGACGCAAGTATTTCAAAAGAGTAATTGATTTCCACCCTTGTTGCCTGGTCTTTTTGGTTGTCCAGTCACTCTGTCATGTTTTGAGGTGGCGAAGAATCAAAGTGGCAACAGGAAATAGGCAGGCGCATGTTCGATTGATATACTTTAAACCCTGGTCAGGATCTAGGAGGAGATACACCATCTACCATCTCATATGGAGCTATAATGCGTGTACATGGATAACCCAATATTCAGCCAACACAGGGTAGCGTTTAATAAGTTTATTGTAAAACAGATGAGTAGTGAAAGATGAGACAGGCAGGATTGAGTGGCTGGAGTCCTCAGAGCCAGGTTAAACCATGAGAATGTGGCAGAGGCGTGCAGTTGACCAGGCGATGTAGACAGATGCAGAACTGACCAGACGACGCTGGCAAACAGTGCAACTGTATTTCAAACCTCTAACAAGGGTCAGCCTTCAGTATCATAAATTACAAGATTATTCCCTTTTTTTTCTATATTAGCCAATTCATTCTCATAAATTCTTTATAGTTTCTCATGAAAGCTTGCAATTTTTGCAACTTTGGGAATTGCTGGAGTGTTGCAACCCTGAATGACCATATAGTAAATTAGTAGTTACTATACAAGAATACTAATTTGCCATCTTTGAAAATTTTCAAATACCACTACAAAAGGGCTGACTTGCTATAGAAGCTCATTATACAGCCAAAGGTTGGGTTATTTAAACATGCCAACTGCCTGGCCTGATCTAGATGTATTCCAGCATCCATTTACTCTGGTTGTCTCTCTTAGCATGTACTTACAGTCCTGGATTTACTATTCTCCAGTGGCGTATTTAGGCCATTTTTAAATCTTAGCTCAGCACCCCTAAAAAATTACTGATTCAGAGTCGGTTCGGCTCTGCCAGACGTCGGTTCGGCTCTGCGTGTCGGTTCGGCTCTGCCAGACATGCTTACATGCACAGGTTCGCCTCCGTGTGAAGCGCTCGGCGTTACCACGGTGTCATTTCAACGCTGCTGTGCGCCAGCGAGGGCGGGGCCTGGCGCTCCACGCAGCCAGTCACTAACGCGTCTGGCCTTTGATTGACAAGGTAGACACCCCCCTTTAACTCCACTCTCATTGGTTGTGATGCCTTAAATCCCGCCTTCCCTCTTCCTGATTGGCTGTTTTCTATTGCGTGTGTGCGTGTGTGTGCGTGCCTGTGCGTGCGTGCTTGGAGCGCGAGATTTAAGTGTTCATTCATACTGGGATATTGCGGTTACTACAATTAATACTAGGCTACGAAACTGGCCCCAGTTAAGAAACTAAATATTATCTGAAAATAGGTGAAAGCTGCTGAGTGCAGTTCTGAACAGAAGCAGGAGAGAGTTTTGATTTGTTGAACTGGAGAAATGTAAGTAACCAACGTTAGCATCTCAACATAGCATTTAATTCTAAAGTATAATACAGTTTATCAACAAAATCCTAATCTCTTTTATAAAAATAAATATTCTGTGCCAGGCAGGAGTTCTGAAGACTGCTGGAAAGATGGAAAAACAAAGACTGTAGGCTATTAAAAATTCAGATTCTTAGCCACAGCCACAGAAAAGGTGAGAGTGTCACTTTTACCAATATTTCGTTGCTATTGTTGTTTTCATTTATTGTCGACCATTTGAGGCAGTTCAGGCATAAATAGCAGGTGTAATTTATTTTACATAATATGCAATATAAGAACACTAGATGCCGCCTAAACAACTATTTTTTGTTTAGACTTTTGCTTAGTTATAATAGTATGATTAGGGTTCCACAAAATAATAGTGCTATTTATTTGACTATTTCTACTTCTAGAATTAGGATAAAGACAAATAAAACAGAGGAACACTATTTACATTGGTTTTATTGTACATAGATTTCCACACTGTCCATTAGTAAATTAGTACAAATCAGAGGTGGAGCTAGACATTCTCATCATCAGGGACTTAGCCCATAAAATATTACATCATTACAAGGGTAATTTGGTTCAACAAAAAACTAAGCAATTATTTAATCTGTTGATGTGGTCGCAAAATTAATTTAAGCTATATTCTTTTCTGCAGCTATATTCTTTTCTGCACATGTGGTATCTGTGTCCGAAGTGCTTTAGCTGTTCTAATGAATAGTTTCTAAACATGAGCTCAGTAGATGCAGTCGTGTATTCAGAATGCCTGTCTGAAAAGTTAAATCTGAACTGTATGTTTTTTTTCCTAATAAGGAAACTGTTTCTCTTAATCTGAGTTTAAGTTCAGTTCAGTATGTAAATTCATAAAGGATATGTGTAGGGATTTATTACCTTATTATCAATTTGCTTGACAGAAGACAAGGACTGGTCATGAGACCGGCATAATATATGGCAGGCCTATGTCTTATATGAGACTGCATATATAATGGCATATACACACACATATATATATATATATATATATATATATATATATATATATATATATATATATATATATATATATATATATATATATATATATGTAAATAAAATAAATAAATCCTTCTCCACAACTGGGTATATATCCTGTCATGTTCGGCTTTATATGTTTGGCCCACATGCAGAAACACTCAGGGAAAACAGGTCAGATCACAAGAGTTTTATTTAACTGAACCACGGGGTCACGAGGAAGATCTGTCACCGCAGATCGGGGAGCAGCGGGGAACCAAAGCCTGGAGATCGGGTCAGTCTGAAGGAGAGGAAGACACGGTTAATTGTGGGAGAAGCTAAGGTAACTTTACGGGGAATCGTAAGCTTACCACAGAGCACGGGAACCGAACCGAGGAGGAAGTGGTGTGGACTCAGCCCGGCCTGCGGATGGAGTGACAGGCGTCCGGGAGAACTGTGGGCGGAGGCGGATGGGGTCCGAGCAGCACCGGCGGGTCCAGGGATCCGGAATGAACAGAGGGAGGAACCAGGAGAGTCCGGGGTGACCACGGTGAATCCGGGGAGGGGAAACTCGCGCCCAACTTGGTACCACCGAGGGAGTTTGAGGAGGGGATCGCCAGAGCAGAATCTGAGCGGGTTGAGGATTCGGAAGCCTGGTCTTCGCAGCGCAGAGTCACACGAGAGAAGGGTTCCAAAGACACGAGTGCACTGGAGAAAACACAGGAGACAAGGATTAGATCCAAAAAACGGGGATCGAAAAACTCACGGGTCTGAAGCTCAGGTGGTGGTTTCTGGCCTTTAGGCATACCGCGACAAGGTAACACTCTGGCATCCTCCCTCTGTTCGAGCACGGTTCTTATAGTGCGGCCCGGTGCTGCTGAAGTGTCTGCAGGTGTGTGCACTCCGCCCACCCGTTAACCACGAACACCTGTGGAGAGAGCGGAGGCAGCAGAGCCAGCAGCAAGCTGCACGGCCCTGCCGACTGAGTCCTGACACCACCCCCCCTCAAGGGTCGCCTCCTGGTGACCCAGAAGAGAAAGTGGAGGGAAGGGAGGAGAGAAAGGAGTCAATGAGGGAACGGTCAGGGATGGAGGAGCCGGGTAGCCAGGACCTATCCTCAGGACCGCGGCCAACCCAGTCCACGAGGTATTGGAACCCTCTACCTCGTGGACGGGAGGCCACGATCCGTTGGATCTGGCGTCCGTGGTGGTCCTGGGTGGGTGGAGTGGGTTCGGCCGGAGGGCACAGAGGACTGGAGGTAACAGGCTTGATTTGGGACATGGAAGGTGGGGTGGACGCGGGAGTGAGACGGGAGACGCAGACGGACAGAGGTGGGGCTGACAATAGAGACAATCTCGTAAGGACCAGTGAAGCGTGGAGACAGCTTGCGGGAGGCGGCTCGGGAGGGAAGGTCCCTGGTGGAAAGCCAGACTCGCTGACCGGGGTGGTAACTGGGGGCTGGGACTCGTTTGCGGTCAGCGAATCGGCGGTTCTGTTCGACGGTGCGATTGAGGGCTTGGATGGTTTGGGTCCAGAAATCCTTACTGCGGTTAATGTGTTCTTGAACTGAGGGGACGGCGATCTGTCGGTTGTCCTCTGGGAGTAACGGGGGCTGATAACCTAAGGAGATCTCAAAGGGGGATAGTCCGGTGGCAGTGGAAACGTGGCTGTTGTGGGCATAATCGATCCATGAGAGGTATTTATTCCAGTCAGAGGGATTATTGGAGGTGAGACAACGGAGGGCGGTCTCCAGCTCCTGGTTCATTCGTTCTGTCTGACCGTTGGTCTGCGGGTGGTAACCGGAGGTTAGTGTATACTGGGCCCCAAGGGCCACGGCAAACTCCTTCCACACCCGCGAGATGCAGGGGCGGATCCAGGGTTTTTCAAAGGGGGGTGCGCACCTAAGGGTCATGGGGTCAAGGGTCATGGGGTCGAGACAATGTGAGGCTAAATGACCAAAGAATGCCATCTTTACTCTTTCACACTACCCTAATTATTCATCTAAGGGTTTTTTAATTGATAATAACTTTATATGGATGAACATAAGTGGAGTTAGCATGATTATCTTATTGTAATTGAAAATGGGGTTTTAAGTCAAAATCTCTTGCTTTTTACAGCATGCACAAGGTTAAAAAGTAGTTTGAAGAAAAAATTATCCTTATCAACAATTAATCAAACAAATATTTTCTTTAATTCCAGAAATTATATTTATACAGAAAATGAAATAAAAAGATAAAGGAGTTTTAAAAATATACATTTATTTTAACAATATATTTTAACCATATAAACTATATTAAGAAAAAAAATACTTAGAAAGACCCAAGGACTTAAGAACAGTGTGGTATAGTTCAAGTGATAAAAGATTTTTTAACATATTTTAACAAGACAAACCATGTTGAGGAAAAAAAATCTTTAAAGTAAGTTAAACCAATGAACATGTAGGGTGAAGTTAAGCCATAAGCCTATAATAGAACTGTAAGACTTAACAAAGAATATTGTTCTCTTTTATAACACCTTTAACTTTATGATGACGATGATAATGGGTTTATGAATGTCAACCCTCTAGGATGCTTCTGGGCAAATATGTCTATGATTTTGTTGATGTCTAAATGAATGTCCTTGTGGACATACATAAGTAGCAAAGCCACAAACCTTTCCTGTCCCATTGTTGACCTTAGCAAAGTTTTCACTGCTTTAAGGCCTGAGTTAGCACGTTCCACAGAAGCACTTGTAACAGGTATAACTGACAGAAGGTGAAGAATCATAGAAATGTTTGGGTAGCACTTCATATTTGTTATCCTTAGAATTTCAGGGAGAGAGCTGGGTTTTTCCACTGATCATGACCACTTTGTGTGCCACAACTTCACTTCCTGTCTGAATGTTGATCCTGATGGTAGATCATCTTTATATGATGTAAAGATCTCTTTCTCACTCTCATCGTTCATCATATGCAAGTTGCTTGGCAATAGTTTTAAGCCTAGTATGTTTTCATAAAGGAGACCATTCTTAGTTTTAACAATAAAACGCATGTGGCACTAAAAGGTTTAAATCAGACAATACACACTACACAATAACTATTGTATGGGTGTCAATGTCCACTATTTTTTTTTAACTTTACACTGTTTTTTTCATTACTTTTCAAAAACTGTGCAACAAAAATGTATTTTTAAACTTTCCCGTTACTGGAAAAAGTTTTCCTGAAATTGCACTACTTTACAACTTTACACAACTTGTGAGAACTCAATGTTTTTTCATTATCAAAATTTTCTAACGATCATCATACCTTTTTTCTGTGGGGAGAATATAAGATTAAGGTTGATCCATACTCCAATCTGGAAGGTGGCGGTAATGCACCTAAAAGTTGTTTGCCAACCACTATTAAAAAAGAGAAGAAGAAGAAGTAGTCGTAGAAGAAGAACAGGCTCGTCACTGCGCGCTGTTATTCAAGATGGCCACGACCGGTGCGGCAGAGAGTGATGGATTAATTAGTGATAGTGATGGAGTTTCATGGATTTATCATCATCATCTGAGAGCAATTTGGAATATATAGAAGACTTTCTTGACAGCAACCTGATTTTTGACGAAATCCAGCCCAGTTTGAGGCAAGGCGACCAAAAAGGAACGATGTGAGTTGAATCTCTCTGCTGCGGCAGCCATCTCCTTATTTCTGTGATGTTTTTCCACTCTTAACCGATGTATTGCAACATCAAACTGCCATGCACGTGGGCATTGTTGCTTCAACAATAGCTCTCGAAAATTTCAATGGTGAATTCCTCTGGAAATCCGAAATAATTGTGGTTTATCGCAGCTGTAGGAGTGCAATGCCTCTGCTAAGAAACAACACAGGATGTGACGTCAGGCCGCCATTACTGCCCATATTTGGGCACTAAATGCCGCCCGCAGTATCGGTGATTGCCACGACAATTTATGCCGCGCCGGCGTCACAGTGCGTTCTAAATTAAAGGTACTGGCTCTTAATCGTAATTCTATGAAGGATGTTTAAAATTTCGGGCTCTTTAAAAAAATACTTTTGGTCTCCAAAAGGGGGGTGCGCGCGCCCCCTGCGCCCCCGCCTGAATCCGCGCCTGAGATGAACTGAGGACCACAGTCAGACAGAATCTCCTGAGGTATACTATGCAGGCGGAATACGTGTTTGACCAGGAGCTGGGCCGTTTGGAGAGCTGAGGGGAGTTTTCTGAGGGGGATGAGGTGGCAGGCCTTAGAGAACCAGTCAATAACGGTGAGTATGGTTGTCATACCTTGTGACGAGGGAAGACCGGTGACAAAATCCAGAGCGATATGGGACCAGGGGCGTTCAGGGACAGGTAAGGGCTGGAGGAGACCTGCAGGGGGTCTGTTAGAGGTCTTGTTTTGGGAACACACGGGACACGAGAGGACAAATTGTTTGACATCACGGGACATAGTGGGCCACCAGAAACGACGGGAAAGGAACACTAGGGTGCAATGGATGCCAGGGTGAGCGGAGAACTTCTCAGAGTGAGCCCATTGGATGACACGGGACCTGGCAGAAGAGGGAACATAGGTTCGATTAGGGGGGCCAGTACCCGGGTCAGGGTCTGACCGTTGGGCTCGGGAAATTAGGTCTTGAACCTCCCACTGGAGGGCTCCAAACACACAGGACGAGGGGAGGATGGTTGCTGGTTCCTTCACGGAGTCAGGGGGTGAATACATGCGGGACAGGGCGTCGGGTTTTAGGTTCTTAGAACCGGGGCGATAGGAAATGGACAGATTAAAGCGGGAAAAGAAAAGGGACCAGCGGGCCTGTCTGGGGTTCAACCGTCTTGCCGTCTGGATGTAAGCCAGGTTTTTGTGATCTGTCCAAATGAGTACGGGCTGCTCGGACCCCTCTAGCCAGTGACGCTACTCCTCCAAGGCGAGCTTGATGGCTAGTAGCTCACGATCCCCGACATCATAATTCCTCTCCGCCGGGGACAGACGTCTGGAGAAGAAGGCGCAGGGATGTAGCTTCTGGTCTAGGTCCGAGTTCTGAGACAGAACTGCACCCACCCCTGTATCAGAGGCGTCTATCTCCACTACAAACTGCTTCTTGGGGTCTGGGTGGATCAGAATGGGTGCTTGAGAGAACCTTGTCTTGAGGGCAGAGAACGCAGAGTCAGCCTCAGAGTTCCAAGAGTAAGGGGTCTTGACGGAAGTGAGGGCATGGAGGGCGGCGATCTGACTGTACCCCCTGATGAAGCGTCTGTAGAAGTTGGCGAACCCTAGGAATCGTTGTAGTTCTCTTCTGGTCTCGGGCACCGGCCAGTCAAGGACCGCCTTGATCTTTTCGGGGTCAGATCGAACCCGGCCCCCTTCTAGGATGAGTCCGAGAAACGAGACAGAGGGCTTGTGAAACTCGCATTTCTCTGCTTTGACAAATAACTTGTTTTCCAGGAGGCGTTGGAGAACTGCACGGACATGTTGAAAGTGTTCTGTTGGGTTTTGGGAATAAATGAGAATGTCATCCAGGTACACAAACACGAATATATTCAGGTAATCTCGGAGGACATCATTCACTAGGGCCTGAAATACTGCTGGGGCATTGCATAACCTGGTACTCGAAGTGTCCGAGTGGTGTCTTAAAAGCAGTCTTCCACTCATCTCCCCGGTGGACCCACACTAAGTGGTAAGCATTACGCAAGTCTAGCTTAGTGAAGATGGTCGCAGACTGAACCGGTTCGAGGGCGGATGAGAGGAGAGGGAGGGGATACTTGTTTTTAACAGTTATGGCGTTTAAACCCCGATAATCAATACATGGGCGAAGGGAACCATCCTTCTTTGAAACGAAGAAAAACCCTGCCCCTAGAGGTGAAGACGAGGCACGGATTATCCCAGCAGCTAAAGACTCCTTAATATATTTCTCCAGGGCCTGACGCTCCCCCTGAGAAATGTTGTAAAGGCGGCTAGACGGCAACGGAGCACCAGGCAAAAGGTCGATCGCACAATCGTAGGGGCGATGGGGCGGAAGCGAACTAGCTTGGGTCTTGCAAAAAACTTGCCTGAGGTCGTGATAGCACTTGGGCACTAGTTTTAAAACCTCAGAGTCAAGCTGAGGAATAGGCTGTGTGCGAGCCTGTGACGAGGGAACAGCTGACTGTAGACAAGTGGCGTGACACCAAGGCGACCAGGTCTCCACCCGTCGCTCCGCCCAATTGATGTGCGGATTATGATGCTGTAACCAAGGAAACCCAAGAACAACGGGGGTGTGTTTAACGGGGAAAACTAAGAAAGAGATCCGTTCTCTATGGTTACCGGATACTACGAGTTCAAGGGGACTCGTTCTGTGGGTTATACACGGAAGAACCCCGCCATCCAGGGCAGAAACCTGGAGAGGCGAACTTAAAGGAACTGTCTCCAGCTTAGCCTGGAGGACAAACGAATGATCAATTAAATTAAAATCACACCCTGACTCCACTAGGGCGGATAACTTAAACGTGTCTCCAACAGACACAATCGCTGCTTGCAGGCAAAGACGCGGAGGAGAAGAAAATGTAAACTTAGGCTGGTCCGCCGGTTTCTCCGCTAGAACCGACGGACCTGATCTTTTGGTCGATCTGGACACTCCTTAATAAAGTGAGCGGGAGAAGCACAATAAAGGCAGAGCTTCGCGCTCATGCGTTTCTGCCGCTCATCATCTGAAAGCCTAACCCGACCCAACTGCATGGGTTCCGGCAGGGAGGGAGGCGCTGCAGCGGGTTTGAGAGGGGTCCGCTCGGTTGGAGCCGGCCGAAACACCGGCAGTCTCTCGGGGCGGCTCCTACCGCGCGCCCGTAAGTGATTATCTAACCGCACCGCCAGCGCGATGTATTCACTTAAGGTGGCGGGTTGCTCTATCCGTGCCAGCTCGTCCTTAAGGGACTCATCGAGAGCCTGGAGAAAAACAGATCTTAATGCGCGCTCCTCCCAGCCCGCCGCAGCCGCCACGGTACGAAACTCTATGGCAAAGTCTGCTACCCGTCTGCCCCGCTGTCTAAGAGTCAGGAGCCGCTGTGAATCCTGTGCCTCGTCTGATTCGGCTGCAAAGACCTTCCTAAACTCTGCTATGAATTTGTTAAATGTGCAGCCGAACTGTTGACAATTAGGGAAACGGGACTCTGCCCATCTTAGTGCTCGGCCCATTAACAGCCGCAGGACAAAAGAGATCTTGGAGTGGTCTAGAGCGAAAGTTCGTGGTGAATTATTGAAAGCTAGGGAGCACTGGAACAAAAAGCCCTGACAATCACCCGCCTCGCCGGAGTATTTCTCCGGAGTGAGCGTGGGGGTTCCGGGGACATGATCTCATGTCATAGCTGACGCGGCCTCGGGGGAGGGGCTAGGAGGCTCGGACGGAGTAGGCTGGAGGCTAGCATTGAGCACACCGGTTAGCTGGTTAAGCTGGGCCGCAAAACCCTGCATCCCCAACATCGAGGATTCTAACCCTCGGATCTGATCCTGTTGAGCTGTTAACGCCCTAGCGAGTGCTTCCGCTGAGTCTGTTTGGCCAGAGTGTTCTTCTGTCATGTTCGGCTTTATATGTTTGGCCCACATGCAGAAACACTCAGGGAAAACAGGTCAGATCACAAGAGTTTTATTTAACTGAACCACGGGGTCACAAGGAAGATCTGTCACCGCAGATCGGGGAGCAGCGGGGAACCAAAGCCTGGAGATCGGGTCAGTCTGAAGGAGAGGAAGACACGGTTAATTGTGGGAGAAGCTAAGGTAACTTTACGGGGAATCGTAAGCTTACCACAGAGCACGGGAACCGAACCGAGGAGGAAGTGGTGTGGACTCAGCCCGGCCTGCGGATGGAGTGACAGGCGTCCAGGAGAACTGTGGGCGGAGGCGGATGGGGTCCGAGCAGCACCGGCGGGTCCAGGGATCCGGAATGAACAGAGGGAGGAACCAGGAGAGTCCGGGGTGACCACGGTGAATCCGGGGAGGGGAAACTCGCGCCCAACTTGGTACCACCAAGGGAGTTTGAGGAGGGGATCGCCAGAGCAGAATCTGAGCAGGTTGAGGATTCGGGAGCCTGGTCTTCGCAGCGCAGAGTCACACGAGAGAAGGGTTCCAAAGACACGAGTGCACTGGAGAAAACACAGGAGACAAGGATTAGATCCAAAAAACGGGGATCGAAAAACTCACGGGTCTGAAGCTCAGGTGGTGGTTTCTGGCCTTTAGGCATACCGCGACAAGGTAACACTCTGGCATCCTCCCTCTGTTCGAGCACGGTTCTTATAGTGCGGCCCGGTGCTGCTGAAGTGTCTGCAGGGGTGTGCACTCCGCCCACCCGTTAACCACGAACACCTGTGGAGAGAGCGGAGGCAGCAGAGCCAGCAGCAAGCTGCACGGCCCTGCCGACTGAGTCCTGACATATCCAAACTGCAAAATTTGTCTCTCTTGTAAGCAGAGCAATACGACAATAAGGAAAGTGTAGTAATAGCAGCCCTTTTTTCAGCCAGCTGACAAACACTGTGCAGCAGTGCCCTAACCCTAGTTTTGTGTCTTTAGGGAAATTATTCCTCACTTTATCAATATAGCTAGTCTAACTATTGCCATCATGCAGGTTTTACAAATGCACAAGGTTTTATCGCGTGAAAACATTTCAATCTGTTTGTCACTGCTTTTGAATGGGCCTATATTGAGCTTGTTTGACGAGCTTTAGCTCAAATCTGTCTCAACTCTAAGAATCTTATATCTGGACTAAACATGGAAAGCCTGTTGTTCATGCCAGGAATCACAGTCAACACTGGGGGCTGAGCACTCCTAAAGGTCAGATCCTAGAATCGCCCCTGCTTTGCTCATAATCAGATTACCTACTTGTGTTTACCTTTGTTGTACTAAAGCTTCTGTCCTGCTTTTTATCCATAAGTCTGTGTTTGCATTCTCTAAAAAGTCAACACAATATTATTTCTAAAAATAAGCCACCTTGATAACCCATTAAAAGTAGGTGTGAGACAGTTTCAGAGTGTGTCTGAAGCTCACCATAATTACTGCCTGTGTGGGCTTAATGTGCGAGGAGAGAGTAATACAGCACAGAAAATACTGTCTCTCCCATGTGACTGAATGGCAAACTGAGGACTCTAGGCTTCGACATCAGACCGTATCGGGGTATCAGCCACATTGCTTTCAGGCACAAAGTACCTGAGGACTCCAGAAGAGAAAAAGGTTCAGGACAGTAATAACCAAATCCAACAGACTCAAAAACGTTTTTTTATCCCAGAGTATTCCAGCACTGTCCAATCAATCATCTAGCATTCTGTCCACCCTTATGGACAGAAGGAAGTAAATATCCTGATTGCTGCTAACCCTTGTTTTGTCTATGCTTTAGTGTTTTTTTTTTGTTTTGTTTTTTGCATATGTGAGTGTGATATTCCCACTGCCAAATGAGAGCTGCTAATTGTGTTTTTTCATTGTGTGAAAGGGTGACAATAAATGTATTCTATTCTATCTGTCTACTTTAGCTTAATTGAATTACCGTATTTTTCGGACCATAAGGTGCACCGGATTACTGGGCACACTAAATATTCTTCCCTAGTGTGTAATATCACACCGCCCCTTCACGTACACAGCTCTCTCCTGAGAGAGCGAGAGCTATCCGTCTCTGGCGGGAGGACAGAGTAATTGGACTACACTGCCCTGTTTCTAACATAAGGCCAAAATAAACGTAACTTTTATATTGAATTAACTTGGGTTTATTGTTTCTAATGGGTACTCCAGACGCGGGCAGCCTAAAGGCTCCCACATACTTGGGCGTACTGTGCGCATACTATGAGCTTGGTGGACTCCGCGCTGACTCTCCGCGGACGCTTTACCCTTCATATTCGAGCGTACTGTTGCTTACATTTCTTGAGGCAAATTCCTACAATTCCCACACTTTCTGCCAGTGGGTTAAAGCGGTGGAATGGATGGTAAAATGTGTGATTAGCTGGCTGAGCACATTTCTTTTCCAGCAGGCTCCCACCTGTCAGTGAGAACAGAGAGGGACTGTGATGCCGCGCGTCCTTGCGACTACCTGCTTGGAGCAGCTCAGTGTATCAAGCTTGGTGTCAAATATAAAACAGTTCGATGTAAAGACTTCTTGCCTCCGAGAAGTTTATAGCGTGACACGTACCTGAATGCATGGAATCCGCGCAGCGTCCACCTTGAGTCTGCCTCGAGTATGCGCAAACCTCCGCGGAGTGAACAAACACCCGAGTATGTGGGGGCCTTTACATGAATGCACTTCTAGTTTTGACATTACAGTCAGGCAGTCAGTCTTGTAGACAGCTCAGCGGTCTAATCAGGTAGTGACACAGTGTACCATAATGATCCAAATCTCCATTGAGCAGAGCGGCTTCGTTGCAATCCAAAGACGTACTTGCACATTTTAACAGATTTTTTAGCGCATTGTACCACATAAAATCGGTCATTAAGCACAACAGTAATCATATATAAGGCGCATCGGATTATATGGTGCACCATCAATGTTTGAGAAAATTTAAGGATTTAAGTGCGCCGTGTAGTGCGAAAAAAACGGTAAGTGAACATTTCCGGGTTTTGGGTCTCTACCACAGATAAATTGCCATGGTCATTAGACATTTAATCTGTCAGAGAAAGGCCTTAGACCCCTGCACAAAACATACAAAGTCTAAGATCCTATTTTAAACTTGAACAAAGAGCCGAAAGAGAACATCTCAATTAGAAACAATCACCTTTTTTTGGCCCCACCCAGATAGAAACCCTTCTCCAGTCTATGTTGTAGCTGCAGTTTATTTTCTTGATGACATAGTTTCCTTAATAATCTATATGCATCAAAATCCTTGTCATTTTATATTACGAGTGTCCTGGTGCGCAGCTGCTCATGTGGGACGCCGCTGCATATTGATTGACATCTGACGCAGCTCTTATTGACTAGGACTGCAGCTCTGCGTTCTTTGTTTCAGAAAAGTGCATGTGGAATCACTTTTTGACTTTTCCGGATCTGATCCAGTCAAATGCGGGACATTGTTTCAGTTAGTGGGACAGGGGGACAACAGTAAAGAATGCGGGACTGTCTCACAATAGTCACCCTAGTTCATGTGTCAAACACAAGGCCCACGGGCCGAATCCGGCCCGTCAAGGCAATTCCTCCGGCCCTCAAGAGCCAAAAAAGGCATATCATGTCATAAAGTAGAAGCATATATCCTTTTAAATTGTATAAAGTGGCTAAAACTGTACCTCCTGTAGCGAATGTTGATTTTTAACTGTGTAGTAACAGCCTCCTGCCACTAGATGTCAGTTTTTCCTCAACATATTAATCAGACTCAGAATCAGACATACTTTAATAACCCCAGAGGGAAATTACTTTTGTTACATGCTCCAGATATACACACATTTATATATATATATATTTACAACATTCCACACAAAGTAATATAAATATATACATATATAAGTCACTATATATATATATATATATATATATATATATATATATACATATACATATATACATATGTATAACTGTAAATCCAAGTAAAGTGATAGTGACTTGTGCAAGAACAGTGCAAAGAATGAATAAATGTCCATTACAGAGGGGAGGGGGGGGGTTTATGAATCACTGAGGGAGGCGTTGTAAAGATTGATGACCACAGGCAGGAATGATTTCCTGTGGCGCTCTGTGGTGCATCTGGGTAAGAGGAGTCTTCTGCTGAAGGAGCTCCTCTGCTGGGCCAGTGTGTCATGGAGAGGGTGTGAGACATTGTCTAAGATGGACTGGAGCCTGGACAGCATCCTCCTCTCTGCCACGGTCGTCAGAGTGTCCAGCTCCTCCCCCACAACATCACCGGCCCTCCTGATCAGTTTATTCAGTCTGTTGTTGTCAGCAACCCTCAGCCCGCTGCCCCAGCATGTGACATCAAAGAAGAGCGTGCTGGCAACAACAGACTCATAAAACATCCTCAGCATCGTCCCACAGAAGTTAAAGGACCTCAGCCTCCTCAGGAAAAAGAGTCGGCTTTGGCCCTTTTTGTAGACCGCCTCGGTGTTTCTAGTCCAGTCCAGCTTGTTGTTAAAGTACACTCCCAGGTACTTATACTCCTCCACAGTGTCAACAGGGACCCCCTTAGATGGAAACAGGGGTCACTGGTGTTTTTGTCCTCCTCAGATCCACTATTAGCTCCTTAGTCTTTGTCACGTTGAGCTGCAGATGGTTCAGCTCACTCCAAGTGACAAAGTTGCCCACCACAGTCCTATATTCACTCTCAGTGAATGCAGCCAACTATTGATGAGTCATCAGAAAACTTCTGAAGGTGGCAGGACTCAGTGCAATAGTTGAAGTCTGAGGTGAAAAGGGTGAAGAGGAAGGGGGAGAGGACAGTCCCCTGAGGGGCCCCAGTGTTGCTGACCACCCTGTCAGACACACAGTTCTGTAGGCGTACATACTGTGGTCTACCCGTCAGGTAATCAACAATCCAGGACACGATGGAGGCCTCCACCTGCATCGCCGTCATCTTCTCACCCAGTAGAGCCGGACGGATGGTGTTGAAGTCACTGGAGAAATCAAAGAAAATGATTCTCACAGTGCTCGCCGGCTTGTCCAGATGAGTGTAGACTCTGTTCAGCAGGAAGATGATGCTGTCCTCAACTCCCAGGCGGGGCTGGTAGGGGAACTGTAGTGGATCGGTGAAGGGCCTGACCATGGGCCTTAGCTGTTCCAGGACTAGCCTCTCAAAGGTCTTCATGATGTGGGACGTCAGTGCCACCGGTCTGTAGTCCTGAGGGCCGCTAGGATGCAGCGTCTTTGGCACAGGAACGAGGCACGACGTCTTCCACAGCACGGGGACTCTCTGGAGGTGCAGGCTCAGGCTGAAGACTAGGCTAAGTACTCCACACAGCTGGTAGGCACAAGCTTTGAGCACCCTGGGGAATACACCATCAGGGCCAGCAGCTTTGCCGGAGTGGAGTCTGGTTAGCTGTCTTCTCACCAGGTCAGGAGTGAAGGACACTGTAGAGGTAACAGTAAGGGGAGGGGTGAGGTCCTCAGGTTGTGGAAGACATGATGTGAAGCAGGGGGGAGGGGTGGAGTTAGTGGATGTGGATTGAGGTGGTGAGGAGCAGACAGGGGGTTTGTAAGGAGGACGAATGGGGGAAGGTGGAGTGGTCGTTGTAGGGAAGCCAGCAGCAGAGAGTTGTGGGGGATGGGCCGCAGTATCAAACCTATTGAAAAATAGGTTCAGTTCATTGGCCCGGTCCACGCGACCTTCCAACCCCATGCCAGTGGACTTCTGGAACCCTGTGATGGCTCTCATCCCACTTCACACATCCCTCAAGTTGTTGGTCTGGAGTTTATTCTCCAGCTTTCTCCTGTATTTGTCCTTAGCCTCCTTGATTTTATGTTTGAGTACCCCCTGCACTCTCTTCACCTCCTCACGGTTGCCATCTCTCTTCTTCTCATTCAGAATGGTCTTTATGTCCTTGGTGATCTATGGTTTATTGTTAGGGTAACAGGTGACAGTCCAAGCTGGAACATTGCAGTCCACACAGAAGTTGATGTAGTCCGTGATGCACTCTGTGAGCCCATCGATGTCCTCCCCATGGGGTTCACAGAGTGCAGGCCAGTCAGTCACCTCAATGCAGGCCTGCAGTGCCTCATAAGCCTCCTCCGACCACCTCCTCACAGTTCTTGTGGTCGTAGGCTTCCTCTTCACCAGAGGCACATAACAGGGTTTGAGGTGAACCAGGTTGTGATCTGATCTGCCCAGAGGGGGGAGAGAAGAGGAGATGTATGCATCTTTAATGTTAGCATACATCAGGTCCAGGGTCCTCTCCTCTCTGGTAGGGCAGCTCACATACTGTTTGAAGGTCGGCAGAACTTTGTTCATGGTGACATGGTTAAAGTCTCCCGACATGATAATGAGGGCATTAGGATGTTGGGTCTGTAGTTTGGACATGGTGGTGTGTATGATGCTGCAGGCAGATGTTGGGTTTGCAGATGGAGGGATGTACAGGACAGCAGCGATGACATGTGGGATCTCTCTAGGCAGCTGGTAAGGACAGAGTCCAACGGCTAGAAATTCAACATCCGGGCTACAGAGCTGTTCTTTAATGGTGATGTGACCCGGGTAACACTATCTGCTGTTTACTAGAATGGCAAGCCCCCCTCCTTTCCGCTTACCGCTCTTAGTGTCCCGGTCGGCCCGGACGGAGTGAAAGCCATCCACAGAGACAATCTGGTCCGTAATGTCCTTGTGCAGCCATGTCTCGGTGAAACACATCAGACTGCACTCCCGGTACTCCGGTTGGCTCCGCGTTAGCGCCGTTAGCTCGTCCATCTTGTTGCTAAGGGACCGCACATTTCCCATAACAACAGAGGGGAGACACCGCTTAAATCTTCTCCTTTCAATAAGCCCGTCCCGTCTCGACCCTCCTTTCATCCCCCGATGTTGCTTTCCTCCTCTGCAACCTCGGCGTGTTTTTCTCCAGAGTTCGGGTGGTATTACAGCTGGTCTGGCTACAACGCCGGTCGGCTTTAGAGCGATCAGCTGTTCTCCGGAGTAAACAAAGGCAGCGTGTTCCGGTGAGCGCGGCATGATAAAAACAACACGAAAACTCTCTGAGAACGACCTCGTTAGAGGACAATACTTCACAAAGTTACCGTGAAAATACAAGAGCAATCCAAAAGGGATAAAAGTAAGAAAGTTAAAAAGCAAAACAGAGCGATGTAACTGCAGCATGCTGCTTTTCACGCATGCACACTCAAAATGACAGAAATGTCCAAAAAGAGAAAAAGTGATGCAGAATGATGAGTTTAAAGTGTAACTCACACCGATATCAAGTTTTATGAAGATAAACTGTTCAAATGGGCCTAAGGGTGCTACTTTTAGTTTACTATCAAAGTTGAAATGAAATTATGAAATCAAAAGTGTCATAGGTGCAACGGTCCTTTCATTGACTTCATGATGCCAAAGTGGCCCAATAAAGAAATGAGTTTGACACCCCTGCCCTAGTTAATCCCCATGTGGCAGCCCACTGCTCCCTAAGGGATGGGTAGAACACAGAGACAAATTTCTCCTCTGTAGGACTATAAAGGGAGATATTTATTTTATTTAAAATACATCCAGATTAGCTTGTTTTAGAGAATGAAGCTAATTGCTATTCCAAGAGGGGATGAGACCAAGGTTCTTTAAACTTAACGGCTGAAATCTAATTATATATTATTATGGTTTATGCAATGGCCTGTGCAAATTCTCAGTTATCCAGGTCATCGCAACAGCAAACAGGCTTAAATCAGAGGCAACATGGAGACAACACGGTGGAGCACGGTGGTTTCACAAAGACTCCTGGATAGATGTCAAAACATTTTCAGAAAAACCTAAGAGAAAGTCCAGTTGCCTCCAATTTAAGCCTTATTGCTTTATGCAAAATGCTATTTCATAAACTTGTAAACTGTCGTATTGTTGGACGGTTATTTAACCAGATGCAGAACAGTGTTTACACAGAAAACTGAGGTGAGAGATGCACTACCAAATATGTTTTTTTGTTGGAAACTGTTGTGCCACTGTGCATGTTTTTAAGTTATTTATGTTTATTAAATAACTCTCAGTCTGTTAGGTATTGTCCAGTGGATATTAGTTCAATCAGCTAATATTAGGCCAATAGTTGAAAGGATGATTCGATTATTGACATTCTTCCAACAGCAAACTCTGCACACATATGGAATAAAGGAGTGACAACTTCTCTTCAAGTACAAGAAATAAATGAACATCCAGGGAACACCATTATAGCATGTTGTTTATCTGAATTAACACTGTATTTCAATCAATAAATCCTTTTTACTAGGCTAGTGAAACAGCCTGGAACTAAATGACGAATAAACACAAATAAAGATAGTTGAAAACCATCACCATAGGAATGTTTCAGTGAATCTTGGGTTCACTGCAGATCTAAGTTGGTTCTTAGAACTTAGTTTAAATTAATCTGAAAGAATGTGGAATGAGTTTAAATTAGTTCAACCAATTTAGGAAAACATTTGGTACGTGTTCAACCCATTCACAATGCAACTCCAAGTTAGATAAAACATTTTTTTGAGAAATAAAATTTTAAAGAATGATCTGCTAAATAAAAATCACTAACCTTTAGGACACTTGATTTTTATTAATGTAACTATTTCTCCTGTAAATAGTTAAGACTCAAATTGGTAAATTAGGAAGGTAGAGGGCGTGGCAGGCAGACGATTCACCGGGAATAATTAGTCGGTGCACATACAGGTCATGCGACCAGCTTGATGAGTTAGTCTTAAGTTACACAAAACACCCTTAAATCGACATTAATGTTCCCTATGAATGCTGTACTAACGCTTGTAGCGCTATCGGACGATGGCGTAGTGAAATGAAAACAAGCATTATGTTTAAACAAATGGTAGCTATGATGATGTAGGGTTAGTAATGAGTTATGAAGGACGCTAATAGCGGCAAATGCTAGCGGGTATTCTGAGATTATTTAAAAAGACTTTTGTATACTTTGTTGTAATGTATTATAACATATTATATATATATATATATATATATATATATATATATATATATATATATATATATATATATATATATATATATATATATATATATATATTGTAATGGGCGGATTGGAAAAGATGTGATTTAGCATGTATTTTTCCCCCTGCCCTTTAACCTGTCATGCCCAGTCAAAAACCTACAGTAATACTGAATAACTATCAGGTAAGGAAGCTGAATTTGAGAAACACACTCTCATTACAATATTTTTTTTTCTACTACTAAAGAAATAAAAATAAACCCAGATAGGCTTTGTATAATATTGACAATGTTGCTCTGTAATAAAATCCTTATTCTGTTTAAGCACACAAGCTGATCAGTCTGCTTGCCAATCAGAGATACAATGTTGATTAAAGCAGGTATCGGTCCTCTTGCCAGTGTTGGCAGGTGCAAAGTTCTGCAGGAAAATCATATCACCATCTCCATTCCTCCTAAGCCAGAGAAGCCTCTAATGTGGTTTTCTTCTTTAGGAGTCGTTTAAATCTTTCTTTTCATTCAGTTTTGCTTCCTGACAGATATTACTTAGGTGATATTTTATTCGTATGAGAGCTTGATATAAAATCACTAAAATGAAACTACAATCTAACCTCCCAAATAAAGCCAGTGTTGCTAAAATGTTTTTTTTTTTTGGAAGCAGCGGTAAATTGAATAATCATTCATGTCTCTTCTAATTTAGCAGATGGAATGGAAGGATAAGAAATGATTATTCATGTAATTCTTGCTGGGAGATGGGTACTCCATAAACATACCGTGACAAGCTTTCATTTGGTTCTCATTTTGGATATTGTGGAAGTCATGTCAACCCAGATTAAATAAGGTCGCAAGTGTCTCCATTCCAATATGCAATTTCTACTTTTTCTTCTAGTTACATTTAGTTCTAGTCAGTAGTACTTTGTGAAATTATTGCAGATATAAACTTAATCTAGGATATATGTGTCCCCAAAAACGCAGATCATCTGACATCAAAATATATTCTTTTTGGAATTTTCTGTCTACTTGATGCAGTGAGTCTGTGGGGGATGGAAAGTATCTTTCCCAAATGAAAAGGTAATGTTTGTTCAAGAATCCCAACGGCACATATACCTGTTCACATTTTTAGACTGACTCAAGCTACATGTTGCACCTCCATGCACAGGGGATTGAAAGGTGGTAGAATGTTTTGTGCCAAGTATACAGATATGTCACATACAATTTTTCATGTGTCTGAGCAAACACACAAACTCCCTGAGCGATCACTTGACCTCTGTGAGCAACATCGTGCACACTGAGGCTACATTACAGCTGTCCGAAACCTGAGATTATATCAAGGTACATGGTTTACTAAAAGAATCAAGTTACAGCAATGATTTCTGTTAGATTACTTAGTTTAGATAAAACTGATTTAGCCAGATTACATGAAAAAGACAAAAATCTTGTCATATTTTCATTTCAGAGTAGGGGTCCTGAAGGAACAACTTAGAGATGTGCATATCTTTCAGAGTTCCAATTTCATTTTTCAATAAATAATTAACATTTTCTGCAGTGAGTTTTAGCACCAATATGTAGTGCTGCTGCAGCCTCTCTTCTGTCAGTCTGCTCCAGGGCAGCTGTGGCTACTAACATAGCTCACCACCGTCAGGGTGTGAATGTGTGCATGAATGGGTGAATGACTGACCAGTGTAAAACGCTTTGGGGTCTTCAGATGATTTATTTAAATATGTCAGCCACACATCGCTTTTCTAACACAACAAGGGAACGTTCTCAGTTCTGAACAATTTCTTTGTGCTGCTCTTTTTTTTTATGCCAGCGGCAGCTTTTTAATAACGTAGGAGACGCAGGAAATCTTTCAGAGGCAGCTGTATGTCATACTGTCAGGATTGTTACTGTTGCACTCAGTTATAGTTTAAAGGTGTTCCATAGTCAGAGACCCACAAGATTAATAACAGAACTTTACAGAACGAAAGCAATAATTAATTCCGTGTCAAATTTTGGCAATTCCAGCTCTACTTTTCTATTCATATATTTCAGTTTCCGTTCACCTATTTTTCCCCCAACACCGTTAGGACTGCTGCACATTTCTTCACTTAAATAACACTATCTTTACTTCAGCTGGAATTATACATATAGCCTATATGATTAATATAAAGTGAGGTTGTCACAAGACAGTTAATGTCAACTCATTTGTAGAAGGATGGGTGAACAATGCTTGCAAAAAGATGAACATATCAGTTATTCAATAACTCACACCATCCTATCATTACTTGCATTTGTTGAATATAGCCAATTAATGCTTTAGTTGAGCATTTACGGATTACTTTACACGCCGGGGCCGTCCTCCCGGACACCCACCGGATAACCTGACTCGCCGGGACCGTCCTCCTGCCCTGTTCTATCCTGGATTGTCTGCCCGTGTACCGGACCCTCACCCGTCTGTAAATTTACCGAGTCTGCAAATCCTAGTCTGCTTCTGGTTGCCAGTTTTCCCGGACCTTGGGTGGACCTGTTTCCTGGAGTCCCCAGCCTGGACTGCTACCTAAACCTGTCTCCCTTCTGGATTATTCCCCTCGGTCTGAGTCTGTTCATCATCCCCTCATCCTGCCTGTTTCCCCTCTGGACTCTCACAAGGACTGTTTCTGTTTCATTTAATAAATCTCCTTAAGTTTCCCCTTGTGTCTGGCTGAATACCGGGTTCACTCTCAATCATTACAGCTTTTAGACATTATCAGGCTTAGTTTTATTGTTCTCTCATAAAAATATGATAAAAATGTTCACTTATGAGTAGGGAACGAAAGGCACTGCAAGTACATAAATGCGCTGCAAACACAAAAAGTACTCCAAACAAAAAACAGAGGCTAACACACAAAATACATGCAATGGAAAAATGCAGCAAAATAGAAACACTGCAATCAAAGAGATTAGTCACACAACGTAAAAACATGCTGCAAACATAAATGATGCTGACACACAAACACATGGAAAGGCAAAATGCTGAAAGTATCAAAAACCACGGGAAGTTAAGAAAAGCTGTAAACTAGCTCTGCATACCCGAAGTGCTCTAGACCACTAGGGGGAGGCGACAACTAACCAATTTTCATGTGCCTACGACCTCAGACTGCAATCAACAGGGCAGGGACATTTATCTGTGTTCGACATATTAGAGTAGAAACATTATTCCCAATACACTGGAATATATTGGAGCTATAGATCAAATTTGAGAAACGTAGGTGTTTATGCAATACACTGATCAATATCAATGTCTACAATGGTTTATAATAAAGTTTTGCACGTAAAGCAAACCATAACAGGAGTAATATTACCAGTTTCAGTTGTTCTCTGCATGCTAACGTGCGATTGCTAGACCTTGTCCTCCAGCTTTACCTTCAATTCTACATCCTTCGACATTCCAAACCCCCCATGTGTAGCAGATGTGATTTAGTCCTTTTGTTTTATCTGGTATTAGATGGCATGAGTTGAATGAACTGAATGGTAGAGCTGACCTAAATTGTAAAGATTTTTTAAATTATTTGGAGGAAAATATGGGGTTATAGATGTTTTGACAGATAAGCAGGGATCAATTATTTTCTGTGGAAAATATAATTATTGTATTGTGGCAGACCACTAGGGGGCTTCACTCACACCCAGATGGTGGGTTGTTTTGATTGAAAAATGTGTTTTGTTGGTGCTTATCATCACACTGTGTAATGTTACTTCAGTTGGAGTCAAGTAAACGAGGTGATCAAACCTAGCTCATGGGTCGTCTTTCTTACTCCTCCACAGTATATTTAATTTTTTTCATTTTCATGTCAACGTAGAACTACATCTATGTATAATCCAGTTAATTGTGCATATTGTATAATAGTATTTCATTAAAATGCTAATTTAAATAAAGCAGTTTCAGGTTAAAACCATACTAGGTGATAAAATAGGCATGTATCAATTGTGCAAAAACAAATAACCAAACATTTTATTATACATGCCCTTTTATTATATAAAGCAGGGACCTTAGGTGAAAAACTGAGGGAGGAATAAGAAAGCCAAAAACATCACATTAAAAAAGGATAGAAGGAGAATATATCAGAAAACATGTATCCAGTCCTATGAAAGAAAATTTTGACAATGGAAAATAAATTGGGTCATCTTTACCAAAGATCAGATGAAGGCCACTGGCATAAAGAATAATAGAGGCATTAGATAGAGCAAATGTGCATAAAAAACAATCAATTTTTCGGTGTGCTCAACAGGCTGGATGCTTCTTCAGGACATGAGTCTCTTACTTCATGTCATCAAAAACCAGCAGAAAACTGCAACACATTAAGCTGGAACCAGGTGTCTTAACTCTGGAGGAAATGGCAATCACACTAAGCATGGAGCTGCACCCAGGAACGTAAAAACGTTTTGGATGTGACATTGCCTGGGCATAGAGGAGAGAAGCAACACAAGCATGTGTTTTTATGTTGGCAGGAAGAGCACGTTGGAAGCAAGTGGTGGCTTACCAGTTCAGTTGTAGTTCCATTAATTGGGCAAATTACAAGCCAATCATCCGAGGAATCATTGAGAGAGCAGCTTCCACAGAACTTTTTGTGGTAAACATTACCACTGACATGGGCAGTCCAAATTTAGCTATGCGGTAGGCTTTTGGACAACAAAAGATATATCCAACACCCAGCAAGACCAAATAAAAGGCTGGATAATTGTTGACAAAATGTTGAACCATTCAGTCTGGTCCACAAAACTGCTTTTCCAAACAAGGTCCGGTACATCCTTCACCAAGCTCTCAAATGCCACGGAAGAAAGAAGCAAGTCTGTTAGAAAGTATGCTCCCTTCATGTCAGGATGTGAATTGAAAAATAATCAGCTTTATAAAAATGCTAAAATTATATAAAACAAATGCATATCCTGTTATGCTGCCGTCTCTGATGTATTGTGTGTAAAATAATCTATAAACTGAACTAAATTAACCATGTCAATCTTTGTTATAAATAAAATTGAATTGAATTATATCACTCTGACTGCAGTGATTGACACATCAGAAATGCAAACTATAAATTAAAGTCTCAGGCAACTTGAACAGAACCCACATATACTGCTGTTATACAATATTGTAAACATGAAGGAAAATGTACCTTTTATTTCTATCCAAGTTTCCTTTCGGCATCCCGTTAATGTTTTACTAAGGTCTGGTCCCATTTGAATTGGTTGGTGGTCGCCTCCCCCCAGTGGTCTGGAGCACTCCTGGTATGTGGAGCTAGTTTGCAGCTTTTCTTAACTTTCAGTGGTTTTTGCTACTTGCAGCATTTTCCTTTTGCATATGTTTTATGTGTTTGTGTGTCAGCATAATTTGTGTTTGCAGCATGTTTGTACTTTGTGACTAATTTCTGTGATTGCAGTGTTTCTCTTTTGCTGCATTTTGCCATTGCATGTGTTTTGTGTGTTAGCCTCTGTTTTGTGTTTGGAGTACTTTTTGTGTTTGCAGCGTATTTATGTACTTGCAGTGCGTTTTCACTCCACCGTATTTTTGGTTTCATTTCCAGCTAGCAACCAGGAAAAGATGAGATGCTAATGTAGAAGTTTAAATTATGTAACCATCATATAACAGGTATTTACAGTTAAGCAAATCAACTATTTGGAAAATATGATAAATTAGCAGTAGTGTGTTAGCCAGGTGTTAAATGTAACATCACAGTGTAGGTAATTAGGCATAACAATGGATAACCATTAATCACTTACTGGAGTTACTGGAAGAAAATTACACCGTCCTCTTTTTACGACTACCTACTCAACAGTCTTGTTCCCATATTTACTGCCATCTCAGCCCTGACTTATTGAAGCAATGAATTTTGAGGCTGTGCTGTGGTATCTGGATGCAAACACACAAATCTTTTAGAGCCTAGAAGTTAAAGATGATGACTTTATGAGTTGGACTGCTTTCTCCAGCACATCACATAGATGCAGTTTTTTTCCTCGGGGAAATGGAAGGTCAATTCAAAAACTCAAACTTATTGTGCTGTGCAAACCATTTTTACTTTAGAGCAGAGGGCATTATCATTTTTCTTATTTTAGCTACATTAGTTTGTCTTTAAAATCAGACTACGAGAACAAGCCTTTTTCTGATAAACTTCTGTTCTTTCCTCGTACGACTTTTCATAGATGCTGACCACTGCAAACAGAGCAGAGCCACAGTTTTGCAGATATGCTTACAGATATACAGCCATCACAGTTTGGTTCTTGTGAAACTTGCTTACATCTGTGAGCAAGAACCAAACTATGATGGCATATAATTTCACATCTGTGAGCAAATTTCCCATTTTCTGCTTCTAAGACTCCAACTTTGAGGACAAAATGTTAATTTTCTGTCTAATACATCCCATAAACTTGAAACAAAAGTCATTGATGAAGATAGTCACTTTACCTGTGAACATGTCATTTCTGATCTGCATGTATATAATGTGGCTTCTGTTCAAGTTGCTTAGATTTTTGCCCTTACAACAAACATTGTATGGAAATTCTGTATAGCCACTTAAATTTTTCACTGCAAGGCATCAATTCAGTGTTGGCAAAATACTTTTGTAGTGAAATACCTTTGCTTAAGAAAAATCCATATTATAATTCCTAAACCTTGTCATGTCCATTTGGGACTTTTTTAATACTTTAGATGAACAATTACATAAAAGCATTGGCTAAAGTCAACTAGTCTTTTAAGTGAGAAAATGTTTCACTTTGCTCAGAAATTCAACTGCACATCAGTGGTTGTGAGGAGGATTCAATACTGTAAAGGAAAAACACAACACGCATTACACAACATGACGTTGCGCAATTAAATGCATTTAAGTTATTTAATATTCAATTAAATAACCTTTGCTCTGTCAGGTATTGTCCTGTGAATATCAGCCCAATTTAGCTTTTACATTAGGACAATAGATAATTCGAGCTCTGGCATTCTCAAATAGCAAACTCTGCACACATATGGAATAAACAAGTGACAACTTATCCTCAAATATAAGAATTTATTAACAGAAATAACAATAAAGCAGCACTATATATCGATCAACAATTCTTCTTTACTAAGCTAGTGAAATTGAACTAACTGTTAAAACAGCTAATAAACATCAGATGTACTATTCAGGCTTTCCCCTTACCTTATGTTAAAGTTCTAATAACAGGAAGTAAGCCAGGTCGGATAGAAAAAGGAAAGAATATGTATCTAGATTCTAATTTTTGTTCATCAGTGAACAAATCACTGATGAATGAAGACCTCTTCAATGAAGACCAGGACAAAACCGTTGAAATGGCCAACTGGGGTGGTGGTCCCAATTTTTTAAAAAGGGGACCAGAGAATGTGTTTCAATTATTGGGGGATCACAATTGTTTTGTCTCCTTGGGTTGTTGGAGAGGAGGCTATGACTATTGCTCATTGGAGTATGCTTCTCTGGTTTACATGTTTTTGTGGATCTGGAGAAGGCCTAAGACGGAGCTGTGTCTTCATTCTCGGCACTATAGTTAAGCCTTTTTCCAGTGCACTCTGGACTCAACCAGGGCTGCCCCTTATTACAAATTGTGTTTCCTGTAGTAATATGGGAGCTAATCTACTGTCTTGTTGTAAAGGGAGAACCGAGTCAAATAGCGAAGCTCTCAATTTACTATTTGGTCTACACTTCACCCGTCACCCATGGATCATGACAAAAAGAATGAGATCCCAAACACAACTTAAATAAAAAAGCTTTCTCTGAAAAATGGCTGGACTCAGCCTTAGAGATAGGGTGGAGCTCTATCATTCAAGGAGAGCACAAAGTGGAGCCTCTGCTTCTCTGCACCGAAAGGAGTCAGTTGAGGTGTAAGTCAGGATTTTCCACAGGCAACCCAGGATAAGCCCAGAAGTCCCCGACTGTCTGGCCTAAAAAAAATTTGGGATCCCCCTGATTGAGTTGGAGGATGTTGCTGGGGAGAGATGTTTGGGGCCTCTTGCCTTCCTGGACCTGTTGCCCCCAAGACCCCATCCAGGATAAGTGGGAGGCAATCAATGGATGGATGATGGGGTTATTTATTCCACATCTGTTTGAGTTTCCTGATCCTCAACGATCAGTTTCAGCCCCGCTGTAGAAGAGGAAACATCATCAGAATCTCCTTCGTACTTCCTTGGGTCTCCTTTTATTATCATACAGAGAATAAATCATTTTATTAGAGAGAAAATAATTATTTAGCATCCAGACACAGACAGGATGGTCACGAACTTTGGGTCGTGACCGAAAGAACGAGATCCCGGATACAAGCGGCCGAAATGAGTTTTCTCCGTAGTGTGTCTGGGCTCTCCCTTAGAGATAGGGTGAGGAGCTCAGTCATCCGGGGAGGACTCAGAGTAGAGCCGCTGCTCCTCCACGTCGAGAGGAGCCAGTTGAGGTGGCTCGGGCATCTGGTTAGGATGCCTCCTGGATGCTTCCCTGGTGAGGTGTTCCGGGCACGTCCCACCGGGAGGAGGCCCAGAGGAAGACCCAGGACAAGCTGGAGGGACTATGTCTCTTGGCTGGCCTGGGAACCCCTGGGATTCCCCCGGAGGAGCTGGCCCAAGTAGCCGGGGAGAGGGACGTCTGGGCCTCCCTACTGAAGCTGCTACGTAAGAAAACGGACGGACGAACTGACACAGACAGGACCTTAGCACAAATAGCAGAAGTGGTGCCTCATTGCTTGAATGTCTGCCAGCATGAAGTGTAGCTGATTAGGTGGTAGGTTTAACATTAGGCCATCAGGGCTAGTCTTCCTTCAAATTCTCTGAACAGCTGAATGTATGTAGGCTTGCCTGAGTTCTGCATCATGGAAAAAACACTGAACCTACCAGGGATCTCACCACAGGAGTTTTTTGCATGTTCAGAAACAGTTGTATGTATGTTGGAGCTGTGCTCAGTCACCAGGTGCTCCCATAAATCTGAATTAGAGCTTTTAGGATTGGGAGGTCATACTATCTTGTCACTCTGACATGATTTTTTTTTCACTGTTGTGTTGTAGCTGACAGCAGTTCATTTTGACCCACAAATTAAAAATAAAACAGATTTTTGTGCAACAGAAAAGCTTTTATCTCATTAGTCACGTTAATCACAATAAACAAAGACTGAAAAGAATAATGAAGATGGAGAGTGTCTCCCTATACACCTGCAAGAAAATACAAGAGACAAAGGTACAAAGTAATACAGTGAAAAATTACCAGTAAAAGCTGAGTTTTTATGAGAGCAACTTAGTAACTGTCTTGGTTTGCAAATAAAGCTAGATGTAATATTTTTCAATCTTACTTACTTTCATTTCCCACATGGTTAGTGTTAGGCCCAAAACTGTTTATTATATATCAACACTGTAAGTAAAGCATCATGAATTCTAAAATTAGTCTTATTTGTGGATTGAAACAATTTTTGTTTCAATCTCTTAGAGAAGCGTACACTAGCTTTTGAAGACAGTAACAACACAAATGGGCATGTTGAATATGTTGTTTTACTTAAAAAATATTTAAGTCTGGTAAAACCAGGTTTTTTTATATTTACAAACCTAAAAATACATGGGCATACAAATATACAGATAACTATTTATTATAGAAACATTGATAGAGTAAATGCAAACATCCAGAAGGGATTATTATCAAACATTCTGGGTGTAATAAAAACATAAAATCTACAGGAAACCTACAATACCACATGTGGTAACAAATATGGCAAAACATGCAATTTTGGGAATTTAACATATGTACATCATAATTCCCTCGTACTTCTGTATCTTACTGAATGTGAGGAAGTCTGGGGTAGTGCCTGTTAAAAACACCTACAAGACTTGTAGGAAGACCAAACAGACATGTTTATGGTGTTCTTGTGGCGTTTCTGAAGACATTACACTGTAATCAAGGTAGACAAACATGATGAGATTTTAAGTAATCTTGAAAAAACATCTGACAAATTCCTGGAAAAAAGTGGGGGAATTGTAAAGGTCAAAATACATCACAAAGTATCTAAAATTGCCAAGGGGTGTCAGTCTTCAAGGCTATTTTCTATTTATCATGTTATTGAGTTCTGATAAGGCAGTATGCATTTCAGAGGTCAAGTTCTGTAACAATGTTGAATGAGATACTATGGGCTAGCTGTGGTGTTTCCTTAAACAATCTGATTTGTATGCCTAACAAGCTTTGTTCTTGTTGTTTGTCTTTTTAACTTATCTTTGAAATAAATCAATAAATTAAACTTAACTAAAGATATACCCCCAGCATTGTCAAACAGCTAATTCTCTTGCCTCCTGATAAAGACACAAGCCTGTTCTAAAGGTTTGGCCTTCTATAAAGCTTCGCTTTCATTTCTCCACAGTGCTGTTTGTCTTTCCAGCTGCCTCCTTGCCAGCCAGCGCTGCCTCTTTTACTCCCCACTTCTTCCACCATTGTGAAGATGCCAGGCTACAACTGTCCCCCATGCCATGTTCACTGGATGTGTGAACAAAGCTTGGAGAGAGAGAGAGGCAATACGCAGTTCTTAAGTGAGTAAGACCTAGTCGGGCGGGACGGCTGGAAATGTCTTCCTCTTTGATTCCCAAGGGAACAGAGACAGAAAACAAATGGAGTCTGACTCCCTTATTTTCCCAAGGTCCTAGAAGTGACCCGCAGCACACGTGCTGGAGCGCTGACATTCGCCGAGTCGCTGCCGAGGCACCCATAGGTCTGTCAACATGACACAATGGAAAGAGACCCCCACAGCCTCCCCTTCGTCCCTCATCTCCATTCCATTCTACCACAGTACATAGTGCTCAGTGGCACAGCTGACAGCCAAGCCGGCCTGCTCACACAGCGATGACCCAGTGAGTAATTGGTCGATAGAAGTCAGCACACATCGGCTTGTGTGGCTTCGCAGGCGCCAATGACTCATTGTATGTTCGCCCTCACTCGTCATACCATGGACATTAACGCCTGCTCCAAGGAAAATACTAAACCCCAAGGGATGAAATGATTGTTAGTAGAGAAGTAAAAATATCCCATGAATAATTACTGCAACTATAACACATTTATCTTGCTGCTGAGGGAATGTGTACACAACACGAATATTATCTGCCTGCAGTGTGACTGCCAGCAGGCTCGGCCCATTTGGCTGGGAGCAAACAGAGGAGTTTGGCAACTGGTTATCTCCGTACTGCATCTCAGCAACTGGATAGCTGATTATGGCCGATGAACAAAGGATTTCCATTTTAACACATCAGACCATTAAGTCGAAAATATGTGTTGTGTCAGTGATCCAGAAACTAAGAGGGACTGAAGGAGAGCGAGTGGAACAGCTACAGGTTGGATTTGGCTCCTTTGTGCACATGCATTAGAAACATATGTGTGCAGGAACACAATTCATTACACACTTACATTTACTGTGCCTTCCCCGCAGTGCGATGCAGACACACCTGCTGTTCATTGATTAAACAAACAGGGTGAGGGAGTGAGACACAGTATGAGACACATTGTCAATGCAAAGAAACCTGACGTCCAAACACAAAATGGCATCTCATCAGACAGGTTTTTTGATTTGCATAAAGGAGCCTCAATGTTTTGACTCTCATGCCTGGTAAGTGGGATAAACTTGTTTTGGAACATAATGGATGCACACGTTTACAGGGGAGGGTAACCAAAAGAGCAGGAATATAAATACACAGCATGTCCATGGTGATTTTTCTGGTGGTGCATTACACAAAAAACCATATTCATCTATCCGCATACATTCATACACCAGTACCAGAGGTGAGTGATGCAAAAATCATGATCATGATTTTCCTGCAATTTTCAATAAAAAAAAAAAAATAATGTTAAAGAAAAGCTTTCAGCAGAACATTTCTGATGGATTCATTCTTATCTTCAGTTGATTTGACTATATGTTTTAAGTCTGTCCCACAAATTGTGAAACTACATTGCTACATTATAGTTTGCTAGCTTCTTTAATGGTTCTGTAGTTAAATTCCTTGAGAACAATTGGACAAGGAAAAACACAGTTGGGTAGATGCATTACATCTGCTTTCATGTGTTTTGCTATGTATGATTTCTATGTTTATTGTTTCACGTTTTGTTTTTTATTTGTTTGTATTGTTTGCTTTTTTAAACTACTCTCATGTACACATGCCTTCAGAGTTGTTATGTTCCTTCACTACATATAAGGTCCTCTTGTTGGTGCTGCACTTGTCATGTTGAATTTTTTGCACATTCTGCTCTTTAAGCTTCTTGGATATCTGAACATAGCAACACCTTTTTGTTCAATTTCTCCAATAACATCAGTTTTTTTCACGCACCACTACCTCCTACCTGACATCTATTTTTTTAGTCTTACACTTTTGACATTATTTTTTATAAATGTCTTGATTTCTTCAACTACAGTGCCTTTAAACTATTTAACATTTTGTCACATTATAACTACCAACTTCTACCTGTTTCATTGGAATTTTGTGTGATGGACCAACACGAAGTGGGACATAAGTAGAAGCTGATAGGAAAATAATTACAACAATATTTCATGTTTTTACTGTTATGTAAATATTTGGAAAGTGGGGTATGCATTTTTGTTTAGCACACTTTTCTTTAAGACCCCTACATAAAATGCAGTGTTAGAAATTGTACTTAGAAATCATCTAATTAGTCCATAGAGCCTACATGTTTACCATTTGTCATCTACATGTGTATACAATTTCAAGACTAAGGAACTAGAGAGGACATGAGTAAAGTTGAGAAGCTTAAACTGAGGTTAGGTTCTAAAACAATATCCCAAGCAATGAACAGTTCACACAGCACTGGTCAATCCATTATTTGCAAATGGAAAACGTTTGGCACAATTAACTGACATCAATTACAGCTGTGGTTGGCATAAAATTATGGATTGCAGGGTTTCCCCCAGAAAATGGGGGATGAGCGTATGAATAATGCAGCTCGAAGAAGGGGCACTGCGTGAACATAGTGTAGGATTAGAACATAGATTGAGGGCATTACATTTTGACTCAGCTCTTTATTCACTATTACAGACATTACAGCAGATCAGACACCAATTTGTCTATTTGTTCACATGGGCATTATTTTAGGAAAATGACACCAAGACATATTGCTTGAGGTAAAGCCTGACCACCAGAATGAACTGAATAGTCCATGTCTTCTCTGACTGAGCATCAACAGCAGATATACCTGATCTGCAAAAAAGCAATAACGTCCCCCATTACGTCCTTACACTATCAGACAATTTTTTTAATGTGTCCTGTCTGGCTGTGTTGCACAAAAATTGCTTTCTTAATGCCAAAGAGAGCCCAACAGTGCTTCTCAGGAAGCATTGTTGGTGCATTAAACAAATTTCCTGAAGAAAATCTGTGTGAATTCTGAGCTGGTATCTCACCAACATTTCATTATGGTAACATAATGACAATAAAAATTCCTGATTCAAAACCTGTGGCAGCTGTATCCTCCCTCCTCTGAATGCCAATCCATATGTGAGCAGCAAATCCTCTGGCAAAAAAACTGTAAAGGTCTGGGTAAACATGCTTGAACAAACCAGAATCACCCCATTGTATCAGGAAGACATATGGCTTTATCGTGGTGGTAAGGACAGTGGGAAAGCAATTAATGCAGTCCTCAACATCATGAAAAGCTACTTTAAGCCTAGTACTGCTCTTGTAAGCATTCTTGTTACAAATCAATTGTTTGATTCTTTTTTTAATACTTTTCCCAGAGCACAAAGTCGCTTAGCACAGTGGCATAGTAAGAAAAGAAAAGAAAGAGTTAGATCAGGGCAGTTTCTTTTCCTTTCCTTGAGTTAATTACCCCAGCAGGTAGTGGATTTTTATTTTTTGAGTCCCGCATCTGCATTCTTATTCTGAGAAATTTTAACTTCAATCAAACAGCCAAACGGTTAATTGTGAGCAATCTGAATATCACTTTTAGTTAGATGTGTGTGTGTGTGTGTGTGTGTGTGTGTGTGTGTGTGTGTGTGTGTGTGTGTGTGTCGAGGGGAGGACAGGAAGGGTTCGGTTGGTGTGCTCTGAGGTTTTTTGGGTGTACTGTGTTTATTAGTGTAAATTACATTTGACTCCAACCATCCAGCATTCTGAAAACAAATCAAGATGATACATCCCTCAGGTCTGTGCAGTAATTGCTGTCAATGTAGATTAGATATAAAAACTTTGTAAAAATCTGTACCAGCCTCCAAAATATTGTATAAACCAGCCACCATTATTTATTACCACTTATTCTGGCAGGATCATGGGGGTGGGGTAGACACTGGACTAACTCCTTATACTCATATGTTTATGGACTGTGAGAGGAAACAGGGGTACCCAGACAACTCACACATGCCCAGAGACAACATCCAAACTCCATGCAGAAAGACCCTAGGACGGGATCCATACCCAGGACCTTCTTGCTGCAAGGAAACAGTGCTACCAGTGCTACACCAATGTGCAGTCCCTGAGCTATTTTACATCATCTGGTGTTTGTAAATTGTTACATATACTGTATCAATGAGGTAAATCGTCTTAAACACTGAAATCTCATACTTTTCTTTAACAGTGCATTATTTTCTGAAGGTTTTACAATGTACTGCCATTGATTATTATTCTGATCCCTATTTGGACCATCCTGCCTTTATGAAATATGACAGATCATGACCCTTGATCTAACCAAAATAACTCTTAGCAACCAGCTGCTAGCAGATATTGTTTACATGAGTCATACAATTATATTTCAACAATTTTAAATCACTGTCTGTCAAAGCAAGTAGGAAATGTCTGAAAAAGTCATGTATGGATTAACCAAAACTGCAAATGTTCAGAAAGGCGCAGCAGTGCCCCCTGGTAACATCAGAAACAAAACCTCTGGTTGCTGTTGTTAAAAACAAGCCAAAGATTTCAGTCACCATCATTAGTCATGTTTTATAATTCTCAGTGAAGCACAGTTTAGTTTTTAGTCTTTTTAGGTTAATCCGTTGCCTGTTTCTGGCAACTGATTTAAACCAGGAGTATCATACCATAGTACAAATCAGTTCTTCTTCTACTAATGATTACATCTGGAGCAGTCTACTGGCAACTCACGAACATTGCTGCTTCCAGCAGATCATTTGTACAAATTGGACTGGTCTACAGATTGTAAACCTGCCACTGTGACTTGTGGGTTCACTAAAGGTCATAGCTAGTGAGATGGAGCTCAGACGTTGCCAGATCTTGGCTCCGTGATAGCGCTGAAAATGGCTTCTTCTCTGTGTGTTTCATTTTTCAGATTCCACCGGACCAAAAAAGAAGCAAAATGAGGTTGAACATCAGTCAAGCTTTTGATCTTTGATGCCAACTTAAGGAAGCAAAGGGGCTTAAAAGCCATGCAGAAGTTACCACTTTCTTCCTGGACAGGTAAGTTAAATGTTTGCTAACGCTAACCAAACGACCTGGCAACCAGCTGGCAAACAGTGTAACTGAAGGTTGGAACCAGAGTGGGCAGCGCAAGTGTGCCACATACTGGCAGGGAGGAGATAAAAGCGCAGCTATCTCCTTTAATTTATCCCATCAATTTCTAAATTCGGCCATTGGTGGTAAGAGGCAGATGCTAATTTATATCCCCTCTATAGGCAGTGAGTAAATGTGATGACACTAAAACCTTTCTGAAAAGAAATCCCCAAAGACAGACAAATTTCCTCATACATCAGTCAGTACATCTAATTTATTATTAATTCTTGTCTAATTTTTTTATGATCACTCCAGTATGCTGGTGTCTCTCCTTTGGTCAGTGGGCCTTAGCATGTCTTAGCATAATGTCTCAAAAATGTATAAGGCATCTTTAAAATAAACTAAAAGATTTCTTTTTACATAATTCTTTGTTTTAAACAGACATTTCAAAATAAAATTTCAGCTGGAAATGTAAAGTCATTTTTATCGTATCTGAATCTGTCAGGGTATGTGACAAGGCCCTTTCTGCTGTCATAAGCCTCTGAAAAAGCAAACGTTGCAGGGTTAGAGCTCAACTAATTCGAAACATCTAAAAACCTTTGTTCTCTGAGACTTAATTATATCTTAAATAGCTTTGGCTGAGAAATTAAACCTCATTACTGTTTTGTTCCTTACCAAACCTGATTAATAATTTCTTAATCAGATCAAGGCAGTAAGGTGCCTTGACATTTTATTTAACCAAGGCTGAAGGCTCAGATACTTGAGCCTTTTTCAGATTAGTCTTGCTCAACACTGAGGCCACAGGGCACAATAAAATGGGCCAGGAATTTTCTTACAATGTTCTTTTTCCTAAACCCTGAGCTATCAAATGTTACCAGGCACTTGCACACACACGGTTTACAGGTGCTTGTTAAAAGTTACCTGCTAACGACAGTCTGCTCCCTGTGGTTACCTGGACTTCACCAAACACCTAAGAGTGGGCTATGATACATTGCACCAAGATGTTAGCAGCAGATCTTTTAGGTCCCGTAAGTTGCAAGATGGGGGTGTCCATTGTTATGGGAATTCTAAACAATAATAACTGAATTTCCATTTTTACTAAATGAAGAGATGGTGGTGATGAAGTTCCAGCACTTTTATTGAGAAACAGAGCAGAGATCACATAGATGGAAAATAATCGCACCCCACGGTCCCGCTGCAGTCTGCATCTGCCCTGTCTCTGCCCTGTCTCGCTTTTCGGCTCCCCCTAATACTGCACAGTGGCCTTAGCATGAGACAAAACAGAGACAGTCTATCCTAGACAATAATCACCCCGCACAGTATTTACGCAACATTTAGCCTTGCAATCAGCAAACAGTGGATCTTATACACAGCCATCATGTCCACAGGCCTCCTATGTCCGAGTGCTGTGAGGCCATAGTGACTTCAGAATAATATTTTTATAACATTCCTCTATTTTTTTTGATGATGGCTTTGTCGGCAGGATCTGTGTGATCACACACAAAACAAGATAACCCATCACATGACTATGTGAACAAAACACAAAGGAACCATTTCTGTAAGCTCATAATGTGGGACACAAAAGGTTCCCGTGTTGGAACCGGGCAGTGCTGGAACTTTTAGTACAGATCAACATGAATGCTTCATAGAGGTTTAACACACAAGATCAAAGGTTTAGCTTTTATCTACAATTTGGGTTTCCACTAATAGGGTTAGGCCTTTTTCAGGTTCCTACGCACACATTATTTTAATTTTACATTAGACTAGGTAAGCTAAACCTGTTCAGTAACCAAGGTCGAATCCGTCTACTCTACCCCCACCCTGTAAAACCCCTTACTTAGTTCTCCATTCTTCATTCCCATGGATAAACATCCATCACTTTTATACCTTGCAAATCCAGGAGTACCAGTGTGGGGCATCAGAGGGCAGGCTGGGCCTTTACACACCAGAAAAATTCATCCTTTCTAAAAGATGATAAAAACTGATATGACCCCAGGTGAAATCCCGCTCTCGGCCAATCCTGAGCAAGAAGTCCCTGTATTGAAAGTAGGAGTTACCATTACCAGCTAATATTAAAGGATCTTTAGAACCAATCTGATCCTGGTTCTTCCTATATCAAAGCAAACAATTGCATAAACCTTAGGTCTTTGTGTGTCTGAAGCAAACGGTTTCCTTTATCATACAACCATATTGATCAACATAATGCAACATCACAGTGTAGATGTCAAAACACAAAAAATCAAACATGTAAGTCGGTGGAACAGAGCAGTTAAACAAACAGTAACACAACATGAGAAGAGTCCGAAACGACAAGAACGCAAAGTTAAGAAAGCCTTCAGGCCATTCAGGGCACAAGGCAGACATGAATCTAATCGCGCTTAGGGTTCTTCAGGCAACTCCTCCCGTTGAAGAATAAGAAATCAGAGTTCTCTGGCTTCTTCATCCCCAGTCCTCTTCTTGTTTCCTGCTTGCAGGTGGGACGATTAAGCTGGATGGTAATGAATGTTCAGTTCTGGATTGGGCAATGAGCATTTTATTTTGCATTTCTCCCTAGTAAAATACTTTGTGAAGATGGTTGGTAGACACGAGCCCTTGTTTCTATTGGGGAACAGAAACAAGGTGTAATTAGTGATCTTATCAAAAGCCCCATTCATGTGTCATTTATTAAAAACATCCTCCAAGCACTTTCACATTCAAGATATTTCTGTGCACAATTATTTAGCTCCCAGAATTCTGCAATTTAATTATTAATTAAAAGAGTAATCTTTAAGTTCAAATGTATTTGCAGTAGTCTTCCAGTAATTCTTAACAGAATGCATCCAATGTGTATCTTAACTTTCATTGTCTGACAGTTGAAGGTTCTCTGCAGCATAATTTCATCAACATATTCCTTTCATGTCATTTCCCATCTTATTTTGAAAACCCAGCTGAGAAAAAGGAAACCTTCCCATGTGGAACCTTTTCCAACTTCAGCTTGACTTGCATCAAACCTTTTTCCCTCTCTCTCTTTTTTTAAGGGAAGTGCAAGCGAGGTGCAAATCTACACACCGAAGACAAAATATTTATACCATGCTGGTATAAACCTGTTCAAGGATGCCAAGGTTCTTCACAACAAAGCAGCGAGCAGGAGAGGTAGAGAACAGGAGCTCTTTTGAAAACATTCAAACTTGTTCACTACATGCTCAAACAGATGATGATCTGTGGAATTCGGTGACCAAGTCAACACCTCAAACCTGCTGTGCTCCTCAAACTATTCCTGAAAGATCTTTGCTAAGTGGGAGGGTAAATTATCTTTTTTAATAAAACAAGAGCAATCAGGAACAGCATATTTATTTAAAGGGTTTTCTTGGTATGAACAATCCTTCAGGAAGTTTTTAGTGTCAAAGTAGCATCCACATGAATGGCAGGAGCCAAGGTTTTGCCCTCAGAACATTTCCCAAAGTTTCACCACTGCCTCTGCCGGCATGCCTTCTTCTCATAGTACCTCCTGATTCCACAAATTCCCCAAAAAGCTATACACATGCATCCAGCCATCGGTGTGCTGTAAAAGAACACTTGATTAATTAGTCCAGGCAACTATCTTCCATTAGTTCTTGGTCCCTTTGTGATGCCTATTGTTTGCACTTTCAGCCATGGCCTGGGGTTGGGATGGAGACGCTGACGTATCTATGGCTATCAGCTTCATTCATAAAAAACAGTTTGTACTTTTTATTCCAACAGCTTTCTATCAGATCCAGCATAAAATTCTTTAGAAATTTTGTCAGTTTGTCTCTTGTCAAACTTGGCCAAATCCTTATTATTTCTCAAATTTTCCTGCTTCTAATGCATCAACCTTGACAATAGAATCTTTACAGTATACCTAATATATCCTAATCACTAACATGCGTCATGATGGAGAGTTAATGTTACACACTTCCTCTGTCAATGGATATGATTTTCATATATGCATTTCTATATTGTCCATAAAGTAATGAAAAGCATACAGTTTGAGTAAGAGCAAAAGTGTTGTATCTGGACACATCTGTTAAAAGATGTATGAATCAGAATCAGAATCAGACATACTTTAATAATCCCGGAGGGAAATTACTTTTGTTACACGCTCCAGATATACACACATTTTTATATAAATATATTTACAACATTCCACACAAAATAATATAAATATATACGTATATAAGTCAAAAAATAAATAAATAAATATATATATATATATATATATATATACATATGTATAACTATAGATCCAATGTTATATGTCATATGTTACTTGGCTGCTTTGTTGTTGTACACAAAGTTTGCCTATTCCTCCTGTAGGTTTTGTTTTAAAGAAGTTGAGATTTTGTGAGGAGTAAATTCCATCCATTTGTTCTGCAGGCGTTGATCAGATTGCACAGCATGGGTGGAGCATTTACATTACAGTAGAGGCAGTTGTAGCTGCAGGGTTTGATTTTTCTTGTTTTTCTTGGAGATTTGTTTGTGTTTCTATTTCACCAAGTAGGTAAATGTGGCTCACTATAGATGGGTTGGTATGCAATAATGTAATACTACCTATGTCCTACCAATGAGAGAAATAACAAAATCCTCCAGTTCTGTAACAAAAAGACAAACTGTCATCCTTCGTCACCCTTCACCAGCTGCACAGCAGAGACATTGAGAGTGTAAAACTCATGTCAGGATGACAGTGTGAGAGAGACATAGGGTCCACCTTATGTCAAAAGTTAATTTATGGCCCTTATGACCCTTATATGACCTATTTATTTATGACACCTGTCACGCCCCCCCTTTCCAAATATGATTTATGACACACACACACACACACATTCCGGCCGCCGGGCCATGCACACACACACACACACACACACACACACACACACACACACACACACACACACACACACACACACACACACATCCCTTTTAAGTATTTATTTGCCTATTTAATTAATTATTCTTTAATGCATATGGTGACGGTCAAGAAATGTGCTTATTGTAGGGTTACTTATAATCAAACGTGTAACTTTAGTTGTATAAACCTTCAGACTTATACTCTGCATTTGCAGGATATGAAACTTTGCAGGATGGGAAACTTTATTGTTTAGCATTAAAACGTGTCTCTTGACACAGAAGGGCTGTGGTTGATGACAATAAACAGATTATACACATAAATCTGTAGTTCATACAGAACAACGGAAAAGAAAAATGAGGCAAAAAAAACAACATCTCATGCAGGCTCCACTCTTATTCCAACAATATCTCTTCTGTTCTGTCTCCCCTCTAAGCAAACGGTACTTAAACGCATGTACTGACCCGCTCTGTAATTCTGCCGAGAACGTAATATGTCCCGTCACTCTGATACTCAACTGAATGTAAGTTTGAGCCGGTCCGTCTGTCTGGGGGACAGACGGACCGGCTCAAACAATAATATATTGTTTGAATATAATTAAAACAATAACCCCGACGCGTCTGTTCGAGGCGCCGATGTGTCTGAACCTTATTCAATCAGACTGGTATAACCCAGCAGGACACTTCACCGTGTTCTTAGAATCAAAAAGGTGTCTGCTGAAAAACACTGATTCGAACAATAACCGCGGGTCGGACAATGACGTGGCCCCGAGACGCGGCTCTGCAGACACCTTTTCGGCATAGCCCGACTGCTTCGAACAATAGGACGGGTGGGAGAATAACACAGCGCCCCGCCGCGTTGCGTATCAATATGCATATCGGCGTACTTCGCGCCCAGGAAGTAAATAGGATCAAACCTTTTAAACGTTGGGTGATACATCCACCACAGCCGGGATCAAGCGGTTTGCAGCCGTCCCCTGCAGCGATAGGTGTTTTTAACAAACATACAGGCGCCGTTGATCTACAATCAAGATTCTGGCCGCCTGTGACACGCCTTCAGGAGGTGGGCGGTAGAGCTGACGGGTTTACCTTAAAAAAAAACTATCAGTCAGAATTTAGTCTGAAACCCGCACGCTGCCGACTGCTACAAAAATGTCTCACGGACCGTCAACACATAGAGTGACAGCGGAGATACATCGTGACGGGTTAACTAAATCCCAGTAGTATAACCAAATCACCGCCGGTAAGTAAACGTTTTAATGCTTTATTTTTATCTACAACCAATAGCTACTTTTTTTTAGCTCTCAGGTTGCAAGCATGCTTGTTAAGTTCTCTGTAGAAAGTTTCCAGGGGTTCCCCCGTGACGCTGGCGGGGGGAAAGATCATGTGATAACCTAGTCGAGCATTGTCTCCCAACCGGGCAGACAGCGAACGCCTCGTCAAAATCGCCTGCGGCGTAAAAGAAGACGTAGTCAGAACGCCTCGGGGTCTACGCGACAGAGTACCGGAGAACGTGACGATGTATACATAGTAATCAGTCCGCCTGACTCTCCCATCCGAGTGGCTAACCAGCGCACGCCGATTCACGGAGCACACGCGGCATGTAAGTTAACTATTATAACTCTCAATCTAACCCTGATTGTACATTTCCGAGGTTCATTTAATCCATCTGTTTTATTTAGCCGCAGTAACAACCCACCGAGACATTGTCGCTCAAGCAGCGTTTACGGACGAAATATTGCCACCCCCCGCTGCATTTAACCAGCCGGACGGTAAATGAACATCTGTTTGTTACTATTTTTATCTAGTATTTATAATTTATTTATTTTATAAATTATAAATAAATTATTTCTTCAGTAACCGAGAATATACCGGCTGAATCTCCGCTAGCAGCAGATCCTCCTCCCCCAGCTTCTACACCGCAGTTACCCTGTAAGTCAACAATTGCGTATTACTATTTATATTCTATATTTATAATTTATTTATTTTATTAATTTATTTGTTCTGTATTCTCATATTTGTGGCAGCAGCACAGGACATACTTATCCCGCCATCACCAGTTCTGACCCCGCCATCAGAGGATCTTCCTCCCCACACCTCAACCCCTCAGCCGAACGGTAAATGAACATCTGTTCGTTACTATTTTTATCCAGTATTTATATTTTATTTATTTTATAAATTATAAATAAAATTTCTTCAGCATCAACACAGGGGGACATAGCGATTGAAACATCAAAGAATCTTCCTCCGCTAGCAGCAGATCCTCCTCCCCCAGCTTCTACACCGCAGTTACCCTGTAAGTCAACAATTGCTCATTACTATTTTTATTCTGTATTTATAATTTATTTATTTTATTAATTTATTTGTTCTGTATGCTCATATTTGTAGTAGCAGCACTGGGGGAAATACTTGTCCCACTATCACCAGTTCTGACCCCCCATCAGAGGATCTTCCTCCCACCACAGTCGCCCTGTAAGTCAACAATTGGTCATTGTTATTTTTATATTTTATTTATTTATTTATTTATTTATTCTGTATACTCATGTTTGCAGTAACTCAAGCCACCCCTTGCTTGAATAACTTACGTACAACTGTCCTGAAACTGCAACAAGACATCGACCGAATAATCATCCAAGCTCGTGCAGTTAAAACGATTATTCAAGGTATATCTTAATTTCAAAGCGTTCATAGACTTAGTTTGTGATATATTAATTTTATTCAATCCTGATTACGTTAAAAATCTAATTATATTCTATTTTTATTTGTATTACAGAAACGTCGACGGTTGTTGAACAAATTCCGCCGTCAGGAGACAGAGCACAGCTTTACTGCATGCAAGCTGGAGAACTTGTGAGATCCTGCCAGATTCTGCTAGACCAGCTGTTCCAACCGTCGACACTGCACCGTACAACAAGTGAACAGAGACGCCCTTGCTTGAATAACTTGCGTACATCTGTCCTGAAACTGCAACAAGACATCGGCCGAATAATCGTCAAAGCTTGTGCTGTTAAAAGAATTATTCAAGGTATATTTTAATTTCAAAGCGTTCATAGAATTAGTTTGTGATATATTAATTTTAATCAATCCTGATTACGTTAAAAATCTAATTATATTCTATTTGTATTTTTATTTGTATCACAGAAACGTCGACGGTTGTTGAACAAATTCCACTGTCAGGAGACAGAGCACAGCTTTACTGCATGCACGCTGGAGAACTTGTGAGATCCTGCCAGATCCAGCTGGACCAGCTGATTCGGCCATCGACAGTGCACTCAGCGTAACCAAGTAAAATTGTGACCTCTGTAAAAATGGGGAGCCAGCAAATGAGAGATGCTTTAAATGAAATGTTGAAAGCTGTAAACAAATTACAAAATATACCTGTTCATGATACGTCTGGGGTTCTGAATCTACCTATTGCTTCACCATCCCGATTAGAACAAGCCCACCATCAATTAAACGTTTCATTCTCTCAACCCTCCTCCCCGGAAAATGATTCGCAAGGTTTTGAGCAGCAAGTTACAGATGTTTTAAATGAAATAACGCAAATGGTTAACGAGCTTCAAAATATACCTGTTCAGGATTCGTCTGGGTCTGCGAATTTACATCAAGGTAGTAGTTCCCCCGATAAACAACAGGCTCACACGGAGCAGAGTTGGAATTATGAGCGTTTATCGTCGCTAGAACAAGCCCTCCATCAATTAAACGCCTCATTCTCTCAGTCTCCGCAGCAGCAGCAGCAGCAGCATGGGGGTAGTTTAAATCAAACTGTTGTAGAAAGCGGTCAAGTTAATCAATCTGGTTCTTCGAATACTGTTTTGCAAAATCCCACCTCCAACACGCATCAACTGCCAGACGTGCATGACCCCGAGGATCAACCCTGCACCAGCCAGTCAGCTGTAAACAGCTCTGAGCATACTCAGCAGAGCTCTACATCCAGCGTCCAACGTGAACGTTTCAATGTTACAGAAATAAGACGCTCTTTAAACATCACCGCTTCACAGCCTGGCGAGATTCCAGATCCATATGAATTTTACACACAAGTTTATGATGTTCTGGCCGACCTTGCACAGACTGTTACACCTCTGACTTCCCGTAACGACATTATTCAGCTAGAATTAAGCGGGGAAGGATTTTCTCATCATACCATCGTTCAAGTCAATGGTGAAGGTGATTCAATTCTGCCTGCATTTCAGGAATTTTTAGACAACTTAACACAATCTAACGAGGAATTAACCGACAACTTAGAAATTTTCCTTCAGGTTGTAAGAACGCCAAGCGGGGTTGCAAAACGTAAGGCCGTTAAAACGTTAGACTGTGAACTGATCCATAAAAAACGTCGCCATCTCTATATTGTTGAAAATGCTTCTTATCAACTTTGTTTTGCAATAAGTCTAGCACATGTCTTTAATCCTACTTTTATAGACAGTGAAGCTGTCCGTCAAGGGACAATTTGGCAGCATATGGCAGGTCTGACAGAGCAAACTCTTGTAACTTTCGGCGATGTGCAGAAATTTGAAAAGATTCTCAACAGGAAAATTGTCGTTTTCTATAAAGACAGCAAGGACGCGCTGCTTCGTAACTTCCAGACCGACTTTTCAGATCGTTCAAATCCTCTTTTCCTGTGTCTGTTCAAAAATCACTATTATGGAATTAAAAGTCTCACAGCATTCACAGGTTCTAAGTACATTTGCAGCTATTGCTTTAGCGGTTTCAAAAACATGAACAGACATAACTGTGAAGGTCGCTGTGCGGTCTGCCTCGATCCGAACTGTACAATGCAGCCGTACAGTTCTGTACAATGCATAGACTGTAATGAAACTCCATCATTTCTTGGGTTTGAATTTCATTCTTGGCCAAGTTGCAACCTTTTCTAGCTTTGTTAGGACCCATCTTGTCTGTACATGGGTTAAGGGTCCTATTGTCAAATTGTCCATGTAGCTCCGAATTGCTGGTTGCCAGATCCCAGAATCCATCTTTGGCCCTTTGGTTACCCTTTCCTCAGCTTTTATGTTAAGGTTCATGCCCATGACAAACATTATCTGAGAAACTGTACATCCAGTAACTATTCCCCTCTTGAGGTGCTGCCATTGTGTGATGTAATCCTTGGGCTTAAACTGAATTTTGATCCTTCTAGGTAGCTGCTGATAATTCCTTTGGTGTGATCTGGAATATGATAGTGCTTAACTGCTATCCTGATTAAATCGCATTAGCCAGGTCTAGCTGTACAACAGTCAAGACACTTGTCTTCAACCAGTTAGGTTTCATACATCATCTGGCTTAAAATTCCAGTGTTCCCAAGACATCCTGCAAACCCTGGAATCTACGCATTTTGACTTATATTTAATATTATATTAAATTGACTTATATTTGCAGAATCCTTTAAAAAAACAGCACGCAAAAAAACAAAAAAACTATTGTTGGTGTTTAGAGAAAGTTCAGGATTGTATGCGTGTGAGAGAGAGTGAATTAAATTAAAATGAATGATCAAACTGGTTTCTTTATTAAAATAGAAAATGTATTCATTTATACATTTATCACAATGTGATACCACATGTTTCTTTGTTTTAGAGCATAAAGCAAAGTATTTCAGCATGAAAACACATATTTATTTATATATTTAATATGTCTGTTAAAGAACATAAAGCAACATATTTTAGCATCAAAACGTGTTTTTTATGTGTGACAGCATCCTGTATCATTATCTACATTTTAATGTGGGCAAAAATCTCAAAATGAGACAACCCACACTCTGAACACAGCAACGTAAAGTTACTGAACTACTGAATATGAAGTTGCAAATTGGATGCTTATTTTAGTAATATCATGCAAATGCAACAACTAAACTTGCTAAAATGGTAGCAATTTTAACATTGTACTACCATCAATAAATATTTATAAATACAAAAAATGGCACTTTTTTATACAGCAGGGCCTTTATCTATTTTTGATTCCTCCTTTAGTTCCATCTTTTCCCCTCATATTTTTCCTATGTCAACAAGGTTCTTCAACTTACATCATTTGACTCAACAACAGTATAATCTATAACAACTGTCGTGTACAGCAGCATTTGAAGATACATTTTTGTTGTCATCCTCTTTTGTACACTGGATACAATAACCAGTCGTCACTGATCACTCAACTCTTGCTTCACTTCATGGAGGAGGACAGTGAGAGGAGCTTTTAAATTCAACTTAGGCAGCTTGTCCTTCAGCTTTTCTAAATAAGGATTCAAATAAACATGAATTAGGCGTCTGACTGTAAAGAGCAAGCTGCTGCTTTGTGGAACATTCATATCAGCTCTCAGCCTCAGCACGGTTACTTTCCTTTGCTTTCTGATGGTTTTTTTTTCACAAGTCTGAAGTGCCTGACCTCCATGAGTGTAGGTTGGACTTTTTGAAATATTATAAAGAGTGTTTCCATGAATTTTGGCTCTCATCGAGATCTTTGAATCTTTAAGATCTTATTAAATGTGACGATTCCCAAAGAACTGTTACCATAGAACTTGGCATAAGATCAACAGAAATATGAGGCATCTCTTAGGTCCTGAACAGTGGCAGCTGGTGAAAAAAAATCTCTGTGGGGCTGGCCAATAGATTTCCCTGCCTAACCCAGTACATGCCATCAAATTAAAAGTCGGAAAATTACTACGATTCCACAATAAGCATTTAATTCCCTTCTCAGAATCAGCAACTTACAGATACATTCAACCATTTACAGCTATATTAGGTCTTGTTTTGGAAAGGAACAGTATAAAATACAACACCAAAATTCACTATTTGTCACCAAAGTAGGCATACACCATACTGTAAGGCCATTATCTGCAGCCAGTTTCACAATGACACAATGGGTTTCACAACAGAACAGAAACACAACAGAATTTCAAAATATGAAAAAAATTATCAGATGACAAAATTATGTCCAACATTCAAACTCACTTACCACATGACAAATTGTGTGTCTCTCTCTCTCTCTCTGTCGTCGTCGCCATAATCTCTACATCACTGCGTGACTGATTGCTAGCTACATTACTTTATGTTAAAACGGCTTGCCATATACCTATATCACTGTGTAGCAAGGGCTATGATTCCAGTAGCCCAAAAGCCATTCATTTTGGCGATGCTGATTGGCCATTTTCCCTAGCAACATTATACGATTGGTTATTTCGCTACACTTGTGGGGCGCTTTGAGTGATAGCCCTATGGGAGAATCAGATGTTTGTGGGGATTTATTTTTGATTTCATAGAAACCTGATTTTCAGAATTTTTTTGCTGATTTGACTAATAAAAAAGTGTGCTGGAAGATGAACAAATAAAAGCTAACAGAGACAACATTGTGACAGACCCATATGTGTTCTTGTCCAGAGTTTGACAGGTCAGCCATTGTCACAGTTATGCAAATAAGCAAAAAATACTTTAAACTTCACTAGAAATTATTCAACACAGTTAAAAATAATCCGCATTTAATACTTGAGTTAAAACTGGCCTCCTAAACCACAGACTAAGCTTGCAGAATATTGGAAAGAAATTATGCCATGGTGATATTATGTTGAATTCAATTCAATTTTATTTATATAGCGCCAATTCATGAAACATGTCATCTCAAGGCACTTTACAAAGTCAAATTAAATCATATGGGTCACATGGGTCAGATTATATAGATTGGTCAAAAATTTCCAGCATTCACTCCTGAAGAAGCGTAGAGCCACAGGGAGAGTCGTCTGCATTGTCCATGGCTTTGCAGCAATCCCTCATACTAAGCAAGCATGAAGTGATAGCGGAAAGAAAAACTCCCCATTAACAGGAAGGAAAAACCTCCAGCAGAACCGGGCTCAGTATGAACGGTCATCTGCCTCGACCGACTGGGGGTTAGAGAAGACAGAGCAGAGACACAACAAGACAGACAAAAAAGCACAGAAGCACACATTGATCCAGTAATCTGTTCTACATTAGATGGTAATAGCGGGTGATCTGTCTTCCCTGGATGATGTCACAGCTAACAGAACGCCAGACCAGGTGTACCTACTTTGAAGAAAAAAAGAGAGAGAACAAAAAGTTAAAAGCTGAAATGAGGACAAGCAATGCAAAACTGGAGAACAGTAGAACTCAGTAGAGTGAGAAAAATAGATCCTGATGTCCTCCAGTAGCCTAAGCCTATAGCAGCATAACTATAGAGGTAGCTCAGGGTAACATGAGCCACTCTAACTATGTCTTTGTCAAAAAGGAAAGTTTTAAGATTAGTCTTAAAAGTAGACAGGGTGGCTGCCTCACGGACAGACGCCTAACTGGTAGCAATGGTGCTACCAGTTGGGCCAATTCTTCTGTTTTGTTATTTCATTATTTCTTATTCATTGTCAAAGTCCTCCCAATTCTCCCTGCGACCTTTAGTATTTTGGGCCCTATCATCTGAGTCAGGCATAAACATCTACTGCACACACTGTTAGGCTGCTTACACTGATATTGTAGTGATGTGAAATATGTGAATCTAAATGCAACTGTACTACTGACAAAGGGTGCAATGTAGACAGGAATTTTAGTGAGTGTTTAAAGGAAAAGTCCGGTCAAAATCAGAATTCAAACTGCTGAAAGTACTTTAAATATAAAACTATTACATACTGTGCAATAAATCATAAGTTTTTTTAATTAAGAATTATTCTCATTTAATCGTGTTTATGTGGCGAAATCCATCTTGGTCAACAATAGTACTGTCACCTCCCATTTTGTGACATCACGAAGCGGACCCTGTTGAGCAAGCGACACTGCCGCACTACAGCCGACAGCAGAAATATCCCTCTGCCTCAAAACGCAAAACAGAAACAGTCTGCGGACGGTGAGGGGAAAAAAAACACAAACAGTCCGTGGACGGTGAGGGGAAACCCCATAACCCCCGCTGCTACCGCGCGAGAGCTGCAGTGGACGGCAGAGGCTTTGTTTCCCTCGCTTGCTTCTGAAGCCCTGAATTAGGCGGATGCACAGGGAAAAACATTGCAAAAAAGTTGTGGTGGTCTGCAAATTAGGCTAAAGACTAAAAGAAACAGACCAGCTCTGCCCAGACGAAGGACAAAATAATAAGGCACATCACATGTGATATCCCTCCGCCCCTCTGGTCGGTAACCAAATATCCCCGCAAATTCTAAATTATAAAAAATAATAACCTACCGAAAAGTCTCGCTCTCATGTCATGTTCAAAACATTCTTCTTTGAAATAGTCGCTGCATTTGACGTGTTTTTTCTCTGGCCAGAAGTTAGATGGCAAATCCGCTCTCTTCTAGTTGGCTATCCAGCGATGAGCCCGTGGTGGCTCATGAATCGGAAGGGTGAAATAAGCAATGTTTTTTCCACTTTTACCAGTTGTGTTGGAACATCCAATGGCCATGCACGTGGGCATTGTTGCTTCAACAATAGCTCTCGTGAATGTCAATGGTAAAGTCCTCTGGAAAATCCGAAAAAAAAATGCTGATGATCGCAGCTGTGTAGAACAACTCCTATTGACTTTGCTTGGAAAGCGGGGAGAAATGCCGTCGGCGCTCCGCTTTCCCACGTCAAAGGATGTGATGTCAGGCGGCCCTTACTGCCCATATATGGCCAGTAATGTCCGCCCCCATACACAGTGATCCAGACGACAATTTATGTTTTTATTTTCTTATTGATTAAAGCTAAGTTCATTAAATAACCACGAACGTATTAGTTTTAGTTATAGCTAATGATCCCCTGATTTTTCCTTGTTGACCGGACTTCTCCTTTAATATTAGTCCTTCAAAGTAGTAGTATTTTAATCAAGCATAGTATTGTCATCATCTGGCTTAATTTTCAGACCCACAGGAAGAAAATCCCATCCAGGACACCAAGCAACGTTTTCACAGTATATTGAATAATAACAGAGCTGGTTCAGAGCCAGGTAACTCAGCGTCTGGAAAAGAGGATAGGGGTTAGATGCAGGCTGAGGCAGAGCGGATGCCGATTTTGGAAGAGGTGTGCTGGGCTGCTAACTCAGAACAGATGAAGGGAGGCATTGGAGGAAACATGCTGGTGTTAGACTATCGGTAATCTGAGGTTGAGTGGAGTGGCTGAAGATAACCGTGGCAAGTAATGATCCATAGGGGGATATCAGTCTTCAGGGAGGTATACAGAGAAGAATCAGAACTGGGGATCTGAATTCTCGGAGGAACCTGGAGACAAAAGGAACGAGGAGTAACTTTCTCAAGGAAATAATTTTCTGCAGAGGTTTGAAACTACCACATGGGTTCACAATCAGGTGAGGAATGGTTGTACAGCAGTTCCTAAAATCCCTAGCAAATGAATCAGCCTAACCCAGAACAGGTGTACTACCTGCTGCAACTTGACCCTGTGTTCACACCACACACGCTACTTGGCAGCTTCAGTGATCAAAGAGGGTCAAATTCTAACAACATTATATTGGTAATGGAAGTGGCGCTGACGTCACTTCCTGTTTGCGGTAAGGCGAATTCCTGTTTTCACTGCGTGAGCAACGGTTTGTTGCTCCAGATTCTCTCGCTTTTATCTTTAATCTCTTTGCTGTAACATCTGTTTCTAACACATAAGCACTTTTAAAACATTTTCTGTTGCTGCACATCACGCTTGGGAACTCCTCGTGTTTCACGGTTTGCTCTCTTGGCGTGGTAGAAGGGCGCTAGCCTAGCTTTAGCCTAGCCTAGCTTTAGCTCCACAATGGCTTCCTCTCCTACTATTACTTCAGCTTCTCCGTCTCTTACTAAGTCTCCCCTTATCTCCTGCTCTCTGTGTCAGATGTTTAGCTATTCCTCTGCCTCCTTTAGTGATAATGGTACTTGTAATAAATGTAGTGTTTTTGTAGCTTTGGAGGCGAGGGTGTCAGAATTAGAGACCCGGCTCCGTGCTATGGAAAGACCAGCTGATAGCCGCCCCTTTGCTAGCGCGGAGCCACATAGACCTAGCGTTACTTCACTTAGTGGTCCTCCAGAAGCACCCGAGCAGCCGGGTAAGCAGGCCGGCTGGGTGACAGTTCGTAGGAAGCATAGCTCTAGATTTCAGCCCCCAGTTCACCACCAACCCGTCTGCGTTTCTAACAAATTTTCCCCACTCAGCGACACACCCGCTGAGAAGCCGACCCTGATAATTGGGAGCTCAATAGTCAGAAACGTGGCACTAGAGACACCAGGGACCATAGTTAAATGCCTGCCAGGGGCCAGAACGGGCGACATAGAATCTTACCTAAAACTGCTGGCTAAGGATAAGCGTAAATACAGTAAGATTTTTATTCACGCTGGCGGTAATGACACCCGGTCACGCCGATCGGAGGTCACTAAAGTTGGTGTTGCTTCGGTGTGTGAGTTTGCTAAAATAATGTCGGACTCCGTAATTTTCTCTGGTCCCCTGCCTGATCTGACCAGTGATGACATGTTTAGCCGCATGTCATCATTCAACCGCTGGTTGTCTAGGTGGTGTCCTGAAAACGACGTGGGCTACATTGATAACTGGCGAACTTTCTGGGGAAAACCTGGTCTGATCCGGAGAGACGGCATCCATCCCACTTTGGATGGTGCAGCTCTTCTTTCTAGAAATCTGGCCGGATTTATTAGTTCTCCTAAATGCTGACAACCCAGGGTCCAGACCAGGAAGCAGAGCCGTAGTTTAACACACCTCTCTGCAGCTTCTGTACTGTTACCCACCCATTATCCTATTGAGACGGTGTCTTTCCCACGGCCAAAACTTAACAGATCAAAAACTGATCTAAAGGGAACAAATCATAAAAATCTAATAAAAATCCATACGGATCACTTTGAACCTAAAAATAAAACAATTAAATGTGGTCTATTAAATATAAGGTCTCTCCCTCCAAAGACTTTGTTAGTTAACGAATTGATTTCTGATAAACAGATTGATTTGTTTTGTCTCACAGAAACCTGGCTACAAGAGGACTACGTTAGTATAAATGAGTCAACTCCCTCCAATTATTCAAATTTCCACATTCCCAGATCTGTGGGAAGAGGAGGAGGAGTGGCAGCCATCTTTCAGTCTGATTTATTAATTAGTCCCAGGCCAATTAATAACTACAGTTCTTTTGAACATTTAACCCTCAGTTTCCCTCATCCAAACTGCAAAGCAATAAAACCTCTTCTGTTTGTTGTTTTGTATCGTCCACCAGGCCCTTATACTCAGTTTTTGGATGAGTTGTCAGATTTCTTATCTGATTTGGTGTTAAATACTGATAAGGTTATTATAGTGGGTGATTTTAACATCCATGTTGACACAGAATGTGATAACCTTAGTGTAGCCTTTAAAACTATCCTAGATTCAATTGGTTTTGCTCAAAATGTGCATAAACCGACGCACTCTTGGCTCCATACTTTAGACCTTATGCTGACATATGGCATTGATTGTGAAGAATTAACAGTATTTCCTCACAACCCTGTCCTATCTGATCATTTTTTAATAACATTTGAGTTTAATCTAACTGAGTTCTCCACCCCCAAAAGAGGGTTCCATTATAGTAGATCTTTATCGGATAATGCTGTATCAAAACTTAAAGAGTCTGTCCCCTTTTTAATATCCTCCGTATTGCAGAAATGCCCAGTAGATGGCAGCAATGTTGTTTCTTCCAATTCACAAATAGATGTCTTTGTAAACGGTATGACTTTGTCATTGCGTTCTGCATTAGACAATGTAGCTCCCTTGAAAAAGAAGGTGATTATTCACAGGAAGCTGGCTCCTTGGTTTAATTCAGAGCTGCATTCCTTGAAGCACAATGTTAGGAAATTGGAGAGAAAATGGCGCTCTACACACCAAGAGGAATCCTACCTAATCTGGAGGGACAGTCTATTGTTGTATAACAAGACCATTCGCAGAGTTAGAGCAGCATATTTTTCATCATTAATTGAGGAGAATAAGAATAATCCTAGATTTCTCTTCAATACAGTTGCCAAACTTACCCAGAGCCACAGCTCTGTTGATCCAGCCATCCCCTTAGCTCTTAGCAGTAATGATTTTATGGGATTCTTCATAAATAAAATTGATTCCATTAAAAATAAAATAATTGGCATCCTCCCAAACATGATTACCTCGTCCTCAGTAAGTGAGGCAGCATTGGAGGAATCCTTAGAACCTGCGCAGTGTCTGAACTGTTTAAAAGCAGTAGAGCTTTCTGAGCTATCTAGAATATTAGCTCATCTAAACCTTCTACCTGTATGTTAGACCCAATCCCAACCAAGTTGTTTAAGGAGGTATTCCCTCTGATCAGTGGTCCTATTTTAGACATGATTAATCTATCCTTAGTAAATGGATATGTACCACAGGCTTTTAAAGTAGCTGTTATTAAACCTTTACTTAAGAAACCTTCTCTTGATCAAGATGAGCTAGTAAACTACAGACCTATATCTAATCTTCTTTTCTTATCTAAAATTCTTGAGAAAGTAGTTGCTAATCAACTTTGTGAACATTTACAAAGTAATGACCTACTTGAGGAGTTTCAGTCAGGCTTTAGAGCTCATCATAGCACTGAAACAGCTCTGGTGAAGGTCACCAATGATATTCTCATGGCCTCAGATAATGGACTTGTGTCTATACTTGTCCTGTTAGATCTCAGTGCTGCATTTGATACAGTTGATCACAATATTCTCCTACAAAGACTTGAGCATACTGTAGGGATTAAGGGAAAAGCATTAGGCTGGTTTAAATCTTATCTGTCGGACAGATTCCAGTTTGTTCATGTTAATAATAAATCTTCTTCAAACTCTAGGGTCACCTGTGGAGTACCACAGGGTTCAGTCCTTGGACCAATTCTATTTACTATATATATGCTTCCGGTTGGCAAAATTATCAAACAGCATGGGATTAATTTCCACTGTTATGCTGATGACACTCAGCTATATTTATCCATAAATCCTGATGAATCCAATCAGTTACTTCGACTGCAGTCATGTCTTGATGACATCAAAAGCTGGATGACTTTAAATTTCCTGCATTTAAATTCTGACAAGACAGAAGTTGTAATCTTTGGGCCAGAGTCCTCAAAAAATAAACTTCTTAATCAATCACTTAATCTGGATGGCATTAACTTGGCCTCTGGTAATAAAGTTAAAAACCTTGGTGTTGTTTTCGACCAAGACATGTCATTTAAATCCCATATTAAACAGGTTTCCAGAGTTTCCTTTTTTCACCTCCGGAATATCGCCAAAATTAGAAACATTCTGTCCAGGGGTGATGCTGAAAAACTAGTCCATGCATTTGTTACTTCAAGGCTGGACTATTGTAATTCTTTACTATCAGGAAGTCCACAAAATGCAGTTCGAAGTCTTCAGCTGATCCAAAATGCTGCGGCAAGAGTCCTGATGAAAATCAACAAGAGGGATCATATTTCTCCAATTTTAGCTTCCCTTCATTGGCTTCCTGTTAAATCAAGAATAGAATTTAAAATTCTTCTTCTAACGTATAAAGCCCTTAATAACCAAGCTCCATCATATATCAGAGCTCTGATTACCCCGTATGTTCCTAACAGAGCACTTCGCTCTCAGACTGCAGGTCTGCTGGTGGTTCCTAGAGTCTCTAAAAGTAGAATGGGAGGCAGATCCTTTAGCTATCAGGCTCCTCTCCTGTGGAACCAACTCCCAGTTTTGGTCCGTGAGGCAGACACCCTATCTATTTTTAAGACTAATCTTAAAACTTTCCTTTTTGACAAAGCTTATAGTTAGAGTGGCTCATGTTACCCTGAGCTATCTCTATAGTTGTGCTGTGATAGGCCTAGGCTGCTGGAGGACATCAGGGTCTAATTTTCTCACTCTACTGATTTCTACTGTTCTTCATTCTACGGTTCTCCAGTTTTGCATTGTATTACATTGAAATGACTGTCGTCATTTCAGCTTTTAACTTTTTGCTCTCTCTCTTTTTCTTCATAGTAGGTACACCTGGTCTGGCGTTCTGTTAACTTTGACATCATCCAGAGAAGACGGCTCACCCGTTACTACCATCTAATGTAGAACAGATTACTAGATCAATGTGTGCTTCTGTGCTTTTTGTCTCTCTTGTTGTGTCTCTGCTCTGTCTTCTGTAACCCCAGTCGGTCGAGGCAGATGACCGTTCATACTGAGCCCGGTTCTGCCGGAGGTTTTTTTTTCCCGTTAATGGGTGGTTTTTCTTCCCACTGTCGCTTCATGCTTGCTCAGTATGAGGGATTGCAGCAAAGCCATGTACAATGCAGACGACTCTCCCTGTGGCTCTACGGTTCCCCAGGAGTGAATGCTGCTTGTCGGGACTTTGATGCAATCAACTGGTTTCCTTATATAGGACATTTTGACCAATCTGTATAATCTGACCCAATCTGTATAATATGATTGAACTTGATTTTGTAAAGTGCCTTGAGATGACATGTTTCATGATTTGGCGCTATATAAATAAAATTGAATTGAATTGAATTAAAAATTCTACCTGAATATTTTTGATTAGAGTTTAACTAAAAATCTTGGTTCAGGCAACTGTTATTCTCATTAGTTATACATGGTGTCTAGCAGAGGACAGGAGATTGTTGTGTTACATCAGCAACTGTCATGATTTCTGAGGGTCAGTATCATATCATGTCTCATTAGTTCATTTTCTTGTTCATATATTGTTAGATTTTCCCCCCTGTTTCCTTCCTGTCTGCGCCTGTAATTAAGCACAGGCCGTTCACCTGTGTCTCCTCATTAGGCCCGACGCCACTCATCTCTGTTCCCCATTACATGGGGTAATGGGGCTCCTGTATGTGTTCATTCCGTCCCAGATCACGTCCATAAGTTAGTGAAAAGCAAAGACATACTACATCCGTGGTTAGTCCGTCTAGCTCCACTCCAAAGTTCCTTGGAGCCCGAGGAGAGCATGTGCAATCATCGACAGTACAAGCAGAATGCAAATCTATTTGAAAAGTATTACCAAGTTTCAAATTAAATGTTGCAATGACAAATCTGTTTCTCAAGTTGGTGCAAAAAGATTGATTTGTATCTGATATTTCAATAAAACAGTTTAATTTCATTGTGAATGTTTTAAATATGTCTTTAATTTGTGGTTAATGATCTGTATTTACACCATTTAACTTTGACAAACCTGAAGTTGTTGATGTTCTTTTACCTGTTTGCAATGATTGCAATTGTGGCGCTTGACCCGGCCGGAGCCCGACGGACCGGAACAGAACAGAAAATTGGAGTTGTTCTGTAGTTTGACAGTGAACGACGGAGAGTGGGTCCATCGACGGTGACATTCGGAGTAGTCATGGAGAATGTGAAATGTTCTCATTAATTAACATAACAACATAGTTTCTCTGTTAGTCCGACATGAAGGAAAAGGAGCACAGATGGTGTGGAATCTGGGGGTTACACAGTTCATCCATCTAACCTTTCCTCGTGTTTATCTTGTTCCCTGTCCGTTTTCCTGTGCTCCATTTATTCTTTGGATTTTTCCTTTCCCAGATGTGAATGTATTCCCTATTTTCATTAAAATCATCATCTCACTTTATCATGCAGCTGCTGAGATCTTTTCTGGACTTTAGTCTTTCATCTTCATGCTACATGACAAAGAAACCAGCCAAGCAAACCTGAACCAAGCAGAGACTCTTTTAGGACCATCTGTAAGAGGCCAGGATTTTATATAATGACAATACCAGAAATCCTGCCTTCTTCACTGCTGCTAAAAGAAAGTGAATGCACCTGTGTGGGAAGTAGGCTGGCGCCATCACAAAACATCCTCTCCAGTTCAGGGGGGTCAACCTGAACCAGAACGCTCAACCAGGTTTGGTTGAGCGTTCCAGTGCCATCACCAGCAAATTCCCCATGACTTTCTGCTGCTTCTTCAGCATCCTCTTGTGGTATGTGGCGCAATGTGGTTTCCACATCCACAGCAACAGTAGAAATGGTTCTTACGTTCACAGCATGCCACATTTACACAGAGAGCAAATGTCTTGCCACCTCCAAGTCCTAGAGCCTGGTCTGTGCTTCCTGAGAACCCAGATCCCTCTTCACGCCCCCTGAAAAAGCTCCAGAGCCTATTCCGAGCCGCTATGCCTCACCTGTGCAAGATCCACGTCTCATTTGTGCCAGCTCCATGCCTCCACATTTCACCTGTGTTAGCTCCTTCCGCTGTCAATCAGCATGATTGCCTAACCATCATCCTCATCATCATCATCTCCCCCATCACCATTTGCAGATGGTATCAGTATCATCTTTGTCACCCATCTACATTCCTGACTCAGGTATAATCTTAACCAACATCTACACTCCTAATTCAATCATTAACATCCTGCACACTCCTGGTTCAGTCATTCCTGGCTCCATCTCCATCAGCGTCATCATCACCATCTACATTACTGGCTCAGTCGTCTTCTCCCTAGCCATCTACACTCTTGGTTCTACCATCATCATCTACTCTCCTGGTTTCCGCCATCATCTCCATCTGGTACTCCTGTCCAGCCTTTAAATTCACTCTGGTGTCAAGTACCTGACCTGAGTTCTCTGATGAGGATGTCCAGCAGTGTTGCCAGATCTTGCAAGAGAAACAAGCCCAAAAGAAGGATTCCATCAGAAAAAGGCCAATCTCAAATAAGCGACTCAAAGTTCAAAAACAAGCCCAAAAAAACACAAACCACAACACACGAAATTTGCAAGCGACTTTAGGGAAAAAAAAGCCCAGTCGCCTATAATAAGCGGACCTGGCAACACTGGTGTTCAGGTGGGCCCACTTCATGTTCCTGTTCCTAAGTCCTCCGACAAGGGTGTACAGGTGGATTCCCTCTGCTTGCATCTCCTGAGGCTTTACAAGGGTTCTTCAGGCTTCCATGCCACTGTCCAGGTCTTTGTTGAGGCTTTTTCAGGCTTTCATGCTACTCTCCAGATTTCAGGCTTTCACACCATTTTTCAGAGCTGCTCTGAGGGTTCCTCAGGGTTCCATGCTTTTCTTCTGAGCTGCTCTTTGAGTTCCAGTAGTCCAGCAGACATTCTTCAGAGCTCATCCATGGGTTGCAGTCCCCTAATGTCCTTCCTAGTCTCCTGAGTCCAGCCCCAGGTTCTAGTCTCAAGTTCCTCCACATCACCCAGTGAGCTGCGTTTGGACAGGATACTCTGTGGGAGCTCTCTGCCCACTGGTCGGACCTTAGACCTTCACCTCAACTGCTGCTGGCTTCCAAGAGTCCTTCTTCGTCAATCCTGGCTTTTTGTCGACGGCCTCTTTTGTGCCATGAGTGTTTGTGTTACATTGATAAAGAACATTGATATTGTATAATGTTATTTTGTGTAACTTAAGAGAAACCTATCAAGATAATTGCCTTACCATTAGCAACGTAACCTAGATGCACATCCGGTCATTCGGGTCTTTAAGCTTCTCTCCATCATCGTAAGTTACCATATCAATTCTAATTATTTCTGAAGAAATAATTCCAAAATGAGGTTTCAAGTCCTTTCTTAAAAACATTCAGCGCCTACGGGGCTCTGAGATGGTCAAGTCAAGTCAAGTTTATTTGTAAAGCACATTTCAGCAACAAGGCGGTTCAAAGTGTTTTACATCATGAAAACATAAAAACATCGAAAGAGTCACTGGTTGTGAGACCAGTAACATACATTAAATTGTGTCAAGTGAAAACATCAATACACATCAAATATGTTGGTCATTGGTCCTGTTATTATGAGCCAAAAGCAACTCTAAACAGGTGGGTTTTCAGTCTTGATTTAAACTAACTCTCTTTCGGCTGATTTGCAGTTTTCTGGATGTTTATTCCGGATTTGTGGAGCATAGGAACTAAATGCTGCTTCTCCATGTTTGATTCTGGTTCTGGGTATGCTGAGTAGACCAGAACCAGAAGATCTGAGTGGTTTGGAGGGTTGATACAGCAACAACAGGTCTTTAATGCATTTTGGTGCTAAGCTGTTCTGTGATTTATTAACTAACGGAAGGGTTTTAAAGTCTATTCTCTGAGCTACAGGGAGCCGGTGTAAGGCCTTTAGAACTGGGGTAATGTCTAGCTTCCTGGTTTTAGTGAGAACGTGAGCAGCAGCATTCTGGGTTAGCTGCAGTTCACTGACTGATTTTTTCGGCAAACCTGTCAAGAGAGAAGTAATCAGTGCGACTAAAGATAAACAGATGAGTGGATTGATGAGTTTCTCTAAATCTCATTGGCACACCAGTCCTTTCATCCTGGAAATGTGTTTGTAACGATCAGATACGGAGGACCCAGAATTCAGCCAGACAAGCAGAGAACGTCTTTTGACAGTTTATTAAAGGCAGGCAGTGGTTCAAAACCCCGGGGCAACAGGAGCAGGCAGGAAGCCTGAAGGGAGAATCAGAGTCAGTAAACTTGTCTAGGGTCAAGCCAGGCGATCAGATGTGCAGAAAATGTCCAGAACACAATCCGGGAGCAAAGTCAGGGCGTAGCAAAAGGTCCAGTAACCAGCAGGCGATCAAATCCGACATCGGCTTGGCATGACTCAGAAAACAAGAAACAGAAACTGATCGGAACACAGGCAGGCAGTCAGACAGAGGAACGCTAGATATTGACTCACCGGAGGTTGGCATGAAAATGATCTGGCTCTGTGGAGTGGACTGAGACAAGTATAAGTAGAGGGATGAACAGGTGACGGGAATTGAAAACTAATTAACTGCAACAGGTGGAGCTGATCTAAAGCAGGGTGGTGACTCGAAGTGGAACTAAATGATTGGTTAGTGACTGGTGACAGGCAAACTGATTGGGTAACTGCTAGTGGCTGAATAGTGACAGAGTAAACATAAAAGCCTTCATAAGTCAAAAATCAAACTAAACAGAACCATAACTATGACAGTATTCATGATTGTCCTTGAAGGTTTAGGTCTGAGTCCGTCATTACACCCAGTTTTCGGGCCTGGTCTGTAAAGATTCGAGACAGGGGACCCAGGATTAAGCCAGACAATCAGAGGTTTCAGAAAAAGGTTATTTACAGAAAACCAAAAAGGACGGTTGAACCAAAAATGGACGGCAACAAACAAACTGTCCAGGGCCGATGAACAGCAAGCTACAGACTAGACGGGTCAGGCAAACTCAGAGTCAAAAAGCAGATCAGGTCAAGCAAGAAACAGGCAGTCCGAAAAAGGCAGGAACAAAAAACAGGTTGTACACAGGTCAGGCTGGGTCAGATCTCCGGGAACAAACAGGGTCAAAATCAACAGACAACCAGGAACAGGAATTTGCTGGACAAAGACTCACCTGAATGTACGGAAAGATGACCTGGCACTGATGACTGGTCTGAACACAATTTAAATGGAGGTGGAAACAGGTGAAACAGGTGAGAAATTATTGCAGGCGGGATGGAGCTGAGCAGGTGTGCAGAGTGAGTAATCAGACCAGGCATCAGTGCCGAGATCCTAGCAGAACTCAAATACAAACCAGAGACAGAACATAAACAATAACAGAAATCAAACAGGAAATAACCCAAAACAGAAAACTAAACAGTGGCAGAGACTCAAACTATTACATGATCACTAGTTTGTAGATGTCATAACTGAAGTCGCGCGCTGACTATAATTTGTTCCACTTTAGGTCCAAAGACAATAACTTCAGTTTTGTTTCTATTCAGCTAGAGACCGTTTTGGCACATCCATGCATTGATTTGTTCTTAGCATCCGTTCAGTGCATGGATGAGTTCAGAGTCACTTGGTGACATTGTAATGTAGAGCTGTGTATCATTTGCATAGTTATGGTAACTAATCTTGTTTCTTGTTATAAATTCGGCTAATGGGAGCATAAAGACATTTGATAGAAGGGGTTCCAGGATTGAACCTTGGGGTACCTCACATGGGACCTTTGTCCACTCTGATGAGAAGTTACCTATTAACACAAAGAAGTCCCTGTCTTTTAGGTAGCATTTGAACGAATTGAGTGCTTTACCAGAGAGTCTGACTCCGCTCTCCAGTTGGTTTAACAATATATCATGGTCAACAGTGTCAAATGCTGCACTGAGGTCTAACAGAACTAGCACTGTCCACAGTCTGTATTTGTGTGGATGTCATGTATGGATGTCATTGAACACTTTGACAAGGGCGGTCTAAGTACTGTGGTGAGCACGGAAATCGGACTGAAAAACATCAAAGTGGTTGGTCATTACAAGAAACCTATTTAACTGTTGAAACACAGCTTTTTCAATAATGTTACTGATAAATGGCAGGTTGGAGATTGGTCTTTAATTCTGCAGATGTGCAGGAACGCTTTTTACTCAGATTTACTCCATTACCAGCTCCTATTTTTGTTTTCCAGGGCAAATGGAATGCAACAAAAGATATAGCTCACTGTTCTACGGCCAGGACGAAAGCCATATTGCCCCTCCTGGCTCTGAGGTTCAACTATCTATTGGAAACTCCTCTCCAACACCCTAGAGGAAGCTTCGATAGGGAGGCTGAGATGTGAGATCCCTTTTAAATATATGTTTTAGTAAGGACAAATGAGAAAAACAATACAAATACACTGCAGGGTTCATAAATTCCAGCATTAAATAAACACAACTAATATATCACAAAGCTGCAGCAAGAAAATAATCTGTAGCAATGAGACTCTGTGGTCCAACTACAAAAATATGCTGATACACGCTAAAGTATCTCTGCCCAGGCACAAAAGCCTCTTAGTTGAAGTGATCAGAGGAGGGTGCCTTTTCTGTAAGAGAAGTGATGCATGTCCTGGGAGCTTGAGTAAAAGCGACTTGACTTGGCATTTTGTCTGTGTGTAGTTTATGGAGGAGCTCAGTGGCATCACTGAGATAGTGGCAAGAAGTAGCAGTTTTTTTCCTCTGAAAAACTGGATTGCTTCAGTTTCGCTTTTGTTGTTGAATTTGAAAAGAAGAAAAAAGACCAGACAGGCCTTAAAGTTTTAGATCTGTCCCTGCACCAACACACCTGAAGAATTAATTACCAAAACAGGTTGCCATCCTCTGTTGCTGGAGCTCTTTAATTGCCCAACACTTTAAACCAGTTGTCTTGAAACAGGAAACAAGCAGGACCTTGTGCTGTTGGGTTAGGGTTAGTGTCATGATCCTGCATGTGTGTGTGTATGTGGGGGGGGGGGGGGGGGGGCTGCACCACATGCTGGCAATCAATCATAGGGCTGTGGGGAATTTAAGGGGTGCTGAGACAATCCAACTTTGCCTGGTTCTTCTCCTAACTAACAGTGAAAAACCAACCCACTCTTTAGAATTCCTCGTCCTCATTCAGTGAGCTTTTGGCAGAATTTACTCACTTGAGATCTTTGATCTCTCCAAGGTTGCTTCCTGCTGGCCAGTCTTTGTACAGACCTGGACTCCTCTTGGCAAGATCCCTCAATACAGCTAAACCCCCTCAACTCTCTTCCCACTGATTCTCCAATGCTCTCTATCTGGAACTCTCGTACCCACTTACTGCACCTCATGCCGCTGCCAGGATCATGCACTTATTCAGGCGTCCTCCTGCCATCTTACCACAGTAAGCCCTTTGCTCTTACTCCATATATCAAAAGTCGTCAGTCCTTCATCCTCCACTAACTAATTGTTTTCTCGTCTCCAGATCATGCCTGTCATGTTTCTTGTTGTGGAGACTGGACCAAAGTGCAGACAAGAGCTCGGGAGTCGCATGTTGAGATATAATGATTAATTGAGTAAATAAATGAATTGCGGATGAAGACAGAGGACCTAACAATGAGTGTGAAAGAACTGGCTGAATTTATAGGGGAGGAGATGGAAGGAACAGCAGGGGGAGAAAATGAACACAGGTGAACTGAATAAAGGCAATACGGCATTCTTCAAATTATGTCATATTACTAAATTTAGATGCATGGATCGCGGCCATCTTGTGGTCGTACAAGCAAAGTGGTAACACTTGAATACTTTACTTGTTTGAGTGAAATAGTGAACAGATCTGTTCTGAATTTCACCTCAACAGACAATAATATGGCAACAACAAAACATTGCTGCGTTGGTATCTGCTGGAGTGACTAGCTATATGATGACCGTGACCAGAGAAGGGAGATTTTTTCTCGATTGATTTTCCAAAACCCAGAAGGATTGCAGAAAAATGTCAGTGTTGAATACAAGCTTGTAAGCGACAGGACTTCAGTGTGGAATCTGAGTGAATTTGGGCTTGTTTTTTTCCAAAGTCACTTGTAACTTTCGTGAGTCAGCGGTTGCAGTTTCTTGGAGTTGCTTTTGAACGTGAAGTCCCTTTTTTGGGCTTCACTTTTTTCCAAAAGAATGCCTCCTTCTGGTTATTGCGCCGCACAGCAAGACAGCTGGGCTCAACCCCCCTCCCCCGTGACAACTTTTTTACGAGCAGTAAAAGTCCCGGTGTGTATAAATACCAGCTAAATACATACATTCGTGATGATTAGAAGCTGCTCGTGGTGGTTTTCTTGCTGGTCTTCTGCTTCTTTTCATGGATCAAGTCAATGTTTCTCTCACAGGGATCTTGTCTGTGTGCGTGCGTGCGTGCGTGTGTGTGTATGTGTGTGTGTGTGTGTGTGTGTGAAGGTGAGATGGGAACTGAGTGTCTGATTACAGTGGGATGATTGAATGTTTTTACGTTTATTTTCTGCAATAAGCCCTAAAATAAATTAAAACATAGGCCTGTAACAATACATATATTTTTTTCTTAGTACTAGCTGTAATTCCATGCAGATTCAGTGGGTTTCTTCCTCGGGTTTGATCCTACCATTCTACTAATACTGCTTTCTTTCTGCTCATTTTGAGGCCTCTACATTTCAACCAACATTTAAGCTGTTCTACACTGGGTTTCTCGATTGAAGGAGGCTAAAAGGAAGCTCCTGGGACATTGTCATCTTCCAAAACGATTAGTATTGCGTTTGTTGCCATTGTAATTTGCACTTTTCCTGTCTGACCAGCTGGGAAACAGGGCTGTCTCTGGGAAAATGTGACGTCATTTGAGAAATGCCCCATTAGACTTCAAGAGAAAGAGGACAATGAACTGGCAGGGACAGGAGGATAACAGAATTTTCTCCTGGAGTCTGCTTCGGCACTCTGGGGGCAGGTCTTTGGCTCCTCACAGCCACTATTGAGCATTTTTCTTATGGATAAACTTTATATACACAAGCGCATTCTCACAAACATAGATGCTTGGATGCAGGTAATTACAGATTCACTTCTATACAGAAAACACCAGTGGCGGCTGATGAAAAAAAATCTTGGTGGGGCTGGCCAATAGATTTCCCTGCCTAACCCAGTACATGCATTTAAATTAAAAGTCTGAAAATTACTACGATACCACAATAAGCATTTAATTAATAAAAAAACATTGTTCACAAAGGATTATTTTGGTGGTTTTGTCTTATTAATCCTTTTCACAGACTCATGCCAGAGGGTTTGCATACATTGTACATGTACGTATATTATTACGAAACAAATGTTTACGTCTTGACTTAAATATATATCCTAATTTTTTATTTATATAATGATTTAAGTAGAACAACGACTAGTGCAAAATTAAGTTGTATTTACCGGAGATGAAGTGTAGACTGCAAATTCTGTCGTGGTATGATGGCTCCCACAGACGATTGGATCCTTTTCATTGAAATTATCCATTTCTTTCTTCTTTCTTCGTCCTTCGGTAAATGAAAGAAACGTACATCTGATGATTTGGAATGCCTCTGTGTGCAACCGGGAGCACAACAAGTCTTAGGCATTGTTTAGATTCCAAAAATAAACTAAAAGTACGCTCGAATTCACCCGTTTTGTCACGCTGGTAAGCAAAAACAGTACTGTTTTTGCCGACCACCGTGACCCGGATGTAGCGCGGATGTAGCTCGTGACGTCATGCGTGAAGTGCACCTATCACTGTGCAGCTAGGGCTACGACTCCAGGAGCCCCAAACCCATTCATTTTGGCGATGCTGATTGGCCAAATATTTATAAATTTTCCCTAGCAACAGTATACGATTGGTTATTGCGCTACACTTGTGGGGCTCCTTCAGCGGCAGCCCCACAAGCGTAGAAGAAGAGAAATGATACGTTCTGTTGGTGGAAATGCACTGTTAAATGAGAGTCAATTGGTAAAGTCAATTCGTAGAAATGTTTTAATAATTCTTATTACATGTAGCCATGTACTATTAAGTAAAAACTGACATTAATAATACTTTTAAAATCTATATATATTTTGACTTTTCCCCTCCACATCTAGGGAGGGCAGCACCCGAGCGCCCCCTATGGGCCACCCGCCACTGGAAAACACCTATTATTAACATTTGCTGTCAATTTATACATTTCATATTAAAAATTGTAGGACTCCTAGTGCATAACACAAAGTATTTTTTCATAAGATTTACTCCTTGTTTCATCAAAATGTACCTTTGTGCACAGCATAATGTCAATAAAATGAAAAAGATAGGCCTCTGTGGCTCAGTGTCTGGTTCACCTGGAAAATGCCGCATGTCCTCGCTGTCATTAATAGGCGGAGGGATAGCTTGACTCACCTGCCTGGGGATTGGCCTGGTTGAACTGCTCTATTTTCTTGGGGCAGAGGCAACCATGCACTTCATGGGCCTTGGGTCAGTTCATAGCCGATGGGCTGGTGGCTGATACTCTTCATCTTCTGCTGAACTGTTGTCACTGGGGAAACAAAGACATACTTTGAAGAATAGATTTGACTGTGTTTATCTAAATGGCAGGCTAACATTAAAGTTGCATATGATGGTAATTTATTATAAGCACAGGAATGCAATGCTATTACTGTAATGACATATTTATTTTGTAACCACGGGACTGTAGCCAACCTCCCTGGACATGGCCACAGGAGGAACATGGATGACAAATTGAAGAGAAAGATCATCCAAATAGTAACCGAAGAGCCCAGAAACAACTCCAAATAAATTAAAGGTGACCCTCAAGGTCAAGGTACAAGGTGTTAGATCGCACTAATCGTCACTGTTTGAGCCAAACTGGATTTTATGGGAGACACCACCATTAAAAGAAAATCATAAAAAAGAAAGACTGATATTTGCCACAGTGCATATTGTAAAGCCACAAAACTTCTGGGAGAATGTCCTTTGGACAGATAAGACAAAACTGGAGCTTTTTGGCAAAGCACATCATCTCCCTGTTCACAGATACAAACATAAAGTACACCTAGAAGAGAACACTGTCCATACTGTGAAACACGGAGGAGGCTCAGATCTGCACAGATCTGAGACACCCAGTCTCAGATCTGTGCGGGGTTAAATGAAATTGCAAGACTATCAAGGCATTCTGGTGAGAAATTTGCTGCCTAGTGTCAGAAAGCTCAGATATAGGTCATGGGTCTTCCAACAGCGAAATGACCCAAAACAAACAGCCTGAACCACCCAAGAACGCTATACGACTATTCTGAAGTTGCCTCCTATGAGCCCTGATCTAAATCCTATTGAACATCTACATAAGGAACTAAAACACACCATCTGGGGAAGGCAGCCTTCAAGCTATAGACAACTAGAGCAGTTTGCTCAAAGGAGTGGACAAAAATACCTGTGGACAGGTGCAGAGGTCTCATTGACAGTTACAGAATTGTTTGACTGCAGTGATTGCCTCAAAAGCTTGCACAACGAATTTTAAGTTACATGTACCACCATTTTTGTCAAGACCTGTTTCATTAGTTTATTCTTCTAATGATTCTTCTGAACCACAATTCAAAAGAAACGTCTTTTTTCATTAATGTTCAGTAAAATGTTATTTAATATTACTTTTGTCACTTTTAAGTTATTTCAGTGACCATTGTCACGGATTTTCTTTGATTAACTGAAGGGTGTCAGTTCATAGACTGTTTTCCACAGGCTGTTCTGGTGAGCATTTATTGTGTTTGCTGCTGACTTTTAACATGAACACTGCATACTTAAAACAATAATCTACTCTGCAGAAAACAGCTGTGAGAAAGTGCAATATTCTGCCAAACTTGTCAAAAGATGTGCCTACTGTGGTTTTCTCTGGTGTACAGAGGATCTTAGGGCTCAATAACTTTTAAGTTGCTGAGTTTGGAAACAAGACAGAATGTTAATTAGTCCTCAACAACTTCATGCACATACAACGCTTCCTATCTTCTGCTAGCCCCTTTGAAGTTACATCAGGTGTTCCTGGCTGACTCTGGGAGACCTGCTGAGCTGCTGAAGAGGTGTAAGAAGTCAGCTTTCTCTATAACTGAGCGTTTTGTGCTTGGCAGTCAATGCAAGATGATTGATTGACCTGGAGTGTTTAAGAAGGAGGTTGGATGTTGGACTGAAGAGTGTTTGATTTCAAATTTGACCTTCTCACTTAGACATGTTGGATGATAGAATCTGGGATGGCTGCATGTTTAAAAGGGGAACAGAAAAAATATGAAATAATTTGTATTTTCATTTGCTATATACTATGAAATGTCATGTGCTTAATAAGATATTTTTCAATCTCTTTCAAACTTTAGAATGGGATCAAGAGATCCTTGGTAACCTAAGGAACCAGGGACAGTTTCGTTTAACTGTGAATGACACTTAAGCAATCTTTTTTGTGAAGATGTTTGGTATGTGTTTAGCTTTTTGAAAATTAAACTTCATTCTGTACTCCTTCAAAAAGACTAGGTAAAGCTGTCCTGATCAGCCAGCAGTGTACCTGAGCATATGTCATAAACCATGACAAACATCCCATCTGACTATCAGAATAACGTTTTCCTTTAAACCATTTTTAGAAATTGAGGGAATGCAAAACATTGCAGTGAATTAAAGCTAAAATATAAATAATTACATTTAATGTTAAATCTCACCATCCCCAGTCTATTTTTGATTGAATAGCATATTTTAGGATAGCTTTTTAAAAACAAATTTTCCAACATGCCACTGAGTATCAGATTTTCTTGCAATCCGTAGTCCTGGAAACTGTAGGGCCCTCCTAACTCAGATTATAGGGGACCATCTTGACAGCGTGCTTGACTCGAGTCCAGTATAAAGCTTTTATTGACTAATTTTACTCACTTTGACATGTTTATACCGTTTCTATTTTTAATATGATTATGGTGAAATGTTTGAAGGTAGCAAACTGGTATAATAGTCTATTTCCCAAGATCAAAATACATTAAAAACACAGCCACTGAAAGGCAAAGAAAGGGGGTCATGGCCAAAAGTGTACAATGCAAACATACAATTTAAATAAGACTATTTTACATATAGATGAGTCAAACAAATATACCTCATATGAAGTTATTTTCATTACAGGTGAATTTATCCTGTTTAATAGAGTTGTTATTGTCAAAATAAATGCATGCTATTTAGGGGGAAGAACACCTATAATTTGTCACAAAACTACTGTCACAAATACTTTTTGTTGTTTATTGCTGTTTGCTCATTAGATCTGTTCCATCAAGCAGGAAAATTAAATGTGTTCACTGTGAGAGAAGGGGTACAACTAAACAGATGTTATACCTCTTTGTTAACACTGAAAAAAATCCTATATGGAAATGATTTTTGTGCCCAAGGAGATTAAGTGATCTTTTAATCACCCTTGAGCACACACTATGAAATGGAGAATCTGTGGTGAATTTTCGAGGTTATAATACCCATTATCAGGGGCGATTCTAGGATCTGACCTTTAGGGGTGCTCAGCCCCCAGTGTTGACTGTGATTCCTGGCATGAACAACAGGCTTTCCATTTTTAGTCTAGATGTAAGATTCTTGGAGTTGACACATTTTTGAGCTAAAGCTCGTTAAACAAACTACAATATAGGCCCATCCTAAAGCAGTGACAAACAGATTGAAATGTTTTCACTTGATAAAACCTTGTGCATTTGTAAAACCTGCATGATGGCAATAGTTAGACTAGCTATATTGATATAAGTGAGGAATAATTTCCCTAAAGACACAAAACTAGGGTTAGGGCACTGCTGCACAGTGTTTGTCAGCTGGCTGAAAAAGGGGTTGCTATTACGACACTTTCCTTATTGTCGTATTGCTTTGCTTACAAGAGAGACACATTTAGCAGTTTGGATATATACCCAGTTGTGGAGAAGCATTTATATATATATATATATATATATATAAATATATATATATATATATATATATATATATATATATATATATATATATATATATATATATATATATTAGGGCTGTCAAAATAACGCGTTAATTTCGATTAATTAATTTAAAAAAAATTAACGGATTAAAAAAAATAACGCAGATTAATCAATGTCGTATAGGGGTTTTCAATAGGTGAGGCGCGCCTCCCCTGGGGGCGCCAAAGAGTCACAGGGGAGGCGCATGAAGACAGAGAAGAAGACAGCGCTGCCGCTCAACTCTGTGAAACATGTAGCGATATTCGTGCCTTCTGTTTGAGCACGCAGGAACCAATCCAAGCGCGCAGTGAAACAACTCTCAACGCTCGAAACCGGTCTGGCACGGTCTGAAAAACTCTTCTCAACCCGCTGTCCTCGCGGTGAGTTCCATCTCTGCTCGCGCGCTACTTTGCTCGCGCACACCTGCTCGTTTCACACTCAACACCAGCTGTGCACTCGCTCGGCTGTTAAAGCCAATCACAGACAGTTTTTTTTCCCATTCAATCAGAGTATGGCTTGCAAATACTGCATTCAGATGAATTAAATCAAAATGCTGCAGCCTTTGGCAGAAATTACTAAACATCACCGAGGGATTGAAGAAAAACAAATAAAAAGTGTAATATTTTAGCCTAAAATATTTAGGCTAAAGTATTTAGACTAAAATATTAGAGTTACTAAGTGAGCTGTGAAAAATGTTTTTGTCTCTTTTCTTTCCAGCTTCTGGGAGGTTATGCAAAAGTTTATTCTGATCATAATCATCATGAATGTCATTATTATTTAAAGAGCACTTTAACACGAGGTAAAACAAAGTGCCAAACATCAGAAATACATCAGATAAGAGATAACTACTAATAAAATGCTTGTTTGTTAAAATAGCACTAGGTCTAAATTATGTATAATTAGCCTAAAAAGTAGATTGGAATATGGAATATGTTGACGTCTGTTAAATTCAGGTTATCTTTTTTATTATCATTTCAGTTGACGTTTCCTGTTGACGTGAGTTCAGTTTGACATTGGCATCTGTTTAGTTCAGTTTGACTGCTGTTGAAAACAGCACTTTAATGTATCTAATGCTGATTATTCATTGAAACATTTGAATTTAAATATTTTAAATACTTTCACAGCAAAAATTATATGCGATTAATTTAGATTAATTAATTACAGAGTATGTAATTAATTAGATTAATTTTTTTAATCGATTGACAGCCCTAATATATATATATATATGTATATATATATATATATATATATATATATATATATATATATATATATATATATATACCATTAGATATGTAGTCTCATATAAAACATAAGCCTGCCATATACACTCCTGATCAAAATCTTAAGACCAGTCAAAAAATTGCAAGAATTTGCATTTTGCACTATTGGATCTTAAGAAGGTTCTAAGTAGAGCTTCACAATGTTAAAAGGACAAATCAGTGCAAGAGACAAGAACATTTGAGCAGGGAATTGTCTGAAAACTGCATTTATACTCAAACATGATTTTTTCAGCTGATCAAAAGTTTAAGACCATAGCTCAAAAAAACCCGAAAACCCCCCAAAACAGAAATCAAAATGTCAAAAAAAAGGACTCAGTAATGAGTAGCTCCACCATTCTTGTTGATGACTTCAAACAATCGTTTAGGCATGCTCGATGCCAGTGTTTCCAGGAGGCTAGTGGGAACGTTGCTCCAAGTGTTGAAGATGGCTTCACGAAGGGCATCCATTGTCTGGAACAGATGTCCATTTTTGTAAACTTCCCTTGCCATCCATCCCCAAATGTTCTCAATTGGGTTTAGATCCGGGGAACATGCAGGATGGTCCAAAAGAGTGATGTTATTCTCTTGGGAGAACTCCTTTGTCAGGCGGGCATTGTGAACTGCAGCATTGTCCTGTTGAAAAACCCAATCATTACCACACAGACGAGGGCCCTCAGTCATGAGGGATGCCCGCTGCAACATCTCCACATAGCCAGCTGCTGTTTGACGCCCCTGCACAACCTGAAGCTCCATTGTTCCATTGAAGGAAAACGCACCCCAAATCATGATGGCGCCCCCACCACTGTGCCGTGTAGAAAACATCTCAGGTGGGATCTCCCTGTCATGCCAGTAACGTTGGAAGCCATCAGGACCATCAAGGTTAAATTTTTTCTCATCAGAGAAGACAACTTTCTTCCACCTTTCAATGTCCCATGTTTGGTGCATCCTTGCAAAGTCCAAACGGGAAATTCTGTGGCGTTGAAGAAGACGTGGCCTTTGAAGACGTTTTTTGTTTCTGAAGCCCTTCTCTCGCAGATGCCGTCTGATGGTTATTGGGCTGCAGTCAGCACCAGTAATGGCCTTAATTTGGGTAGAGGATCGTCCCGTGTCTTGACGGACAGCCAATCGGATCCTGCGGCTCAGAGCTGGTGAAATTTTTTGGGGTCTACCACTTGACTTTTTTGTTCCATAACCCTCAGGATCATTTAAAAAATGCAAAATGACTGTCTTACTGCGTCCAACCTCAGCAGCGATGGCACGTTGTGAGAGGCCTTGCTTATGCAGCTCAACAATCCTACCACGTTCAAAGTCAGTGAGCTTTTTTGCTTTTGCCATCAGGAGGTCTTGACAGTGTAAAGACTTCACAGAAAATGACATGGAATCCAGATGTTTGCACAGCTTTTGGCTGTGCAAACATCTGGATTCCATGTCACTATGGTCTTAAACTTTTGATCAGCTGAAAAAATCATGTTTGAGTGTAAATGCAGTTTTCAGACAATTCCCTGCTCAAATGTTCTTGTCTCTTGCACTGATTTGTCCTTTTAACATTGTGAAGCTCTACTTAGAACCTTCTTAAGATCCAATAGTGCAAAATGCAAATTCTTGCAATTTTTTGACTGGTCTTAAGATTTTGATCAGGAGTGTATTATGGCGGTCTCATGACCAGTCCATGTCTTCTGTCGAGAAAATTGCTAATAAGGTAATAAATCCCTACACATATCCTTTATGAATTTGCATACTGAACTTTGTTTTTTTTTAAACTCATTAAGAGAAACAGTTTCCTTATTAGGAAAAAAAACATACAGTTCAGATTTAACTTTTCAGACAGGCATTCTGAATCCACGACTGCATTTACTGAGCTCATGTTTAGAAACAATTCATTAGAACAGCTGAAGCGCTTCGGACACAGATGCCACATGTGCAGAAAAGGATATAGCTGCACAAAACAATATAGCTTAAATTAATTTTGCGACCACATCAACAGATTAAATAATTGCTTACTTTTTTGGTGTACCAAATTACTCTTGTAATGATGTAACCTGTGTCCCCGACTTCCACACCGCCTATCGCTCAGGTGGACTCGGAGGTTTTAAAGTTAGTTCCCATGCATTACCATGACCTAGGACAAGTCTTTAGTAAAGAGCAGGCCAGTTCTCTCCCTCCGCACCGCCCGTACGACTGCGCGATTGATCTCCTGCCTGGTGCCCCATTACCATCTAGCCGCCTCTATAATATTTCTCGGGGTGAGCGTCAGGCTCTCGAGAAGTATATTAAGGAGTCTTTAGCCGCAGGGCTCATTCGCGCCTCATCTTCTCCTTTAGGGGCAGGGTTCTTCTTCGTTAGCAAGAAGGATGGTTCCCTTCGGCCTTGCATAGACTATCGGGTTTAAACGCCATAACAGTCAAGAACAAGTACCCTCTTCCGCTCCTTTCATCCGCATTAGAACCCGTACAGTCTGCCACCATTTTCACTAAGCTGGATCTACGTAATGCTTATCACTTGGTGCGGATCCGCCGGGGAGACGAGTGGAAGACAGCCTTCAAGACCCCTTTAGGACATTTCGAATACCAAGTCATGCCGTTTGGGTTGTGCAATGCCCCTGCAGTCTTCCAAGCTCTGGTTAATGATGTCCTACGTGACTTTCTCAACGTCTTCGTGTTTGTCTACCTCGATGATATCCTGATCTACTCCCGCGACCCATCCGAGCACTACAAACATGTCCGTCTCGTCCTCCAACGTCTCCTCGAAAACAAGCTCTTTGTTAAGGCAGAGAAATGTGAGTTCCATAAATCATCTGTTACCTTCCTGGGATTGATCCTGGAAGGGGGGCAGGTGCGGTCTGACCCAGAGAAGATCCGTGCTGTCCTCGACTGGCCCAAGCCGGAGTCCAGAAGAGACCTCCAGCGGTTCCTTGGCTTCGCTAATTTCTACAGACGGTTTATTCGAGGTTACAGTCAGATCGCTGCCCCCCTTCACGCACTCACCTAAGTCAAGACATCATTCACCTGGACCCCCGAGGCACACTCAGCATTCGTCGATCTCAAGAACCGGTTTTCCAGTACACCCATTCTCGTCTATCCAGATCCCTCAAAACAATTCATCGTTGAAATCGACGCTTCAGACACAGGCGTGGGAGCCGTCCTATCCCAGGTGTCCGATCAAGACCAGAAGCTCCACCCATGCGCCTTCTTCTCCAGGCGTCTGTCTCCAGCGGAGCGAAATTACGACGTCGGAGACAGAGAGCTGCTGGCCATCAAGCTCGCTCTGGAGGAGTGGCGTCACTGGTTGGAGGGGTCCAAGCAGCCCGTCCTTATTTGGACAGATCATAAGAACTTGGAATAGACCTCATCACCCGTGCCCTTCCTTCAGACCCAGACCCCGGAACCGGTCCACCTAATCGCTCCTATGTTCCGTCCTCCGTTAGATCTCAAGTCATCCAGTGGGCCCACTCTGAAAAGTTTTCAGCTCATCCCGGAATCCGTCGTACACAGACCCTCCTCGCCCGTAGTTTCTGGTGGCCCACCATGTTCCAAGACATTAAGCAGTTTGTTCTTTCATGCCCTGTCTGTGCCCAAAACAAGCCATCCCATAGACCACCTGCCGGCCTCCTTCAACCCTTGCCAGTTCCTGAACGCCCCTGGTCCCATATAGCTTTAGACTTCGTCACCGGACTCCCTTCCTCTCAAGGCATGACCGTCATTCTCACAGTTATCGACCGGTTCTCCAAGGCCTGCCACCTCATCCCACTTCGCAAGCTCCCCTCCGCTCTCCTCACGGCCCAGCTCCTGGTAAAACATGTCTTCCGCCTCCGGACTAAATCGTTCGGCGGGCCGGAACCGGCCCGCGGGCCGTACGTTTGACACCCCTGCTCTAACAGAATGTTCCTTAGCTTACATTTTGTCATGATCTGGCCTGTCTGTCTGTATGCTTTGACATTCAATTAAATTTTATTTATATAGCGCCAATACACAAGATATGTCTTCTCAAGGTACTTCACAAAGTCAAATTCAATCAAATCATCCTGACAGATTGGTCAAAAAGTTTCCTATCTAAGGAAACCCAGCAGATTGCTTCGAGCCTTGACAAGCAGCATTGACGCCTCCTGATTGAGCATAGAGCTACAGTGGACAGTCGTCTGCATTGTTGATGGATTTGCAGCAATCCCTCATACCGTGCATGCATGTAGTGACACTGGAGAGGAAACTCCCCATTAACAGGAAGAAACCTCCATTTGAACCAGGCTCAGAGTGAATGGCCATCTGCCATGACCGACTGGGGCAGATCATAATCACTGTAGTGCAGTCATTACGATCATTGAATGCACCTGTGAGCCACCTCCCGCAGCAGCACATTCAAGCATATTTCCTTCACCTGTTCCTCTGCCTTTGTATACTGGAGTCCCACAGACAGTGCCAGATTATTGGAAGCCTTGTGCCAGTAGATGTCCAGGGTTTTTCCCTATCAAATCTCTATTTCTGACCATGACCATGTTTCCACTGATTTTTCAGCCTTACCTATCCCTTGACAGACATCCGTGCTGAGCTTCTGTTATCTGGACAATGGCCTGGACTGTTATCTTGACCACAAACCTTGCCAAGCCCACCAGATTTCTCTGCCTGCCACTGCCTGTTATTGACACTCACCTGTCCCAATGGATATTATCACCACTTGACTCCTCAGCATTCTCCAGCTGAGGTTCTCCTGCCTGCACCAAGTCTCTGATCTCTCCTTTTCCATAAAGCTTTTACAGTGCAACACCATGTCTGGGTCATAAATCAGGTTCTCTGTCTGCTCAGGCATTCCACCCATTGTCCAGTTCTCAGTCCTCCCCCTGGTCTTCAGTCCTCTGCCTCCTCGTTTTCCAGTCCAGAGGACAAACTAACTGTTCCCCCTCCAAATAATCTTCTAACTGCTCCTTTGGCTGCTCCTCCCTGAAACATGCTGTGGTTAGTTTTTGCACACAAACATAATCAACTGCCTCTTTACCCTCTGTCTTTTTTATGCTTTGTGTGTGTGGGGGGTAGTTTTGTTTTAATAAAAGAACAAAAATATGTATTTCTTCCACTGAAGAGTTCACATTATTAAATTAATGGCATGGCAGGATGTAGCTAGATCAAGAGTTCCTAGACTGGGGGGAGAGCAGGTCCCGAGGTTTCAGACGTGAACAAAAACCATTGAATCATAGGACTGACCTCATAAAATGGTAACAGTTTGATGTCACCAACTGCCCCCATCCATACACACTCACAGCCAAAGAGAGAACCTGCCTTTAAACTTGATGCTTTGAATACTTTTAAAACAGAGATGATATGTGATTTATTTTTTTTAATAACTCCATCCATCCACACATCTTCCATACCAGCTAATTCCTGTTGTAGGGTGCTGGTGTTTATCTTGACTTAGATAGATAAATGAGCTTCTATGGAAGTTGTTTTAGACAAATAAAAGACAATAAAAGCTAAACCCACCAAGAATGCAGCTATGAGGAGATACAGAGCTGGCAGCTGAAAATCTGTACTGAGGAAGTTAAATACTGACTAATTTTGGTTTGAGTGGTGCTTACATTAGTAACTCAGGTCATGTGTGAGTAGAAAGCAAGACCAAGTGACTCAAGATACAGTTTAGAAAATTAAGGCTAATATTAATGTTCATTTTTAAAACTGATTGGCAAGTCTCTAAGGACCCCAACCCTCTCAGTATGAACATGCAGTATGTAAAGGGAAGGGTCTGTGTAAAGCCTACACACAGAACTGTTTTCCACAATCTCAGTACCAAAAACACAGTGGGGCAAAATAGGATGTATTGCAAGCACTGAGTGCAATAATGTTTTCTCTCTCTGCGCTTTAGAACCTGAGGAAATTGTAACAATATATGGTGTAGAAGATGGGCATAGTTAAGCCTCCCATGCTGAAAGAGGATTTGTGCTGGAGCTGAACTCCGGAGAGCTCAGGACCAATTAAACCAAAATAATGAGCTTTTTCCAAAGTAGATCCTACATAAATTTGTGTTGACTTGTAGCATGTAAAAATACAGGTTGGTAGATAATCACCAAAAAAGTCCAAAAAGCAAGGTGTACTTCCCAACTCTTTGTATTTAAAGCCGGTTAAATAAAATTATACATAAGCCTGAGTGAAATGAGAAACACGAGGAAAGAAATGTGTTATAAATAAAACTGTGAAATTGTGAAAGTCTCTAACAAGTTATGTCTAACACCAATGTCTTCGAATAAATATATTCAATAATCTTCTTTCTACTTATACGGACTCTGGACCATGTTAAAAAGAGAGAGCATCTGCATCATACCAAAAGATGGATGTTATCTTGTCATGAAAGTACTGCAGTATGTAAATTGAAATAATTCTTTTTTTTTATTGATCTATTATAAAATACTTAATTCTATGGTGGAGAAATCTATATATTGCATACAAATAAATACAGAAATAAATACATGCTCAATAAATAAATAAGTATGAAATAAATGCACATAAATACAGCAAATAAATAAATGTAAGCACTAATTAAATTAAATTATACAATGATACATATATGTAAATATCTCTTATTTATCTTATTTATTACTCTTTTTAATAATCACCTACTTTATTCATTTTTCATTATTAATGTCAGTTTTATTTCTTAATTACTTTGTTTTTAAAATGTATTTATTTCTGTGTATGTTTTATTCTTCCTTTCAATTTTTTACCCCATTTATTTCTTCAACCCTATTTATTAATGCATGTCCTTTTTTTTACATTTCCATATGCATTTAAGCCTCATTATGCAAATGAGGAGGGCGGGTCTTAAGGGCACAACTGCTCCCTATAGGTTGGTTAGCATCAGACTTCCATAGCTAGAATCTACACCCTGCTGCCATCAATGGCTGCTGCTACTGGTGGCAGTCACAGTGGATCAGTGAGCTGAGGCATTTAGTAAATTGTTTTGAAAACAATGCTGCCATGCCAGACTTTATTATCTGGTATGTGGACGTTCTGACAGAACATGTTTCAGTAAGCAGCACACATGGATGGAGATGTTGGCAAAGTCAGGTGTGCCAGACTATTTCACATGACAGAAACTATCTGCCCATTAGGGTTGCATACCGCCACCTATTGTACATGAATTTGTAACTATAGCCTTCACCTACTATGTTCTATGCATAATTTTTGTACTTTGTAAAAATCCGAACAAAGCTTTATTTATAATCTTGAGTTCCTCCCTCCCCCTTCTGTTCCAAATATTCCTTTTAGACTCCATTCTTTCTGGCTCCTCTTCTTTATCCCTTAGTTGTTAGAGGTTGGCAGAAAACAGGAGGTGTGCATCACTGCCACTATGTGGTTAGAGTGTGGTTCTTGATGGTTTCGCATCTCAAGTGTATGTATGTATTGAGGGAAAATTGTCTTTTTTTTATTCAATCAATCAAAAAGTACTTGCAACCAAAATATGTGCTCAAAACACAAAAAAATATTTGATCAAAACAAATATAAAAAATTAAACCAATATTTTATCAAAAAAAGATGTGTTCAAAACAAATTTCCCTAAATATATATATGTATATAAAATACTAGAAAAATATAATTCTATTATTCCTTTTAATAGAAATTTCTGTGTTTGCTCTATAAGTTAATTTACGATGTGCCTTGTCATGGTTTTGAGGTGTTTAGCCCTCATGCAGAAATACTCAGGAGAACAAGCCAAGGTTTAGCGGGTTTTATTTAAGGAACAGAGTCACACGGGAAACCGTCGAGGGGCGGCGGGACGTCGGGATCTAAGGTGCACTGGAGATGAAGGGAGACGACGGGACGTCAGGTTCTAGGACGAGAGGAGAAGGTTAGACTGTGGTGGATTCGGGAAGCAAATCCATCAGTGTGAGCTTACCATGGTACAATGGAAATTCGCCAGAGGGATGGCGACTTACGGGTTCTACGGGATGGGGCGCCAGAGGCGGGTCATCAGGGCATAGGGGATGCAGGTGGCTACGAGGCAGGGAGGTCGGAACGTGGAGGGTGAGCAGGGTCCGGCTGATGGAGACTCGGGGGAGTCGCTGGCCGGCTGCCAGCTGGAGATCGGCAGGGAGGAATTGGCGGAATTAGTCGTCGGTAGCTTGAGATCAAGGTAGTGATGTTACGTGATGTGCCGAGGCTTCGAGGCGTGTGTCGAGTAATGGAGGGGGCGTTTCCGTAATGCGCGTATCGAAGCTTGCTTCATTTAGGGGAGGAGCTGAAAACGATGACGTCCGAAGCCTCGCTGCCCGGCTGTACCACGTGACTGCTTCGGGAAGTGGCTCAGATTTTGGCGCGGGGTTTGACAGCTTTAGAAACCCCACAGGCTCCATTCAAAATGTGGGTTGTTGTAGGCGAGTTGCGGTCAGTTGAGAGAGTGGATAGAGTTTTGATAGTTTGGATAGCAGAGTTTGGATAGTGGTTATTTAGTTTGAGACAGTTAGTTTGGTGTTTGGAGAGTTTAGGAGAGAGATAGGTAGATAGGAGATTTAGGAGTGCGAGGATAGGATAGGAGTAGGATGGAGCAGGCGAGAAAGAGGAGGATTTCCCCTATGTGGGAACATTTCGATTTGATAAGCCCTAACAAGGTAAGGTGAACTGAACATTTGCAGATGCATTAGGTTTGCTTATGAGGAACTGTATTTTTCACTGTTTCTTATTTTCTGTAAAGGTGAGGTGTTTATTGTGCTCCAAGGAGTTGGGGTACAATAATAACACCTCATCCATGCTTAGGCACTACCGTGCCTTGCATGAGAATGGGGAGGAAACTGGAGCTTCACCCTGCCAAGGTATTTTATTACTATATTACAAACACACTATCACAATTTTTGCATGCTGATGTTTGCTTGTTGTGCAAATAAAGACAGGTAACAGACACTGTATTTATTCCCTTTTAACCAGCCACCAGAAAACAAGAGCTGGATGAAGCTCTAGTCTCCATGATAGTGAAGGATACCCAGCCTTTCACTATTGTGGATGACGTTGGATTCAAGACATTTGTGTCTAAGCTGGATCCCAATTATGTTCTCCCTACAAGGCAGGTATGTGTGGGTCCATACATGAAACGAATGACTACATTATTGTATGTGTCACAATTCAGCAATATATATATATATATTTCTTCCTTTAGGCTCTGAAGGCCATGGTGGAGGCCAAATATGAGTCTGCTAAGGAGCACGCTAAGGCTAAAGTAGAGAAGGTGGCTGCTGTTAGCCTTACATCAGATATGTGGACATCCATCAACATGGATGCCTACCTGGCAGTGACATGCCACTTTGTGGAGGAGAACGAAAAGCTGAGCTCGGTGTTGTTGGGAGTGCAGGCATTCCCCCAGTCTCACACTGCTGAAAATATTGCTTGTGTGAAAGCCTCCCTGATGGAGGAATGGGGAATCTCAGGCAAGGTGACATGCATGGTCACCGATGGTGCTCCTAATATGGTGGCATGCGTGAGAGACCTGAAGCTTCGCCACCACATTTGTGTTGCTCACACCCTCAATCTTATTGTGAAGAGGGCGCTTGACCACCAGCCTGCGCTCTCTGGCCTCCGGGCCAAAGCAAGGAAGCTGGTTGGCTACTTTAGAAGCAGCACCACTGCTAAGGTATGCTCTTTTGTTTTATTCCAATATATAATGTTAATAGTTTGTCTGTACTCCTACTGCAGTGACTTAATGGCCCACTCTTCTGTATCTTTAAAGGAGAAGCTTACACAAGTGCAGCTTCAGCTGGGCATGCAAGCAACCAAGCTGATGCAGGAGGTGGAAACAAGATGGAACAGCACCTACTTGATGCTGCACCGTCTGGTGGAGTTGAGGGAGCCAGTAGGAGCGGCATTGGCTGGATTACACACTGAGATTCCCTTTTTCACTGCCAGTGAGTTTGACATTGTTGTAGCGTGCCTTTCGTTACTCTCTCCTTTCTATGACACCACCACGGAGCTCTCGGCAGAACAACACGTGTCGGCATCAAAAGTTATCCCCCTCCTGAAGATGATAGAGAATGCCCTTCAGGAGGAGGACACCAAGTCGGCACCTGCAGAAGCAGTGCAAATAGGAGAGCAGCTCATCAGACAGCTCAGGGAGAAGCTGCACATGCTCCAGTCAATGAGCATCTTGTCGCTGGCTACACTCCTGGACCCACGATTTAAACTTATAGCACTTTTCAGCAACACAAAAGCTGCTGAAGCAGTGAAGCGCTTGACTTCAGAGTGTGCCACCGTCATCCGACGGAACACAGAAGAGAACACTCACCAGATTCCCCAGGCTTCCATCTCTCAAGAATTCACTGGAGGTAATCTTTTATATTACATTTTGAGATTACTTATTCCTATTACAATACTCACTAACATGACCTGTGGTGTCCATTTAGGTAGCAGACTTTGGCAAAGATTGGACACTAGTGTCATGGAGGCAAAGAGGACTCAAAATGTGTCAGCAGATGCCACTGTAAAGGTCCAGCGCTACCTGTCAGAGGCAAACATAAGCAGGCTGGAGAACCCCCTGGAGTACTGGGCTAATCATCGGTCACTGTACCCCAATTTGTACAAACTTGCACTTATTTATTTATGCACCCCGGCATCATCTGTGCCATGTGAGCGTGTCTTTTCAAAGGCTGGAGAAGTAGTGTCAAAAAAGAGAAATCGTTTGAAACCAAAAACTGTGGAGAAATTGTTGTTTCTTAATAAAAATGCATGAAATCATCCAAGTTACACAAGCATTAGCCTATTCACTACCCCCTCCCTAGTTCCACAAGCACTTTCACTGTCCTCTGCCTGATCAAGCCCATGCCATTTTTCTAGAGTCACAGAAAAACATTATTACACAACATGCCATATCACATGACACTCCTATTTTGGGAATAATTACACACAGAGAATACATTCAAACAATATTTTATTATACACATATGTGTATACATAATTTATGTAGACAAATGATTTCGTCCTACACCTTTTGTGAAGTCATTCCCAAGAGCCATAATAGACAAAAAATCTATGCATCACACGTGTTAAGATACAGCTGGCTGTGATTATATACCAGGCCAGTAGGTGGTTTCGTGTGCACATGAAGCTTCAAGAAATGAACTCTTTCTCAAACCAGTTGGCTCAAGTGGTTCAATGCCTCATGAGGCTTCATCTCACCATCACTAGATCAAGGAACGCTGCGGAGTGGGATCCGGAGCGGTCTGAACCTGGAGCACAAGAGAAGGTAATTAGCGTGGGAATCAAGCAAGCGTCTTTTGCTGGAGGGCCTTTCTGGGCATACCACTTGGGTTAGCACTCTGACCGCGTTATGCTGGCAGCCTTCCACTTAAATACCCCCACCAAAGGCCGCTTAATGCCGAACACCTGCTGCTCTGTGCCTCTCTGCTCATCAGCAACCACCTGCGGGGAGAGAGGGAGAGAAACGTCTGCACCCTGACCGGGCGCAGCCCGCAGAACCCTGGCACTATTATGTTAAACTTTTATTTAATCTTTTCAAATTCTAGCCTAAATCCTCTTTCATGCTTATATTTCAGATATACCAATATATATAAACATTATACTAAAAAGTTCTACTGTTTCATCCTCCATCACAACTCCCTGTATCATACTTTTATATTTTAAAAAGTATAATGAGGTATAGTTATAATCAGGCCCAGTATGTTCAAATCTTTCCTCTGTTTCCTGTCTTTTTAATCCTATAAGACCATCTTCATGTTCTTCCACATCTCACCTTTTATGCAATTATTTCTTCAGTTTTTGATTGTTACTTTGTTTATTCTCTAATTTACTTTTATGTACGGCAAAGTTATTTCTCAAGTATTATGACCCGGTATTATGACACGTCAATCATCCTGGGGGGGGGGGGGGGTTACCCAACCTGTAAACTTACATTTTTTGGAGAATAAAACAGACAAAAACATTAAAACATACTCCGAAATAAGTACATTTAAAAACTAAGTAATTAATAAATAAAGTTGGCAATTATTACTTTTCTGGATTAATCAGTTTTCACTCCCCTCAGCCAACAGCCATTCTGTCCCCATCCAATCAGCTCAGTCCACTCCTCAGTCACCAGTCTCCAGTCAATCAGCTCAGATCAGCTCCACCTGCTGCCACTCGTTACTGTCAACTCTGCTCACCTGTTCACCTGCCTGCATATGCCTCTTTCATCACTCAATGCCAGAACGTCTCATCTTGCTTCATGTATTCTGCCGCCGTGCTGCTTCCAGTTTCTGTGTGCCCAGCTAGCTGGACTCTTCTGTTTTATTTGTGTTCAGCCTTCACTGTGTCTGTGTGCTGCATATGTTTGCCCTGTCTCTCCGTGCGTTCCAGCCAGTTGCTCTACACGTTCTGGTGGTTCCTCGGTCTGCATCGCCTGCTCTGGTCAGCTTCTGCCTTCATCTCTGGTTCAAGTCTGTCATTGCCTGCTACACCTGTTGAAGTCTGGTTCAGCCAGTCACCTCACCTGCATCCTCTGGTCTCCTGCCCATTACTGCTAGCCTGCCTCATCTGCCATTATTCACATTCTGCAATAAACTTTTTAAAAAGGAAGCTCTGTGTCCGGCTGAATAGCGGGTTCTCCAGCTCTATTCATAACAGAATAAATAAGATAATTAAAAGAGATTTTTACATTTATGTCTCATTGCATAATTTTATTACTGCTTACATTAATGTATTTGCTGTATTTCTATGCATTTATTATATACTTATTTATTGACCATGTATAGTTTTTCACTTGAACAATAAACTGGACTGGAGTCACAACACGTATGCTCTTTACAAAAAGGGCCAGAGCAGACTCAATCTGCTGAGGAGACTGAAGTCATTTGGAGTGCAAGGGGTGCTCCTGAAGACCTTCTTTGACTCTGTGGTGGCATCAGCCATCTTCTATGGTGTGGTTTGTTGGAGTAACAGCTGATCTGTAGCTGAGAGGAAGCTCTGTCCTGGGATGCCCCTTGGACCCAATGCAGGTGGTGGGAGACAAAAGGACTGCATAAAATATCATCACTATTGGACAATGTACAATCATTATTACTGGATCATTTTCTTATATTGTTCTGTAAATCAACTGCTGTCTTTGTTCTATTTAACTTGAATATAGCATATTTTACACAAGATTTTATTTTAGATTTGTTACTTACTCTATTGTGTCACTGGTGTATTCTATCTACATGTTTTAGCCACTGTCATGCTTGAATTTCCTCATTGTGGGACAATAAAGGTATTTCTATTCAATTTAGCTGTTCATAGTTGATGTGAAGGATATCTTTCATTTATTATTCCATTTTGAAGGAAATGGAGGTGATCAGATAACCGCCTTTAGGTCTATAGGCTCATATTTAGCTCAGTATATACTGACAAAACAGACTATTGGTACTCAACCAATGAAATTTGTCAAACAAATGGAACATATTTATTTGCATTGCATGTCATTGAACCAAACAAAAAGCACAACACTCCTATTTATAAAGCTTTGCCCAACCTGTAAACTTCAATTTTTAGATTTTTCAAGACACTGATTTTTCAAGACACTGCAAATTATTTAAATGAAATAACTATTTGGCTTAAGCAGTAAGTGGCCTTGATATGCTCAAGTTGAAAATATTGAAATAAAAGAACAAAAAGGCCCTTTCCAAGATTAGAACAAAACAGGTCAAATTTTTGAAGGACTGTCTCTCAGTTCATTCACTTTCTCAGGTAGTTGTTTATCTGAGGTCTTGGGGTTTCTTTCCTTTTCTTTTGCAGATCTTTGAAGGCCGTTATACTTGGATGTGAAGCAGAGCTTTCCTTGTGACTCAGCTTTTTCTGCATTGTGATCAGCTGACCTCAAAAGTACACTTATATCATCCTTCATTCTCATTTTTTTGGCCTTAATTTCTAATATTTCATCTATTAGTCTTTTCCTTCTGTGCCTTTCGCTCATCCTGCTTCAGGCGTTTTTGGTCATAAAGGTACATGTGATACTTCTGCCTACCAGAAGCCGCAGAAAGGAGTAGCTCCTTTGTATATGCGATCTTAGGAAGCCCTACAATACTTCGCACATGGTCATGAATAACACGCTGAGGCATCAATGAATGTTCTTTAAGATTTTCTACCATTACCTCCTTGTTCTGTGAGCATGTGACAGGATCTCCCACAGATGATGACACTCTACTTTGTTGGATAAACACAAATGATAGAATTCATCCAAACAATAATTTTTCTGGGTGGCAACCTCTGAAAGAGTGGGATGCTGACATCAGACTGAGAAATCAATCAAAGAAGTTGCCAAACTCTCTTACAATCTCATCACACAATTTTCCTTCAATTCTACCATTTCCAACAAAAAAACTAAAACTAAAAGAACCCTGCAGAACTGTAGTGAGTTTTTGGGTCCTCATCTCTCTTGGACCTAGAAAAGGCACACTTCTCAGAAGAGGAGATTTGAGTGGAGCCTTTTCAAACAGCTTAGACACCATTTGCAACAAAAACTGCTTGCAGTTCTGCCTGAACTCCAGTCTCAGTCTCTTAGCATCTGGATCGCTCTTCCTTATGTTCCTCTAGGGCCCACTGACTGATAAATCCCACTTTCAGTTTGGGTATCCTGATGTGATGGTCTGTGCCAGCAAAGTCGACTTGCAGTAGTTTTACAGGCGTTGTTGCATTCTTCATAACACCGGGCTTGATACATTTTCCATCAGACTCCTGAGCATGTTTGTGAGATCCCTGCTCATAAATGCCTGCATGGGTTTGTAAGTCTGATACAACTTCAGAAATGGTACCATTATAAAGAAGTTCAACTCTGCTGGGAGAAGGTAATCTTGGTCAATGGGAGAAGGTCATCTTGAACAATTCTCTGAGCAGTGTTGAAAGACCTAGTCAAAGGTTCTGTTACAGATTTTGTTTTTGCAGCATTGATCTTAAGACAAGGTAAAATCTGTAGAGCTCACTCAGCAACATCAACATTTTCCAACCGTCAATGACTGCAGAGGTCAAGGGGAAAGGATGAGGAACCCACCACTACTGTGTAGTCCTCCCTACTACCTGGAACATCTTTAAACAGCCATTTTTGGCTTGACAGTGCATTTCCTAGGTTCCAGTCTGTTGATGCACACCCTGCTCTGACTGAATTATGTAGGACATGCAAACCACAACTTTCAACATCGTCCTGCCTGTTTGTTCCTCAATGTTATGCTGGACATGAAAAAAACAGCTTCCAGGTTGCATTTGGACCATCCATGGGCATCTGAATCAGGTTCTGGAAGCCGATATCTGAGCATGCTTTTTCAACCTGCGCATACATTTGTTCGGCAGTGTGATGATGACCCATGAAAAAAGAAGTCCGATATCTTGTGTTAACTTGATTATCATTCCAGAATCTCAAGTGCATGTCAAGCTGGCATTTTTGATCTCCTTATTAAGACTTTCATCAAATACAATATCAGCATATCCAAACTCTTTCTTGGCCTTGGCCTTCATTAAGGAAGAGAAATGGTGAGCTAAACCAAAAGTGGTGAGCTACACCAATTTTTCTCCCCAGAAGTAAATTGTTTAGCTATGTCACTGTCAGGAAACATGGTTTGGAATATGTCCCCTATATTCTCACATGACTTGTAGGAATAGTGACTTGTTACAACCTTAATTGTCCAACATATTTCTGCCTGAAGTGCTGGATTGAAGCTGTTTATTTGATGTGTATTAGGCAAACCACTACATTCCTGAGATGGTGTGTCTGTTGTTTGTCTACCGGATGCTTCTGCAGCACTGGCTCAGACTACATTACTAGTTGCTGATGTTGAGATGACTGTGCTGCTTGGTCCTTCGATTGTCTGCTGAAAGGAAATCCCTCAGTGCAGGACCTGGGCTTTGAATTCTTCTCATCATGTATCGATGCTTTTTCTGTAAAAAGGGCAAAATAGGAAGAAAATGTCTGCTTCACATCGCAAAGACAAAAAAGAGTATAAGCAGGTACATAAATCCACAAATACAGCAAAGCTAAATAAGGTTATATGAAGCTATAATTACATGCCTTCTTATTTACCAAACAATGAGAAAATGTATATACCAAAGTCCCATATGCACACAGTTTACACAGTTCTTGGTTTTGGTATTTATCAGATCAGCCTCGTTTCAGGTCCCTTCTGTAATGTATTTAGTTTATTCCCTGTATCTAGTTATCCTCAGTTCCATTTAGATTGTCTTTTTGTTCCTTCGTTGCTCTCTCTCTCACCCCCTGTTGCCACTAGCTCTATCTCCTCAGTTATTCTTCCAACTTCTTCTTCACACCTGCCATCAATCAGTCAATCAACCCCTGCCATTGCTACAACTCTCATCCTTCCAGTATTTAAGCTCCTCTCGTTGTCCCATTTAGCGCTGGTTCCAACTGTTTACTTCATGCCACTTCCTTGTTGCTTCCCAGACCTATGTTTTGTTTTTACTCAGGTTCCTGCACCCTGCAGTGTTTTGTGAGTTTGGGATTTTCATTAAATTCACTCATAACTGCTCCCTGCCTTTGTCTCTCTGCTTTTGGGTCCTACAGCGATCACTACCAAAACATGACAAGCTTAGTTATTGCTCAATTAACCTCGTTAATGAGAGACTGTATGTTCTACCACACGACAATAAATCTAGCATGAAAGGAGATCTTTATGTGTGGATGTGTGGATTCTTTATATGTGCTATAAAGACCTTTAAAAATTCTTTATATATATATAATTGTTTTAAAATTCTCTATAGCACATATAAAGAATCCACACATCCACACATAAGTATCTCCTAAGAAAGATTAGATTGTCTATGAGAGCTACAAAAAAAGCAGCAAACACATCTGCATTCTCCGTGAAATCCAGCATTTTGTTGGTAACACATTTTCTGACCAAAGTATTTCTTAAAAATATCAACACTTTCACATAGAATACACAGGAAGCTCTAGAAACATTTTTAATCAATGTAAGGTTCATATATTCTTTTAAATAAATGTCTTCTGTTCACAACATTTGTTTTTCATATCACTTTTTAGCATTATTCGATGACCAAATATAATTATAATGGTGTGTGGTATTCGTCTCAATGCATGCCACACACCGGGGGTGGGGTGGTCCACTTAAATCCTACCACAATTTTGTTGGCCTTACCATTTCCTGTGTTTTATTTTGTTTATAACTGTTAGATTTAAAGTTGGTGTGTGAAAGACATGTGTATTGGACATTTATGAACTTACGGAACATATCGCGTCCCATATTGGTTTAAAACGGGACAAAACATTTAACTGCCAAATAAAAGACAACTTCGTATTTTAAAGGACAGGTGGCAAACCTAACCACGGCACACACAGCGTTCACTATATGAAGGTAACCGACCAACAATCTAAAATAGTGTGCAACTAATTCAAACTCTACAAATTATAGTACTAATATGAAATGAATGTGTAGTCTCACAAGAAATCAGAAGCACAGCAAGCATGACAAAACATTGCCAAACCATTGCTACTTTTTAGCTAACGACCTATATTAGTGTTTAAATTTAAAAATGAGTTGTTATTCAACATTTTAAAGTACTGTACATGACATAAAACCCTAGCTCGACCCATCCTTCAAACAACTAATTTGCAATGTACCTGTAATGTTGTAAGCTCCCTTAAATTTAGGATTCCCTCCTATTACTTTGGCTAACCTTTTGCATGGCTCGACAGTGCCAGAAGCAGTAAGCAACATGCAGATTTGGTCCTCGTTTCAGCCATCCTTTGTATTTCTCGTTTTCGAGCCAGCTTTCTAAACCGGCAACCTCCTGGCATTCTTTTCTCCCGTTCACCAGAGAAGTGAGCGACTAGCGTTAGACAACGTAGCGAGCTAAAAGTAGGGCTGCTTCATAGCTATGCCAGAGGAAGCCGCTGGTCCAACGGCTATTCTTTTCGTCTGGGGATGTCTGCTGCTCACATGCCGGCATTACGGAAAGGAGCAAACCCACTTTGAATGGCAGAGATGCTTTCTGAGATGACAAAATCTTCACTCTCTGTTTTTGTGCTTTTTACAGTAAATATCTAATTGAGGTTTTTAATCAAACTGTTAGTGTTCTTTATAACAAACTGTGCAGTTAGAATATCAAGCACCTCCAAGGACTTTATAAGGAATCGAGCACTTTCCAAACCTTGAAAATGCCATGTTACAATTCTAGGATTTCTTTCAGGGATTTCAAGCACCCGTACAAACCCTGAATAAATTAGAACGTTATTTAAAAGTTAATGTATTCCAGTAATTTAGTTAAAAAAAAAGACACTCAATAGTTAGTCGGGCCTCATTTTGAGTGAATTACTGCATCAATGTGCCGTGGGATGGAGGTGATTAGCCTGTAGTTCTGCTGAGGTGTCATGGAAGCCCAGGTTGCTTTAATACCAGCCTTCATTGTTGGCTCTAGTTTCTCTCAAATTCTTCTTGATAATACTCCATTGGTTCTCTTCAGGTTTAATGTCAGACCAGTTTCCAGGCCAAACTGGCCAGCACTGCAGCTCCGTGGTTTTGGAACCAGGTTTTGACAGTGTGAGCAGGCGTCAAGTTCTGCAAGGAAAGAAAATTAGCATCTCCATAAAGCTCGTCAGCAGACAGAAGCATCAAGTGCTCTGAAACATCCTGACAGAATGATCTGACTTTGAACTTGATAAAGCCTAGTGGACCAACAACAGCAGATGTCATGTGGCTTCCCAAAACAACACTGACTGTGGAAACTTCACTGAAGACCTAAATAAATTTGGATTCTGTGCCTCTCCACTAATCCCACCGACTGTGCGACAATGTTCACATGAAATGCCAAGTTTACTTTCAGAGAACACAATGGACTGACACCTGCAGATGACATGGCACCTCAAACCACTGAGCAACAGCCCACTTCTTTCCTCTGATGTTGTCTTTGGTTCAGAAGTTGTCTGACACCAGGAATGTGACATTTGTAGCCCATGTTTAGGATTTGTCTCTATGTACTAGCTCTTGAAGCAATGACTCCAGCCTCAGTCTACTCCTTGTAAAGCCCCCCCCCCCCCCCCCCCACAAATTCTTGATTTAGTTTTGCTTGCCTTTTAAGGCTGCTGTTATCCCTTTGGTGTACCTTTTCCTACCAAACCTTTTCTGTCCACTCAACTACAAATATGCTATAGCTTTTTCACACTTTCTGACCCACTGAATTTGGGGTTTTCATAATCTGTTAACCAGAATTATCAGAATTACAATAAATGGAGTCTTGAAATATGTCAATATATGTGTAATGAATCCATAAATGAGTTCCATTATCAGAAATGAGTGACAAAAACTATTGAACCTCTTCACAGTATTAATTTTTTCAACTGTTCTTTGAGACATTTAAGCTTCATTAGAGTTGGAGCTAACTAGTAGGATTGGCTGCAGGATTGGTTTCATTAAAGGTTTGTCCGACAGGCGGCGGTGCAACAGTTAAGCAGAAGCGTGGCTGAGACTCAAAAATCATTCTAATGGAAGGGATTGATAACACCATATGGGTTATAAAACAACACTGAATAATGATAATGAATAATGAAATCTGACCATTGCAGTTTACCTCAATCCTATTCAAAAACACCTTTGAATTTGAGCCAAATTTCATATGAAACCCTGCAGTGTTTTCACATTCAGCCTAAAAGTTTTTAGCTGCAGAGAAAGGAATTTCATTAAAAGTCTGAGTATAAAGAGATAAACAAGGACAAAAATACCATTGGATGTAGTAAAAACAACCTGAACAGATACCTCATGTGATGTGATGTCACCATATATATATATATGTATGTATGTATGTATGTGTGTGTGTGTGTGTGTGTGTGTGTGTGTGTGTGTGTGTGTGTGTGTGTGTGTGTGTGTGTGTGTGTTTTGGGGAGGCTGAAGGCATTTATTTATTTTTTCTTATTAATAAAAATATCACCACAAGCTAGCTAAATCTGTTCTAATGTAGAACAGATTACTAGATCAATGTGTGCTTCTGTGCTTTTTGTCTCTCTTGTTGTGTCTCTGCTCTGTCTTCTGTAACCCCAGTCGGTCGAGGCAGATGACCGTTCATACTGAGCCCGGTTCTGCTGGAGGTTTTTCCTTCCTGCTAATGGGTGGTTTTTCTTCCCACTGTCGCTTCATGCTTGCTCAGTATGAGGGATTGCAGCAAAGCCATGGACAATGCAGACAACTCTCCCTGTGGCTCTACGGTTCCCCAGGAGTGAATGCTGCTTGTCGGGACTTTGATGCAATCAACTGGTTTCCTTATATAGGACATTTTGACCAATCTGTATAATCTGACCCAATCTGTATAATATGATTGAACTTGATTTTGTAAAGTGCCTTGAGATGACATGTTTCATGATTTGGCGCTATATAAATAAAATTGAATTGAATTGAATTGAATTAAACGAATAGAGGAGCTGAAAACAAATGTTATTCTGGGTGTGACAAATTATCTACAGTGAGTTTGACTGACTCACTTTAATGTCCGGCTTATCAGCTATTGAAAGATAATCATTGCTCTGATTGGTTCTCTTTCTGTGAGGGTTTATAGCATGTTTATCTAATGTTTCTTTTTTTTTTTGCCTGCATGTGAATTATTTCAACATGTCCCCCCCAGTGTCCCCATGTGTGTTCCCGCAGACCTTATAGTCCACATGTGTGGTGGAGCAGTGATCGCTGCTGATAGCATGCAGCTTCTGCAGGTGTCAGTATGACTGTAGCCAGTAGGAGGGACTTGATGCTCCAACTTCTCATTTTGCGTCTCTCCGCTTTCCAGCCAGTCGTCCTGGTCCTGCTCGGAGAGAGAGAGGCGACGACGGGCATCAGCAGCGCCGCATTTCGTGGCAACACAATGCATCTGAGGCTGACCGTGCGAGTGGAAGCTTTTTGTATCACGCTTTCCTGTTTTTGATTCGCGTTTCTCTTCTGTGTTCTCTTTTTTTTATTTATCTATTTTTTTTGTTGCATCTTGTCTTTCTTTCCCCCCCCACCTCCTCCCCCCTTTTTTTCCCACCCAGCAGCCTCTGACGCGCAAGGACACTACAGCATCCATCCACGGCAGGAACGCTCACACAGAGCATCCTCTGTACAGGCGCACCAGCCGTCCTCCTTCCTTCCTCTCTACCTTCCTTCCTCCCACTCTCCTCCTCTCCTTTCTCTCTCTTTTTTTCTTGTTTCTGTTGGAACCCAGAGGACATCGGGAACCCTGCTACTTACCCCCCCTCCACCCACCCACACACCCACTTTTGCCCCGGAGACATGGATCTATGGTTTCATTCGATCCGGATTTGCTGGTGGAGGGTTTTGCTTCTGATGAGTGTTTTCCAGGACTATCTGAGCTCCATGCTGGACTGCCCGCCGACTTGCAGCTGCTCTCAAACAGAGATCTATTGCAATAAGTCCGATAATGGCAGGTTTTTCCCCTTGCTCGCCCTGCAAGACACTGGGAGCAATGGGACCAGCGTGGATATTGCGGACTTGTTCAAAAACATCACCTCCATGTAAGTAGCTGCAGATTATGCTGCGCGTTTCAGAATCATTAATTGAGCCCCCCCCCCCTCGCAACCCCAACCCCCACTCCCTTTCTGTCTGTTGCTTTCTTCACACTGATGTGACTTGTTGGGTGCATACGCTATTATTATGAGACTTTTTCACGCTTCCAACAGCCGAACAGCATTTTTTAATGATATAACCATCACTGATTGGTCGTCTTTGAGTGAAAATAAACAGTTGAGCCTCCAAACAGGGTAAATAAGTCCACCCGAAACCCCGTAAGGGAGTGTGATATTCTGACGTGTGCGTCCACAAAGTTGCGTCTCCGCAGGAGCAGCGGCATCGCAAGCCTGCACCTCCAAGAAGGGGTCGGGGGAGGGGGGGGGGGGGGGGGTGTTGCAGAGAACCCCCGCATCACTTCATCCCCACTTCATCCCCCACGTTCCCGTTCCGCTCCCACTGACTGGGCCCTATGAAAGAGACATAAATGGTGCAGTGAGGTCAAGCAGCTCCATCTCAGCCCCTGACACCCCCCCCCCTTCATGAAAACTTTATCATCACGTCCAGTTGATGATGATGACCATCATCATGAAGGAGGGAAAGATGGGTGCTCACTTGTGGCTTTCAGATTTTTGAGCTACGACTTAACACAAAACAGCTATGATGACGGCAGACTATCAAACCACCCGCACACCCACACACCCACAGAAGAAGCTACATTTTTATTCTAACACCCCCCCTCTCTCTCTTTCTCTCGCTCTCTCTCTTTCTCTCTCTCTCTGGCATCGATCCCTCCTCCCAACATCAAAGCTTTCTTTCTTGAAAAGTCAGAGGAAGAAGGGTTGGGGAGGAGGGATGGAAAAGGATGAAAAAAACCCCGACTTATCAGGCCTTAAAAATAAAATAAAGAAATAAGACCCCCGGTGTCTTTGAGGCTGATTTGCATAGAAAGTAAACACCCCACGTTAACGCAGCGGAATTCCCCGCACGGCTTCCTCCTCCTCATCGCAAAGGACTTTTTCCTCCTATCAGTGTCTTCGGTTTTCCGTTTGCTACCCCCCTTTTTCTTTTTCGATACGGAGGCGAAGCAGACAACAACTTCCTCTGTGCCACGGTTCACCGCCTCCCCGGGCCACTAGAGGGTAGCCTGGTACCCCTTATATGCTCTCTTGCCACAACACAGGAGTCATTGACGTGACTGTTTTATCAGGGGGGGAAATTCGCCATGGTTTGTTTGCCAGAACGAGCGACGCATTTTTTTTTTTATTACACTCGGCTGCATTAAGTAAAAAGGTGGAACAGTTAGAGGTAATCACTGTTAGTGATTAGCGTGACCGCAGGATGACCCACGCATACAGATTAACTCATTGCCAAACCTGCTCCATTGGCTCATTTATTCCCTCCTTTCTCATCCACTGAGGTCCCAAAAGCTTCTGCTCTCTGCTGAAATGTGCATATGCTGTAAAAACAGACGTTTGGAGGGGATTGAATATTAGTCATGAAAATGTGTTACATTTTAATCAAGTTTTTCTCTTTGCAATAGACCTGTTGTTAGTGTTAAGGCCACACATAGATTTAAATTTAGAGTTGAGTCCAGGTCAAACCTACGAACCTAATTTAGATAAAGGAAAAACCACTTGGTCTAAATGTGTATTCAGGTTAGATTTCCACAGTCTTTAGAAAAAAAAAATAGCCCACCCTGAGACAGCCTCTAACATATTTGGACCTATGGATATTTGCTGTCACTTTTAACAGAAGGCTAGTGAAAAAAATTATATAAATAAACCATAAACCTTTTAGTAAAATATATGAAAACTGTAATTTCTGGTGAGGAATGAATAAAGACAACCCAACATTTATTTCCACTTAAATTGGCAAAAATTACCCACAGGCGCATCACAACAGGTTCACATGACGAGGACATTGTTACTTATCATTTTGAAGAAGGTTGGCCTGTGTAAACCTCAGACATTTAGCTTCCTTAGAGACAAGACACTAGCAGTGTGTGGATCTGGTAACACATCTTACGATGTCTTCAAAATACATTTAGCTATTCCACTATATGCAAAAGAGTGTAGTAGTGGATGACATTCAAAGCAGCAGTCAACGTACCCCAGTCTGTCTCTCCAAGACAGTTCATCCCGAAAGCAGACTGTAAAATGCCAAGAGAAGTCTTCAAAAAACCTGTGTCATCATGCAGTAGGCTCTTGTTGTTGTAGCATTGAAAGAGCATGCACATGTATAATCGGAACAGACTGCACAAGTCTCTTTCATGACTGGCGTGCAAGCAGAAAATCTTTTCCTTCTAGGAAAAATACCAAGACCCACCTAGCGTTTGCCAGAGAGAGCGTAGAGACAAAAATCTGGACCCCAGGAATAATGTTATTTGAACAGATCAGTCTAAGGCTGAATAAGATAAGATGCGTTTTTTGTCATTATACATACAAGGTACATACAATGATATTTCGTAAATCAGATGGAGAGTTAGCCTGAGGTGCTGCGACTGATCGCGGCGCCACTAATGGTCGACCTGACCAGCATGTCTTTAATGGTACGGGAAGCCGGAGCGCCTGGTGGAAATCTACACAGACACGGGGAGAACATGCAAACTCCACTGACTTGGACACCAGAAACAGCGAACATGTTTGACACAAACCAAATACAGCGATACAGAAAAAAAGAGTCCAGTACCAACTGTGCAGCATCTAGCTAGAAGTGTCATGGTATGGAAGTGTTTTTGCGACTACAGGACCTGGTTACCTCACCATCATAGAAGCCACCATGAAATCTAACGTCTATCAGAGCCTCCTTGAAAAAGATGTGAGACCATCTGTAAAATAATTGAAGCCTTAGCTGAACTGGACCCTGTAACATGCATATGACCCAAAACACATCAGTCCTGCTATCAAGGACTGGCCGATAATTAAGAATTGGAGAGGTCTGAGTCAAGTAAAAGTCAAAATCTAGAGAGTGTACTAACTGTTTTCCTCTGTTAAAATACACATTCATGTATAACTCTTTCCTTTACTGAGTAAAGCATGGTTATTTTTGTTGTTTGAAGGCATTATCTAGTTAAAAATATGTTTAAACAATGATTAAAATGTCCATAGACGTCTAAGCCAAAATTGGTATATTTGGTCATTTTTGACCACTATTCTCAAATTTTGTAGCTCTTGCTAATGGAAATACAAAAAATCTTCACACTGACAAGATGTCTGTGTTGGAACCAGAAAAAAAGATTTGTATCCAGCTTTAACCCGTTTAATTACCATGCTAATGCTAATGTCAAACTTCTCTTAACCGTGACGGTCACTGTGACTGAACAACATATCTTAGCTGTCTCGTTATCTTGAAAATGGTTTACAAGTCATCTTGAAAAAACTGAATTAATTCCATGTGTTTGCTTCCTTTTACCATGGTGGGAAAAACTAAATGCTCAAAATGCTCTTAATAGCTAAAAATGAGCTTACTTAGTTGATTAAGTAAATTTTAGCTGTTAAAAGTATATACTTTATACTCAGAAATGTTGAATAAGATTTACTCAAATAAAAAACATGAAAACTACAACTTCAGTTTTTCTATAACATTTATTATATGTATGAATTATTATGTTTCTAAAATATATTCTAAATTTGAACAGTTGGTTTTATCAGTGCGTTTCTTTTTAAATAAGAGCAAAGTCACAATCTCATCGCCTTGTTTGCCTTTGAGAAAACCCATTGCAACTGACCCAGGACTAATTGTGCATTCCTAGCCTGCATGCTCCCCTTTTTCCTCCGTTCTCAGCTGCTCAGTATGGATGGCAACATCCACCCAGCACCACCACCAGCAGCTCAATGACAGCCCATCAGAGACCACACCACCCAATGTCACAGAATCTAATATATATGCACTGGTAAAACAAACCGTTAGAATTTACCCAATAAAACTGGTGGAACTATTTGCTCACATTTGAGTTTGAGCTGATTTATTAGGCATTTCTTGGGAGAAATTGTATAGATAAAGCAGCTAGAGATACTTAAAACACATTTCAGTTTTTAATATTTACATAAAAATTTGTGAAATTTGTACTAATCATGAAAACCACTTTGTTAGTTTAGCAGGTAAAAGTTGGTGGAGAAGTGCTTAAGTAAAGCAACAAGGTGCAGTTTCAACCTAAAAAAATAAAAGTTAAGGTGCTGCATGAGAAACAGGAGGAAACTAAAAAGTGTGTGTGTGTGTGTGTGTGTGGAGGGGGGGGGGGGTCAATAAATAATGATGTTCTATTTGTCCTCTCATTTTAATTCTACTCAGAGGATCAAAGAAATGCATTTGAAAGCATTCATTTTAGCTAGTATCTTAACATACAATGACAATATAAACAGAAATTATCAAGTAAGACGACTGTAACAATTATCAAAGAGTTCAGGGAGATTTTAATAACTTTTTAATAGATATTCTGAAAGATTAACAACAGAAACTAAAGGTTTAGTTAAACAAATTAGCCAAATTCCAATTAATTAAAAAAAGAATTACTCAATTTAGTTAAATTCTAACAAATCACTAATATGTTTTTTACCTATCTGGTGTGTAATTCTACATTTACAAGAAAAAATGTTTTTTAAAGGTATTAAATATGAGTAAAACAGTAGTAAACTTTTAAAAATCTGTATAAAACTCTAGCAAGGTGGCAAGAGCAATTAAGATGTGTTGTAAACTATTATTACACTAAACACTGAAAATTAACAACATATGCTCGATTAGAATTTAAAAATGTTTAATGAAAATATTGAATACCCTCTGAAATTAATTTTTACAGTGCATGGCTTAGCTGGGTTTGTGCAAAGTGGTTTGCAGTCACCTACTGCATCTTTAATTATCAGAACAAAGCAATTTCATGCTTGATACTAATTTATTATTGCCCAGATAGCCACGCTCTTTAAGAATTATAACTGGTATCCATAGTAATATGAAGCAGTCAGATGCTGAGCCCACATACACCACAAGTGGTCCTTGATCCTCTCTCTTTTAAGTAGGAAGATGCATGTGCTCCGCCAACAAGAACACCTATCTTCCCTTTTTGTTAAAAAGGCATAAGCAGATTGGGCAAATTCACAGAGACAGAAAGCTGCAGCAAATCTACTAGCAAGAAGTACAGAAAGAAAGTGGGGGGTACTGGCCAGCCAAATCAAACTGCCAAGTCCAGATAATAGTTTTCTAGTTCTCTCACATTAGAGATTCATCACAAGAAGCATCGCTGCATGAAGCGGATAAGATAAGGCCTTGCTGTGATACTAGAGGAGGGGAGGAAAAACGGCTTTCTGAGAGAAGCAAAGGCATTTTACTGGTTTGTGAAAATGTGTCTGGGAGCCGAGCTCAGGAATCCAGTCTGCATTTTTTACCTCTGACTAGAATGTGTGGCCTTATTTTTCTTGATATTTGTGTTTTCTACTGTATTTTGTATCCTCATTGCTTTGTGCTTGCAGGCCTTCAGGTTTGAAAGGAGAGGTTCCCATCTGAAGCTGTGTTATAGTACCTTCTTTTATTCTTTTAGCAAATCAGTTGCTCTTTCATACCCTATATCACATAAAATCAAATTTTCCACTTTTATTACTTGTTGTATTCTGCTGCTGGTCAGATAAAATATTCCCAAGTTTTGAAGCCCTGCTTGCTCTGTTTTCCTATTGAGAAGGGGTTCACGTCAAGATTCAGTGCCTTGCAAAAGGCATGTAAAGAAGGAACAGGACACATGGTTTAATTTTATTATTATTACAAATAAAAGCATGTCATGCATTTGTTTTGGGTGCTTTGATTCAGGACCTTGCAGAATCACCTTTTGCTGCAATTACAACAAGTGATCTGCATATTCATAGACCTAAATGCGCACACAATAGACATTTCTGCCCATTTAACATGGCATTTATGGTTGTAACTCAACAAGATGTGAACATTTTCTAGGAGTTAGAAAACATTTGCAAAGCAAATGCATGCTGAAGCAAGTGTATGTCAAAACAGCCAACCATATATAGTGTTACTATATTCTTTGGAGCCTCTACCATAAGTGTGATAGTTCAAACAGATGGCAAACAGTGGCAGAGTTCACCAAGTCCTAACTTTTAGGAAACATCCATGGTTCTTAAAATCCTCAACCCCTCATGGTGCAATGAAAACTTAGTGCACACAGATGTGTTGACCGGTCATGCAGCAGACTCGGGAACAAAATCCTCCTCTCTGCACTTGCAGGAACATTTTATTGTCTCATAATTTTAAGTGTCAATCCTTCTTTCCATTACTAGAAGACACTTCCCCGCTGTGGTTACTGTAAGAAAAGCTTTTGCGCTACTGAGAATGGTTAACAATGTAAAAGGGAGTATGATTTGAAAAACAGTTAAAAGGGATCACACCCTCAGATTCCACTCGCAGTCACATGTTCGCAATTTCACGCTCTACGCAGCCTGGGCCACTGATCTGTACGGTCATTACTGTGCCTCTCTTTTGCCCCCATCTCCTGAGGCCCTGGGTTTGATCCTTCTATTCAAAAATGCTGGCATGCTGCTGCTATCATTGTGGCACTTTATTCGCATTTGATGGCAGACATTTTGAGTTACTATTTCGGATGAAAACGGGAGTCACGTGAAAAATAGCTGCAATCCACTCAGAGAAAAAGCTTACACCGGGTTTTGTTTTTCTGGAACAACCTATGGGAAGACTCCTCCCGCTATGACAAGTTGGTCTATCGGCTGTGAAAGGGTCCAGAGATAAAATCAATCTGTGACTGATGGCCCAACATAAGGTGTGAATGCTACATCTCTCATCATTCATCATAGCAGACAAACAGCTACTTTGAAACTATTGCAGGAGATCTACATTAAATTGTAAAGTATATATATATTTACTTTACACAAAGCATATATATATATATATATATATATATATATATATATATATATATATATATATATATATATATATATATATATATGTAAAGTAAATATATATATATATATACTTTACAATATGTATGTAAGGTATGTTTCTTCACTTCATGTAAGGGAACTTTACCATGAATAAATATAAATCTGCTGCAGGAGTTTCAAAGTAGCTGTTTGTCTGTTATGTGAAAAGATGTGAGATGTAGGATTCACACTTTATGTTGAACCATCAGTTCTGGCCATGTGTGCCTAGACATTCTAAAAAAGTCAAGATTTTGTTAACTTTTAATCCTCCATGCCCTAAAGGGATGCTGAACAAATTTAAAGGCGATGTCTCAAGATCCCTAGGAGAATTTGTTAAAGTTTGACTTGTATAAAACCTCAAATATAACCCTTTGACCCAAAATGGCCACCTTCCTGTTGGTTTTAGAACAAACCTCCGAGATACTTTTTTTTCTTGTCTTGGAGGGTCCTTGCTTTGTACCAAAGTTGAGATGTCTATATTATACTAGTTGGCCTGGCTGAGTTTAGGAGGTCCTGTGGAGCCATTTAACCACAACCATGTGTCATTTAATGGAACTACAAAAAATTCACTATGAGGGCTGAAATTTCTGTGAAGATTGGTGAGTTTCTAAGCATGTTCATTTGGTAAAATAATATTAATAAACCCAATTACAGTAGGTCTTTGCAGTGTTTTTCTGTACTTATTTTAGATGTATTTAATAAATAGTAGGAAGTCTTTTTCAGTATTTTACTCTGAGCACCAATCAGAGCAAATTAAGCCAAACTGACTGATTCTGTAAATTACAATTATTTTGCCACCATTCAAAACCTTATCTTCTACTACGTCTCATGATGCTATGTCACGTCTTGTTTTCCTAATATATGACCCTTAATATGTGACCGCTGCATGCCTTTGCGCTTCGTAGTCTGTTTCAAAAGTGCCATCGCTCCAACTTTATCCGGAGAGATTTATGTGCATTGTAAAATTGCCATCTGCTTATCCACAAACAAGATGAGACTCCCAGCCTGTTAAATGGTTTACTGTTTATTTCTGTCGCCAAGAGTGGCTTGAATCTTCTCGTTTAACATCTTTTCAAAATCTTGATCCCCCGGTCCATTAAAGAGTGTTTCGTCTTGTTTTAAAGACTCTCTGCTCTCCTTTCATTTGTGTCACGAGTTTCATTTGCCTTGATCACTATTCACTTGCAGAACATGCACCCTTCAAACTCTCAAGGTCCTCATATTGTGTACAAAAGGTGTTTTCAAGGTGTCTCTGCAGGGTTTCATTTACTGCCTATTTTAGAAGTGACTGAAACTTGTCTGTTGCATTTTTCAAACCAACAAAACTCCAGCTGCGATTGCTGCTGTGCTCAGAAATTGACACATCCTGGCAGATTTAGAGGTTTTTGAGGCCGTTTTCAAATAACGTAAATGGTAATACAAAACTCTTTCTTTTACTCGTGGTTAGTTATGGGGTGAAGCCCTTCATTATGAAACAGTTGTGTTTACTCTTTAAAATGTCCTTCTTAGCAAAGGACCTTTAATTCTCCCAGATTCTTGGGCTGTCTGGAATAAACTGCATGTTTGAGAGCACCCCAAAGGAACTCACTTATACTGAGGTCAGGAGACAACTGCAGCCAATGAGAGGTTGATTTGGCCTTTTGTTTTAGATCATTGTTATGTTGGAACATCGAAACAAGTTCCCAGTGCCTCTGTAGCTCACAGACCCACAACCCATCAGTGTTCCACCTCTGGGTTTCACAGTAAGCAGCTTGCACTTTTCTTCATAGCCCTTGATTACTCTTATCCAAAGGTGGTCTTGAGGGTTTTGGCCATTAAATAAAGTTCAGTTTTGGTGTCATCAAGTTTTGATCTTTTGGCGACTTGACCATACAAGCCTTTTTTTTCTTCTAGCTCCTTCTTATTGTGCAGTCCCAAAAAACCACATCACTTTTTCTTTTAAAGAATCCTGTATGTTAATGGTTATTTGTGGGTTTTTCTTTGCATCCCTACCACTTTTCCCTAGCAGTTTATCTTTTGTTTTGTTTTTGTGGCCTGGTTTCAACACAATCCCTGATTTTCCACTCTCCAATTAAAGCTTAAACAGTGCTGTTTGGCATTTCCAATCCCTTGGATATTTTATCATATCGGTTTTATAAAGTTCAACAACCTTCTCCCATAGACCCTTTGATAATTACTTTCCTTTCTCCATGGCTCAGTGTCTAGCAACATCAGAGCAGCGCTGCATAAACGTGCACAAGTCTGTCAGAAGCCCAGAACCTCACCGACTTTTTAGAAACACACATACACTAATTACAGGCAAACAGATCACAGTTAATGATGGTAATCTTTAGTGGCTATTTAAACCTTTATGAATCAAGTTGTTAGTATGGTGTAGGGCGAAAACATCCCGGTTATGTAAACTGTTTATCAGGCTAATTTTGGTAGATTCTGCTGTCATGATTTAAATAGAGCAAACACAACTGTTTGGTAATGAATGGCTTTACTCAACCACTAACCATGAATCAAAGACAGGTTTTTGTATTGTCATTCATATTCTCTAAAAACATGTTTCTAAATTAGACATTCGGCCAGGGTTTGTAAACTGAAGAGCACCACTTTATTGATCTTTGAACACCTTCAAAGCACATAGCTTAACTGAAACTATCTTGCAGAGAAAATAAACCTGTTCAATACAGAATTGCTAAGGTCTGCTAAGGTGACTTGTGTGGGCTGAGAGCTGCCCCCACCCCCAGCCCCCTGGCTCAGACACCGAGCATTACTGCATTACATAAAATCACTATTTTTGCTGCCTGTTATAACTCACAAGCAGCCCACGTCCATCCACGTGTTTATGACTTTGGATCTTCAGCAGAAATCTTGCATAAGGCTTCTCGGCAGAAATTGATTTGTAGACTTGTGGAATTTCACCGTTGTCATGAAATGCAAAGAGTTTGGAGGGGTACTTGAACTCATAGAGAAAAGATATTACACATTAATGTATTTGGGACTTGTATATAGCTCTACCACTTAATCAGGTTAGTGTGTTTTTTTTCAGTTTGCTGTAAACAAGGAATAATTTCTTTTTCTGTTCCTGAGAGGATTAAAAGCTGCCTCGAGCAACTAGTTATTCAAAAACTGACATTAAACAACCTTCAAAGATCATCAGAAAGAGATATATTTCCTCATTGGGCCACCGAGAGGAGGAAATTGTCACAGAGTGAAATTATCCAGCATCCCCACCTTACTTTTTCCAATTCCACCCAGCTCAATAAAAAACAAGAACAACCAAAAAAGAAAAAACCATGAGAGCCTATCTTGCCTTTTTACTCTAAATTAAACATTTTCATCAGCAGAAACATGGTTGCCTGCTTAACAAGTAGAATCAGAAATACAATAAATATAGACAAATATTTTAAGGATAAATATATTTATTTATCTAAAAATGTAAATAAAAAGACTCTTCATTGAACATAGCTACCACTAGTGTTGGGTTTACCTCCGTTGTGGGATACTGTCAGTTTAGGGTTCCACATCCAATACCTGTGCAAAATAAATGTATTCTCAACCTGTCAGAAAAGGTTCCTCTATGATTGAATCAATGGGATTATCTTTGATCCACAGCAGGTAAAATTACCTATGCAGGCTCAAAAATATAGATACAACATAGATACAACTGACTTATAGCATAACACTGCCCCCTACCATGCTTGACCATAAAACCTCTTCAGCAGGCACTTGGTTTGTCTGACACTAAACTCTTCAGAAATAGTCCTCCAGGTACTCTCATTCATTTAGATTGACTTGTGGCCAAATGTACGGTCATATAAAGATCTCAAAATAAACTTCCTGGTCAACGAAGTCTCAGAAAAATTTGTAATATCCACGTTGGTCCACAGGGGGAGACGTAGTATTTTCATAATTTTGCTCCTCGATCGTGTCAGGCTTACATTTTATTTGGCCTATTCATTTATGTTGGCTTGCAACCAGGTCACGTGACTATCAAGTTTCCCCCAGTGAAAAAAAGAACATGACTGCCGTTGCCCGTGAAAAAGCAGCGTTTATATGCATTTTGATGACATTTCTAGAGAGAAGTATGGATATTATTTTCATAATCTTCGTTCAGAGAAGCTAGATAACCTTTCCTTTATTAATTTTGCTGAAGATTTTCTCAGAAAGACGTGAGGAAGTGACATTTCCTACCTCTGTCGCCAAGATTTCGGTACATACGAAAACAAGATTTAAGCTAAACATCTGCAGTTGTATGTATTTTGATGACAGCTCCAGCGAAAAGTATGCATAAGATATTATAAGCTTCGTTCAGGGAAGGTAGACAAACTTTCCTTTATTAATTTTGCTGAAGATTTCAGTGTGTCTCAGAAAGACGTGAAGCAGTCATGTCACGTTGCTAGGCGGTGACCAAGGACACAGCCAGTTACTTCACAGGCGTGCGCAGACTTGCGCAGACTTGCGCACGCCTGTGAAGTAACTGCAATGTTTTAAGAAAAACATTGCAGTTCTAGACATTTTGCTGACATCTCTAGCAAAACGTATCCATATTATATTTATAATCTTTGTTCAGGGAAGGTGGACAACCTTTCATTTATTAGTTTCCCTGAAGGGTTCAGTGTCACATGTTCTCCCGTACCAAAAGTGGGGTGCATTCCATTTATTTTTTATCATTCCGCCATACTTATAGAGGGAAATGCAAAATTTACAGACAGGATCTGCAATTCTTTACAAACTAAACTAATAAATGAAAGATTGTCTACATCCGCTAAATGAAGATTATAAATATATTATGTATGTGTTTTGCTAGAGATGTCAGCAAATGCATAAAACTGCAATGTTTTTCTTAAATATGGATTTTTTATGAACGCGGAGGTCAGCGCACTTTGGTGACGTAACTGGCTGTGTCCTTGGCAACCACCTAGCAACAAGACGTGAGTGCTTCATGTCTTTCTGTAACGCAATGAAATCTTCTGCAAAATTAATAAAGGAAAGGTAGTTCCCTGAACAAAGCTTATAATATATTTGCATACAATTGACTAGATATGTTATCAAAATGCATAAAACTGCAGATGTTATGCTTAAATCTTGTTTTGATATGTACCGGAATCTCTGGACACTCGGTGACAGAGGAAGGAAACGTCACTTCCTCACATCTTTCTGAGAAAATCTTTGGCGAAACTAATAAAGGAAATGTTATCTACTTCCCTGAACGAAGATTATGAAAATAATTTCCATACTTCTCGCTAGAAACATAATCCAAATGCATTTAAACGCATTTTTTTGGTATAAATGTTTACTTTTCCACGGGCAACGGCAGCCATGTTCTTTTTTTTCGCGGGGGGAAAACTTGATAGTCATGTAACCTGGTTGTAAGCCAACGTAAATGAATAGGCCAAATGAAATGAAAGCCTGACACGTATTGAGGAGCTAAATTGGGACAATTCAGCGTTTCCCCCTGTGGACCAACGTGGAGATTACACTTTTCTCAGTGAGATTGGGTTGTCCTCGTTTAGTAAAGAGGAATGGTCTTGATGTAGTTACCTGTACCTGCTTAAGGGGACTTCTTTAACAATATTTACACATACATAGTTAAAAGGGGAACTGTTTTACAGTGGATTTGTGGAATGTGGCTCAAAGCAAGCCAGAGATATTTCACAATTCCTCGAAAAGGTATATCAACTTGTGTCACCAGGACAATGTCAACAGGAAAACTCACGGTATTTCTTGCTGATAATTTTATGATCAAGCTTTGAGATCTTCATTTTCTGAAAACCATAATCCATTTCTAACACATTAATTAAGGGAAATGTGTTTGACAGAAGATAAGGAGTTAACTGTGGTGAATGCATCACTTCTGTGAATACCAATGATATCTACATTCATCCTGAGTTATTTCCACAAAATATGTGCATAGAAACAGATACATTGGGATCAAGGTTTCGTCAGTGCAAGTTCTACCAAGTTGGGCTTCTCAGAGCACCAGCTCTTTATCAAGACTTAAATGATAGTAAAGTGTTTTATTGCATTCTTGAATAACCTGAGCACAATTCCCAATGGCACAGGTGGTAGTGTTTTCGTCTGGCTTAATTGTGCAAGTTATCATGGCTGAATGCACCGTAATGAGAAGTTGGTACTACCACAGTGGTGGGTTTTTTTCTTCGGATTTTGTCAGGTGCCTTATAGACATTTGAGGCTGGTGATACTGGTTGTACGACGCATAGCCTCTGTGATATTTAAAAAAAAATGTATGGTGTCTGTGTTTAAATTTATTGTGGATTTTCTCTTTTAGTCAATCAAAGCATACACCCCCACCGATATCAGACAAAATGTCCCTTTGCCAGTTGCAGATTAAACCACAGGGTTTTTAGTCATCTACAATAACACTGGCAGGATGTTTGTCTACTTCTCTTAACCTAAATGATGCAGTGTGTTTCAGTTGGTTAGTTTTATTCATTAAACACTATAAGGTTGAGGCTCCATTCCAATAGCTTAATATTAACATGCTTTGCACATTGGAAAAGCAGTTTTTATGTGTTTGAGTGTGTTTTTCTCAGTTTTAATAATGTTGTGAAGATGTTGGTTTGAGGACAAGTTGAATCATTTTGGATGTAGTCCTCTTTCATCATACCATCCACTTTGTGCAATGCACCACAAATGTCCTGAAAGTGTGATGCTTACGCCACTGTGCACAGCAGTTATTACTTCCTTGTCTGACACTAAAACATGTCTCCAGAAAACATTAAGTTTTTATTAAAATTCAAAGGTGTTAGAAAACAAAGCAGAGGCTACTTTCCTCTGTGGCATACTTTCAGTCCATGTTTCTGTAAAACGGGCTTTACTGTGAACAGCAACATGGGTGCTGCAAGATCTTCATATTATGAGCATATTCAGCTTTAGTGGTTCCTGGGTGTTCTTGAACAGCTACCAAACATCCTTTCATTTACAGCTAAATTTGTTCAGATGGCTGAAACTGATCTCGTTATGGAATAGATAAAGAAGTCTTAAATGAATACGAGATTCATGTCCCTGACTGTAGATTTCATCACTCTGGTTTTCTAGGAACAAAATGAAGTGTAGCTAGAGTTGAGCCAAAGGTGGAGATTAAAAATGGATGTGGTCAGACTCAGTACTCCAGAATAGACGATCAAGATTGGGAAACATGCAATTGGTTTTGGGTTCCTACTCCAGCATCATTTATTTTTATGGCTTTCTAACTCCCCATTACCTAGCATTGTACATTAACATAAATCAATTCAGAGGAAGTAGTTACTGAAACCTTTCCCAGAAAAATCATTAGTTCTCTTTAAGCATCACCCAGAGCCTCCAGAAACGTCTTCCATGAAAGTAAATGCTGGTATTACCCAACTCACATTGTTTGAGGAATAAGACAATGAAAACAGTTTTATTGAAGAATGTTTCCCATTTCATATTGACAATGTATTTTGTAAAGAAAAAAATAATAGCTCTGTATGTCTAAACGTTATGTAAAAAAAATATGAGTTTTAATCCATGTCTAAGGATTTTGTACCTCCTGCTTACCTGGCATATGATATATCAACATATTTACACATAAGCACATTCTAACCCTCACCAAAACATTCCTTCTTACTTCACACTTGCAGCTATATTTGTTCCATGACCCTCTAACCTATCTTTTGTTCTGTCTCTAGTTCTGTGTCTTTGTTCTCAGCGTCATGTTGTGAGGTTATGAGGTTATGAGTTCTGGGTTTCTGGATGCTTGCCTCAACTGTATCTTGTGTCATCTATCTTTATTTAGTCTCTTTATCATCCTGATACATCACTCTGTAGTGTTATTGATCTTTTTTTTTTCCTTCAGAGGTTTATTTTCTTTGGAGGTGAGGTGTGTCTTTTCCGGGTTTTTTTTTTTTCCCTCTGGCTTTCCAGTCTTCTTGCATAAGGTGTGACCATTAGATTCGTTTGTAGCATCTACCTCCTGCAGCTGCACACAAACTGTAGCTCATACATTAATACATACCCGATATTTCCTGAGGTTTACTTTAAATCTGATGCAAGTGGAACCAACATCACTGTCTGTTAACCTCCTAGTTCTCTGCACATGTACATATTTTTATATGCAATACTTTGAAAACCTGTGAAATGACAGACATGCAGACAGGACTTGTGAAACGTCGATTGTTGTGATATATTTGTTGTGGCGTTGTGTGTTGTTGGTACCAAGTTACTAACCAATATCAGCCCAATCAAAAACTGTTATGGACATATTTTGTCGTTTTACAACCACAAACCTAAATATTTAACGTTGTGATTTTATGAGGTAGACCAACAAAAAGTAACACAATCGTGAAGGAAAACTACATTTTTTGCAAATAAATAATCTGAAACATATAGTTTGTGTGTTTGTATTTAACCCCCCCCCCCCCCCCCCCTTTTCTTTGTAGTTTGCTAGAGAACATTAGTATACAAACCACACCATATAAAACCGCAGGCAGCTCAGGAATAATGCTTTGGAGATGTTTAAAGGTGCATAGCCATGTTATTCAACTTTTTTATTTGAAATATATGTCAGTAGCTCACTCTGGTTGCATACAAAGTTTTTTATAAATGATTACCACGTCCTGCTGAAGAAAGGTCCAAGATCTAGTGGAAAGAAAACACAAAAATATATGATTCCAAGAGGGAAAAGACAGGAATGTCGCTGGGAATACAGTATGATTGTTGGTGTTCACTGAAGCGGACGCCAAACCTGTCGAATGCTCAGTGGCAGAGTGCTCAGTGCACTCTGCCGTGACTGATTGACGTGAGTAAATGTTCTGATATGAGGCTCTTAAAGCTGCTGTAGATCACTGTATTTAATTAATAACAGCAAAGCATGGCAGAGGGTCAGTCTCGGTCTGGCATTATTTAATTTAATTTATTAATTAAGCAAACCAGCATTACGACAGATCTGCAATACTGTCGGTAGATGGCGCCATGTAGGGGTGGGCGATATGAAGAAAATCTAATATCCCGATATCTTTGGGCTATATCACGATACATGATATATATCGCGATATGTTCAAATAACCTTGAATAACAAATGTTTTTAGCCAAATAGTGCCTAAAGTTGCACTGGTATATCTCATATTAACATGTCAATTTTTTTTGTTTGAAAAATTGATTGCAAAATAAAAATGAATTTAAAATGTTTTATTTTAGCCATTTTTTTTCCACCACAGCTGCACATAGAAGCTTTTCACAAATTACAATATTGTCACATTAAAGCTCTTTCATGGTCAACACAGGACCTTAAAAAACAGAACATCCCAGCAGCCAAAAGGAACACCAAGGAAAAATCTGACACAAAATACACCTGAAATAAAAGGTATCATAAAAATGTGACAATCCCAAAAACAAAAGCTTGTATTGTGACAATAAAATCAACTGACCAGTCGCAGCTACATATTCAGAGCATCTCAAAAATATTTTCGTTGCTCTTTAGGTGCTGGGAAATTTTAAACAAACGTTTTTTTCTGTCATATGGGATTTAGCAAAAGAAGACGCCAGTTTCAACAGTTTTATGGCTGGTTTAATTAAAGTTTCCTTCGGTGTGTGTGTGTGTGTGTGTGTGGGGAGAGTCTTCATTTTGCACTGGATGACGTTTTAGGTGGAACAAATTTGTGCTACTGCTACCTTTTGTGGTAATGGTGTTACGGCATGTTTTGCAAATTACCGCGTTTTGTTCGACATCCTTCCACTGCCTGAAAAGCTCGCTGTCGCCATAGTTCTCGCTGTCTCGTCAACGTTAAGTAAGCGCACGGGTTCGTTGTTGTGTGCGCGCCAGAGCGCTCTCTGGTTTGGAGGAGGAGCGAGTGATGCGTTCACAGCATGTGGGAAAAACTAAACTCACAGTGAATTAAATACAGCACCTCAATCTTGCCATGAAAATGTACGCGCGATGGTCGCGATAAAGTCATTTTAACCATTGCGCGGAGGAAAACCTGAGATACATCGAGTATACTCGATATATCGCCCACCCCTAGCGCCATGTCTGTTTATATCTGCTCATCACTGGGGCTATATTTATCCACAAAAAGGACTATCAAAATATTATCAGGATGAAGTTTTGGTGTATACAACCTTATTTTATCATGATCAAATGTTTTTGGTCTTTTTTATAAGCATATTACGTGGCTATATACCTTTAAATCAGAATTAGGTTGTAAAACAATACGCTTTGAACATCTTACTGAGTCCAGTATCTGAAAATGGTAAGAATATGGCAGAAACCTAACAAGACTTGGCTGTCGATCTAAGCTGACAGGCCCAAGAGAGCCATGGCAACTTTGGAGTGTCTGCAGGGATCGACAGCTCAGGTGGGCGAATCTGTTGAGAGGTCAACTACTAATTGTCCACTGCAAAAATACAGTGATAACAAATGCAGATGTTTAAATACAGCGATAATAAATCTGATTAACATTTTGATACAAGCTGTATGAGGGTGCAATGTAAAAGATGGAGGTTCACTGCTTAGGTTAAAATTTCGGCAGCACAGTGCACCATAACATAAAGTCAGAGCTAAAAGAGAATGCTTTAAATTAATACACAATCCTATGTTAAAATGATGGCCCTGTCAGAGTCCCGACCTAAATTACAGCTAATATATCATAATCCACATAAAATCTGTCAGAGCATAATGACTTTTTGCGAAGAAGAATGAACAAAATAATGTCAGTCTCTATATGTGTGGTAGAAACGTCCCATAAAAGAAAACATAGCTCTTGAGCGCTGAATAGAAATCCACATCCTAATTTTCAGATGATTATCTGCAAAAAAGAAAGTCATACAAGGTTTGAAAACCTTGTATGATTTCATTTTCTGTCTACTTCTCAATTATGCAAAGTAGTGCATAATTGTTAAGTGCTCTGTTACATAAAATTTCAAAAGAACACATTTAAGTTTGTAGGTGTAATATAACAAAAAGTGGAACTTTTCAGTGGGTACCAACACTTGCAATAGTTTCAGCATATGAAAATGTGTTTAAGTTAGTAAACAACACTTTTATCAAGTAGAACTTGCATTTCTGGTGAGGTTGGCTGCAGTTTGCCCATTCGATTTTTATGTTTTAAAACAAGTTGTCCCTGCGCAGTAAGGGTTACATTTTGTATCACTGGCTCTGTAGGTTCACATGAGACCTACTCTGATCCATCAATAAATGATTGCTCTGTTTTGAAATTTTATGTCATGAAATGTCGCGTCTTTAGTCCCATGCTGTTTTAGCATCATCGCCTCTAATCTTGTTTAACTTCCCAGGACAGAGTTACGAACAGGCTGCCAGTTGGTTCTCACCACTGAGACCCCCCGCTGCCTGTGCATCGCAAGGCTTACCTCGGGCAATGCACGACGGGCTCCTCTGTTATAGGCGTATCATCAAGTTTGCATGAGCCTGTCTTTGTAAAAACTAGGTCACGGCTGCCATCAGAGAATTAGGAGGGGAAAGCGGCGCCTTGGTTTAGATCCTCTGAATGCAGCAATGATGCTACGAGCCCAGCAATGTGACTGACCCAGCTTCTCTCATGCACCCCTCCACCACCACCAGAACTTCCACTGCTGCATCTGCAGGCAGCCGAGGCACTGTCAAAGATGCATACTAATGAAGCCCTTTTTCGCCGCCTTAACAATCAAAAGATGCATTGATGATCAGTGGGCAAAAAAACAACAACAAACAAACTCGAGCCTCTGCTGTTTCCGCTAAGACGAGAGGAGACCTTCAAAGCCTTGCGGCAGCATTCCAGCAGCTTTCTGTTGACATTCAGCTGAGCCTCTGCTTCTATGCAGCAGCTCATGAGTCAGTGTTGCTACAGTGTGCAACAGTTTATCAGATCAAATTTCCAGGGTTCCTATGCAGTCTTATAAAAGTATGAAAAGTATGGGATTTTCTTTTATCATTTTCAAGTTCCCTTTTTGACAAAAATGTAATACATAATAAACGAAGGGTTTATACATTGGTTCATATTTAAATGGCACATGTTATCCTTAATATGCCCTCTCACAACTTGATCCTAATATTTTAACCATCAGTTTTTTTGATTTAGTTTTTTTTGCAAAAATCCAAGAAAGATCTTTTCACTACATTTTCGGGCTCCAGAGAACATAGCTCAAGGTATAACTGGACCTGTAATTTTGTCTCAACAGAGGTCAAAAATAATTAATTCTGGTATTTTTTTCAACTCCTCAACAGAGTAAAAGTACCCATACTCCCAAACTGTGCTTTTAAAAATCTCCATTTAGTGTAGGAGACTCAAACCTTTATTTACAAGTCCTTAAAAGGTCCTGAAACAGTTATTGTCCTGAGAATATAACTGTTTCATTTTTGTCCAAATGGCAAAAAGCTGTGAAATTAACCAAGATCACCCTGGAAGCCAGTTCCAGAATTTTGGTACATTATATGCAGGATCTAGAGAAAGTAAAACTTGATTAATATACTGCCATTTATGGTTAATCTTTGTAGTCAACATGTTGAATGGTTTTAAAAATTTCAGGAGAAATCTAGACGTTTAATGCACTCCATACACAGGGAGCGATATCGCACCCTCTCTATTCATTTCCTATGGAACTTATGCGATGAGACAACAATCACTTGTCCTCCTTTAGCCAATGACTGGCGAAATCTGTACGTGTGAAATAATTGAACTTTATTGATCTCACAATGGAGAAATTCACTTCTGCATCTTAACCCATCCCCTTGGGGAGCAGTGGGCTGCCACTGTGCGGTGCCTGGGGAGCAATCGGGGGTTAAGGGTCTAGCTCAGGGATCCAGAATGGCAGCTTGTGGGAGTTGAACTCAGAACCTCTGGGACCGAAGCTCTGTGCTCTAACCACTAGGCCACCACTCCCCCTAAATCAGCTTGAGCATGTAGACTTGCGCACGCGGGCTTGCGACATGACACAAGAAAGTTCAACTTTTGTTGACTGTAGTTCCAAGCGTTGCTTGGGGCCATTTACAGCCATTATCTACACTACAGCCATTTATCTAGATCAGCCGGGAGGTCGGCCATCAAATGACGATATTCACCAGGATGATTCCTCGTCTGCGATATAGGATGAACCCGGTTGTTTTGTTCTTTTGTGGAGTAGACATAAATGCAAGATTTTATTAAATTCCCTGACTCTTCATCCTTGTCGGTCACGGACTGCTTTGAAAATATCAAAAGCCATCCAATTTCTTAACCAATCAAAATTCTGGGAAACAAGCAATCCAACAGCATGATTAGAAATGCTGCCATCAGTGTCGCGTCCCATGTGATGGCGATGAAAGCCATTAGTCACTGTTGTTTGTTGCTCCCATTATTCTGGAAAAGTGTTTAATTTTTAACTTAAAAATGTGTCACAACTTTTAAACCCTGAATTGAAGCTGTAAAATCTTATATCTGCCCATTTAAGATAGCAGGTGTTGCATTGTGGTATAAAAGGAAAGCCCAGCATTTATTTTACCCCTTTTCATCCTTAATAAATTTACATATATTTTAACCTCCTGGTTTCTGCTTGATTTTAATCTTTTATTCCATCTGCCCTTCAAACGTATCAACTTGTATGCAAAGGATTTGTCACTTTCACACCTAATCAGGTAAAGTAAGCCCTACTGTAGCCTTATTACAATCTCTAGGCTTAGCAAATCCACACAGAAAGCAGAATTATAGCTAATTCCCTTTGCTAAATGATGCTGACGGATGATTCATAGAGTGTGATTGTGGTAGCTTTAAAACTCTCTTTCCTACTCTTGATTTCTCCTCCTTCCTTTCTTCCTCACAGCTTTCTCCCTCTCTCTTTCTGTCTCACAAACACACTATTAATTTCCTTGTGGATAACCTCCTACCCAGGTGAGGATGCATGTTTGACTCTTGCAGCATCCACCACTGTGTGTCCACTCCCAGGACAGAAAAAAAAAATAATCCCTATCTTTAACAAGGCCCCTGCTTATTATTCATGTGGGATGTTTAGCTTTTCAAAAAGCATTCATCATCTTGTATTATCAAGTAGGATGAGTCACCCCCACTGTCCTCCATGTCAGCGATGACTGCCGAAGCTGTGTGAATAATGCAGCTGTCAAGGCTCTCATTGAGCCTCACCCATGTTGTTTTATACCTGCCGCAGGTTTGACAGAAGCTGCGCAGAGACAGTTCCCAACTGAATCCTTTCTCTGTTAGATATTTTCAAATCAAAAAGTCATTTGTCATTTAACAGTTTATAATACTCTCACCTTGTAGCATAACTTTATGGGGACTGGTGGTGATATTGTTATGGTTGATCAGCGTAATTCCTTTTGAAATAATCTGCCATTGTTGTTCCGCTGGACTTGCGCGTGCGTGCATGGTCGTTTGTCCTGGGTGTCTGTGTTGCCCTGTGATGGACTTACGACCAGTGCAGGGTGCTCCCTGTCTCTCGCCCATTTACCAGTGGAGATAAGCACCAGCCTTCTCACGGCCCTGCACAGATAAGCTGTTATAGATAATGGATGGATGGATGGATGGATGGTTGTTCACCTGATCACTGCTCTCATTGCTGACTGATCTTTGCAGAGTGACTGACTTGGTCACTACAGCACTCCTGATACTAGGAGATACTGTTTTTTCCTCAATGTCTTACCAACTTTATGGCAAACATCTTCAGTGGCTGCCCTCCAGGATGTATTCAGCTACCTAAAAGCCAGCTACCACCTTAAAGGGGTGGTCATGTATGTTGACCATAAAAAGAAACCATCCATTTATCTTCAAATAGAAAAATATGCACCAAGCATTCATCGAGATAGTGTTCACTTGTCCTTTTGGAGCCTGAAAAGAACTTTGCATCAGCAGACATAAACATTGTTGTGCCACAGAACTATCAAAATGCAAGATGGTGACAATTGACACAGCTACTGTAAGAACTAGTAGACTGACCGCCAATGCCTCGCAGTAACGTGACAGCTCACCATGGTCGAACACCAACCCAATCTACAGGGTTAGGGCTACTTAACCTCTGTCTTTCGTACCTTCGCTGGACGTTGCTGACTCGTTCGGCTCCATTGCTTCTCTTTGTTTACTCATTATGGGCGTGCACAACATCCTACTTCCATTCACGTCGTCTTGTTATTTTAAATACACACAAAAACGTTTTTTTCCTAACAAACAGAGCAAAAGCATAATATAAAACACTGAAATAAAATAGAATAAGCCAACAGGGCCCAATATCTTAATCATATCACTTTTGCATGCAACCAGATTGAGCTGTTGGCATAGAGGTTTGTAAAGCCAGAGTACATGACTAGGCCCCTTTAACTTTATGCAGATCAGGTTTGTTTTCATCTTAAAGACTTGAAATCAGGTCAGATGACTTTCTTTGCCGAAGCCCTTTTTCTTGCAAACCGTTTGATCATATTTGGGAAAACAGCTTGGAGTTTGGATCACTATGGCTTTGAGCCCCCAACCCCACCCACCCCACCACCACCACCAATCCATATTGCACCAGAGTGGGGAAGTTTGGCAGAAACTCAAGGGGTGGAACAGAACTCTATGGTGATAGGTTGGCAGGGAAAACAGCCGTCGTTATGTGGATGCTCATGGCATAGGTTGTAACCCCTAGTCAAGACTGGGCTCACCCTCAGGAGAAGGAGCTACACTATTCAGGAGTATCTTCTCTAATACTAAATGATGCCTGGTGAGATGGTGAGGGCATAAAAACTAGGTATTCAAGGTTTCAAGTGGTCCTTCAGGGTAGAGAATTCCGACATTTCCTACCAAGGGAGAGGCTAGACCTCACAGTTGTCTTGAAAACACATCACCGTCTGAAAGGAGAAGGGAGAATTTAGAGGTTCCTGGTTTAACTGCTGCTTCTGCAACCTAGCTCCAGACTTGAATTAGAAGGTAGATGAATGAAAGAATAGATATTTGATGTATCAGATGTACAATTCTCAAACCATACAATATTCTGAAATTACAGTGTTTATATGTGGCTTTGTGGGTAAATTGAGCCTTTAGTTTTTGATGCTTTTGAAGTTACAGAAGAAAATATAATTTGCTTTAGGCGGTGTTGACAAATATGTGAAAGCACAGTGGGCAGCTCTGTTTCTATTTTCTGCTAAGGCCTTCTAAATGCATAAACCCACTTTTGCATTTTCATTATAATAAAAATTGTAAGGTTTCAGGAAAGGAAACACAATAGATTGAGCAATGCATCTTTATCAAAGAATATTTGTAAATTTAAATGATGTTTGAGAACAAGCTTTGACAGAGCTATGATGGGCTTGTCTGTCAGTTTGAGCGACAGGTAGAAAGTTTACCACAACCTCTGTTTTTTTAGCACTACTCTCTCTCTCTCTCTCTCTCTCTCTCTCTCTCTCTCTCGGCAAAGGTCATTCAAGTGTATTTTATTGTATTTATTATTTCTGCTTCCAAAACAAATTACTTTATTATTTCTGCGCTCCTTTCATTTATCTGCAGTGGGGAGCTATTTGTACCTGCCTGCATTCGATTCTCTCTTCATCTTGTCTGTGAACTTCTGTTCAGTGTCACTTGGAGGCTGAACTTGGAATATAATGGTTTATATGACCCTTTTCTCTTATTTTTAAGTCTACTGCTTTTCACTGTCCTTTAAATGGGAGAAAAGGGCTTTCCTTTCTTATTTTGAAAGGGTTACTTGTGTTTTCTGTTGCTGGACAAAAGCAAAGCAGATTACAATCAGAATCCTTCCATTTCATGTCTGTGTCTGTTTATCTGTTTCCTTTCCATGCAAATAAGTGAGACACTGATGCTTAGGTGGCAAGGACTTGTCACAAATTGAAAGCTGTGCAGCTGTAGCTCTAATGCCCTGACCGCCAGCTTCATCAGCAGTGAGAGAAGGAGAGAGCTGAACAAATGCACCTTATTTTCCTGAAAGCAGCACAGTTCATCTGGCGCTGCGGAACGGCCCTGAGAACCACAGCGGTCTCTATTTATCGATTACCAAGCATGGCTTGATATCTGTGTTCTCTCAATTCTGTCGAGTATCTGTGCATACAGCACTACATCAAAACATTATGGAGCTATCAGGCTATTCTGCCATAGTCAATGACTGTTCTCTCAGAGCTGAGGACCAGCAGCAGGATTTTTTTATTCTCAGACCTGTCAAGGCTTTGTGTGCAGGCAGATGAGAATATATTAAAAGTAAATGGTCCACTGGGACTGGTAACTCTTCCTGCTTGCTCTCTGTTGCTGCGGTGACCTTGCTACTCTAATCGGAGTATCACGGTCACTCTCCATCCTTCCTCTTCAACTGGAAAACCTGTTGTTTTACAAAGTGCCTGACACCCCACTCCCTTAGTGCTAAATCACATCTTCCTCACTCTATGATGCTCTCTGCTTTAGGCTTAGAAGACACTAAAACTTTGTTTTTCAGATTCCATATTTCTCTAGTGTATTTTTTCCCCACACTTGTAATCTTCAGACAGACCAAGGCTAATGTTCCCTCAATTTTTCAGTCTCAATGCTAAGCTAAGTTAGGAGGCTGCTAGCAATTTATCTAAAACTATTTTTTTTAAGTGTTATTGATCTTCTGATCTCAGCCCTGCCAAATAAACATGTATGCTTTTTTTACTGCTAGAAAGGAAATGCTACATTTGGGTAAACTGTAGCTATCTGCAACAAGTTGCTCGTAGGTATGAGTATGCACATCCATAGTTTGTCTGTGTATTGCCCTGTCTTGCAATGGGTAATACCCCATCTCTCACACGCTGACCGTGCAACCTTGCAAACACCACATCCATCTCTCTATTCTGTCTCTAATTATTTTCACCTTTTTTTTCTTTGTTTGTATTAACCCAACTGTACCCACATTCACACATGCCTAAAGATATTACAAAAATCCAATAAGGTTTCTTATTTTAATGCTTTTATCATTAAAATAGATTGTACAGACATGATTCTTAGTACAACCCATTGACAAATCAAATCAAGCTGTTGGTTTATTAGTTTGCTTTAAAAAGATTTGTTTGTGAATTATGCTCTTCCAGCCTATTTTAATTTAAAGGAGCAATAAGAAAAATATTTACTGTTAAATCAACCTAAATCATTCTCATTTGTCATCTGGGATGGAAGTAACTTCCCTATAAACAATCGGCTCTCTCCATCAACAATGTCTTAGTCATGCTTTTCTCCTTTAAAACCTAGAGGTACGGTTCAGAACTACTCCGGTTCAGAGTGTAACCCTTCCTGGTGTTTACTTCCTGGTTCCTGAGCCAATCATATAAGAGTTTCCAGAGTTACCAACACAGAGCGCAGCATTTGGTATTTTATCTTGGCAAAAGAGCAGCAGCCTTCTAACATGGAAGCCAGTAAGAGAAGCGGACCAGAAATAGAACAGAATACAACATCATATACCTGTCCTGTGGAAGTAAAAATTCACAACAGCGACACACTGTTTAAACATTGCATATAAGATTGTGATTGGCAGGCTGATGTACCGATTTGAGCCACAAGGTGTTAGTATTACTTATAGCTCCCTTAATGCGGACAATAAACAAATGTATTGGTATTAATCAGTATACCTAAGACTACCTCTGTTAAACTCAAATCTGAGTAAGTTTTAAAGAAATACTCACTCAACTATTATATAATTTTTAATGCTCACCTGGTTTTTCTTAGACAAAAAAAGATAATTAGTTTGTGATTAAGGCATAAGACACAACTGAAATTATATTAAACTAACGATTGCTCTGAGTTTTTTTTTTTTTTACTGACAACCATAGAAAAGATTTCCGTTCGCTGTCAACATGGGAAAGTAATCCCAGCTTGCCTTTCGCTGAGCTAGTTAAAATTGGATACAGACTTAAATTATTGCTTCAACAAGAAACCTCTCTTGGTTACCTAGTACCAGAGGTGGGTAGTAACTAGTTAAATTTACTCAGTTTCATTAGTTGAGTAACTTTTTGAACAAAATTTACTTTTAGGAGTAGTTTTACTGCACTGCACTGTACCTTTTGCTCAACTGGAAAAAGCAGATTACAAATGACCAGGATATTCAGTTCAAGCAGGATTTGTTTCCAAAAGAAAATAATTAGTGTTGTTACAATTTAACCATCATTAATAACATATTTAGAAACTAAAAAATTGAAAACATTTCTAATTTAATTAATCAAAAAAAAAAATGTTTGTCGTTAACTAAAGAAAAGAATACATTTTGTTCTGTCTATTCTCTGCATCTAATCTTCTAAAGGATGCTGAAGACAACTAAAGTATGAAGTAGTTATTGGTAGTCATAGAAATGATCATTTAAAAAACACCTAGATATGAATTTGCTTGATATGGTATAGGCTACCAGATTGTTGGTTCACAGAACATGCTGTATACCAACAATTTCCTGCTTTATAAAGAAAACAATTTCTTTCAATAATGTTCACTCTGGCTGAATTGATGTCTTTGCTGTCATGCTGACAGCAAACGTTCATCCTGCCTCTCCATATCTATTCACTCCTTGAGTGAATAAAAAATCTTTGTTCCATACCTCGTACACATTTCTTCGACCGTACCTCAAATGTGCGTTTTTTTTGTTTTTTTTTCCTTGCGAAGCTAAGCATGTGTGATGCAGCCCTGGGAACACAACTTTCAAGTATCAAGTATGGGACATTTCCATATTATGATTGCACGCATATGGGGACATTTCTGATATAATGAGATGCAGAAAATAGTTAAATGAGTGTTTAAATATTTTAACTAATAAGGATTTGCTTTAGGAAAACAAGAAAATCATGGAAAAATATTTGTTCAACGAGCTGCGTGTGTATACACGAGTCAAGCTAAAAAAAAGTTAAAACAGGGATTTTGTTGTAGATATTAGTATACACCTGGCCCACCCCCTCCTTGACCCTGCAAAGATAATGAATGAATGGAAAGGATGCTGCATTGCTAAAAGCTGTACTGGAGGATGCTTGTATTAGATTATAATATTCAAAGTGTGAATTGCTGCCTGCTTAATTAAGTCGGTCATGATGATTTTTTTTTAGTTAATATTACTTAAATTGCGAGCAACACTTATGTTTGACTAAACGAACAAACTTTTGACCAACTTTGACCTCACGCAGTCACAATTAAATACATAGGAGATTTCAGCAAATTGCATCAGTCTATATTTCATGCACTTTATGAAACTCTTAGGCTGGTGTATAATTTATTAATAACACGAGGCCCCCACATTTTAAGAGTCAATGTCAGTGGAGTCGGCAGAGCTAAACGACTTTACTCTACATTACTAACTGCAGTGGCACCTTAGGGAGCCAGACTGACTTTGTGCTGTAACTCAAGCCCCCTTGTGGAAAAGTTCTTTCATGGGCGCCCGACGGAGAAGCCGGTGGCATGTCAGTCAAGAAAAGTGACTTGAGTTGGCAGCTGTCTAGGTTTGACATTGTGAACTGTGGAGGATTTTTATTTCCACTGGAAGTCATCGCATGTCAAGCATCGCTAATGTGTTTGTTGGTACCAGAAAGATCAACTTGTTCCCCTTCAATGATTTCAGGTGGGAAATTCAGGCAGAATGTCAGCTAAGGAGAGAAATCTGTTATGTTGAAGAAAAATGGTTGGTCTCATCTTTTTTTCTTCAGTGCTCTATATTAGCATAAAGCAACTGTAGCATTGTTTTATGATTTAGCTCCATATTTTGGTTTGTCTAGAAACGCTATTTGTGTGGACCCCAGTGAAGTGGATTTTCTGAAACATCAACTCTAATATGTGTTACACTAAGCAGCATCAGTTAGTGCCAAAATATCTTTATGATTAAATACATGAGTAAAAAAGCTTTCCTGTGTGAAGAAAGATTGATGGACGACATGACCAATCCCATGTGACGTCATCCACCAGAGACGTGTTCAGCAGTGCACATAGAGTTTTGCACTGATTAGCATGAAACAAAGCAAAACCATTGCTGCCATACCTCTGTGCAACTTTTGTGAGGCAGTAATGGTGTATATTTTAGGTGGCTGAACTTTTAAAGTTGATTGTATTATTTCTACAAGTATTAACATGATAAAAAAAAACATGGTAACATGGGTTAAGGTGGAGATCACACAGTGCAGGACATAGCTTTAGATGCAGAAAATATCATGATGTATTATTGTTTATTTTTTGTTTTAAAAAAAAATAATACATTTAAATTTAAATCTAAATTTAAATGCCACCTGCGCAATGCACTGTTTATCCCACTTCCATCAGGGAAACCATTCAGGAACATTAAATCAAAAACTATCAGACTTAAAAACAGCTTCTTTCCCAAAGCTGGAAGGGTTATCGCCCCCTGCTGAAAATCAATAAACCATCAGCCCAGTTCATAATCTGTTGCATGTTACAAACACACTACTGGTTATACAAGATTCTGATGCAATGAGAATAATTTATTATACTTTCACTCACCTGCAAATGTGTACTTGCACACTTCAACCTCTTGGGGAAGAGGTTGAAGTGTGGGGTCAGTTTAGACATCCTTGCAAAGTACACAATTCTGTAACTAAATTTGTAGTCTGCTGTTTATCTTTTGACTTGAAAATGAGTCCATCAGCTGCTAAGGACTGCACACACGTTTAAGCCTTAAGTGCTAACCCCATCAAAAATTGAAAGCTCATGTCCTCTTGTGTCTGCGTGTTATGTGTAATTATCTGCATTCTGAGCCGGTGTCGGCCTCACCTAAAATCCCATTATGGTAACTCATAATGACAATAAAGCTTCTTGATTCTTGATCTGGTAATTTTACTTAACTTTATCATAATTTGATAATTGCATACTTTGGTCTGTATTACACGCTTTATGTCTATAGTAATTTTAGGACTGATTTAAAGACACCTTGCATCTTAGTATTCTTTTCTGTTTGACTTAAGACACTGATTATTTGTGTTTTATTTAAACCATATTGTGCCTTTTTGCTTATCACTTCTGTAGTCAATCTCCACCTGTTTGGAGGCAGTGTAATCGATTTTCAAAAAACAAAACACGGTGACTCAGAGGTAGGCTGAGAGTCTCCTGACATTTGAACCTTGTTTAGCCTTGTCATGCAGCCCTGTTTCCTTCTTGTTCTGCATGTTCTGTAGTGACAGCAAGCTGCCAAGGTTTCATTCCTACAGGTTGGCCAACGAAATATGTCCTTGGGCTTCCCTCTATGGCCGCTCGGATTACAGACCATCATTTTGATAAAATATTAAGTGCGTATAGATGTAAAAAAAAGAAGGGATTTAGGAGAGAGAGAGAGAGAGAGAGAGAGAGAGAGAGAGAGAGAGAGAGAGAGAGAGAGGAGCTGTTAGTAAAATGCAAGAAAACAAATCAAATATGCAACAACCTTGAGCTGTGCCTTCCTCCTGGTCCCATCTCTCTGACTGTAGGTAATTGCTTGACATTGAGGAGCTGTGTGGGATCTGTTGTTTGGGAGGAATGAATGTTATTACATTTCACATCCCAGCCAGGAAACACAAAGTGTAATTTGAGAGAAACTTAACAAGAGCCAGTCTGCAGGCTTCCTTAAAACAGAGAAGCAGATGTTTATTGATTTATGATGAAATGGAAATGTTGAGGTGTCGATTTCTGCACCAGGTAAACCTGCTCTATAGCCCCGCTTCCTAAATTACTTAAAGATGATCTTTCAGCATCCTTATCAAATGTGAACATATCAATTTAATTTCAATATACTGTTCTATTCTGTGTTGCATTGTGTTCCTCAACACGCATACTGTAGCCATTGTTAGTACTTCTATGTCAGACACTAGATTTCTAACCTGGTGAAATGAGATAAGGTACTCTTTGAAATCTATTTTAAAGGATAAGAATGTAAATGGGGTTACTGTAGCTCAGTGGGTAGTGTAGTGTTGCATGCAATCAGAAGGTTGTGGGTTTAATTCCAGATCTTACTAGAATGTATGACTAGAAAAGTGTTTATCATAAATTTGCTATTCTTATGAAATCAGACCAGAAAAGGTTAAGTACGAGGACATCATGCAGAAGCACTTCAGAAATGACTGATGATGAGTGACTTCAAAGTTGAAGCAGGAAATAACTTTGGTTTTGCAATGAAATCATTTTCTGTTTTATCATCCATTTTAGGTCTCTAATTTACTAAATTACTAAATTTCTATATATAAAACATAGGAAACCAGAAATATGGATGATAACTTAGAGCGCCTTGCAAAGTGATTAAACATTTTAACATTTTTACAAATTTCTGTGAATTTCATTCAGGGTTTCTATGGTAAAACACCACAAAGTAAATCATCATTGGGAAGGAAATTTCAAATTTTCTTAGATTTTGTTGTACAACCAACAGAACCTGAAAAGTGTAGTGTGCATTAAAATTCAGCCCTCTTTACTAAAATACCAAAGAATGAAATCCAATTCAACCAAGTGCCTTCAGAGGTCACCTGAAAACTAAAGGTCCAACTGTCTGTAATGTATTTTCATTATGAATTAGGGTGTTCTATAAATGCCTCTTTTTTTTAGAACACTAGTGAACAAAAAGCATAAAGACCAAAGAACACAGCAGACAAGTCAAACGTTGAAGTCTGTTAATCTAAAATAACTTGCAGAAGCTCTGCACATTGAGGATCTTTGGTTTCAATGACCTCCTCCTAATGAATCTTCCTCAGGAAAATAAAATTTGTCATGATCACATTGTTTAGTTTACTCTGGAAATTCTGACATTTCTGATTTTTGTTAGGGGTTTTCATCAAACAAATATGTGTGAAAACAGGACAAAAATAAGTCTTATTCTAAGAGCACTTTATAGGAGTCCTAGTTCTGTATTATGCTCCCCGTTGTTCATTCATTGTTCATTCATTGTACATTATTTTCTCATTTTAACCCCTCTTAAAATGTATTGTCTTTATTTTTCCTCCTTGATAGGTAAAACACAGTTATCTTGAGTGGAAGTATGTGCACTATTGTTGATGCAAAATTAATTTAATGTTTTTTCACAATTTTAATTTCTCCTCTCAAAATCCTGGAGTATTGTTGTTTTCCATGTGGGGGGCACCATGCAGCATTTGTGCTCAGGGCCCCCAAATGGCTAGCACCGCCCTTGATTTTACCGAGGCGTTTGTTCAGCAGCGGGTTCCCTGTTGGATGCGCTAATGCCAGCTGAGACCAATCTCCGTTTTCTTGCGCAGTGAAGGACTGTTCAGAGTTAAAAGACAACTCCGCTCCAGTTCAGGTCCTCTTTGAGCCGTCTTGGACCCAAGTAAACATCACAGCCGTGATCATTTTCCTCCTACCAAGGGTCTATATCCACCTGAACGTACGGCAAGCATTGGTGCGCCAAGGGTATGTGTTGCTTATGATGCAATAAAAATAAATAAATTAACAAATAGACTACAAGCTATAAACTGTGGAGAGGTCGGCGGGTGGCAGGGATGCAGGTAGAAGTCCAGGTATGGGCTGCACGCTAGAAAAAAGTCCCAATGCGCTGACGGGGAAAATTAAAATGACTGCGTACCGGCCCACTTAAAGCACTGTGTTCTCCACAAACTAGTACTTCATGGAAGAGCGACAGTATGAAAGTCATTGTTAAAAGAAAACCACAATACATCTCATTGACATTACAGGGAACACAGCAGACTGCTCTGTAGTCCAAAACTGAACTTTAGGCCTTCACTTCAATTACATTAAAGTTTGTGGCTGTAATGCACCAAAAAAGTTAAATAAGTGTTTTAAATACTTTTGGAAGATACAGAATAAAGTGCATTACATTGAATCACAGTCAACATAGCTGTATCAGTGGCTACGGCATTGGAACTGTAAAGAACTGCTTGGATGAAAAATTTTAGTTGGCTATAAAATGCACATACCATGCATCAAAAGTCTGCTTTCTTGCAATAGCCACTTACAGTAGGTGGACTATCACTGTGTTTCATGGCCATAACTGATAGCGATCTTAATGACCAAGATCAGAAATTTCAGAGCGAGTGGTCAGGAAAATGTTGGTTGACTATTGTTGCAATATCGAACAATAATATGTTTTTCCATCATAATCAATGGAAAAGCTTTGTTATTGTTTCACAAACGTCAATGTGTACAGTATACTGTATGGTTAAACAACAAAAGGGGTCAGGAGAAGGAATAGATTTTTTTTAATTTAGTTTTTAAGATCCCTCACCAGTGTGGATCTGTTGCATGCTTATACAATCCTGATCAAAATGTTAAAAATTGGTTAAAAATGGCAAGAATTAGCATTTTGCACTGCCTATGCAACTCAACAATTCTACCACATGCACTGACTTTGAATGTGGTAGGATTCTTTGCCTTTGCCAGCAGAAGGTCTTACAATACTTGACCGCAAATGAAATGTAATCCAGATGTTTGTGCTGATTTTCACTTACGGTATCAAATGAAAATGTCGCAAGCAGCAGACGAATGTGTTCTCTTTGGCGCTCCCACACTGCAGACCAACCTGCCAGAGACACATCCCTGTGTTCTCATACTGTAGTCCAGTGAGGTAATCCAGTATCCACTGCAACAGGTGGTGGTCCACTCCGGATCAGGACCTTAGAAGATTGTCCTTTAATGGATGGCGAGCTACTGCCCAATATAACCAAACCTAATCTGGTTGCTCACAGGGCAGTACAAGCCGCACTGCTTGGATAAATCATGGGAAAGGTTTTACACTTACCTTCCATTCACAGACTGGCAGACAACTAGAGAAGCCAGACTATTAAAGACCCCGGTTCACCAAAATCTTTTTAGTGTAAGACAAAGTGTGCATATTCTATTTACTATCAGAATTAGAAAATATATAAGGGGGCATGAAGTATGTCGATTACAAGGCAAAACCAAGAAATGCAGAGGAATCATGGAATCTGGCGTTGTTGTCTTAGACTTGAATACCTATTCAAAGGCACCAGAAGCTCATCGACTCCATGTAACACACATGTGAAGCAGACCTCATCAACAATGGTTTTATATATTATATTTTATTATGAAGATAACTGACCCTTTAAAGACAGTGTCTGATCCTTAATTTTGTTAAGATGACAGCTTTGTATTTATTTGAGGCCCCTCCCATATCCCTGTATTTTACTCCATGTGAAACAGCACACATTCAGCGCCCGACACCTCTGTTACCCACTGTCTGCATTCCTGCAAAAATAGTTTTGTTAATTTAACACCTGGCTAAATATCACCCTGGCTAAATCTAATTCCAGCTGTGAGCTCGGCTCCTTTGCTGCAGGTGTGAATTTCTCCTGTCAGAGTTCTTCGTCAACATGAAAATGCTAATTTACCCGGAGCTCTAATTAACACGGAGACTCAGATGGGGGAGGTGTCACACACATGATTCAGCTTAACCTTTTGCTTTGATTTCCCCAAAGCTTGATTTCTGATATTTGCAGGTAAACAACTCTGTTTGCCCCTGGGCCTCATTTCTATGTGATTCAAGTTAAAATACTTTTGTAGATCCTTGTTAGAGTTCTGTGTGGTTAAAGTAATACTGTGACTTCCCAGGCTTGTGCTAAATAACGTATTAATCAAACTTTGGGATCAAGCGATGATAGCGTTTTTTTTCTTCCCAATTTTGCAATTAATATGGATTGTCACAGATTCTTGGATTGTATGATACTGACCGTTGAATGCTGGAAGTAACATGTATGTCTCTCTTAATTCATTCTATCATTTTTAATAGCCTATTTCACCACTCTTTTGGTAAGCATTGCACACCATGGACGGATCAGGCTATTAATGCACAGGTTCACTCCTTAAGACAACTTTGATTTGCCTGTAAACCTGAAATGCTATGAAGAGAAATAATCCAGAGTAGTTTGAGAAAACCCAGGCATGGCTGGGGAGAACATGCAAGCTCTACAAACTGAGATTACTGAGATCAGGACCTTCCTGCTCCAAAGAATATGTTACAGAGCCACAAAAAGCTTCTGATTTATCAAACATTCACATTCAAAATTCTGATGAATAGGTTATGGAGATTCCCTTCCCCAAAAAGTATAATCTTCTCAGTTTGATCAGCTTCAATGCTCTGACACGTCCTACTTTACTCACAAACTTGGCTGAAATCCAGGTTCAGTGCATACAAAATTAGATTGTGCTCAGAGGGGAAAAATCATGCACTTGTTAAATTTGGCGCCTTCAAAACCCAAAACCTAACTGCAATGATATTACTCACTAAAGTTTCTTTAAGGCCAAATAGAAGGATATAGTGCAAAAACTGAGTAAATGTCAACAGTGCTGCTATTTTTCCCATGCTTTTGTTTTTCATTTCTGTACCCGAGTCACAAAGCAGATTGCACCAATTACATCAAGATTGAAACACATTCAACAGATCGGAGCAAAATGCGCTTATTTTTGGCATCTTGGTATCTCTTCAACCACTAACACAATCAATGGGATGTAATCTTATTGATTGTGATTTTGACATGAAAAAGGTATTTAGTGTTATATTGTGGGGTGCTAGGGGACAGAGAGAGAGAGTGTGAGTATGCGGACGAAAAGTTTTGGCTGGCTCACTGTGTGTAATGCAGTAGCGCGAGTGGCTCCAATTACAGCTCTTGTTCATAGTTGCTTATTTTGTAACCCCAAATAAGCAAATTCACGGTCAGAATGAGCCCAAAAATCAGCAACCTGTGACTCACGAAATTTACAAGAGACGTCAGAAAAAAGCAAGCCAGAATTTGTTTATCTAAAGCAAACAATAGCCTTACATTGGGTTGCTTACAACGAGAACGACAACAGAGCCACGAGACTGCCACCGGGTCGTGCACTACTTAGTGCTGCTTTAAATTTCAATGCATAGACGATTCCTCTTAACACAGGTTATTTAAGATCTGTTCATTAACTTCTGCATGCGAAGCATCTGATGGAATGTTTCTATGATAAAAGGGTGGCATCCTGTACTAAAGAAACCAGCAACATTATTTTATATACAATTTAGAAATGCAATTCATTTGAAATATGTTTTTAAAAATATCAGACCAAACTCATCTGAGGAAAGAAATAATTCTACAGCGATAAGCGTGTTGGAAAATGGATGGATGGATACACACACACACACACACACACACACACACACACACACACACACACACACACACACACACACACACACACACACACACACACACACACACACACACACACACACACACACTCACACACACACACACTCACACACACAATTTGTGTATGTTGAGAGATGTCAACAAACAATGATTTTTACAGGTCACACAACAAACTTGTAACAGGCGATTGATCATGAAGCAGAAAGCAACCAGCACATTTAAACAGCTCTAAGACCCAACAGAGGAATAAAAAAGGACCTTTAAATGTAATTTTTTCCCATAAACTGTCGACTTGAAGATAGAGACAGACTGTGGTGGAGTGCAGTGAGGTGCATCACAATCTAAATGCAATAATTACAGTTTTCTTTTCTCCTCAGTCGATTGGACTCTGTGGATAAGGAAGGTGGGATGCCTCCACAGCTCTCCTAAAAGTCTAGAACTTATCAAAATGAGACATTTGTTCTTAACACTTATGGGGAAAGTTTTAAAATCCTGAAGGAGGCATTACATTTTACATACAGATTCAAAACTTTCACTGGCAATGAGTGTGGCTTGAATACTAAAATGTTTAGTTCCAAAGTATTCTGATTACATTTGCTTTGGCATTTTCAATAAGTAACAGCTTGTATCTGCTTGAATAAGATGAACTGCAGATAATGTGATTGGCATATTACTTAAACTGAGCATTTAGTACTTTGCAAAAGTTTTCATGTCCTTTGAACTTTTTACATTTTTTCCACATACGATCACAGAATTCAATATATTATATTGATATTTTCTGTGAAAGACCAATACAAAGTGTAACCCACCAGTTAGGGTTCAAGTAGTATTTTTGTTGTTTTCTACGTACTTTTATTGATACTTGGTCTTATTTTGAAAACTGGAAGTTTATTTGGATAACACAGGAAGTGCGGTGCTTAGAACAGTGCATCTAGCTTAACATCGTTAGTTGATTCACGGAGCCGTTCTTTCACCCACGGGTGATAAGAAAAGAGAGGAAAAGAGCGTGGATGAGCACGGAAGGAGCAAGTTAGTGGGTAAATACAACTCCATCCCTTGGTCAGGTCTTTTTTTGATGAGTGCGAGAAAATGGAAGATTCCAGCCCTCGTGTCCAGGAAGGCTGATTTTGTGAACCATTGATGGCGAGCCTCCCAGCTTGAATCCAGAGCCTCCACAACACCATACGGCGGACCACCAATCTGTCTGTGGTATGATCGTGCCAGTCACTTTGACTGACACCACCTAGAGTCTACCTCGAAACGTGCATTTGGATGAACCCCCCTTGATTTTTGACTATTTCCCCCTGACTTTTGACTATTTCCCCCCGACTTTTACGACGGACATTTATTGAACTAAGAGCAATCGCTCTCAGGAAGGAACAAAGGAACCTCATATTCTTCAAGAGACACTTTATTTTCTTAGTTAACGGGCCCACAGGTTACATTGTTATTATTGTTTGTTGTATCATATGTTGCAGTGTTCTTTTTGGCAACTAAAGTATACAATAACTACAACAACCTGTGTGTTGGTTATTGCCCTATCTCTCAGCTTCTACGAACCTAGTCTGTGACGTGTACATACCTTGAAGTGGGTTACAAAAGCAGTGCATTGTTTAAAACCGAGTGGAAAGGATGATTTCAAACCTTTTGTAAATAAGAAAAATCTATGATGTTGCATTATAAAAAACTGCAAACCTACTAAAAATATTCTGACAAGTGAGCATCAATCAGAGAAGCAGACAAAACCCCATGGTAACTCTTGAGGCAACCCTTCCAGAGATCCACAGCTGAGCATTTATGAAAGAGTGGCTATTGTTTAAAGCAAGCCTGAAAATCCCCTATTTGCAGTTCAACGTAAGCCATTTAGATGACACAGCAGTCGTATGGAGGATGGCTACTCTAGTCAGATAAGACCAACATTGACCTTTTTAGTCAATATGCAAAACTTTATGTTTAGAAAAAACAAAAGCCAACGAAAACATGACAAAACCTGCAAACATCATCCACAAGGTGAAACATGATGGTTCCCCACAACAGGATGCTTTTTTTTCAGGCAGGTACAGAGTAAACGGTCAGCGTTAACAGGAAGATAAAAAAATCTGACAAAGGCCTGGGGTGGAGGTTCAACTTCCAGCACCCCAGCAACCCTAAACATACATCCACAACTACAATGGAATGGGTTATAATAAAGCATACCCATGTGATAGAATGTCCCAGTCAAAGTCCAGATCTAAATAACATTGGGAATCTATGGCAAGAGTTGAAAATTGAGGTTTACGGACTTGCATCCTGACATTAGAGAATATGAAAAAGTTCAAGGGGGTGGAATACTTTCGCAAAGTATTGTAAGCATCCTGAAGCAATCGTAGAGTTGATACAGCAGCCAAAAGTCACTTTGGTTTGACAGAAATCAAAATCTTCCGTTTTATTTTCATTGGAAAAAATGTTTTTTAACAGCAACCAACATGATGTATTCCTGAAATATTTTCTTCAAGACACAGAAAACCAGGCACAGCCTATTCAGGGGACATTTTAGATCTAATGGAGATGTAAAGTATTTACAGAGTGGAGTGATTGATAAAGTCCAAAGTATCCATCAAGCTTTACTGCATTTGAAAAGGTCACAAAGTTCTCTTAAAGGTTAGCTCAAAACAATTTACTCCCCAACCCTCAACCTAAAGGTTTCACTCATATTTCAATGCACTTCTGAATTTCAAACTAGTCGACAATGACGTCCTGCCTTTTCCTTTTTTCCTTTCCTGGATTGACTTTAAAAAGTGGATGAACTCTGAGCTCGACTAGTCAAATCAATCTAGTCACGGTGGAAGAACGCAGCGGTTCATTACTGGGAGGGCCGAGGAGCTCTCCAATCAGCTCTCTAATATCACTGTGATCCTCTTCTCTTTTCTTACTTAATTGAATTCTTCAGGCGAGATGCCCCTCCACTGCAGATTTATCATATCCTGAAATTGGAGGAGACTAGCGCCATGAAGGACGTGCGCTGAACATTTAATTCACTCCTCACATAGGCATTTGCTGGGCGCCATCTTTCTCCCGGGACCAGCGTCAGACCACAGTTGGGCTGCTGGCCTTCAGAAAAGTGTCTTTATTCCTTCTTGCCGGAGGTGAGAAAGATCAGCGACAGAAGGTGCTCACAGCCCACATTAAATATGCTGCACATTATGTACAATATGACCAGCATTCTTAACAGATGGCTTCATAATCTATAATCAAAGCCCCTTGAATGCAGCTCAGAGTGCAATATGTCTGCTCTCCAAATCTTTGTCTCCACCTCCTGGCATATTTAGCTTGATATTCCTTTCCTTCTTATTGCAGCAGTAGGTGGGATTTTATTTAAAGCATTAGATAACTGGGTGAATAATTTCTTAAAGCTTCTTCTTTAAAACCCTCCATGAATGTAGGACATGGTTTCTGGCTAAAATGAAGTTACCGTGCAGATAGAAGAGGAACTAGAAGTTTCTGATGGGAAGAAATCTCCAGGCTGTAAATGAAATGACTGATACAGAGAAGTAGCCATCACACTTGTTCGCATGTTAGTCTAACGCAGTAAGGAAGCTATTCCTCATTATTTGGTGCTGTCACACTCCAATTCTTGGCCGTCACCTAGCCCAGTCCATCTATTTTCTCCTGTCTTGCCTCGTACTGTCCTGTTGGGTCCATAATTGTAATCCATCCTATCCTATTTAGTCTGTTCCTATCTTATGTGATGTTCTTTATCTCCTGTCATATTTCCCCTGTCCTGTCAGGTCCCACACTATCTTGTCCTGTCCATCTTATCTTATTTTACCCCCACAGTTTACTGCTTTTCGGCACCATACGCTGCATGCTTTAGAAAAGAAAAACTCGGATCACATTCATTTTAAATCGGCACATTATGCTGACTGCAGCCTGTACAGATGGGTCATTTAAGTAATATTGTGTTATATCACTAATTACTCATGCGTCCAGATGTGATACACTTTGAGCACACTGCACATCTCTTTGCTCAAGGTCTGCCGCATTTGCATGCAGGATGGCACTTTTGGCGGCCATCCAGCGCTATAAGATCACTGATTTGATTAAACATTGTTGTGCTCAGCAGGAGAGCAGAGCGCTAAGAAAAGTTGAGGAAGAACTGCTGACAGCAAGGAAAAAGCCTGATGAATCTTAAGACAGTGAGGATTTGCCCTTTACTGTCTAGGTTTTTTTTTTTTTTTTTTTTTTTTTTTTTTTTTTTTTAGACAGTCTACTATTGCCTGATGAAATATACCTGATAAATTATGGGTTTCAAATTTCCATCATTTTTAAAATGATAGTATAACTAATAAAAATTGACAAAGTCACCAAATTGCTGTTTACAATCCATAAAATAATTTTGTTCAGGAAGGTGTGCAGAAAGGTTGGGGGTATTCTTATCTTGATCTGTTTTCTATCCTACTGCTTACTTTGCAAGTCAGGCCCTGGGTCTTTGCATGACATCAAACCCGGTCTAATGGCCGGGTTTGATGTCACATTTTGGGGAGTAAACGTTCCATTTGCAAGTCGGAGGTATTTGTTAATTGCTGTGCTCAATGACCGGACTAATTACAATAGCAGTACATGCATGGCACCATGTCAGCATTTTGTTCAAATAAACACTGTAGCAACCAGTTCACTAAGTAACGTTGTACAAGATAACATGTCTGGCTTATTTAATGAGCTACAAAATGTGAGAAGTTTCATACTGCATCTCTTACTACCATTAAGATGCAGATTTGCCATAGAATAGCTTTGTGATGAACTTCTAATTTTCTAAGTATTGGCTCCAATAGATATTTCCGGCTTCTGACTCCTGGTTCTAAGTACAAATGTAGTACACCAATAAAACCCTAAACTCACTAGGAAGTAGCTGATGTCAAGCCATTTCTACCTGGTGTATAGAACTACCATAACATGACTAGCATGTTTAATGTAGTGCCACAACAAAAATGCTACCAAATCCTTCAGTTATTTACTTGCATCTATAGAAAGTTAACCTTCATTCTTGACAATTAGGACCAGAGCTGTGACCTAATGAGCAAATACTAATATATACAGGCTTAACTTTACAGGGGTTGGACAATGAAACTGAAACAACTCTCATTTTAGTGTGGGAGGCTTCATGGCTAAATTGGACCAGCCTGGTGGCCAATCTTCATTAATTGCACATTGAACCAATAAGAGCAGAGTGTGAAGGTCCAATTAGCAGGGTAAGAGCACAGTTTTGCTCAAAATATTGCAATGCACACATTATGGGTGACATACCAGAGTTCAAAAGAGGACAAATTGTTGGTGCACGTCTTGCTGGCGCATCTGTGACCAAGACAGCAAGTCTTTGTGATGTATCAAGAGCCACGGTATCCAGGGTAATGTCAGCATACCACCAAGAAGGACGAACCACATCCAACAGGATTAACTGTGGACGCAAGAGGAAGCTGTCTGAAAGGGATGTTCGGGTGCTAACCCGGATTGTACCCAAAAAACATAAAACCACGGCTCCCCAAATCACGGCAGAATTAAATGTGCACCTCAACTCTCCTGTTTCTACCAAAACTGTCCGTCGGGAGCTCCACAGGGTCAATATACACGGCCGGGCTGCTATAGCCAAACCTTTGGTCACTCGTGCCAATGCCAAACGTCGGTTTCAATGGTGTAAGGAGCGCAAATCTTGGGCTGTGGACAATTTGAAACATGTATTGTTCTCTGATGAGTCCACCTTTACTGTTTTCCCCACATCCGGGAGAGTTACGGTGTGGAGAAGCCCCAAAGAAGCGTACCACCCAGACTGTTGCATGCCCAGATTGAAGCATGGGGGTGGCTCAGTGATGGTTTGGGCTGCCATATCATGGCATTCCCTTGGCCCCATACTTGTGCTAGATGGGCGCGTCACTGCCAAGGACTACCGAACCATTCTGGAGGACCATGTGCATCCAATGGTTCAAACATTGTATCCTGAAGGAGGTGCCGTGTATCAGGATGACAATGCACCAATACACACAGCAAGACTGGTGAAAGATTGGTTTGATGAACATGAAAGTGAAGTTGAACATCTCCCATGGCCTGCACAGTCACCAGATCTAAATATTATTGAGCCACTTTGGAGTGTTTTGGAGGAGCGAGTCAGGAAACATTTTCCTCCACCAGCATCACGTCGTGACCTGGCCACTAACCTGCAAGAAGAATGGCTTAAAATCCCTCTGACCACTGTGCAGGACTTGTATATGTCATTCCCAAGACGAATTGACGCTGTATTGGCCGCAAAAGGAGGCCCCACACCATACTAATAAATTATTGTGGTCTAAAACCAGGTGTTTCAGTTTCATTGTCCAACCCCTGTATGTCGTCATGGCATAACTACTCAGGTATACATTTCCTATGCTCTGAAGGAAGTAATGACATATTTTCATTGTTGCTGTCTCTTTATAACTTCAGCACATTAAGCAACACCTGCAAGTAAGAAGTGTGTCACAAGCCACCAGTTGTTAAGGAGTTGTGTTGCTGTGGCGGAAGGCTTGCTGAAGTATTACAGTATGTTAGAAAAAAGTACATACATTGCATGTTTGAAGTATTGGGGAGGTCTCTGCTTAGCCTGTCTCCATTGCATGAGTAAGTAGTAATATTTGTCAAAGTTTTAGACAACCTTTTGACCCACATGCAAATAAACACCCAGAGAGTTTAAACCAATTTTTATTCTTTCTTCAAAGAGAGTTCAGAGGGTGCACAATTGGATCCGTTAGAGGAGAACCACAGCGTGGAAAAATGGGAACTGAAGGTTGCACAGAGATGGTTTAAACAGCTTACTCTTCCAGGATTGGGGGTGTGCTGCGGGGACGTGGATCCTGGATGCTGGTGGAGAGAGGGAATCAGGTGGGGCTGGTGGCTGGAGAGCGAGCAGGCAGATGGCTCTGGAGCTGCAGTAGGCAAGCTTGTTGAAGGGGGATAATGACATCCCCTAGTCTGGTCAGGAACCTAAACCTGGATGTCCAGAGAGAAAGATGAGCTCTTCAATAAGAATAGGCAACCCAAAATTACCCCCTTAAAGAGTAGGCCTCTCAGAGAACCAGAGCTAGAACTATAGTTAGGCTTGACATTACCACAAAGGACAATCACTAGGCAGCTCCTTATAGCCTCTGCTGGTAGATGAGGAAACAGATGCCAGGTGTGTCCCATCAGACCACGCCCTCCAGTCAGGTCCCTTTATATGGAGAAGATCTGAATGAAGCTCAACCCACACACAGGCCGTTTCTCAATATGCGTTCTTGAGCGGTCTCGTGTGCTCGTGACACGTCATCAGCCTCAGCCCGAGCACTGTTCCGATTGCCGAGAACGTCAGAGCGAGAACGCACCACATCCCCGGATGTTGTCCTCGCCCCGCCCTCTTTATCGAGCATGCATCAGAGCAGACTTGTGCGTTCTTCAGACTGACCGCTTTCCCAGAATGCACCGCGGCAAGATCATTTTTAGGCTTTTTAGAAATTAAAAATGTTGTTTTAAAAAATTTGTCAATAAGATTTATTGTGGTGTAGTATATAAATAGTTTTGAATGTTAAAGAAATGCTAAAGAACTGTGCGTCTCATGACATCACAAGTACGCTTCTGTTCCAATACACCATACGTGCTGCGTGCTCGCGTTCTTTTCAAGTCCGATCTTCCTGTGTTCTCGCCAAGACCGGACTTGACGAGAACGCGAGTCCGTACTCGCGTTCTCGTGAATTGAGAAACGGCCACATACAACAGGATCATAAAAGTAATGGTCCATTGATTCAAGATGTGTTTGAAGTATGGGAGATACCAAGAGTATTTGGTGGAGATCATCTGCAAAAGACATTTACACCTGTATGAAACTGATTTTCTCCAGAGCCACTTATTTCTTTTTCATTTGTATGGGACAGAACATCCATACTTGTATCTTTCTGCTCTGCTGTTTCAGTCTTTTCATATTGATTTACCTTCTGAGCCTGATCTGCTTTGACTTCTTAGTATTTCTTCCTGCAAATGTTGTAGAACATTTGGAGCATTTTTATCAGCCTAAATATACAGTTTTAACAGACATCTGAGAGCAAAGAGGTGATCAAAATTCCTGCTTAACACCGAAGAGTTTCCAATAAACTGGGTGCCAATGCAGACCATAACAACACACTGTTAGATATCATGCAAATCTCCCCACTATAACGTTACCACATAATTGCTTTACCTTTGACATTACCTCTGCCAGTGCTGAACCTGAGCATTGTTTAAACATGGTCTACACTGATCTTAAACTCAATTAGTGCTGCTTGAAGGTCTTTCTTAGCACAAAAAGTTTTTTAGATTCCAATGATGGGGTGCTACAAGGGCAGTGCTGCACTTAAAAATGTCCTTCATATAAGAACGAGGACATGCAGTGATGTTGGCTATTTATTGTCAGTTTTAATGCTGTGTTTTTTTTCCATCTTAGAGAAAGGTTGGCGGAGTTAATAGCCCCAGTGGCTGATGTGCAGATCCATTGCCATCTGAGCTCCAGCTAAATAATTCCAGTGTGAAGCTGAATCTGGAGAGGATCATAGCCCAATGACACTTGGCAAAATGACTCGCTAATTATAGTCATTTTCATTTTGGGCAGAAAAACTTGAGCTTAGTCATGTGCGAAGTGTTGATACCTTTCAGAGCATGGACCAGTGCTCCCGCGACGTTTAGCCCTGCCAAATCCCCGCTGCTGATTGGCTGAGCCTTGTGCAAGCAGTGACACTCAGAGGCTTAGGTAGTCTTCACCCAGGGCTGGATTGGCAAACCAGTGACACAGAACAGTCTGGGGGCAGCCGTGGAACGGCATTCTGGCTGGGAATATTAGCGGCGTTAAAACACTCTGAGCTGATGGCTCTGGCGTGACTCCAGCTCACATACACAGAATAAGTGAACTGAAGGGTAAACTGGCTGACAGTTATTTCCACCCAATACAGAGCATGCTCTTAGTGTTCAGTTTAACAAGCAAAATAAAAAAAAATCAATCTCCAGAGTCTATCATAAATCTCTAACAATCCATTTCACATTTCATGTATTTTGCTCAGTAGAAAGAAAACCGTGTAACAAATGCTGATGCTTTAGTAAACATGTGAGAATCAAATTATGATCGGAGTCAGGAATACAATATATGTAGCCTTCTTTTAGAAAGCAAGAGCTAACAATGGTGTAATATGCCTACCATTTTATAGACAAATGTAAAAAGAGTGCTGTGGCTGCCCCATGTTGTCTTCTGTACAAATGTTTTGCTCAGTTTAGCAAAGGTAATGAAGAAACATTCACCTGGCTTTTACAGCCATTTCTGTGCAGTAATAAGTAGACCCACAGAGACCAGTACTTAGTAGATCCACTTGCTTGTCTAAAAGAGTCCCTAAAAGGCTATTTCCAGGAATGTTTTGATTACAAAAGCAATAAGTCAATATTATACTTGCTATTTTTTAATTTGCTTTGAAGTCCCTTGATTGACCCCTCTGTTCATCCTACTTCTCTTCTTGTCTCAACTGGTACTTCCCTATGGATTTTCTCTTATAGTTGCTGTAGGCAAACTGGGCGGCATATATACTGCTGAGTCAATTATTTATTGGCCAGATAATCATTTTTAACATAAATGCAATATGGTCATAACGTCATTGAGATAAATTGACTTATCTTGTAGTGATTTCATATTTTTTTAAATTTAGACTTTGTAGAACACTGGGCACAATTGTTTCTTGATGTAGTTCCTGCCAAATGACTGCTAGTAGAACAGTTCATGCAACTCTAGTTGTTATTGTCCATTCTTTTAAAAAACTGTGAAGGTAATTACACTGATAAATGGATAAAACATAGAAATGTCACAGTTTTAAGACCTTCATTTATTAGGTCCCCATAGGGGATTCAGTGAGTAGTAGCAGCAACCATCACCCAAGTAATTACACAGCTGTAAGCAATCTTTGTGTCAAACTAATTCAAGAGGTATTGACTAAATTTACAAAACACATACCTATACATAGGTAGGGACGGCAGCATTTTAATCCAGCACTTTGGATTTTAATTAATACATTTTAGATTTATGGATATACTTATATCGCAACAGGACATAGGCAGGCGCATATTGAATGGAAATCATTTAAAGGAAATCCACAGGACATGCAGGAGCACAGGATGTCACGGACTACTCAAAAACCAAAAGGACAAAAAAAAATGAACTTAGATACAACTCATATGAAAGGAAACTACATGGAACACAAGTGTGTAGAATTAACAAAACATAAACAGGTGGAGATCATGACATTGCTCCTCCTTCAAGGGCGAATACCCTGACGCCCCCCATGAGTCCAAGAAAAAAAAGACAACGTGAACCAGGTGGGAAAAAGCAGAATAAGAGCAAGAAAAACAAACCCCCAAAATTCAGGCAGGTGACCTGGAGGTCATCCTGATAATCCCCAGAGTTCAGGCGGGACACCGGGAGGCGGGCAGTGGCGATGCAGGAATCCACAGAGAACCATCTTAAGAGGTTGGTTGAGAACCTAGGGAGAGGAAATGAGGCAGCTCTCAAGTTGTATGATAAGTTCGGATTGAGATGGTCAAGGTTCCTTTGGGGGAGAAATGTCAAAACACTAGTTTACAAGGAGAACATAAAGATTAGGAATATAAATTGCAAAGCCAAAAAAGGTTACAATTTGAAGTAACCAGAAATAAAAGGCCAAAACTGAACTCTGTAACAGGTGTCACAGGAGGAAATCAAATAGAACACAATGCAATTTGGACATTGTTTTGTATGCTTGCATAGCAAAAAGGAAAGAAAAAAAAAATATTTTTTTAAAGACACTGGCAACACTAGAGTAAATACCACTGGGATAACTGAAGGAGTCACAAACTGAGCTACGTTACCGGCAACTACCAAAAGCTCCAACAGTTACCCAACACAGTAAGCGTAGGTCACCAAGCAATGAGGATGCATTCAAGATGCATTATACCAGCACCAGTTTGATAGGGTTAACATTGTGAGTTTGTTTGAAGCTGGAAGGTCAGTTGTTCTATTAGCTCGTATTCTGAAGTGTACAGAAGTCACAATAGCAACATGTTTGAACCAGCAGGTACACCATATCCTCCATTAAACTCTGTTCAGTGTTGGCAGAACTGTTTGTGTGCTAAAGACACCCTTTTGTCTTGATACCATTGGACGCCCGACAAGCTCGCTGTAATACCAATGCCAACGCTTAAGCCTTTTGATGACTATTCCAGTGCAAGGTCTTTGCTAATTGAATGATATATATTATCAGTGGTTAGCATGACTCTAGAATTATGTCCAAATGGGACCAAAACATCTGATTGCTTAACTTAGTGTTCAACATTTCTTATGTGACATTATAGTATATTGCATCCTTTTTCTAATAAGTCAAAGTGATAGGCAAATGATGGTTCAGATTGTGATCAGAAGAAGAAAACAAACATTGATTTAAAAAAACAGTGTAGCGATATCTGCTGTTTTCTTCATTGGGACAATTTATCTCAGAGGAACCACAATTTCACAAAACTGCATTGGTTTCCTTGTGAGAAATCCCTTTCATCTTTATTTTCATTTCTGTTCTCCTTCTAATCTGAGTAGTATTAACCTCTTTGAGGCTGGAATTAGAAGCTATATCAAAGGCGGGTGTAAAGCCTAACTAAAACTAACACTATGACTACAGGCACGTTTCTACTGGCATGGTCCAAGCGACTCATGTTCATGGACGGAAACGGGTACATTCATGTTGTAACCTGTTGACTCCATCACGCAACCTGACATATCAAGAACTACTTCCTTTTTGTCATCTAGATAAGAGTCTCATAGGGTTTGTCGAGTTTAAAGTACTCATCTTCATATCCTGGGCTCATTATAACAGTATAAACCAAAATGTAAAGACATGGTTTTCCGTAACAAATTTTACAACCACAAGAAGTATTTTGTCATTTTATTATTGTGAAAACGCAAGATCACATCAGGCCCGAGGAAACATACTAATTCTAATATCTTTGTTTGATTTTACTTCTTTCTTAACTAAGTTATAAAGATTTCTTCCTAGATTCATTGAAAAGTTTCAGAACTCAGCCTCAGGCCCCCAAAGACACGGAGCAGCTTTGGCTTGCATTAATATGAAAATGCCTGGCTGAGGAAACAAAGGTGAAAGACAGTCCACCATACATTCCAGTTGGATTTGTATATTGACATTGTTGGTGAAAGCTGGTAAATAATTGAAATTCTGACCAACAGATGGAAGGTGGATATCATTTCATAGGCTCATACATTAAGAAGGAAGCCGGTGCATCTGTCTGCCTTTGCATGTGATTACATTTGCATAGAGGTAACAGGCGTGGGTTTGTCTCAGTGAGCGAAGCCATAGAGATCGTAATGGTTGATTCCAATTTACAAGCTTTGAATGCCAAATCTCCCTCATGATTGCTTTGGAGGATGACTTATTTTCAGACTCCCGATTGCAGTAAATATTGAGGGGAAATAGCCTCCTTTACTGTCTTCCCTCAGCTTTTATTCCTTGTTGTTTTTTAGCAGTTTCTTCCCTGAAACTGCTATGAAAAACAAAACAAAGAAAAGCAGGTTATCTGATTGATGCTCGGTTGGTGTTTTAATCTAGAGAAGTGCTGTGTCCCCCCCCCCCCCCCCAGAAGTGTTTGGGCTGCAGAGGAGGGCTCCTTTGCCTTTTATGAAAACAGAGAGGGAAGCAGAATGTAGATCAATACACCAGGAACACACCAGAGACATTCTATTTTATTAAACATTTTCCCATTAAGGCTGTGGCTCAAGCATTGTAGATCATTCCAACAAAGTCGTTAATCACTGACAGACAGCAGCATTGGAAACAATGGGCAGAATCAGAGATTAGCAAGAAACAGAAGCTATTTGCTGTTTGTGCTCCTTGGAACCTTATGTATCTTGCTTTCATACAGCACACAGTTCAGCTGAGGGAAGGCTTTAGTCATAGTGTGCCATCAAAATCATATCTTGTTCGATCAAATAGCAGCATACATTGTCATGTCACAGGCAAGACTTTGCACCAGCTACTGCCAAATAACCAATTTCTGTTGTGACCAGCAAAGTGTGAGACTCATATCTTGACATTGCTTTAAGGCCTCTACTGGGGTAATACATATGCTGTAAAAATAAAATAACTTAGTGCGATTTAAGAAAAACCTTACCTTTTAGTACAATTAAGCTTACACCTATTGTATGTTCATATGTTAAGACAGAAAGACGTTGTGATCTTTACCCAGTTCCAATATTAACCATCTAATCAAAATCAATTGTAAAAAAAAACAACACATAGTATATTTAACACTGTTAATTATTTTCACAAAAAAACAAAATAGAGACGCTTGCGAAAAATTAATTATACCCTTTGCATTGTCATCCTTAACGAGCCCCCAATTTTGTTTCCTTAGAACTTCAGAGGGAAAATGGCTGCTAATAAAAGTACTTCATCAGTGTGACTGCTTTTACAGAATCAGGAGATTTGGTACTTTTTTTCTTTAAACCATAACGGTATGTATCAAGACAATGCCAGGAAGGAAAGACATAAGCAATGACCATAGAGGAGCAGTTCTTGCTCCCCATCATTCTGGGAAGGGTTATAACGCCATTTCTAAACAATTTAAACTCCATCATTCCCAAGAGTAGACCAGCCAGCAAATTCAGCCTAAGACTCAGCAATGCTCAGACAGTTTACAACGAAGCCAACAACTCAATTTCAACATCTAAATATCTTATTAACAGTGTTACAAGATGAAATGTATTATTCTATAGTCATAAAAAAACAATCAAGGTCTTCGGAATGGTGACCAGGACTCATTGTCTTTAAAAGGAACATGGCAGTGATCCGTAAGCATTCTGGAACAATGTAGTCTGGACATATGATGCCGTGGTCTCATTTCCTGGTCGTCAGGGCCCAGTGTCCTGCATGTTTCAAGTGTATCTGCTTCAGCACAACTGATTTAAATGATTCCAGCCTCCTCAGCATGCCCTCAAGTGCTGCAAAAGTCTAGTAATCACCCATTCATTTCAGGAGAAAACAGATAGAAAACAGGCACAGTGCGGTGGAGGGTTGATGATGTGGGCTTATTGTGCAGCTGCAGGACGTGAGCACATCACCATCATTATATCATTATCAGGACAGTTATCCTGACCAGATTAGTAAATCCACAAAACAAGGTCTGAAAAAAACATTCTTAGTGGTCCAGTCAATTTTCAGACTGCAACTTGGTTGAAATACTGTGGCAGGCCCCTGTGCATCAAAGGGATGTCCTCAAACCTCAATAAAATGAAATAGACTGAAAGGTTGTAAAGAAGTGGATGAAATTTTGGCAAAAAATATCGAACAGATGAAAAAACAATGCAGAAAGGTTAATGTGGCTAAAGGTAATTCTATAAGCTGCTGAATCACGGTGATTTTCACGCACAGCCCTTCCATTTAAGAGATTAGCCTATTTTTTTATGAAGTTTGTAACCTGGCAGAGATAAGATACACTTTGTTATGTCCTGAGTGATAAAGATAAAAAAAAACTAAAACTGAAAGAGCATGCACAGTTTTTTTTTTTTATTTGTGTGCTGGACATCTAGCCAGAGTGACAGAGTCTAAAAGTCTACCATCTGGAAAATCCTTGCACCTTTTGGCAGGTTTCTCGACATGCCTTTTTTCTATTGGTATGACTTCAGGCTCCGTAATGCCAGATTTCAGCTCTGAAAAGGTTTCCAGTGTGATTCAGGTCAGGACTCAATGCCTGTCGGTTTAAAAAGCAATCGTTTTTCATTTCAGCCATCTCTTTGTGCTGCTGGATGTCAGATTCAGGTTAATGTCTTGCTGAAAGAGTCGCGCTCACCTTAGACTAAGTTTTCTCACAGTTCGTATCACATTGTGACCTAAAAAAACCTTAATTATTTCCTGATTTCATCATTCCTTTAGTTTCAGAAACAGCAGGCAAGCTTTGTAGCAAGATGCCTCCAATGTTAGGTGTTGGGTGTTTTTTTATTCTGTATTTTAGTCACCAGCAAACTAATTAATTCCCAGTATATCAAATGCACATAATAAAAACTGTGGCTTTTTTCATTACTTCATTTGGGGAGTTTACTTAATTTTTCCCCACATTTTATTTAATTTAATATAAATCTCTTCATCGATAAAGACCAGCATGGTTTAATTTTTAGTGTAAAACACGAGCTTCAGGTTGCTTTCTTGCAGTTCTAATTTGTTTAGGGACTTTAGGGTCTTTCTAGTTGGTATGAATTGAAAAGAAATTCTGAGGTAAACTGTGACAAATAGGCTCATTTGGTTTTGTAAGTAAAATGAACCAACAAAACTATTTTATGAAATAAGATCTTCCGTTTTAACACAAACTAAATTAAATCTTAGAAATTAACCCGTGTTCTTGTTCTGTACAATTATTGATTAATTCTTTGTTTAAGTCAGTGATATGGTCAATAAATCTGAAACAGTTGAGTCAGTTTTCATTAATCTTAAAGCACACCCAGTTTCATCCGTCTCCTAGATGTCACTTATCCTAAACTACGATGGAACTGCATCCTTCGGTAACAACAGGCTCTTAATTGCCGCATCAGACAAGTGATATAAAGTGCCTTGCAAAAGTATATATTCCACTTGAATAAACTCAGATTGGATGGATTAGATCTGTGAAAAACATTTTTCTGGTCTTGCCATAGATCAGATTTAGGTCTAGACTTTGACATGGTCACTCCAACAGATGAGTGCTCTATAATTTAAACTTTTCCATGCTAGATCAGGCTTATATTTAGTGTTGTTGTCCTGCTAGAAGGTGATACTCCGTTAAGACTGTTGCGGCATCACCACAGCATGATGCTGCCACCAGCAAGCTTCATCATAGCGATAGTGTGTTCAGGATAACCTCAACAACAAGCTCTTTGTATGATGGCCAAAGAGTTCAGTTTTTGTCTAGTCTGAGCAGAGCACCCTTCTTCACATGTTTGCTGTGTCCCCTGCTTGTGTGCAAGGTGGTTTGTTATGACTTTCTTTCAGTGATGGCCTTCTTCTCTCCACACTTCATCAAGGGCCAGAATTGTGGCATTTAAAATCAATAATTGACATGACAACAGCTTCTTTACAACTTTATTTCTGTCATATCTCAAGTTCTGATTACTTTACTTACTTTATTATTAGACATTTTTTACAGTGAGGTGAGAAGAGAATAATGTTCGTTTTATGCCTGTGCAAATTCTCAGTTATCCGAGTCATCCTAACAGCAAACAGGCCTGGTTCAAATCAGAGGCAGCCGGACTTTCGTTCAGTTCTTTCTGAAAACGTTTCGACACCTATCCAGGAGTCTTTGGCAGTTCTGGTGGCAAGAAAATGTACATTAAAAAAGGAAAAAGTATTCAGAGTACTCAAAGCTCCACCAATCAGGACAGTCCAGAGGAAGGACATATCCAAAACACATAATTTAAAATAATTTGAATACATTTATATGAAAAATAAATATATAAAAATAGGCCTGTGCCATAAAGTTAATTAAAGGTGCAAAGTGTCTCTACATCCTATAAATTTAAACAACAGCTGAATGAACAAAGCTGTTTTATAAGATTGTGTATTTTGGGACGAAGAATCTCCCTCCAGAGGGAAGAAGCTGAAACTCACTGTATATAGGATGGGAGCCATTTTTCTAAATCTATCTGGTGTGCCCCTTGGTTTTCAAGAGGCAGGTGGATCTCTGTCTGGAGGCTTCTGAAGAAAATTTGCTGCACTGGATTTTATTTCAGGGTAAATTGAGTCCAAAAAATTTCAAACAAACTTTGCACATCTATTGCTGGAGCAAATGATGGGGAAGAAAAGATGGGTCAAAACCTCAAAGTCAGACAAAAAGTGTCCAGCGCACTGAAACACTTGCAAACTTGTAATATGCCTTCATTAGGCAAGGTTGGTTGTGCCTTATGAATGTCTCTGACTGAAACATTGCATATTAAAAGTGTGCAAGTTTAACAGATTGCTGTAGTTTTCTTCCTTTTTTCCTGGAGTCCAAAAAATTAAATGGAAAAGAAAGTGTGCAGATGCATGCCATGCTTTTCAGATTTTTATTCACAGAAAATAAAATGAACACCAGGTATAATTTTCCTTCCACCGGAGTACTATAATCATAAATTCAGCGGCAGAAGTTAAAAACCTGTTTTCAGAGCATGGAAATAGTCCAAAGCAGAAACAAAATCCTTTGCACATACGCTAATATCTATAGTCCTTTTTGTTTTACAGGAATGACATCAAAATGTGTTTTTTTCCTTCTGTTTCTTTACTATTTTTATCCAGACACAATTGGTATAGTGTTATATGTATTCAGCATTCTGTGTCAATAGCTGTGTTTATTTTGCAGGAAAAGAAAATTCTTATGATTTATGTACTTTTTGGTTGCATTTTTCTGTCAATTACACTCACAGAAGCTCAGGACAAGATAGCAGGTAGGGGTTCATTGTGTCGCCCAGGGCCCCTTGAACACAACAGATGGCTGTTGCTGAGATGGAATCTGTTACTGTTTGCTTCCAGGGTGTTCTCCTCCAGCACAGAACCACCCTGCCACCCAGTTCTCATTGTACTTTGTTGGAGGCCATTTTCTGAAGCAGATGGAAGATGGCTGTGATTTCAGAGGCAGCGTGTCTGAGAGAGAAAGCTGGTGGAACTGCCTGAACACTTTGTTCTGATGGTATCATTTCCTTTGTGGAGCAGTTATTAATGCGGCCGTGTCACAGGAAATTTATTTAGAGGGCACTTTAAGAAAACAGCATCATAAAATACTGTGCCTGCAACGAATCATTTAAAGCCAGATAACAGAGGAGACAAGCCTAAGACAGGAAGACTATTTCTAATCCTGTTGTCCAGAAAATGTTCCTTTTTTTTTTTCCAAATCTCCCTTCTTCTGTGATGAAATATTCCTTCCAGCAGAGAGGTGTTTTAATAGTTGTTCGGACCCTATAATTGGAAGTCGGGATGATCGCTTCTGCTTGAATGGTCGGAATGCAAAACATAGGCATCTCCATTAGTTTTCAAAGGGTTTTGATTTTACTTTTGTGACTGTTTTCTTTCGTGAGGAAACCTGGGGATAACAGGACAGAGATTGAACACTCCGCTATCGTTGCAGCACCTTTGTTATTCATATCCATTTTTCTCACGGCAGTCTAATCCGCATGCATATTCAGCATGCCGTGGACAATCAGGGGCTCTGAGCAGACAGCGTGATCAGGTCCACAGGGAGGTGTTGTGTGTTTCCTCTTGGCTGTTTGTTGACAGCAGCTTGATAAAAATGAGGATCTTGCTAAATTATATCAGGGAGCAGAAAGCCATCCTGCATGTAAAAAAAAAAAAAAAAAAAAAAAAAAAAAAAAAAATATATATATATATATATATATATATATATATATATACTCTTGCATATATTATGCTACTCTTGTCATATAGTAATATTGCATCAGTGATTTGAAATATAATATAGTTTAAATTAATATGTGGCTGATGCAAGCTGTAAGCTTTGTGTTTTTTAATCATTATGCCGGTAAAACTCCTGCACAAATGCTTAGCAGGAAGAAATATGAAACTATCAAACCGTTTAAATGCATCGCATCCCAGACGTGAATAAATATTGCCTTAGTATCATCTTGCAACAACAAGGTCTGCATCTGCATCTTTTAATAGCACAAATCTTTTTTTTATTCGGCTGTTTCCTGAGGGTTGCCTTAACATTTCACAGACCTTCCATACATTTTGATTCAAACAGCCTTTCACATGTTTAAATTTAATTCATCAGTCAGCAAGGTGCAGAAGCAGGAAAAGTAATGACATTTAATATTACAGCTACTGGGTGCCCTGTGGCAAGATTTATTATGAACAAGGCCTTAATTTATCTTTACTTTCCTTCCATTTCTTTTCCTCAATTTCTTCCGTTTTTTATTCCAAACCTCTGATATACTGTTAAATCCAATAAAATCCACACTAAGTCTTAATGATAACACTTGTCCATTTTATGTTATGCTTCTTTGGACTTTCTATTTTCTTTTTGTTTTATAGGGATGCTGCACTTTCCAGAGCTCTGCAAATTAATAATAGAACCTCAAAAAAAATAAGAAAGAGATAATTTAAATTCCTGTTTCCAGGACTCAGACTTCCAGGAGGATGGTTCGACTTTATTTCCATTGGGATTGCTATTGGGATTTCTTCAACTCTTTTTTAAATGTGAAATACTCAGACTGAACAAACCTTAACTTAAATTTCCTGTTAAGTTTTATTTTATCAAGCAAAATACCTTACGTCAAACAGATTAACATTTGTTTCAGTTGCTAATGGTTTAGACATACAACATAAGGGTTTTTTTTTTTTTAAGAATGGTCCATCTTGGGGAAAGGTGTCTCAGTGGGTACAAACTGAAACATGTCTGTAAAATGGGTCAGAAAATGACCAAAACTACAAATGTACAGTGAAGATGGAAAACAGACAACCCCCTATGTTATATCTACCTCTTTTTTGGGGGCTGTCCAAGCTTAAATTGTTGAGGAGGGGTCCTAGCTTTACCTCCATAATTTGCACCATGTCTGTTTCTGTGAAATGTCATTTTTTTAGGAGTGAAAACAAGGCCAGACATTTACAGTGGATGAATCAACCACCAGCTTTTCTCAGCAGATGACGGGAAAGGTCCTGCTTAGTGATTATTCTCAGTGTGAGGTTTTGTGGCAGTAACAGAGGGGCTACCAGCACAAAATCCACCTAAGTGGTGTGTTTGGGATTACAACTTTGCAGGAGTTGCTTTAACACCCAAAAAGATGAGAGAGTGCTGACGGAGTCACCTGACCTGACCTGACCGCAGCATTTAATGGACTCTTTGAGAGAAAAGAGGCAACCAAATATCACCGACATTACAGAATCCCGTTTGGAGCTCTGTCAGAGCATGCTGGGAAAACATGTGCTACTGAGTTGTGGATAAACGTGAAGCGGGGTCAGAGCGGCATGACGGTTGCTACAGGAGAGAGATCAAACACAATATTTCCAAATTTGCGCATATGTCTCCAGGGTTTAAATCGTTCAGCTAATGTTGTCATTTGTTGTTCATAGTGTTCGGAAGTTTGAAGTCTGGCCAAACTTCTGTAGCCTGGTTGTATAAACCGTAATTTGTGGTTTTAGGTTGTCACAAATGATATTGTTACAGTGGAGGAGAAAGAAGAGCCTGTTCCTGTTGTTGTTGCCATTCAACCTCCTCTTAGGCAGGTAGTATTTTGACGTAATGGTGTCCATCTGCTCGCCGAACAAGTTTATGTACAACTTATGGGACTTTTCTTCACCATTAGGGACCTTTTTCGCTTCGTAATGAAACCATTATTTTTTTTTTTTATTAATGAATATCTAACAACATAAATAGAATGTTTAAAAAAGAAGTGGAAGAAAAAGAACTAGATAAAAAATGGCGATCTTGATAATGAGCAACATACAAACACTAGGTATTATAAAATTAAAACAGAAATGTGTCACATCCTGCAACAGTCTGGGTACTCTGCATTTGAAGAATTTGCACCGTGAATCTTAGGTCTCTTGGTTAGATCCCCAGCTTGCATGAGATGAGGTCCCAAGGTGGATACAATCCCTATTTGAATTCTAGCCTCCTTCAGCATATCTGCTGGAAAACAAGAGCTACAGCGAACGAATAAATCCTCATGAGATTTATCCGCCTTTTTTGCTTACAGGTTGCATCAATTACCCTGCCTCCTGCCTATATAAGCTGCCCCCCCTCCCGCTTTCTGATATGATCTCACCAAGAGCACTGTCAGTGCCAGAATGTGACACTTTTAGCTGCCACACTATTTTATTTCATTTGTACTGCTGGGTCTGCTATTAGTGCCCCCCACAGTGAAAGAATGCTTGTCTATATGATTATATACACAAGAAATCTTCGGTCTACTTTTTAAGCAACTGTGTGTAACACTAGCTTTGAGTACTATTGTTTATTACTGATTCAGTGATTAATACTGCTGTCTTTTGTTTATGAGCTTCAGCTTCCTCTCAGATTGATAAAGCCAAGAATTACCCTGCATCCGTTTTTCTATATGTCTGAGTAAAGATCATTCTTAATCTGTGCATCTACAATTAGTTCTTGCTTCCTGATCTCATTACACTTGAGTGGATCCAGAACCTTCAGAAAGATTTCAAAGACTATAAAAGCATCTGTGGCAGTCTATTGTAACAGTCAGATAAGGTTCTTGCATGAATGGTTCTCTATGCGAGCCTTTCATAGATACACAGCGGTTTAAATACTATCCCTTAAACTACCGTGTTAGAACAATAAACAACTTAAGGACCTGTAAAAGCAAGAACTTGGTACACAGGTTTTAATTTGTAGTGTATTTACTATAAGGATCACAGGTTCAAAGCTGTACATCCATGCCATATACATGAAACGTTAAAAAGACACACCCTTGCAAACAGGTTATTGCAACTTTTTGCACCTTTCTTTGTTTTTAATTGAGCTGCACAGAATACATATCACATTATATTTGTTAAATATTTTGAGATAATTAATTGTAGTTTCATTGCTTACTTCACAAAACCCTGGCATTTTAACAGGTCTTTGTGGAAATCTGAGGGCCTCTGTATCGAAAAAGAAAATGCCATGAATTGTTATTCTGGGTTTATACTGATGACAAGATTATATTAACTCAGAGTGTTGTGCATATGGTGCATACAAGAGAAAGCCGTCTGAATCAGAAAAAGCTGTTTGAATGCATACGTCTGCCATTAAACTGGAATTCAGGCCTGTAATGTTTTTAATCATATTGACAGTCTGTGTTTTTTCAACAACAAACAAATGCTTCATTGTATGCATAAGAAGTAGGACTTGTTCATGCTCCTCTATTTTGAACCACTCACCTAAAGCAGCCACAAAGATCACATCAAGCACATTCTCTCAAATAGACATTTTGAAGCCCTCCAAGTACAGTTATCTGGATTTGACTGCAATTTGCAGTTTGTGCCACCAGATGTCACTACATCCAAAGACATTTCTTCAACCACTGTAATGAATTTGGCCCAAAGACACATGAAACCAGTGACCTATTAAGAAATGACCCATAAAAACCGATATAAGACAACTGAAACTGTAAAGCAAATTTTTAAGAAAAACAAAAGTGCAATATAACTGAAGGACAAGCCTAATATGAACTCAAGCAGTTAAGGTTCGTTTTGGAAGGGCTGCATCCACCTCACCATTGAAAGTAGGTGATCCACTCCGGAGCTCTTGGCTCACGTAAACACAATGTGATGTCTCAGCTGCTGCTTCATCACTGAACACCAGATGCCCGGGCTCCAGCAGATATGCGGAAACATGGGTTTTGACAAAAACAATCGCCAGAACATTATTTTCACTCTGCTGTCAAAAAAGTACAAGCTGTGGTCTGATTATCCATCTTCAGGCTCACATATTTCCATGTTTGTAGATGGATCGTTTAAGTGCTTCTAAATGTGTTTACACTGTATATGCTGTAATGCTGTTATGGGACGAGCGTTCAGTTCTTGCCTTTGATTTGAATTTAAGATTACAGTTTGCTAAAGCCTGCTAGCACATTGTCTTCTCTTTACTCAAGCAATAAACAATTTCCCATGTCTACCTTTATATCTCCTCATTATTAAAGGCCGTGCGCCTGATGCATGTTGCCCCTCTTAGAATCATAGCAAACACTTTATTCCAAATAGCCTCTTCCCTGGAGCTAATTTATAGGCATGAACCGCACTTTCTTCATCCCACCAATACACAGAAAGAGTTTTACTATGGAGTTTGACATTGTTAACAGAAGTGAAGCCATCTGCAGTGTTTATTTGGTCTATCCTCCCTCCCACTTCCCCTTACATAGATTAAGCCTCAGAAACTGCCTCTTGGCAATTAAATCTATCAGAGGGCAGCAGAGAGCACTCTGTCAGAGCTGTTCCAATTATTGCAGTTTAAATGAATATGGATTTAAAAACTTTTGACAAAACGCAGCCAGTTAATTTGCAGCCGGGGACTTGGAATGGCAGTTTTTCCTCCCATCGTGTCTCTTGGTTGGTTTTTTCCTTTCTCCTCGGATGAGAAGGTATGTCTCATTTACCATCCTCCTTTTCTTGCTGTTTACAGACACATAGAGAACTGGACGGGATTGCAGACTCTGAGAGACGTCGATATGGAGCTCTACACCGGACTACAGAGATTGTGAGTGTTGATGCTTCTGCTGTGGGGAAGGAGGCTCAGGGTGGTGTGTATAGGGGGGTAACAGATACTCCAGTTCTGCAGTCTGGATCAGGAAGAAGGAAGCAGAATGTTTGCTGCTGTTAATCATCAGTGTATCTGGTTGGGATTTTATGTGACTGACTTAGATCAAGTAGTGGGTGATTGTGGAGTGGATGGAGGCAGACACTTGGCTTTCAGAACTTGTAACATACACAAGTCTAAAAAGTGTGGCATGTATTTGTTTTCATCCTCCCAGAGTCAGTGCTTTGTAGCTCCAAGCACAGGAAGGGATTCTCTGTAATCCTCATGGCAATGGCTTCACTGCATTGATGTAACATAATTATAAATGTCTGTGGACGAATAATAATAAACTCCTGAAAGAGTATAAAACTTAATGTCAATGTAATATTAATGGCTTGATATTATTTCTTGCCATATTATTCAGCTCGTCTATTTTAGGTCTGTGTATTTTATTAAGGATGAGATCCATGGCTAGCTAAAAGCAACGTGTGGCGTCTTTGCAGAGAGAGAACGTGCTGTGTTTGGTTTGATCTTTTGTTTTGACTGCAGGGTTGTGTAAGGCTAAAAACCTTATATAATGTTGTTAATATAATGCAGTTTATAAAGTGGGATAATGTTAAAAACATATATATATATATATATATATATATATATATATACACATATAGTTGTTAGAAACCACTATTATAGGATGTATTGTATGGTTTCAATGCAATAAGAGAGAAAACAACAAAAGTTACATTTCTGACACATTTTGTCGGGATAGCAGTGAACACCCCATTTTGTGGGGGGGGGGGGATCACCATGGGCGTCTTGGCTGCTTCTCTGATTAATGCTCTCCTGGCCTGGACATTCACTTTAGGTGGACAACCAGTTGTGACATGTTCCAAGCTGAAGATCTTGTTTTATAAGCTAAACTTCTGCACAACCTTCTCCCTGAACTGTCTGACGCGATCCTTGGTGTTTATGATGCTGTGTGATCACTGAGTTTCTCTGACAAACCTTTGACAGCTAAATTCTCTTGAGCTTAAATCACACACGAGTGGACTAAGTTCAATAACCAGGGGACTTCTAGTCGTAGTTGGTTGAACTGGACTTTATTTCAAGGTAGCAGTTTATATGGGGGAGGGGGGTGTGAATACTTATACATGCCACACTTTCCAGCTTTCTATTTGTAAAAATAAATGAAAATGTATCCTTCTCCACATACCTCACCTGGAACTACTGTATGTTGGTCTATGACATGAAATGCAAAAACACACATTTTGGTTTAATGCTGTGGCATGTATGTAAAGGTCTAAAAAGTTCTATGGATTCTTTTGCAAAACACATAAAATCAAGTTAAATGACGCAGATAACAGAAGTAATTCCATTTAAAAAACATACTAAAATGGTTGATAAGGAGAAGATGTAGGATGAGCAGGACTGAGTGAAGGGGTAATTTCTGTCGCTAACATGAGCTGAAGTTTAAAGAAGCTTTTAATTCTTGCCAGTCAAAAGCCCCTCTGCTTTGTGTAGCAGCTGATCAAATAATGCTAAAAGGAATCAGTGGAAATTGAATCAAGGGTCCCCAGAGCAGTTGGGGGTCTTCGTGGCAAATCTGTTCACGTTTTAAAAATAGGGTGATGCTATTTTCTCACTTTGCACCCAACATTGCCGTATTTTCCAGCCACTTGCTTTTCAGACCTCTTCTTCCAGCTAATCCCAGCCCCACCTCTACTCAAAGAACCACCTTCTCCTCTGCCCTCCACAGTCAGCGCTGCCCTCTCCCCTGATCCCTCATCAGGGAGGCCAAGTGCAATATCTCCACCACTAAATTAGCATTTTTCTCATTACCGCTGCCTCCCTCTGCTGCCTCATCCGGGGGACGCGGGGCTCCTCCACACGCCTGTTGTGATGCTGCCGTTCTGGGGCTGTAAGCAGCGCGGAGGAATGGAGCCGGAAAGAGTTACTGTCAGCTCGTTTTACATTCAACCTCCTCATCACCGTCTTCATAGGAGTAAAATGAAAAAAAAAAAGATGTCACCGTTAAGGAATGAACGGCTCTTCAGAATATGAGGCTGACATTATGTCTCAATGCAAGGCAAATTATACCCAACCTTCTGCGGATCCAACATGATTGTTATTGATTCTGCACTTTTATTTTCAACATTATTTCTCCAATATCAAACCCCATTCAGAATTGAAAAGCTAACAGAACCACCCAGAGCTGTTGTCATCTTATTGCAGCAAAGCTGTTGGTGCAGCTGTTTCAGTGGGGCTTAGTGTCTGCACTTAGAAAATAAACATATATTTGAATTTTCCTTCTATTTCTCACAAGGGGCAGCACATTATGGTAGTTGTAGCAATGTTGCTAAAATGGATGGGGGATAGATGGATTTCTTTTAGATTAACATTGAATTGCAGCTTTAATTAACACTAAAGCAGTCAAGAATAAAATTTGATGGAAAAATAATAAATATGTTGTTTTGCTGTAAGATTACTTAAGGATCAGTGATTTAGACTACATGTATGTGCAGAAATACAAATAATTAAACATTTCTTACTTTAGTAAATATCACCAGAAACAAAGCAGAAAACAGTTTTAACTAAAATAATTCCCAAAACCTTTGTGTGTCATGTTTTAACAGATTTAGCTAAAACTAAGAAATTACTTTATGATCACTAATAGCTACTATGACAGCTCTGGTCATCTCTTCATCATGGCAACTGTGAGAGGATGGTATTCATAAGACAGAAAGTTAACATTTTGGCCCTCAAAGTTGATGTTTTCGAAGCACGAAAAAGGGGCAAATGTGACAATTTGAGCAAGTGGCAATGGCCAGATTGTGTTGGTTGGATGACTGGATGCTGGATTTCTCAGTCAGATCATGTTTACATATTTTTAAATGTGTAAACCTTTTTTGTTTAAACATTTAATTGTAATTGTCTTTCAGTCACTACAGCAAAAAATTTAAAGATTAGTTTAGTTTATTTGTTTTTGTAGCAACATCTCCGTCAGTTTTAAATGTACAAAGTGGTTGCCCTAGCAAATTACATCTGTAATGCTACAGCTGAATTTCTTGCATTTTATATTGTGCCTTTGAGGTCAAAATAACCCATTGGCAGTTCTTAGCATGGATGCTCAAAACTCTTGCAAACATCCTATAATCCAAGAAATGCTAAAGATATTTCTTTGTAGGAAAGTCATAAAGAATGAGCCACATGTGATCGATTTAACCGAGTTATACATAGCTGAAAACCCTGAGGGAGTAAAATTGACTCCTTGGCATTTCTACTGTTAGAGATTCCTGACAAAGTAGTTTAGATATGACTACACACAATCAAAAAAATTCCACCAAATCTGATTGCTGCTTGTTTGTTTCTTTGCACTTGATTTCGCTCCATATTGTTCTGTTTGGGTGCTACATTTCCTTAGCCCAACAAGGCCATCTATGGCACCGTTGACAGCTTTACACACACACATCCTCCGCAGCTTCAGGAGTTCACCACCTCCTTTTTTCAATGCTCTTCCTACCGGTGGATGCTTTGTGTTAATTCTGTACTCCCACTCTCTGGGCTACAGTTTACAACTGCATACCACAATGATTGTGAACAGAATCCTGAGTTACATCGTGTACTACACTCCCTATAGACATGTCTTATTTGAAAAAGGCGGGATTCAGCTCTGACCTTTATCTGGACACAATCTATCTTTTGGGTTGTTTTATGGGATGTACAACATACTGCAATATACACCATGGTCATGTTTATGTTTTCCATGTTTGACCCAGAAGTAACAAACACAGAGACGTCAGTAAGTGAAATATCTTTTTTTTTAAAGGAATGACTTATGATAAGTGGTCAGGAACTAGGACCAGGCACTAGGAGGACTCAGAATGCCTACTGGAAAATAAAGAAAAGGCAGTGAGCACCAACAACAAGCCAGGAGGTGATTGAGTGGAGCAGAGGCTGACTTACGGATAGCAGAATCCCTCCAGAGGAGGGTTAATGCCGGCAGCGGTTGTGTCTGGCTGAGCGTCGGTGGTAGGAGGCAGGCGGCCCCGGTGTAATGAGCTTAGTATGGCGGACTGATGATGACTTGACAGGAGGAGACAGCAGCAGATCCACAGGAACGTGTCGACACTTGTAACGGGCGTCGCTGAGGTGGCCATGATGAACCAGGAGATCCAGGAACACCTCTGGAGCTGACTCTGGCCAGGTACGCTTGGGAGAGCTAATGCTCTGTCGCCTTACCTCTGGTTTCTGCCTCCTTAAATGTGCTGCTTGTTTAGAGAAGATCAGGGGCACCTGTACCACCATCCACCTGTCGCAGAGAGAAGGTAATACTGCACCACACCACTACGCAGCAGAGAACAACAGCCGCATACCTGACATTATCTTCTCATTCTGATCATGAGTATGGCCCAAGGTGGACTTAGTCTGATGCCAAATCCTCTTACATTTCTTGAAATGACTCTTTACAGATGGGAGGATGGTATCCGGGTAGGAGGATGGTAACAGGGATGGTTGGTAACCCAGAAATGCATTGAAAGGGGACCTGCCAGTGGCCACGGAGATGTGGCTGTGGCGAGTGTACTCAGCCCAGGACCGATGTTGGCTCCAGGATCTAGGGTTGTACTCACACAGACAGCAGAGCACATCCTCCAGTTCCTGGTTCATTCTCTGACATTGGCCATTGGACTGAGGGTGAAAACCAGAAGACCAGCTGGACCTTGACTCCAAGGGTGTCGCAGAAATCTCTCTAGATCTGGGACACGAATGGAGGACCTTGGTCAGATACAATCTCCAAGGGAATTCCATGAAGATGAAAGACATGGTGGAACAGGAGACAGACCGTGACAAATGCAGAGGGAAGCTTGGCAAGTCTCACTATATGGAAGGCCTTGGAGAACCTGTCGATGATGGTGAGGATGACAGTCTTTCCTTTAGAAGGAGGAAGGTCAGTGATGAAATCCAGCGTGATGTGAGACCAGGGTCGATTGGGAGTGGAGAGCAGTCTAACACCAGCTGGCGGTTTATGGGAATTCTTGTGTTTGGCACAAACAGAACAGGATGCCATGAACTCCCGAACATCCTTATTGAGGGATGGCCACCAGAAGTATCTGTGGATGAGGCCAATGGAGTGGCTGGAAGCAGGGTGACCAGAGAACTTGGAGGAATGAGCCCACTGGATGACCCGCAACCTGACTGATGAGGGAACGTAGCGTCAATCCAGAGGACCACCCCCCCGAATCTGGTTTGTCAGTGAGAGCTTGTTGAACGGCCTGCTCCAGATCCCAGGGAAGGGAACCAACGATACAGGAGGTAGGGATGTTGGTGGTCGGTTGCTGGTCCTCTTCCTCAGAGGAGAATTGACGAGACAAGGCATCCGGATTAACGTTTTTGGAGCCTGCATGGTAAGAGATGGAGAAGTTAAAAAGGGAAAAAAACACAACCAACGAGACTGACGTGGATTGAGTCTTTTAGATGGCTACAGATAAGCCCGGTTCTTGTTGTCCGCCCAGATGATGATAGGTTGCAGGGTGCTCTCCAGCCAATGCCTCCACTCCTCCAAGGCAAGCTTGATGGCCAGAAGTTCCCGGTCAACAACATCATAATTCCTCTCCGTCGGAATGAAGTGAAGAGAAAAGAAGGCGAAGGGACGATGATCATTGGAATTTTTGGAGCACTGTAACAGGACGGCTCCTACTCCAGAGTCTGAGGCATCCACCTCCAAGGTGAACTGACGCTGTTAATCAGGATGAGTGAGGATAGGAGCGGAGGTGAAGCAGCTCTTGATGGTCTGGAAAGCTTGATCGGTCTCAGCGGTCCAGGAGAATGAGGCCTTGGTGGAAACAAGGGCTGTGAGAGATGGGCGTTCAGGCTATAATCCTCAATGAAGTGTCTGTAGAAGTTGGTAAATCCTAGAAAACGCTGAAGCTGCTTGCAGTTGGTGGGAATTCGCTAGTCCATAACTGCCTGGACTTTACTGGGGTCGGTCCTAATTCGTCTTCCCTCAAAGATGTACCCCAGAAAGATGAAAGATGGTACATGAAACTTGCACTTCTCGTTCGACAAACAGGCAGTTCTCTGCAAAAACCAACCTGACATGCCGTTGATGCTCATTAAGGTTTTTAGAAAATATCAGAATGTCATCAAGGTGAAAAAAATACAAAGTTGCGAAGAAAGTCCCTGGGAACCTCATTAACTAGAGCCTGAAAAACGGCGGGGGCGTTAGTGAGTCTGAATGGCATGACAAAATACTCATAATGCCCAATGGGTGTCTTGAAGGTGGTTTTCCATTCGTCCCCCTCCCTGGTGTGAACAAGATGATAGGCGTTACAGAGGTTTTTTAACCTGGTAAAAAAAAAAAAGTCAGGTGGAGACAGCAGCAGATCTACGGGAAGGTGCGGCCAGTTGTAACGGGTGACGCTGAGGAAGCTACGATGAACCAGGAGATCCAGGAACACCTCTGGAGCTGACTCTGGCCAGGTACGCTTTGGAGAGCTAATGCTCTGACGCCTTACCTCTGGCTTCTGCCTCTTTAAATGTGCTGCTTCTTTAGAAAAGATCTGGAGCACCTGTGCCACCGTCCAGCGCCCTGCTGGAGAGAAGGTAACACTGCACTGCACCACTACCTAGCACAGAACAAGAACCACATACCTGACACCATGTAAATTATTATTAACTTTTAGGATAATTAACCAGAAAGGGTAATCTAATGGCATTTTACAGATTCATCTTTTGTTGGGTACAGTCCACTTCAAACCAAAATTCAAATCAGCTCAATATAGATAAATTTAGAACACTGCAGTGAAGAGTGTGAATTTGTCGACAAAAGGAAACAACTGGTTGCATTGACTATTAATTTTAGAAATTGACATTGTAGAAAACTTTACCTTAACAGGAAGGGGCATTCAGGAGACCCAGAATCATTAAGCGGTTGTGTCTGCTTTGATCACCTGAGGGTAAGAAGAGAGAAAAGGGACACAAAGAAATATTCAAAGAATACTTAGTTTCCAACCTGCAAGCAATTCTGTTATTCTGTTTATACAGTTTAAGCCCAGACCCTAAGTTTTCTCCAGCTGAAGGGAGCAAAGACAGCACAACCTATCCTGGACCCTCTGCTATGTGTTTCCATTCAAATTATGATTAGGAAACTATACTTACAAGAATGCCAACTTCAGCTGTGTAGGGAAATATGTATGGTCATGAAAAACACAGACTATCATGGTGCAAAAATGAAAAGCATGCCATCTATCATTCTTATTGGGGCAATGCTGTTTAAAATCAGAATCAGAATCAGAACTACTTTAATAATCCCAGAGGGAAATTACTAGTTGGCATGCCATGATCTGTATCACTACTAAACTGCGGAAAACAGGCTGGCTACTGAATGTAATATTTTCTTCTCATGAATTCATTTGTGGTCATTGCAGTAACTACCCTGGATGAGTCTCTCATCCTGCACCCCATTTAAATCCACCTCTAACGTAATGGGCCACAAACTGAATTTGAGAGAATTTTATAAGTAAATCTGCCTAATGTTGATTGTTGTCATTCTGCTCTTTATAGAGTTAAATGGACAGTCTAATAAGATGGTATTACCTGGTTGATTACCTGGGCTATTAGCTTAGCTGGCCAGACTACAGTCTGAGCAAACGTGCGAGTTAGAAGGCTAACTATTTCTAAAAAATAAATTGTTACTTTTAATAATAGTCATCTTCAGTGGTCCTTAAGATTTCACTATGGTTTCCACTCCAACACTTTCCTTCCTCTTGTAAGAAAGAAAAATGTGACCAAAAACAGGTAGGGATGCGAACTTCAGAACTTTCTTTGCAATCTGTAAAAAAAAAAAAAAGGACTATGGATCTTAAAATGATTGCATACCTTCAGACCGGTATCCAGTCTGTGTCTTGTTGTCTCAGCAGTTTCTAAAATTTTACAGTATTTTTCTTCTTTTTTTTAAGAGAGAGCCCCAGCATCCAGATATTCCCATTCTCTTTTACTCAAAAGTGGTCATTCATTTGAAACCATTTAAGACCTCAAATGTAATGCAAATGTTATAAATATATTTTAAATTGACATTGATAGTTAATTACGTAATATTTATATTGTTGTTGAAAATGCAAAACTGCAAAGGTTCCCAGTACCCCTATCCTGTAGACATAGAGTAGTTGCACTGTCATAAACAGACAGATATTTTCACTGTGGGATGTACTGTAAGAGATCCTTTAAAACCTACTTAATGACCTCTGGAACGTTTATGTGATGGCAAATCTCCATCAAATGCCACAATGGCGTGATGGGATTTTTGGGAGGTAATTGGCACCAACAGCTGGGTGTAATCAGCTCGGTGCTTTATGAGGCGCTCGCTGATGTCAGGGATGTCAAGGACTTCTTTGGAATGAGGCATCTGTGATTACAAGATTAGAAGTCATTACAATTGTAATTCAGAACAGTGCTTTCCCTACTGCGGCACTGGGAATTCCAGGAGCCCCTGAGGGAATTCCATTGGGGCTCTTCTGACAGTCTGAGGATTAGTTTAATTTCATTACTATTTCACTCCTATACAAGTTCGCACAATGACAGAGCCACTTCTCCTCCAACCAGAATTTTCAATCAGTTTGCACGGTTGATGCATGGAAGTTATCAAATATTACATCAAAGGCTGCTTCAAAGTGAATTTTCCTTTGGACCTTAGCCCTGCTGGGCGGACACAGTTTGGTTTATTTTATTAGTTTACGAACATAAAAATGCAAAAACAAAACAAAAAAAATATTTTAAAAAAAGATCACAATGTTAAAGGCTTTCTTGGTATGGTTTATATGAACCATACCAAGTAATAAATATAAACAGTAGGTTAGCAATACATAGATATGGAGTATTAATAAAATATATGCATTAAGCACTTAATTGAAACATTATACAAAATGTTTTGCCCCCCTTCAAATGAAGAAAATAATTTTGACAGTAAAGGATCTTTTAGGTACTTAAAAGAAAACGGTGTTTTAAACGGTGGTAGTTAGAGATTCTTGGAATGGCTAGTTGAGTTATTATAAAGTGACAAATTGTTTACAAAATAATTTCTAAAAGCAACTGGTAAAACTACTATGAAATATCTCACTTTATAGACAAAAGTTTGCAAAAATATTGATATCAAATATATTGTGAAAAGCCAGACAGAAGACCCCGAAATTCAGCCACACACAGTTGGATTTGTAAAAGTTAACTCTGGCAGGGAACCTCTGCCGGAGCAAGCTGGAACAACCTGGCATTCGTGCACAGGTGGTCAGGGATGGTCTGGCAAATCCAAAGGCTTGGTAAAGCTCGTAGGTTGAGGAACAGAAAAGGTCTTGGTCTAGATGTCAGAAACTCGTCAGAAACCCGACAAGGGTAGGGCAAGGCAAGGTAGGGACATCCAGGAAACAGATTCAAGGTTAAAACGTGATGATCGAGCAAGGAAAACAAACAAGCAAACAAACAAAGGAAAAAAAGGCTGGTTACCTACTAGCAATAACTTTTAATAATCTGGCACTGACTTGAAGGCTGTGGAGAGCTTAAATAGCAGGAAGCAGGTGAGACATGATTGCAGCAGAGCAGACATGTATACGTTGAATGCCCCGTGGTCGTGTGAGAGGCGTGCCGACAGAGAGGCCATCTTAGGTCAGACCAAGCTGCGCTCAGACAGAATACACGTCAATACAGGAAAATGTACTTTATGTTTTCAGACACTCTGAATCCGGTGAATTCTCAACCGATTTCCAAATAAATCAACTGACTGAAAACGTCACCCATTTAGGGGCTACATGGGACCAATTGATTGAATGAAATGATTGTCTAACTTAATAAATAATTTCGATTTTGTATTGAAAGTAAGCAAACTTCCAGAGCTACGTCCCAGGAAGCCCGACTTTTGCTCCGCTTTTGGGTGCGCATATAAAAGGACACCAGGAACCAGATCCTGGGGAATTACTTTCCATAAGTAAGATTTTATGATAGATAATCCTCATGCTTTACAGTTACAGTTTTTCCGGCATAAACACAATATGTGCTAATGGTAGCAGGGATGGAAGTAGAGAGAAGCACATTAAACACCAAAAACAAACAAAATGGTCCTAAATTACTGGATAGACATGATTTATGGGGGGGGGGGGGGGGGGGGAGTATTATACAGTATTTTTGGTTTTGCTATGATTTTGTAATGTATTTGATTATAAGATGCGTTATTAGGTTTTTTGTTGATTTTTTTCCCCCCAGATTGGTTTGTATTATATAATTTTTAAATGCTGCTATGAGCACCTTTGATCTCACTTGTCTGTATATAGTTGTGCTCCTATAGATGCTCCTGTATGTATGTATATATATATATATATATATATATATATATATATATATATATATATATATATATATATATATATATATATATATATATATATATATATATATATTGGAAGAGAGAGAGATTTAGGTGTGTATAATTTGTGTGTATATTAGATTAATATGTAACTGCAAAATATGTGCGTGCGTGACTTCAGTTTAAATAGTTCTGGTTCTGAATAAATATCTGTAATCTGTCTGAAAGGTCACCAGCATTGTGAACATATGATTAAAATGAGATCTGAGCTGCCTCCTATTCATTCTGACAGCAGCTGTCTGATCTGTGGTCTGACCCAAGATGGCCGCCCTGTAGGCACGTCAGCCTAGCCATAGACATCATATACGTAGACGCGTCGTTGGGCGGGTTCTGCCTGTGCTGCGATGCATTAGAGCATCCGCCATGTTAAATGTGGCAAATCTGCAGTTACTCAGTCACTTAAACAGTATCAGAGGGACTTTAATCTCAGAATATAATTTGTATTCGTAATATTTTTATTTTTGTAATATTACAAGTTTATTTTCGTATCCCTTTAGCTTCATTCTCCAGAATTTATTCTCATAAAGAATAAAAATTATTAAAATAATCTAACCTGGCCCTATTACTCCAGGAGTGAAATAATTCTGCAAACTGACTATTCTGGAAATGTTCCCTCTTAATTCTCATAATATGACGTTTTTCTCATAACATTACCACTTTTATGTTGTTTTTTTGGTTGTTTTTTTACTTTATTGTCCTAGGTCTTTTTTTCTCATATTAGTAATTTTACCTCTTTAATACTCCCCCAAAAAGTCTGTTCCTAAACTTACACATGTGACACGGTTTTATGAAATAATGAAGACCACAATGTTTAGATTTAACAAATTGATCCTTATATATATATATATATATATAATCACACAGCTATTTATTTGGCTTATTTATAATACTTGAAAATCTATATATGCACATCTATGTCTAAATACAATAGTCTGTACTGTATGCAAGCTAATAACCTTGAAAAAAAATGGTCTTGCACAGCTTTTTCCTAGTGTTGCCACTCTGCAGCTTTAGTGTGTCCAGTTTTGCAACATGGTGCAGCCTTAGTTTATAGAAGGCAGATACAAGTAGTGAAATAAGCCCGAATACATTTCCATGCAGCACAGGAATGAGGCATCTTCTCTGATCCACGTTTATTACAACAGAACTTTTTTCTGCCACATACAATATGGCGGTGACGTTGACGTGCGAACCTGCGCCCAACGACGCGACTACGTATATGATGTCTATGAGCCTAGCGGCCGGCAGCGTCCAATGGGGCGTCTACGTATATGATGTCTATGCTCCCCCCTCCCCCGCCCGTCCCCCCTCCCTTTTAGCCGCTGTTGGGTTCTCAGACAACTACAGCTCAGCGCGTGCCCGCCTTCAATGGTGATAAAAGGAATTATTAGAGAAAGCGAATAAGACTAACGGTAAGTAAGTAAGTCAAATCATTCGTTTGTAAAAGAAGAGGGGGATATATGAACTGTATCAGCTCCTGTTACAGCGGCTTTTGGTGTCTTTTTGACAAGTTTTCAGAGTTACGTAGCTACCGTTGTTATCTGGTTTGTCAATTTCCAGACATGAAGAGAAAGTCCACAGACATCTCTTCTTATTTTAAGAAGAAAATAACAGCAGAAGGAGATAAAGAGATGACAGGTGAGCAACAGAGAACGAGTGAGGAGGAGGAGGAGAAAGAGGAGGTGGATGGAGGAGAGGAACAGACAGAGCAGCATGATGAGGACACAGAGCCAGGATTAGTAGAGGACAGTGATGAGGAAAAACATCAGACAGCATCAGGGCAGGAAAAGTTAGCACCATTGATCACAGAAGCGAAAGCAGGTGTTCCTGCACCGACAGGTGAAGTTATGAGCATGTGGCCATAATAATGATATTAATGAATTGTCTAGAAAGTAATATCCTCGGAAGAAATGTATGTTTTGTTAAGTGTGTAGTTTTTTAGTGTGATGGACTCACTTAAATATATAACTTAAAAAATAAATTATATATATATATATATATATATATATATATATATATATATATATATATATATATATATATATATATATATATATTTTAGTTTTGTTTGTCTGAATCGAAATCCCTAGAGGCCATTAATACAGCTAGAATTACTATGGAGAGGCTGGTATTATTATTTATTGTTATTGTCATCATCATTTTAATGTCAGAATAACAGACTTTCGCTCCTGTTTCATTATAGATATATCCCAGTCAAGAGCAGAGCGGTCCAAGCAGCCACAACTAAAAACTCTTTCCTCGAACCTGTCAAGGGGAGAGAAGAAGATGCTTTTCTAAAGACTGGTGCAACACATGTAAATGGCTTGAATTGAGCCTGGTAACCAGAGTTGGAGACTATGGATCTTTGCTGGAAAGTTATTTTTGTAAAAGTAATTATTATTTTTGTTTCAGACTAAGTAAAGGTATAACTGTTTCTTACACATACAGTATAACCTTGTAATCAAAATATGACTGTTGTTCCTTGTTTTCCCTGAAATTCCTGTTATATAAATAAAGATGTCGTTTCTGTTCTTGCTTCTATTTTTATCTCCCAGTATCTGCTTTCCCCCAGTATTTTTTTGTATTCAATAAATGAAAAAATTTACACCCTATACACAATACAAAGCAATTATTGTTCAACTCAAAATGTAAACTGTACTGTCATTGTATTGTGTCTATGCACATTAGATCATTAGTAAGGCAAGGCAAATTTATTTATATAGCACATTTCAGTACAGAGACAATGCAAAGTGCTTTACATGATTTAAATATAGGAAAATAAAACAGAATAAAAGCAAGCAGGAATAAAATGCAGAAACAAAATAGAACATGGGAAAATAAAAATTAAAAGCGAACAAGTAAAAACAGTTGGAATACAAAGTAAACTAATTATATTTCAGTAAAACAGTTCAATTAGAACAGTCGAAGGCAATCCTAAACAAATGTGTTTTTAATCTTGATTTAAAGGAACTCAGGCTTTCAGCACTTTTACAGTTTTCTGGAAGTTTGTTCCAGATAAGTGGAGCATAGGAACTAAATGCTGCTTCTCCATGTTTGGTTCTGGTTCTGGGTATGCAGAGAAGGCTGGAGCCAGAAGACCTTAATGGCCTGGAGGGTTGATACAGGGTTGATAGTAACATTAAAAATCACACAATAAACCAAAATAAAGCAATAGGTGTTTACTTAAGTCTTTCTGATAGTTTTCTACAGGCAGCTTTACTACAACCGTAGAATAAAATCCTGAAATGATGGCTTTTAGTTTCAGTGCCACCCCAAGAGTTTTAAGTGGCCCCTTCTGGCCACCCCTATGAAACATTTCTGCAGGCGCCCCTGAGGGAAGAAGACGAAAAGATGGAGAACTGTTCTCTACACTGCATTTCTGCAGCAGATAAATACGTGTATGGCTGCAAATTGAACAGCCTGAAAGTATTTTTAAAACGTTATTTCAAAACTAAAAAGAAAAGAACAATGGAAGAAAATCCAGACAAGGGATGGGAAATGCAGTTGTCCTTGTGCTGTTTGCATGATAGTGACATAATGAGTATCTGTGCTTGAAGTTGACTATGTTCATATTTAAAAAAATAAACAAACTATTTTATCATTTTATTCCTCAGGACCATCATGAATTGTAATCTGAGGGTGATCCAGCCTCGAGCGTTTGCTCAGAACCCACACCTACGCTACATGTGAGTAAACGCTCTATTTTAAACCATGTTTTCTGTGCCTTCAAAAGATTTATTATGATCTGCGGAGTTTGACAGCTCACAGTACATGGACGTATATGAGTTAGTGTTGAACAGACCATGATGCACTTGATAAGAGACAGGCTTTGGGAAAATTGTGCCATTGCCATTACTGCTGCAACAGCCGCACATCTTAAATGAGACATCCATTATACGCCTTGGATAATTGGATTCCTATCTGTCCCGGCTTCTTTGTGCTGTGGCGGAGCAACATGGCGAAGACGCAGTTCCATTTAGACTGCACTCGCCAAATGGACAATTTGTGCATGAGGCCGAGCTTCAGAGAGCTGGGTGAAGAGCAAAGTAATTTCTTTAACAAAGGCTGATGTGTCTCTGTATGACAGGCTGTTATTCCCCAATTTTCCAGCAGTAAACACGCACAACTCCATCACCTTCTTTTACCTGAGCACACCGCCATGAGCAGTTTCCAGTTGTTGATCTTTCTGTTGCGTGTCCCGTGGCAGCGTAAGCAAACAGTGTGGTGGGTCTGGTTGCCTTATGGTGTCCATGCAGTTTTCTAGAAGAAATGGCATAAGGGACATTTCTGTGGTTGTAATTAAGAGGACCGGCTGCAACAACTACAAAGAGACAAAGATGTCAAGTGGAGAAAAAAAGGAGGGGGGGAGGGGATATGGGGGGCCAGGGAACCGACAATATTCACAACGGCAACAGACAAGATGACAAACGAGAGGAAAGAAGTACACACACACGCACACACACACACACACACACACATAATATAAACTGTGTAAATGTATATGTAGGGATGTACTATCTGTATACTATGCATACATACAGACAGATATGGCTCAGTTGTTGGAGCCAGACAGGCTGGTGTGAGAAGTTCAAAAACTGCCTATGTGGGGTTTTCCTGACAGCTATCTTTCAGGTAAATAGGAGTGGGAGTATTTGTGGCTGAAAATGTCTTGTTGAGGCCAGAGGAGAATGGGCTGACAGCCGAAAAAAGTCCCTTTTTACAACCATGATATGCAGAATAAGATCTGAAGCAATTCACACAAGCTCACTTTTCCCTGCATAATTTTGGCCCTTTAGTATCAATTAAGCATGGTTTAAAACCCAAACCATTTTAATCCCTTTATGACCACAGTGTGGCCATCTTCTGAGGGCTACTTCTGGCAGGGCAATACAACATGTCAAAAAGCTCAAAGACAGTATGTCAACTGTAACCTCAGCAAGTAGCCACTGTACTTCAGAATGTCTCCTGGTCTGTGGATAGTCTTGACTCTGCGAGTGAGTGTATGTGTTTGGGATTGTGGTGTGTTGTATAATGTGGATACCAAAAAGCAGTATTATTTATTTGACAACTTAATCTTGCCTGTTACTGAGGCAGAAAATACTAGTTAGGCAGAGCTGCCATACAAGACGTTCCTGGTATCGGTCTGTGAGTAATATTCTCTGGTTGGTCACGCTTTTTTTGGGCAATACACGTGGACTTGCTTGTCTTTATATCTGTTCAGGTGATTGGTAAAGCTAATGGAGCTCAACAACATTTAATGAAAGTTATTTAAATGTCGCCTTTGCTTTAATTTTCCCTGCCTGAAGATGGATTTGCTTACACAGGAGTGGGGGAAAAAATACAAATGTTGAGTATGTGCTTTGTCTCTATGTTCTCTTCATTCCCTGAACATTCGGCACAGTTATGGGGGACTCAAGACATTCATGCATGTTGATTCTGATAAAAACAGAAGATGTGATTCACAGGAGAAGATCAGATGAGTCACCACTGCATTTTTAGGTGTTCTGCTGTGGTGGCATGCTTAATTCAGAGGTGGAATCGGAGGAATAGAATGTATCAGAAAATACATAATTACTCAAGTTGTTTATCATGTTCTGAAATAATTTAAAACAACTAAGTATAAAAAAAGCAGTTTGTATAATAATAATAATTTTAAACCATATGCTTTTACTACTTTACTACTTTCTTTAGGGTTTAATCATATTTGAAAAAGAATCCACAGCATTTTAAATAGGTCAAAGACTGGACTTTGACAAGGTCATCATAACATGTAGTTGTGTGTGGTTTTTTTGTGCGTCTTTTTCAGCCATTTTGTTGTAAATTTCATATCAAGTTTGGGTTAATTTTTTTTGTCCATGAAGCTGGCTAAGCTTTAGCTGTCAGACATATGACCTTGTATGTAATGTTTGATAACACGTGCCCAGCTCCGGTAGCTGCAAATCATCACCCCTCCACTACCATGCCTGACAGTTGATATGAGGTGTCTGTGCTAATGTGCTATGTTTGGTTCTCGACAAACATGGTACTGTGCATTTTGGTCAAATTTCTCCATTTTAGTAAACATCTGTCCAAAAGAAATTGCTCCTCAGGAGAAGTGGATAATTCAAAGGCAACTGTACATGCAGAACGTACCTGTTTAGTCTTTTCAGAAATTGCCATTAACCTTAAAATTTAGCTTGCTAACCGATGCCTGTAGACACTGAGGTCCAGCTCTTGGCCTTTTTGCTAATTATGTGAGAATTCCACAGTCTTATCTTTGGATGGATGTTCAGGGTCCTCCACACCTGGGAAACTGGCAACTCTCAATGTTTTCCGCTTGTGAATAAGATTTTCTCACTGTGGAAGGATGGAGTTTAAATAGTTTAGAAAGGCGAAGACTGACGTGCAGCAACCGTTTCTTCTCCAAGGGCATCGCTGATGACTTCCTTATAATACATAAAAAATACAGAAATACATTCTGCCTGACATGTAAAACCCTGGATTTGAAAGACAACTAGATCTCTGTTAGAAAATGCAATGTTTTATATATATATAAAAATATCCCCTAATTTTAATGAGATAAATATTGTTCCAGAAGTGGAAATGATTGACAGCATCACTTTGATCATAATGGCATTTGCATTGTAGCCAGCTAGCGCCCCCCACTCTGGACTGCCCCTGATAGGCTTGTGCTGGGCCTCTGTAAGTGGACAGTTGCTAGGTGACACTGAGGATGATGATGTCAGGGAGGATTAATTATTGCCTGTCCTTAGCCCCACAGAGGACCTAGCTCATTGATGTGTGTCAGGCAGGTCTGTTCAAAGCCCCAACCATCACGTACTCAACTGGTTGCTCCTTTGTGAGGAGAACCGGAGTGATTGTTTTCATCACATGTTCAGGCCAAAGCAGGCTCAATTACTCTCAGTAAAGATATTATTAATTCCATGTGCTGTAAACATTATGACTGCAATTAACACCCACCATAGCTAGGCCATATCACCAATTAGTATTCTACTCATCTATTTTTAGGGTGTGTATTATGCATAGCTGTATTTAGTATGCATTTGCAGTAAGCAGTGTGCATGCACTGCAAAACTGCAGATCTAAACAAGTGTAATGATCTCGTATTTAGGGTGCAAAATGTGAGTATTTATTTCTTTCAAGAAAAAAAAAGAAAGAATCTGTAAAGCCTTATGTAAACATGCTTTGTAGAACATGACTTCCTCTGTCCAGAGAAGCAAGGCTTTTCTATTTGGGTGATTTTTCAATCAATGAACGTGACATAACTGTCCATAAACAATTTTCCTATTTTCTAGACATATCTGTCTTTTTTATATTACATCTGATCTACAATTTGACGATCTGATTACCTTGAGGTATGCCATCTTGACATAAAATGCTATTTATAGGAAGAAAATATGTTGGTTCAGCTAAATTTCAACATGTGTATTCAAAATGTATTTCCTCAACAAAATTGGTTAAAGGAGCAATAAGCAACATTTCATTCTTTTAGATAGAAAGAACAAAAAAATTGTGATGTGAAGAACTAAAGGTACAATTTCAGATGGACTATGGTATGGCGTCACACACCGTCTCTCTGTGTTGTTCTCCAGCCTCTTGTTTACATATTCGGACAGGCCGCGCGTGCATGTGAACAGCTGCCACTCAGGGCTTAGCCATGCCCTAAAACGACAGAGCAGCGCAGCGTTGGAGCAACATTACAGAGGGCACCCCCAGCAGATCAAAATGTTCTCTTGCTAACAGCATTATAAAGTTATGAGTTACTCATGCTGTTTTGCTGTGTTATCTTTTACAAATATGCGCATAGGAGGTGACGGCTGAGAAGGGGAGGGGAAAGAAGGGCCCAAGTTGCAGCTGGAGTGAAGTTAGAGAGAGGCGTGGTTATGGTTTACAGACACTGCTCAAGCACCACCTAGAGGTGAAATATCGCTTATTGCTCTTTTAACTCTGAACTCGTTAAATTAGGAAATGTTACATAAACAGTAATTAGCTACCGTCTACCAAGATGTCTGGTAAACCACTCCCCCAACCACAGTTTAGCTGTACTGTTCAGGGCTCGTGAATATTTCAAGATTAAGAAGTCCAGCTTGCTAATAGTTTTGCATTTCAGCAATAGTGCTGTTGCTAAACTAGCTAAAGCTGGATACAAACATACATTCTTGCTCCATCGCAGAAGCTCTCTTGACAGTTCTTAATTATTGCAGATTTCATTAGTAATTCATAATAGAAAATTCAAAAACGTATCAGTGTCACTGTCCTCAGCTGGACACTCCATACAACTAATGACAATTAACGGTTGACTGGACCAACATCTTCAGTCATTTCTGATCAAATGGTTTAGGTGGGATTTGTAACCAAAATGACAAAGTGATTTAACAGTTACAATATATATTTATAAACAAATATTCTTGCATAGATGTTAAATTATTTTAATATCTAATTTTTAGCACCATCCCAAATTCCCTTTTAGAATCTAACTTAAGGAGTAATGATATTTTCAAGGTTGGCAACTCCCACATATGGCTGGACGATATAGAAAAAAACGCATATCGATAAAATAGAAATCATATTGATCGATATCAATAATTATCAACAAATTCAAAACATATATTTTAAGTGCCACCCTGACCATTTCATGCTGTTGCTTAGCAACCTATTTTTAGATACAGAACACTGAATTCAAACTCAACCCTTTATTCAACCAACTATTTACCAAAACTGCAAGTTTTTTTAAAAAGAAGAAAGAATGCATGTCTCTGAACTTTTTGAAGACGGCGGGGCTTGGTAACGGAGCGTTTCCTGGGTCTGACTTTGTGATTGGTTGGGAGGAAGGAAAACTGTTTTTTTATTGAACGTTTTATTGACCCTTTTTTCTATCATCGATATACGTCTATCGATCGATATATATTGTTATTGAATTATCGTCCAGCCCTACTCCCACATATTGAGCTGGGCACTCAGGCACATAGTAACCAGCACCTTCTTCACAATTTAAGTCCATACTGTTATTTTCTCTCAAAGTGAAAAGCAGATTAATACTACTGAAGTTCTTAATGAGGAGACATTTTACATAACCCATAGCTACTATGGGGCACTTATTGAGCAAATAACAGCTAATCTTGTCTTCTCTATGATAGGTTGTATGACAGTCAACACAACAACAATTTTTATTTAAAACAGTTATTAAATAGTTTTAAGCATTGTAAATAAAAGCCTATCAGTGTGTGATTGGACATATTTCAGAAACCATTCCTGAACAAGCCTTTGCCTAACTTAGTCAACCTGAGACTTATGTTAGACAGGTTTTAAGAAGTATTTTTGCAAACATCCCTCCATCCATTATCTAACACGTCTATCCTTTGTGGGGTCGCGAGGGGTGCTGGTACCTATCTCCAGCTGTCAATGGGCGAGAGGCGGGATACACCGTGGACAGGTCGCCAGTCTATCACATGGCATTTTGCAAACATATTGGCCTGAAAAAAGCAGACTAACATCTGTTTTTCTCAAGCTAAGGCTCTGAAATAGTGAATGAAATATCTCAGATCGTTCAACCGCAATAATTTTATGAAATGCTTAAATGTCAAAACAATAATGCAATTGAATTTCTCAATAACATACTCTTTTGTCTAAACATGTAACGGCTATGTGATCCTTAAAAATAATTTAAAAAAATAGATGAGACAGTAACTTCATAGCAAAGGTTACATAAGCTTCCAGGACATGGTTCAGCATGTCCCTTCATCCTAATACAAACACACTATACCCAATGAAACAAGATCAAAAGTTACACAGTCTTTATAGACAGGACTTGATATTCCAAAAATAAACTTTATTTTTTCATATTTAGACCCATGTTACATGTTTTTATGACAAGACAATATAAAACTGACAACAGCTTTAGTTATACAGGGAACAGGTGCAGCCAGCTTACTTAATTGGCACTGTAAGTTCTAAAGGGCCATAAACAGATTAGTTTATTATTAGTTTGTGTTTTATAAACTCATACTTTTATGTGACAAGTAAATACTATATAAGATACAACAGACTTCTTTATATCTTTTAAATATACCGGATTCTTTCATCACTAATGAACTCGGGTGCATTTGAGGGCCTTTTTGTTGCCTTATTTAATTTCCTAACAGCTCCTGTCAAAGCATCATAGCTGTCATCATGAGGTAACCTCGGTGGCATAACAGAATTTTATGAGAGCCCAAAATAAACCTTAATAGAAAACCAGAGCCTGAAAGAGTTATTTATTTAGACCAGAAGGATGATGCTTTATATAACAGGGGTGGGCAGATTAAACCATACAACTGCCAATACATTAACCCTCTGTCCTGCCTACATGTCTCCGAGCAGAAAGGACAATGGTTATTTTCAGCTAATTTCAGATGAGAGGCTCAGGTAAATAGCATGAAGGTACACAAAAAATGTTCACTGCAACAGGAATGTAAGATGAAATAGAAAGATCAGAAATATGACGATGACGTTGTTGAATTAAGTGTTCAGAAAAACAACCACAACTGATAGGAAAGTAACTGCGATAAAATAGGTGTTTACGAGCATTCTTCTTTCAGCAGTTCAGGTGTCCCTCCATAATGTATGTGCCTAGACAGATATCTCATGAAGTAAACATATGACTGAGCTTGTCTCTGTGGCGCGGCGCATTGGCAGTTAATCCCATCCCTGCAATTGTTGCAACTGTAGAAACTCATGCAACAGCCTTGAACCTCTTAAGTACCATAAGGGGATATTGAAGGAACAATCAGTAATATTTTACACTGCTGTAGCAGAAAATGACCACACTCGGTGTCACTGTTTTAACCATTGGCAATGGCCATTGAGATTTCCGGCTTTGTAAACAAGCAGGCTTATCTTATGCTATATACTCTTTTTTTAGTTCATGTAGGTCCTGAAAGCTCCCCAGATGCTGATGAAATCATCCCACTGAACTTTGCTCTGCTGCATTTGAGTATATAGAGAAGAAGCAGCAACCAAAGGGAACAAGGGAACATTTTTGTATGAAGAGGTTTCTCAATTCGTAGTTATTAAGGGAGAAGTTCCAAGTTTTTAAAGCTGTAGGAAAGTGCCCTTCTGCTTTGTAAATTCACATCGGCCTCCCCTAACAATAGGGTGGTGTTAGAGCTGTTGTTGGCCTGGCTCACTGAGAGGTTTGGTCACATGCAAGAAAAAGTGAATTGGTTCCTTCACGTAAATGGTGAAGGAGACCATTTATGTCCAACAAGAGAAAACATCTCTAAACAGAGGAGGAGGTCTCAGATTCCAGCTTTCAAAAAACATACATTCTAGCATTAAACCTGCTGCCCAGTCAGTTTCAGAACAATTCACGCCATCTGCATGCGACCAAACATCTCTCAGTGAGCCAGGCTAACAACAGCACTAACAACGCCCTATTGTTAGGCCAATCTACAAATGTATTTCCAAATGCAGAATGGCACTTTCCTACAGCTTAAAAGCTTGGAACTTCTCCCTCACTAGCTTCGAACTGAGAAAGCTCTTCGGATGAGGAGTGAAACCTTTTCAACTGCAAGAACTGAAGTCCAGTTGTTGTTCTTTTTTTCTTTTTTTTTAACCTTTTTTTTGATTTTTCATGCTACACAATGACAGCAAATTTTCACCAGAAACACTAAATGACAACATAAATATATACATTTTTAGACCTTTTTTGTTTTCTGTCTCCTCGGTCATCTCAAGGGTCTTATTGGTTCAATATTAATGTAAAAGAACTGTGAACTCATTAATAAAGCCTCTCAGAATTTTAGATGGGCTTCTCTTTCCTCATCTTATTGCTGCAATTTAACAAGCTTTTCTGTCAGGATTAAATAAATATGCTAATAATGCATTATTCTGTTTACTGAGATGATTAGATTACACTGAGCACGCAGCTAGTGTATTTAGAATCAATTAACCAATCATAGATGTTAGGTTGGTCATTTTGTGCCTTCATAAAACCTGATGACAAAATGCAGAGTGGTTAACTTTTCTGTCCTCAATTTGTTTAAGAAAAACATCTTATAGCCTTTAAAACCCAAGGTGATAAAAAGCCACCCTATCTAAATGCACCCTAGCCAGATGATTTCACCACATTATATGAAAATTAAGCTCTAGTTTTTAAATAAAAGTGTGAGATAGGTTTAAGGTGAAGAGACAAATGTGAAGAAAAATGAAAGCAAGATGAGTAAAAATTGTTGGTCTAAAATGAATCTCCTTTACTCTTTGCCATATTTTGTTAAAGTGGGCAAGGCTTCCTCAGTTCAATGATACCAGGAGATCCAATAACTGTCAATTTTTCACTATCTTCATTCCTTGCTACTACGGCTAGATTCCAAGATGTGGCTATTATATGTCTGTCTTATCAAAATCTTATCGATCATGTTAATCTTTTCTTTTTATATTATCTTACTGAGCAATTGTTTATATATTGATCCGTAGCAGGAGATGCATCTGTATATACATATATTTCACTATATGCATATAATGACAATAAAGCTATTCCGTTAATTACTGGTCAACAAGTCAAGTGCTGACAAAAAGGATATTCCCCTTTGCATTAAATGTAATAAAACTGAGAACTCCCACTATTATAGTCTATGCATGAACGAAGAAATCAACAGCAACTTTAATGCACTTTTGGAGTTCAATATAAATCAGATATGTGATGGACATGAGCTTTGAAATATAAAATGGGGATACTCGAATAATCCTTTTTTTTTTTTTTTATTGGATTCAAAACTATGACCCTTGCCAAAAAAACTGCAGGATATGTGTCCTATTCTCTGTGTTTTAGTATTTAGAGTAAGAATTGAAAACATCCTGGGTGCCGCCTTGCTCAGCAGTGAAGGAGGCACACCGTACAAAGAAGCTGTCAGTGTTGATGCAGTAGTCCCGGGCTTAACTCTTGGCCCCGGCAATTTATTGCCTGTCTTACCCCTTCTCTTTCTGTCCCCTTTTCTGTAGGGTTACGCTCAAGTATAGGCAACTAGCAACACAAATAAAAAGTAAAAAAGGCAGAGCTGAAAGAAAATTGGAAATGGGTATGTGCCAGGTACATGCCTAAAGAAAACCTATTTGTTATAGTTCAGCATTTTTAACAGCCGTATACAAAGAATCTGAAATAATTGCATGGATGAAACAAGAAATAGCATGCACAAACTAGAACATGTATTATACACGATATGTGTTCATTGGGTTAATATCATTGGGAATGAGGCGGAGCACACTCTGGACAAGTCCTTGATACAGCAGATTCATCATAAGAAATCCTGAACCTAACTGGAAAATAATTTTTAATAAACTCAAACAAATTAACGAGAAATGCTCAACTGATGGATTACTTTAGCACAATACCATGACTAAAGAACCTCAAGGTACCCATGCGGAAAATTTAGATTAAGGCTATGACCGCTTTCAAGATAATCCCACTGTATCACAGGTGACTAGTTCTAGTCATGCTCACGCCCATCTAAAATCTCAAAAGAACATCAACTAGCCTCTATTAATTAAGGTATTCCTACAGCAGCTTCAGTTGTTTCACCTGTGTGTTTCATCCTGAAAATTCCGTGTAAAGCGGGACAGAATAGAAATAATTAAAAGATCACAATGTTTTTGCAAGTCTAGCCTGAATTTCTTCAAAATTTTCTGTCCTTAATTGAAACTTTTGTACAGCAGCATCTCAAAGTAGCATCTTATTATTATTAGGAGCTTACCTGTAGTGATAGTGGTGATATAGAAGATAGGAGACCTTGCGACATATCTTTAGATAACAGTAATTGTGTGAAAGCTTTAATCTTCTGGAGGAGATTCTTTTCTGAGATCACACACACGCTCACACTTTGATGGTCTTGTTCCGCACGCCTTACATCCTACACCACCACCTGACAAGTGATCACATTAAAGAATATCATCTTGCATGAGACTCCTGGAGATTTATTTTATAGGAAGTAATTGTGTGTGTGTAAAACAGCAGAGGGACTGGACTGGGTTACCTTCATTATTATTAAATCATTATTGTTTATTGCCTTTATGTAGCCTGTTCCATTTCAGGGCCTCCCACCATTGTCTGAGAATTGCCGATACGACCTTGCTTTGTCTGGCTAGGTAGACGGAGAACTGACTCCTCAAAAAAGAAAAAAAAAGAACAAACAGGTTTATTCTCCAAGCCATTAAAATGCACCACATTCCCTTGAAGTAGAGGTGAGGAAAAGCTGTTTATTCCCACAATACCTTTGTATGCACTTGGCTAGTGATGCGTTACTGAACCTAACTGTCTTTGTTGTGACTTAAAGACATTTTAAGAGTTTGTTTTGGTTTATTTACCCTTGAAAATCATTTTGGAGGCATTTCTCGAAGTGAAACAATGACCAATTCAATTGAATCTGTTTGGCTTGCCTTAGAGTCCAAATCCAATTTCCTAATAATACCCTAAGGACATTCCTTTCCCTAGATTTTGATTGGCCTCCTGGACCAGTTATTTGACATCAGGAGAGGGTTAGAGGTTATAATATAACCTTGAGACACAGGATAACCTTTGTCTAGTCCATCTTTTTTGGATTAAGATATATAATTTACCCAACACACTCAGTGCTCCCACTAGTATCACAAGAAAAATTATTTAAAAGATAATTGACAGTAACATCAGTTGGGGGTGGGTAATCTAGTCTGTTAGTGTGCTTTTTGTAACACTTGTCTATTTCGCATCATAACATGGCTTAATATCAACCAGAGATAAATAAGAGCATTTGTAATTACTGGCAATGAGTCGTTTACGTCACTTTAGGAAATTTAGCCCTTTCCTCTTTCAATGATTATTTTTTTTTTATATTTGTGAATTTTACAGGCATTAACGGCCTGTTTTAAAGTCATACTACAATATTTCAAATATATTTGTTTTAGAACTCAACAAAATCACTCCAAAACCTGTTGTGAGACAGAACTTGTTTAGTGACTTCCTGATGCTAAAGGGCTGGCTGCAATCAAGCAGTGGTGTGGCTAGCAAAATAAACCTGCAATCCTAAAAAAAAAAAATATGGTTAATTTTATTTAATTCATGATGCAACAAGAGGGGTCGATTACTTTTCCCATTGAGCCTGGTTGGCTTGAACATCTTTCTTTTTCTTACTAAATGCAAAAATCGTTTGAAAGCTGGTTTTGTCTTCTATTTATTCTCGTTATCTTTGAGATATTCTGACAAAACAAAATGTCTATATAAAAAAAGGAAGCAGCAACCCAAAAGAAATCTCCAAGAAGAGAAATACTTTTTTACAACGTTGTATAATCAATTTCAAAACCTCATGTGAAAACGACTTCAAACCCTTTAAGGTTTTAGTATGAACCTATTTTTATCCAGTTCTGTCACTTAACGACATGAGGAGTGGTGACTTGTGCTTGTGATTAACACTAACACCTTAGCTGGGTGCTAATTAGGCAAAGACCTATCGTCATCGTTCTGCAATCCTTCTTTGATCCCTGCATCTGAATATGAATGTCTAGGGTTCTTGCTAGACTGATACGGCATTCATCTTCCTTACTTTTATCCTGCACAGTAAGCACCAGGTGGAAATAAAATCTATCTGCAAAGGCGCCACCACAAGGTCTTGGGCTTTCAAATCATTGCTGCCTCGCCTAAGTCCAGTTTTCTATTTGATGTCACCGTTCGGCCAGGCGTCTTACGCCATGCTCGTCCTCGCCTGTGTCAAATTAAAGGTCAGCGTCTGGGAGGTGAAGCAACTCCTATCTTTATTCGTATCCAGCCAAGGGAGAGGCCCAATAAATCTGGTGGGAATGTTGTCAGGGGGGAGTCAGAAAGGTCACTGCCCACCGGGGGAAAGGAGTGAAGATGCTCTCATTAAATCTTCTTTGCCATTTTTTTTGATTTTCTTTCTAAATGTCACTTTCATAGTTGTGTGAGCTAAGTAGCTAGCCTGGGACTAGCTTTAATTAGCTGTTTGATTCTTTGTTTTCCTTGTCAAATTGCTTAAACTCTTTGTTTTTTCTTTCTTGTTGTGACGTGTTGAACTTTGGTTTTGTAACTTTTAGGCAAGGGCCTATTTTTAGGAATACCACTTTTTTTTCAAAAAGATATGATTTTGATCTGCTAACATTTTCACTTGTACCTTTTCACTATTTAAGGTCCTTTAATTGACATCCCAGAGAAAGAATAGGAATATTCTAAGTTCCTCCACTTTTATGAAGTATAGAGTAAAGCTCTGCATCATCCTACCACGCCCCCCCCCCCCCCCCCAAACACACACACACACACACACACACACCATGCACTTGCTTTGCACTGATAGTCAATAATACGAAGGAAGGCTACTGCATGTGTACCTTCCTGTACAAGAAAAAGGAATTTGGGTATTTGGAAATATTGTAATTGCGTTGAAGCAATGCCATAACCCTCCTACAATGCTGGAGGGGTTTAAATGAAAAAAGGTACCAGTGGGAAAAACTGCCGGCCATAAAACTGCTCAAAAATACACTATGCATAAAGTGATTAAATATTAAAATGTCTTTTTTTTATGGCAACTAAGTTATAGTGAATTGGAAAGCTCTGCTCAGTGGTGAAGTTGTCCTGGGTTCAGATCCAGGGCAGTGTGTTCACCCAGCTTCCTCTCATAGTCCAAAAATATGTGTTAGGTTAACTGGTCTCTCCAAACGCATAAGGTGTAACATAAGCTCTGGTTGTTACTTGTGTTTTCTGTCGGACTCATCTGGGCTTTATTAATGTTTCATCTGACTGAACTTCATCTTGATGTCTGCACTCAGGTCACCTGAAAGAACAATTATGACACTTCAGCATACTTCACAAAAGGCAAATTTTTGTTCTTTGCAACTTTTTGATCTGGGTTACTCATTTGTGTCCTGGGGTACACATATTCACTTCAGGTGCCGGCTGCCTGGAAGATGAAATAGCTATCTGGATGACACCTGCTGTCTCTGTAGTGTTTCGCCCGGCGCCTCCACAGGCATATAAAAATAGAGCGGTGATCTCAAAGGTACAAATGCATTCGAAACCTTGATACACCGCATGTGTCAAACATATTTACATTCACACTTGAGGCAATTAGCCAACGTTTTTGCTTGTAAAATGTTAGATGGATTATGTATCATATTAGACGTCGTCTTACAACATGGTGCTGTCATCACCCATCAGAAGCTCAAAGACACAAAAATAGGACTTCTGTTTTTACTGTAATACACTTAGCAGCCATGATGCCAGCCTAAGCAGTGTGAATAAATTAGGTGCTAATTACTGTAAATATTTTCCAAGGTGCGCATGTCCATGTCAAGGCCCAACTAATATATCTCTTTATTGTTTTATGGTAAGTCTGCAAATAAATGACAAAAAACGCTTGCAGTCTTGGACCTGTTCAAGTTATGTGACCAATATATCCTGTATTTGCTACGGGCTATCTTAATCTGAAATTCTAATGTTTCAGAATACCATGAAGGAATACATATATATATACATATATATATATATGTATATATATATATATATATATATATATATATATATATATATATATGTGTGTGTGTGTGTGTGTGTGTGTGTGTGTGTCTGTGCTTTTTGTCTCTCTTAGATGATTGAGATAAATAGTTGAAATAAGGTATTTAAGCAAAAAATAATAATTAATAAATAAATATAAAAAAAAACATAAAGCCAAACCAACATTGCCCTCACTATTACCCCGTTTACACTACCCTTTTTTAACCGTGCCGAGACCGGTCCGAGCTCGGTAACTGAGATAACTATTGAGTGTAAATGGAACGCAAACTGAACTGATCCGTGCCAGACACAACCGGACCGCGCTAAATCTAGACCAGTCCCATGTGTGGGCTCGGCCCGGTTTTTCAGTGGCACGGTTGATAACAAAGAGTGCATGAGCAGACCGCGTCATCTCCTTACAGCCAGCTGACATTTCAGACATTCATAAAAATACTAGCTTCCCTACCGTGCCACACGGTTTCCAGTGATGATTCTGCTTAGCAGTGTGATGAACCTCAACGTTTGTCATTGTTTCCTGCGTCTGTAAACTCTGATTGGATGCTCGATTGTCTTATCCATGTCCCAAAAGCCGACTCCGTCAAGTAAATTCACCAAATCTTGCCTTCTTCGCCTGACTCTCCGCAAACAACAAAATATCACAATTATAACCAAGCATAACTTCCTGAATGTTACGGGCGCCGCCATTTTGATTTGCTTGAGTCCCTCCTTCAATCCTAGAGAGCAGTAGTACTGCAGATCGCCACTAGGAGGTGAGGAACCGTGATAGGGTGATGTGTAAACGGTCGTCAGAACCAAGCTCGGCATGGTTAACTGATCTAGGCTCGGTCCGAGCTCGGTATGGATCGGTTTAACAAGGGTAATGTAAATGTGGCTTATGTCTGACCATTTTTTGCTGAAAGCTGAGTTGAATTTCACAAGCCACATGTGGTTACTGTCACAGCTGTAGAATCAAGACATGTATCAAATAGAACTTGTCTTCCAACATGAAGTAGGCTAAACTAGCTCAAAATCCAACACATCATGCCCCTAGAATTCAAGAAAAAGATGAGCAGCAAAGTCACTGACATCTCTCAGTTTGGAAAGTGTTACAAAACCAGTTTTAGGCTTTAGGGTTTTTAGTTAATAAGCAATAAGATAGAAAAGGGGAAATAGCATCCACAGGAAAGTTGGAACACTTAGGAGGTGAAAACCATTGCTCAAAAAAGGCCAGTCTCCCATTTGTCCAAATAACCTCTTGATAAATCCCATGACAAATTTTATTTTTTGCAAGGTGTCACTTCACGTTTTGCTTAAAGCTAACAGATAACTTAAAAAAAGGACAAACATGGTATTGTTAATGTGAAGGTCTGGAACTGCTTAGCTGGTAGTGGGACCTTGACAACCGGTTCTCTAACCTGGCAAACCAGACTGATCATGTGTAGCACTTTACGTTCTGCACATTATCAATATGGGTCTGCTTCCATCAAATCTGTTCGTGAAAAGGAGGGACACACATTCAGCAGAATTTTTCCGAGCTGATTGGGTGAAGCAACACCTAGTGTGAGAAACCACAACAAGTTACGCTGGTCAAGGTACTTTTTGCTGTTCTTCTTTCAAAGAAGAAATCCTGGATTCTAACAAAACAGATGTGATAGCAACAGCTATGCGTGCGTCCTCCTTTACTGCCATGTTTATGTTGGTTCAGCTGTGGGCAACTCTTGCTTTCATCACAGCTGGTATGTCCCACCTTAAACCATAATACTGCAACATGTTTGGCCCAAACCGTTTTTGGTTCGGCCCAAACGATTGAGATGGGACTCCCGTGTGTTTGTGAACGCACAAATACTGTGCCAGCCACCAGGTTGCTATGTAACATTTAACATTCAGATGATCATTTTGTGCTAAAATACAAAACATTTTAAAGGACTTTCTGGTAGGGAGTTGACTTAAAATAATAAATAATTTCAGGTTTTTGGAGTGAAGTAGTCAAGGTCTGAGATGGCAGGAGATGCTATGACATGACCTTAAACATGATGGTGAAGATTCTCAGTCATCCAGGTCATGGTCATTCCAAAAAGAGTAAAAAGCAAAACAACTGGACTTGTTTTCCGTAGTTTGAAGACGTTTCGCTTCCTCTCCAGGAAGCTTTCTCAATTCAAAAAGTCTGGAGTAATGTGGAGCATCAACCTTTATACTACTGCCCAAACAAAGGCCTTGTAATGGCTTAGATAACATGCAAATTCAACAGAAACAGGTCCACCCCTTAGTAATGGGCGGTCGTTAAAGTCATTAAGCCAGCAGATTGAACCGAAACTGGTCCACTCCTCTGTAACGAGGAGTCGTTAGGGTTGTTATTGGCCTGGCTTGCAGGAACGCTGTTTTGATCACCCGAATGAGGGTGAGAGTTGAGGTGATCACCTCAACTCTCACCCGAATGAGGGTGATCAAAACTTTAATGACTTTAACGACCGCCCATTACTAAAGGGGTGGACCTGTTTCTGTTGAATTTGCATGTTATCTAAGCCATTACAAGGCCTTTGTTTGGGCAGTAGTATAAAGGTTGATGCTCCACATTACTCCAGACTTTTTGAATTGAGAAAGCTTCCTGGATAGGAAGCAAAACGTCTTCAAACTACGGAAAACAAGTCCAGTTGTTTTGTTTTTTACTCTTTTTGGAATGACCTTAAACAGAACAGAATTCGAGAAGTAGTCTCAAATTCATCCAGACTGATTAAAAGGCCTCATTGCCAGTTATTACAAAACTTTATATTAGTTGTTGCACTCAAGGGAGGCGCAACCATTGGGTTTAGGGCAGTTACTTTTGCACATCAGGCCAATATGGCCCGTATAGCGTTTTCCCTTAATTAATGAATTCCTTAGAAAATTTAATTTAGCACTTACTGTATTTGTATTGTATTGTATTTGTCTTATATTAATTGATCCAAAGCATTTAAGTTTGACAAAACTATTAAAATCTGGAAAAGGGAAAACACTTATATATGCATAGTAGTGAAGCTTTATACAAAAATGTATCAAGAATGAAAACTATAGCACTAGACCAAAGATTATTCAAATAAAAAATCTTTTCACTCCTGTGCTTGTATTTCTGAAAATATAATAATAAAGCAGCATTAAAATTCAGTTGTGTTTGCAAAGCTCTATCCCTTGGTTCAAGGATATAAGCTACCTTAAGTGGTTCCGTGGGAGTCATCTCATGACTTTTGATGCTTTAAGAAATGCAGAATGTCTGTTTGTTTCTTTCTTTCCTGTCCTCTCTCAATTTAGCACTGCTCTGGAGGAGGAGTTCCTCCCACACTCAGGCTGTACCCTTTGGGGACCAGCAGTGTTCATCCCAGTGAGCTTTCGTTTCCACCAGAATCTGTCTACGTGATTAAGCTGGATGCATGCTTCATATACAGCCACGGGATGCAGCTACTTTGCATTGCATTGCGGAATTCATCCTTGAATCAACTGCTATTTATTTGACATTACACTCTGACGGTTTCTGCCTACTGTGCTCTGTGTGGGCGACTTTCTGCTTACAGAGTGTGTTAAATTGGAAGTTGGCATTGCTCACCGGGTAAAGGTTGCATGGACCTGGTTCCCTCCTACAGACCGACCTGCTGCTTTATTCTGCCAGGAATGAAGCCGTGTGACGGTAGGAGATAGTTGATGGGGAGGTCAAGAGTACTTTAGGATATCCCTCAAATATTAGCTTTCGTAGTAGAGTGCCCCCGCCATTTCTCAAAGCTTCACCGCCCCCAATGCACCACATGAAATCACTCTCTTGCATGGTTGTGTCTTTGTCTTGCCAGTGGGTGAGCTAAAATCAGACGTGATAATGTTAGTTCCCCGGTTTTCAAGTTGAAACCCTGCAGTGAGAGCAATGCATTTCTGTGATAAAGAAAAAAAGTTAGCTTTTTTTTCAACAACAAAAACAAACAGGCAAGTTTATTAATTTGCATGACATACAGCAGGGGCGATTCTAGGATCTGACCTTTAGGGGTGCTCAGCCCCCAGTGTTGACTGTGATTCCTGGCATGAACAACAGGCTTTTCCATCTTTCCAGCAGTCTTCAGAACTCCTGCCTGGCACAGAATTTTTAGTTTTATAAAAGAGATTAGGTTTTTGTTGATAAAATGTATTATACTTCAGAATTAAATTCTATTTTGAGATGCTAACGTTAGTTACTTACATTTCTCCAGTTCAACAAATCAAAACTCTCTCCTGCTTCTGTTCAGAACTGAACTCAGCAGCTTTCACCTATTTTAGTGCAGATAATATTTAACTGGGACTACTTTCGTAGCCTGATATTAATTGTGGTGACAGCAGTATCCCAGTATGAATCAAAACTTTAATTTTGCGCTCCCAAGCACGCACGGACATGCACACACACACACACACGCAATAGAAAATAGCCAATCAGGAAGAGGAAAGGCTGGATTTAAGGCAGCAAAACCAATGAGAGTGGAGTTAAACAGCACACAGCACAGTCCAGTGTGCTGCAGATTTAAAGGGACAGGAAATAAAAAGCAGGCAGTGGAGCTGCGCACAGCAGCGTTGAAATGTCACCGTGGGAACGCCGAGCGCTTTAAACGGAGGCGCTCCGGGCGAACCTGTGCATGTACGCACGTCTGGCAGAGCCGAACCGACACGCAGGAATACTCTGAATCGGTAATTTTTTAGGGGTGCTGAGCTAAGATTTAGGGGTGCTTGAGAAACCCTAACAATGGCCTAAATACGCCACTGACATACAGATTAACAATCAAGCAGTCTGCTCTGAATCAATCAGACATTCAATCAGACATTCAAGCAAGTGCCTTCCATGGTAGAGTTCCAAGGCCCTTCATTAGCCAAAGAAACATACTGAAGATCCTGAAGACTTTTAGGGAGTTAGTCCTGCAATTGGCGGGGTGTCAGTTCGATTCCCCGCTCCAACTGTCTCAATCATTGTGTCCTTGGGCAAGACACTTCAACCTGAATTGCCTGCTGGCAATGGTCAGAGGGCCCGGTGATGTTGATTAATAGCAGCCTCGCCTCTGTCAGTCTCCCAGAGCAGCTGTGGCTACTAACATAGCTCACCACCGCCAGGGTGTGAATGTGTACGTGAATGGGTGAAGGACTGACTGTAGTGTAAAGCACTTTGGGGTCGTCAGAGCCATTTACCAATATTTTTGTATAGTGATGTAAAAGACTCATTACTACTTCATGCAGATACTTGATGACAGTCGTTACTGGAAGTAACTTTTTTCACATGACGTCAGGCTGGGTTGGATAGGTTTATTCCATTAATAAATAAAAATAATTTTAAAGCTCCTTTTAAATTAAATTAAATTAAATTGAAACATTTCTTTGTTGAACTAAAACATGTAGATGCTACAAAAAAAGAAGAGAAAAAACATAACGGGTAAATACTGTTTTTTTTCCTTCACTTCATAATTAATTGGTTGTGCCTTAATGTATAACGCCCTCAGAGCAGATAAACCTTAGCGACCTCAATGACCAACATTGGTGAAAGACAAAGAATGACTAAAACAGATAAATACCCACAGTTTCATTGTATTTGCTGCTGTAAGTACTCAGTTCATTTTGGTAAGTGCAGTAATTACCACCAGCACATGTGCCACATGGTCAAAATCAACAGCCATATGCAACCCCCTAATTTTTTAAGCAATGGCTCATGGGAGTTTTAAAGTGCTACTTTTTAAACTTCCTATAACAGCTAGCTATACTTCAGTAGTAAATCTCTCTTTATAGTTTGTCCTGATTGCTGTTTGTTCTCCTCTGTAAGAACTCTCTACCGGCTGAGTTTTGATAGCAGTGTTGTTTAGGATCTTTTAATTAGCTTAAGCGTCCCAGATTTGGAGGTATTCCAACAAAAGAAAAAAGATTGATGTCATTTTATGGCTGGTAAATAAAATCAAAAACTTGTTGTATTTTAGAACCCACCCAAACTCTGAGTAGATTGATTACATCTCTCAACAAAAGGTACATTTTTCCATCCTCTCTCATTGAGTTACGTGGAATCTAGTTGTTGTTAAAGATGTTAAGTTTAACTTTTAGAGTCTAATTTTTGTGGCATCTTTAGTGGAATTTGAGTTCTGCAAGCTATGTAAAACATTTTCGTTTTGGAGACATTTTTGAAGTAGTATAAAATCATCTACAAGATGTTAAACTATACTGTGCTTGTGTGGTTCAGTGTTTCAGGGAAAGCAGAGTCAACAATTCAGGAAATCGATGTGGGATTTCTGCATGGCTATGCAAAGTTATCTTAAGTCTTTTTTTACTATTTTAACAAACAAATTGTAATAATACCTTTAATGTAAAATGTTGCCCTATGGTTACAGGGGCAAACTAGAGAAGACTTGATCAAACATCACTGAAAGTTGTTAGCAATATACATTAGCTGTCTACCGGGATCGACCATTTTAAAAAGTAAAATAAAAAACTCAAATGTCATGTCATACCATTCCTATGCTTTAAACTCCTTTGTATAAGGGGCTGGTGAAGGTGCTACGATGACCACATCTTTCTCCAGCTGTGTGGAGCATAGTGCAACGTGCCGCTGTCCCTCCCCAACATACTGCCAATCAGGTTTTCGGAGGGGCTGCCAGGACTATACAAAATAATACCATATTTAACTTAATGCTGTACTTGTGGAAAACAAGCTAACCGCTAATACATTGCGCGGGACGGGAAGTACATGCTCAGCAAAATAAAAGCACTTAGCTCAATGTCAGTCATTGACATCATGAGAGAGAATCAATACAAAACCAATGAAATGAAACACATTCCATTTTGCTGTAATAAAATACAGTTATGGTTATTTACACTGGGTCTGCATTCGGGTTGTACTGCTAACTTCAGCCAGAGTTATGCCATCTCTTGCTGTGCACGCACCAGACTCCCCTCTTGCCACCACGGCTGGTCTGAAATGAGCTGCGTCCTTTATTGTAGTCCAGTTCAAGTAATGAATGAGAAAGGTTGACACCCTGGACCCAGTTTATGGTGGTTAAGTTTAATAAACCGGTCCATTTTGTTTTCTCTTCCCAGTGGCTTGTGGTTAGCGCCTGGCCAGCAACTCGTATAACGCACAGTTTGTAGTTTGACCATAAAGGAGCTGCAGGTCCATGGAAATGCTTTTTTTCCTCCAAATGTGTGGCGCAGATCCAGGGCCCGATTGATAGACATGAGAGCTCACAGAGCAGCGATGAAAGCTGCGATTTGATCCGACTTTGGATCAGATAAACAACCAACCATAAAATATGAATCTATAATCATCATCGATGTTGGGCTCGGGAGCGGGCGGGGGCATAGCCATTTTCAGCAGGGTTTTAAGACCCCCCATGCATCCCCCTTCCGCCACCATTGTGAGTACATATTTATGACCTGGTCACCAATAGAAGTTTTAAAAAAAATGATGGTTTCAAAACAGCTAACATTTCACTTCAAAGGGCTTCTTATGTTATCAAAGGACATGATAAGATGCCTGGAGTTTTCTATGGCTGTGTAGAACATACGGTGCCACAGCGCCACTGTCCCCCGACCCTTTGCTACACACTCCCAGTCAGCTGGCAAAATGAGGCTTCTACAGTTTTCCTTTCACCAGAAAAACAATTTGGAGAATTAACCAGTGATTTTAGGCATGTTATACTGCGTTACTCCATTAAAAGCAGAGCGAAAAAACATGTCATTTAATGTGCACTTGAAAACTACCATCGAATTTACTTAATATTTTTTATGTATCATTTTCAAAATAATAAATTTGATAAAAACAATTGCAACTGGAGTAGCATGGTATATAATTTCAGCATTTTGCTGTGTACAGTAATATAAAAAGCTAATAATATGATGTTCTGGAGCTTTATGTGAAATCTCTTTTAATACTGGAATACAGTAAAACCATTGTATTTTTCCTCACGGTTCTTATACTGTGAGAATATCATATTAGTCCATGCCTTGTTAGTAACAATAAAAGCACCATAAGGTAGAATAGATAGAAAAATCACACTAGAACTATATCAAACCGAACCTTAAAATGGAACAGAATAAATCAATTGAGTTTCAAAGAAATGAAAACACAAACCTAAAGACATATTCAAGAATAGAACCTGCAACAGACTGACTGCAGATAGTGACTTTAGGAGAAAGGAGAAGACAAAGAAATTGGACATGAAAGCACTGCTGAGAGAGAAGGAGTCCTTCACCCCGAGGCCCATTCAGGGGGACAAAGAGTAGTCTGGCTGAGTGGCCGGTCTTTACATCCATAATCACAGCAGTCCAACAGAGCTTAATGCCTTTGGACAGCTGTGGCGGTCCTGAGACAGTGGAAGGTGGCTGTGGGTCGCGGTGAGCCACAGGAATAATGGCTTCAGTTAATCTGCAGTGTGGGACATTCTATCTCGAGGGAGTCCATGCCAGCTAACATGACTGGATCGATAGCATGTGTAACACCAAAGCCTCAAGTTTCAGCCTCCCAACAACAGTTCACTGAATTCTCACCTCGCAGCTGTAGCTTTTCTGTCGTTTGCTTTTGATCTCTTGAGTGTCGAACAACCAAAGGGGGGAGTAGTATAAAAAAATGATTGAAGCAAAACCACATTTTCCCTACCTGAGCTGACAGGGAGGCTAAAAATAGCTGCTTTCATCTTGGTGAGGGACTGGTTTCAGGCGGTGTACAGGAACTCAGCTGCAGCTCTCCGTCCTCTTAGCCAAGGTGCCGGAGTGCTTTCAAATCATGTAGCAGGGGTCTAACATGCAGTGTCACCATGCTCTGCTCTCACAGAGCTGGCTAGCCATGTGTCTATGGGTGCCTTGAGACTGAAAACAGAAGCGAAAGCTTCAGAAACTCTTCTCCAAGGGCAGCTGAATCCCGCAGGCCAGATGAGGTTTGCTGATTCCTGAGGCAGCACTTCACCTCAGCCTCCCTCCTCCCTTCCCCTGGCTCCCACCCTCTTCCATCCTCCCACATCACTCGCAGCTCACTCCACCACTGTCCTGACAGACATTCGTCTGGCTGAGGCTTGACATTCCGTGTACACAGCGCCAAGCCCTCTGACACAATCGCTGTCAATCAAACAACACTGGTCGGGAACCCTCAGATGTGTTTGGACAAGGGGATGAGGATTTGAGCCCCGCAGATTGCTCTTAGCTGTGCCACATGGGGGAGCAGATGGGTTTTTTTTCCTCCCCAACCCTGCTGCCCTGCCGCCTGGCCTCAGGATGCAGCCTACAGCATTTCATACACCAATATTGCATAGTGCCATGAGAGTGAGCCAGTGGACTGATTTCCCTGTGACAGAGATAGATAGGGGAGACTGACTTTGATAATGTGAAAAAGGAAAAAGTTTTTCCCCCCGTTTGCTCGGGGCTGATAAGATGGCTGTTCTGAAGATTTATCCCTTTGCCACAACTTTCCCCTTAAAATTCACCTACTAGGCCAACACATCACATGTTTAAAATCATATAGCAACGAAATAGGATTCTCTAGAAAAAATGGTTTCATAAATATAAAATGTTCAACTAATCTCTGTTCAGTGTAGAATTAATCAGTTCAGGTCTAATGAATTCAATCATTTTTGATTTAGAAGCAGAGATAATCAAATTTTGTCAGAACTAATTAAAAAAAAGTATAATAACCCTTCCATCGATTCTATTAACACAACAGGTCAATTCAAGAACTATTTCCTTTTTCACTTCAAAATAAGAGTGTCAATAAGGGGGCTCTTGAGGACCGCCACCATCGAGATTGCAGGAAAAAAAAGCACTGACACAGTATGCACAAACTGCGAAATAAAAAGTAAAAATATACCTGTTCTCTTATCAAATGTCCCTGACTGGATTTTTCAGCATTCCCATTCCATTTTGGGTTTATTTGGTCCTTTTTTTGTGTGCCAGCTACCAAAGTTTAATGTGTCAATGCCAAGGGGCAACAGACAAATGAGTGTGTGGGTCTGTGTTACCTTTTGGCTTCCATGTGACTTCATGCTGCTCTCTAATTGGTTACTTAAAGATTCTCCTTGGGAAACAGCTCTTTGTGCCTGTGGCACTTTCTGTGTCAGTTTTCATCTAATCAGTTTAATTCATGACACCGGTCGATCAAAGTCCCACCCCTGGCAGCTCAGAGGCACAGACACAAATGTCACTCACACATAGGAATGCAAACAGAAGAGTCAGACAACAAGAAGACAGGAGTCAACTGCATAAAACATCGAAAGAAAATCTGGTCATTTATTTAAACTATAATAATTTCATGAGGCTTGTGCTGGAGGTAAAAAGTGGATAAAGGAACTTGGACCGGACCGACTAGACTTAAAAATCCAGCAGCGGGCAAGGGACTGAGGATGGATAAGTCCATCTTATTGCGCAGTAAATCCCGACCTCTGGCATGCCAACAAAAGGGACAGTTGTGCAAGGTTTGAGTAAAATTTTATGTTTATCGAAAGACAGTATCTATCTCACAACAAATCAAAAATCAAAACAAGATTATGTTTAACAAGCAATGTCCAGATTTTTACTATGCTTTTCTGCAACACAAGTTTAATTTAAGAGCATCGCAGTGAAGTATCTCTTTGCACGTTTTTGTTTAAAACTAGCTGGTAAAATGTGTGTGTGTGTGTTACCACTCAAGATTCGATCAAATAAAATGTGCACTCAAAGCCAGCAAAGTGTGGATGGACTTTTGAAACTGCATATTAAAAGGTTTACACACTAGAAGGCTATTGATCTTCAAAATGGCTGGAAAAATTTCACAAGCGGAGAGAAGAAAAAAAAAATGTGTTACAGCCTCATATCCTTTCCACCGAGATAAGACAGCTTGAGTAAGTGATAATTTTCAGAGGGGCTAACTCCCTGCCTCTCTGAAATGTCTAAAAGACTCTGAAGTGATGTTAGCAATCAGGGCTTAGGACTCACTGAACCCTTTGATAATCAGCAAAGCTTTTTCTTATAAATGTCACTATGAGTGCTCTGCAACGCACGCCGTCACGCTGTGCCGTCATTATCAATGTCCACATCAGAATGTTTCAATTTCAGCTTTTACTTGAGTTTTTTTTGTTACTATCCATACACCGCTGTCAATGATATTCCATCCCAGCACTAATTTTAAAGCGGACATATCATTAAAACCCTCTTTTTTAGCTCTCAAATACATTTTATTGTGTACTTGGAGTCGTTAGTAATGCAGAAAGGTTGAATGTAGTTTGTCCAGGTGCTTTATATTCTGTTTGGGTCATATTTTTCTAGCCATTCGGTTTTCTCTGTTCTCTATTATGTATTTTTTTTAACAGTTACATCACAGTATTTGCTGCAGTACTGCTAAACAAGATCAAGGACTTCTGGCTTACCAATTTCCCGAATCTGCCATTTTTATTTTTCGCTGTTATTTTGTAATCCAAGCTGAAGGATGACGAAGCTATAGGTCAAAATGTTTGGTTGTTAGGCGTATTAACCCACAATTTATTACACTGTCCCCCATTATACTGGAGAAATGGGCAAACGAGGTGCAGTGGAACGCTCTGCGACCTGGAGGGGGTAGGATGTAATTTTTAAGAGACTGCACCAAAACAAGTCGCTCTCATACGTACCTTAGAACAGGCCCGTTCTGGGGGCCTGTGGACCTTAATTAATGAGACCAAAGGATTGCTAAAAATTTGCCATGAATCATTGGGCGTGGCACGAGCACTTAAAAAAACAAAGAAAAGAAATTTAAAATCTTCTGTGCCGCAAAAGTGGTTTTCCATTATCTATCATATCACTGTGTGGGGAATAGGCAAATTGGCTCCCCCTGGCAGCTGCAGGCGCCCCTGCTAGCTGTGAGTAGATGCTGCAGCCATTCACACTGCACAGTCTGACAGGTTGTAGGCTTAGAGCCACGGGGAGAGGCCAGTTCTTCTCTGGGTTTCTCACATGGAATGGACAAGGTCGGAGGGGTCTCGCCCAGGGAGTAATTCAATGTAGAACCGCCACTGGTCACAGGGCTATAAAATCAACCAACTAGGCAATAAAGGCCACTTCTACAAACAAGAATGGCTCACTGAGATTCAGTGTATTCAAGCTTAATGTCCATTTTTATAATTTGCCTTTCCACTAAACATTTATCAGTTAACTGCGGGATCATAACAAATTCAGATTTGTACAATACAGTCCTTTAAGACTTTTGCAAAAGCAAACTATGGCAGCTACCCACCCCCCCAAAAAAAAATGCATTTGGCTTTTTGCAGTAGTGTTTTACAAATCTGATAAAGGTTCTGATACCTGAAGGGTCACACAGCACTGAGGTGTGATCGACTCCTCTTGACAAGCTGGAAACATTGATATTCAACCAAATTTTGCAGGTGCAGATTTAATTCAACTTTTTTCAGCCACGGCTGTAATTAAATCTGTTCTGCTAATGATCCAATTAAATAAGATGAAGTAAAAGCAAGGCTGTGGCACTTTAATTATTTTCTTGTCAGAGAAGAGTAAGACATTGACATAGCCTTCTCTGGCTTCACACTTGGCTTGCTGACGAGGGCTTCCCCGGCCGCTGGTTTGAATTGTGTTGTCATGTGATAATAAACACCAGCTTCACGCTTCCTCCTTCACAGCTGGGAGGCTTCTTGCTTCCGTGCTCTTTCCTCTAATCCTATACTCTAGATGCTTGGCACATTAATCCCTTTTTATATACTCAAAGTAAAGAAAGGGGACCACATGAAGAGAAAACTAGTTTAGTAAAGCATAACTGGAGCAGAAGGTCGCCATGGGGTAACCGGTGAGAGAAGTACTGACAAGGGCTCCACAATATTGTCATGAATATTTCAGTGTTGTTTAAAATAGTATTGAAAAAAAAGTTAGAAATATAATGTTTTTGTTATTAAAATGTTACATATGTTATAAACATAGTGTTCAAGCCAGGGATGTTTTTTGCATGTTACATTTATCCGAAACAAACTATATGCTGTTACTTCACCCAGATGATGATACTGGAGATAAAAAAAGACCTGGATTCTTGGAATAATAAACTCTTGAATGTATCTGACGCATCAATGTCAGGATCCCCAGGGGTTTGATTACTTCTTGTAGCTATCTGGCTATCCTGCAGTCTGTTTATGTTTGCATCATTTAGTATTGTTTATCTTTGGATCCTTGTTTCTGTCATTAGTTTAGTTTTCTGTTCAGTATGTATGTTAGTTTATTCTTGTATCTGTTAGATTTGGTTCCTGTCTTGGTCAGCTTCTGTTAGATCTTTATTCTCTGCCTGTCCGTCCTTAGTTTAGTTAGGTTATCCCCTCATGTCTGGCCATTCTCATGTTTCCCTGTTAGAGTCAGTTCTCCCTCTGCTCCTGCCAGTTCTTTGCCCTTCCTCTCCTTCTGCGTAATTGCCTAACTCCTGTGTGTAATCTACTCCACCTGTTGTTCCTTCCGTCTACCCCCATATAGTCTGCTAGTTTTGTCACATTCATCGACGGGTCCTCTGTCATATTACCCTGTTCTGGTCTCACCAGTGCCGATCCCCTGGTTCCGTGTTTCACTGCCATCTTATAAACCTTCTTTGCCTTATTTTCATTAAACCACTCATCATTCTACATGCGGCTTCCCTGCTCTTGTCTGTGCTCTGGTCTATTTAATACAAACCTGACAATCAGAAGGAAAATACTTAGAACAGTGGTGGAAATGTCCTGGTTTGTAGTTGATCACTTCAGTTTTCTCTTTTGGCCTCAAAGACGGCCAAAAAGACAATCGTACGACACCTTGGTATTACTAGAAGAATTAAAGTCCTGTCCTGAGCAGTTGGATATGCAGAGCACATATGTATTTCCTGTTAAACCTGACCTGGCGGAAATCAGACATCAGACTCATTAGAGTACTCCTTGTCAGAAGGCTGTTGCATTTAGAGGCACTAAACAGAATTTAGCCAAAATGTGCAGAATCATTTCTAAAAGAGTGTTTGCCAGAATATTGACCATGACCTTGGGGCTGCTGGGAGGCCTGCATGGCCTGAAGCCCTCTGTCTCAATCAGGGTGATGGGACTAAGGTCCTAGCGGTGCCGGCCTGGTCAAGGTGGCTTCCTGCTGCCTGAGACTAGCGAGGATACGAGGCTTGATGCCAACCGCGTCACCCCTGCCAGTTCAACAGTACCATCTGCCCCTGCTCCTCCTTCCACGCAGCCAGCCAGCCTCGTCAAAACAAGTCAAGATAGCAGCCCCAAGCGGCTGTGTATGAAAGCCATGGCTGAGAGGATGCTGAAAGTTGCAATGTGGCTGTGGCAATCATCCAGGCAGGCCCAGGCTGGTGTTAAACCATATAACCACTTTGACACCTTTTCAGGTGCAAGACGGCAATGTAACAACCTGCTGCACGTTCTCCACAGATCCATGATTAGGGGCTCCTGATCCTTAATCTGCAGGCTTCAGACGGCCACACTATGTTACTGGAGCTTGAAATGCTTTTCTTTTTAGAGCTATTAATGTATTATGTTGTTTACACAATATCATTTTTCCTCTTTATAAATTTGTCCTGGTTATGGTTAGCTATGATTATCACAACATAAACAAGCATTTAATTATGCCTGTGAACCTGTTTGATAATTATATCCCTATTTTTTAAAGGCACGCTAATATTTATACTGTGTAAAAATTTGAGTTTTCTGTCAGCTTTCTATATCTGTTTCAATTAAACCTACTTGTTTCATATTGAGTATGTGACAAATAGTGCATAAAGTATTTAGTGTGCTCTAAATGGTGTCACGGAGTGGTCTTTAGCTGCAGCATTGATTTATTTTATAAAAACACAGTTTAGAGTGAAAAGTAACCAAAAAACAGCTCACTGAATAAGAACATTTACCTCAGTAGTATTTTTTACTCCTGGAGTCATGCAGTCATAATAAATAAATTAGAATAAGTCTTCCAATGAGATGCGTTTGTCAGATTAAAAGTACAATTGAAAATAAGAACCTTTACGCAGGTATTAAACATACATTTCTGAATTAAAAATGTTTTTTATTGGTCTGATCTAATATTCAAATCTTTTCAATACCATTCAGTGGCAGAACAGTATGAGTGAATTTAGTTCTGAAATGTTTGTAAGAGTTGGTAAAATAATTTTTTTTAGAACAGTCAATGTGCTCCAGATTGGAAGAGTTTTGCGGTGTTTGGAGCCAGAAGATAATGATTTGGTATTTGCTCTTTTAGTTTGGTTACCATGGTCTGAATTTGTCTGACTTATTCATTTGCAGAATCACATCAGTCATTCAGAAAATGAACTTTCCAACCAAATTTAATAGAGATTTCCTGAGGGTGGTTTCAACTTCGGTGTATATAATGATCTTCTATGATATTTTTTCTGATTCTTACTCATTACCTACATTATAAACTGTGTCCATCTACAGTCTCAATACTGTACAAAGCACAGAAACGATATAACTGTCTAAATTATGCTCATTTTAAGTTCTTAAAGCCATATTTTGGCCTCCACAAACATATCAAGAACTGATTTCTTGACAGTGGATAACCTGTATCCTAACATTTCAGTGGAAAGTTGAGTGAAAAGGAAAAAGTGTGGTAAAAAAGCAATAACCAGACTTGATTGTGGATTGTGAAGCAAAGCAAATTAAAGTGTTTAGAGGAATCACACAAACCCACAAAGCACGCTTTGGACTTTATAAATACCTTTAAAGATGATCATAAAGCACAAATAAATTAATTTATTGCAGCATTTCAACTCAGAGTGAACACTTGTTATGGATTGTAGAGGACAAATTCCACATAAGAAAATGCCGCATAAGTGGTGCCAAACAATGGCACCCCAAAAAATAATATAAAATACATGTACGTAAAATTTGTAATTGTATTTTTGTGTGACGACGGTGGGTGACGGTGGTGCAGGAGTTAGGGAGGTCGTCCTGTAATTGGCTGGTTACCAGTTTGATCCACTGCTCTGACCGTCTCTGTCGTTGTGTCCTTGGGCAAGACACATTGCCTGCTGGAGGTGGTAAGAAGGACCAGTGGTGGTGATGTATGGCAGCCTCGCTTATGCCAGTCTGCCCCAGGGCAGCTGTGGCTACAATGTAGCCAACCACCGTCAGGGTGTGAATGACTGATTGTAGTGTAACATGCGTTTACTATTTTTGACATCCTGTTTTTCTTGGGTTAAAATATGATGAAAGAGAAAGGTCCAGTTTTCTAAGCCACTCTTTGAAATGGTAAAGAAAGCAAAACAGCATTATGTAAGGATTGCATTTGGATAACCATTTGTCAAGAACATAGCTACTTGTTTAAGCCTTCCCTTTATCTGTTTGCAGAACAATAGCAATTACATTCAAATAACTGGAACCGTGACAAACCAGGTTAGATGAGGACCACGGATTATTATGCCACAACACACACGGTGGTGGAGGACAGTAGGGGTTTTACTGGATACACATGTTTTGGTCAGATGGGACTAAGATTGTGTCCTTCGACAACAAATGTGAAAAAGAGGATGAATAGGTGGACCTCTTCCCCACTTTTAAGTCAGGTGGATGTCCTGTGGTACTATGGGCCTTGTTAGAGTGCATGGCATTATGAACACTTCATAAAACTCAAAATGAATCATCATTGGGTCATTGAACAGCATAATTTTACAAGGCATATGGCAACAGAAATATTTCACTAGAAACAAAATCAAGCTTCTACTATGACCATCTTTGACTTAAATCATACAGATAACCTGTGGGGTGAGCTGAAGAGATAGGAGCGCATACTCCTACCTTGTGAAATGTTATACCAGGCTAGGTTGAAAAAAAAAACAGTAGCATTGTTTATACTCCTTTTTCAAACACATCTTTTTTTATAGCCTGTTAATTAATGGCCTTGTTCTACTTTTATCTCTAACATAGTTTATATTCCTCCATTGCACCTGTCATTTATTTTTGTACTCAGTTTACACTGTCTGTCTCTATTGTGTTGATTAGTTTTGTCACTTTCTCAGTGCAAAACAGCTTGTAAAGAAGTAAGATGTTGTTGCCATTATATGAGTATATTTTATGTACTATTGTTAGTTTCTTGATGAAAGATTTTTCTATATTCTTGAAAGAAAATTAGTGGCTGAATTTCCTCAAATTAGATTCTAGCCACTATATGATGCTAACAACAATAAATAGGAAATACCAATTGTCTGACGCCAACCAGGATAAGACAGAGATATGGTTGGAGGAGCATTTAGCTCATGGGCTTGTAAAGAGGGAAAGAAGAGCAAAAATGCAGAACATTTCACCGCTGAGAATCCACTCACTACTCCAAAAGAAGTGTAATGTAATGTCGTTGAGTGGCTGTTAAACCAAAAACAGGGTTATCTACAAATTTGTAGTGTCAGTAATGGCATGTCAGTGTTATTTGTATTTTTTTATTCTAGTGTGTGACCCACAAAGGGCCAAAAATCTATTACCTCAAGTTTCAAAATGGTAGGTTAAGTAACAAACTGGGTGAAAGCTGGAAGTGTTTAATATCAGGATGGTTGCTGTTTTTAGCTGGCCTTTATCCCAGGTTTTTGTGTATGATGAGCAGATGTATTTGTTACACTTAGGGGTAAGGATAAATGAATCAAATTAGCAAACATCGTAAAGGTAATAAAACTAAGAAGCCAGTATTTTTGGCGGCATCTGACGATCGTTATAATGAACAGAAATCTGAAAATGGTGTGTGATATATTTAGTGACTCTAATCGTCTTCAGAAGTCACCTAATTAGTAAATAGAGTTCACAAGTCGTACAGCGGTCAGGGAGAATGATGTGGTGGATTTTAAAGCAAGGTAAGATTAGTTACAAAACAATAACCCAAACTTGGAGTATTTCATGAAACTCTGTTTAATCCACAAATGAAAAATGCTAAGATTACGGCACAAGGGCAAACCTACCAGGACGTGCCAGTTCCCTTAAATAAACCTCCTTGTCAAAGAGCATTAATTAGAAAAAACTGCCAGGAGGCCCATGGTAACTCTGGAGGAGTTGCAGAGATTCACAGCTGTGGTGGAAGAATCTGTCAACAGGAGAGGTATTAGTTGTACATTTCACAAATCTGGGGGCAAAGAAAAAGCCAATCAGTGAAAGAAAGCCCTAAGAAGCATGCAACAAGCCATGTAAAAAACACAGCAACCATGAGAGTAGGAGTTGTGGGCAAGTTGGAAAACAAATAATTATTATTTTGGCCTGCACGCAAAACACTATCATAAAACACTATGTGGGATAAAACACGAATACTGTACATTGCACTAAACCCACCATCCCCATGGCCAAACATGGCAGTGGCAGCATCATGCTGTTGGGATGGCATGAAAAGTTGTTCAGAGTTGAACAGAATAAAGGATGAAGCTAAATACAGGTCAATAATAGGGGGGGGATGAAAGTCTAAACATGCTGCAAGAGCTGAGATGGAATAATTTAGACCCAAGCATATTCATGTGTTAGAACAGCTCAGTCAAAGTCCAGATCTAAATCCAGATGGAGATCTGTGGCAAGGCTGATCAGTCCAATCTGACTGAGCTACATCTATTTTGGAAAAAGGAATGGAGATAAGTTCCAGTGTCTAGATGAATACATTTAGACACATACCCCAAAAGCTGTTTGAACAAGGTATCGACTGAGACAGGGCTGAAAAAATATACACATCACACTACTCTGATTTTTTTAAGCCCCATCAATTCAGAAATCAACACTATCTTTGGTTGCTGTATCCCATAAAATCCCAATAAAATCAACTGAAGTTCAGAATATAATCATTAGTTTGGTGCAATGTGAAGAACTGTACGGGGATGAATAATTTCACAAGGAATGTTACACTCCGAGTCCAGTTATTGTGATATTTTCTGTAAACTTTTTTTTCTAGTTTTGCTCGTGTCTGCCCTATTGCTGTGCTCTGTGAAATGATGTTTTCCTGAATCGTATTTCAGAATTGTTACATTGTGCAGTTAAGGGCCATTGTGCTTTTGATCTACAACCCCCAACCCCCACCACCACCATCTCCTGTAGAGCTTCAGAGGAGATGAAACCTACTGCACCTGAGTCGCCATGATTAGCTCTATACTTTGCTTCTTCTTCGCCTCATTACTAGAATTGCTGAGGAGACGCCACTCGTCTTAAGCCACCCTGATGTGTGAAACGCAGCAAAGGTGATGGTATTATTGTTGTGGCAGCACAGTGCAATGAAGGGATAAATGGATCCTTCTGGCTGATGGAAGGAGGCAGCCAGACCCGGAGCCCACTGAGTGGAGCCAGCTGTAGCCAAGCTGGGTGGACCCTCTCCGGCTGGGCAGCAGAGCTGTTTTTCATGTTCTGAATGTTGTCACGCTCGTTTCTGCCCATGAGAGGGTGGATGATTTTGATGTCACCTGCTAAGGTTATGTTTCTGAAACACCCGGTTCATCCACCTGAATTCGTCATTGTCATTCAGCTCGAAGCCTCGGTGCTGTGCTCGCTCTGCAGAGAGGCTGCCAGCTGTGCACATGTAAGACATGACAAGTTGGCTTGGCCTAATAAACAGCTGCTGTGCTGGCCGTTTAGGAGGAGGCCCCTTTTGTATTTTTGGAGGAAGAAAATTGGCCTGCTGCAGTGAGGCGTGCATCATGTTAGCATTAACAATTTAATAACCCATGTTCTTTTTTCACTCTGCCGCTTAAGAGCTTAAAGACCCCTTATTTATATTTCTCTTGGCATCGACTGGTTGGTGGCTTTACTAGAATGCAAAGCTGTTTCCACCAGTTTATTCTGCTCTTATTATGCTTTTATGAGCAATTCTCCACATTATTGTGGGAATTGGTCAAGTAATTACTTCCAACTGACTGCCTCTAGAATATTATTCATACTGATGCTGTTCTTAGAAAATGCCTCCTGTTGGATTAATATGATTATTTCCATAAATTAAATCCCTGAAATGCTGCCTTGAAAAAAAAAAAATCCCAGTAACACATTTTCATGTAATCTGCATTTCTCTTCCAGTTGAATGAAAAAAATCTGTGTGGCTGTGCAACATGAGTTCTGCCTGTCACCGTATTTAAAGTAATGCTCATATTTATGTTATAGGCTGTGGGGAAAATCCACAGGTTTCAGATTTAGACCCTCTGTATAATGAATAAACACTCATGGTCAGCCTTATTTTCATCAAAGATAAATCATATGGTTACCTTTATTGGATTTTAGTCAAACACAACATACTACTGACTCTGAGACATTTGTTGCCATGGGTGATAGGAAATGTAAGCTTCCACAAAAATTCATGTTTTTACTAAAAATTGTAGAAAATCAACCTTTAATTTTATGACATTCATAGAAAGTATATATTTGTTCCCAGTCATTGGTAGCTCTGTTGTGAATACATTTACAAACCCCTAGAAAGTAAAGTAGATTAAGCATATTTATAATTACAGCTTACTTTTTATATCTATCAAAGTAGCTAAGACCTTCTAGTAATGAATCCAATATTTTTTTTGTTTTGTACATGAAGAAAATATGACACAATGCATTTAACATGACAAAGCTATGTTTACACGCACAAAATTTCACGATCGGATTAAAATGTATTTGGATAAAATAATCGGATTTTACTGTTTATATGAGCACACAATCAATTAATCTGATCATAATGTGCATGTATATGCAAACTGGCTTTATTCCGAATAGAACCACTCTGACCTGTGCAGTTATCAAATTGCCCTAAAAAAAAAAAAAAAAAAAAAACATAGAAGAAGTCTGTCTTTGCTAAACAACTGTCAGGAACCAGAGACAGATGGACCCAGTATTCAGCCAGACAAGAGAGGTTTTAAGCAAAAAACTGGATTTTAATACTAAACAGGGACAGGCAAGGCTCAATGGTTTACAAAGGCAATCCAAAATCCGGTACACGAAACGCAGTCCAAAACAGGCAAAGGTACAGACAAGGATGAGGCAAACTCAGAAAATCCCAAGGCAGATCCAGGTCAGAAAAACAGGTAAGCAATCATACAGGGCAAGAAAATCAGGTTCAGGGATCAGGCTGGCTCAGAATCAAAAAGGCAATCGGGTCGGTATCAACAGGGCTATCAGAAATACAACGCTGGATAAGACTCACCAAGTGGCTCGAAGTGATCTGGCAGATTGCAGAGGTTTGTGACAGGACTATATATGGGAGTGAGCAGGTGAACAGGAGTGAAGCCCAATTACTGACATGGGTGGAGCTTATCAGGAACAGGGAAGTGACTGGAAGAAAACTGACACTGATTGGTTGGTGACTGGAGAAGAGGAGTGACAGGGTGTTGACTACGAGGTGAGCTGGCAGATAGCTGGCAGGTGAACTGAGTGACTGATTAAAGGCTGGATACAGAGAAGTAAACAGAGCAGGCCAAGTGAAGTGATAATAAACAAAATCAAACCACAATAAAATCCAAACTAGACCATAACCCAAAACAGAACCTAAACCTAACACTAAACAGAACACAAGCTATAACAGAAACCAAACAAGAAAGAACCCGAAACCAAAACTGAGCTTTAAAGCTGGAGAGTTTAACTAATAGATCAAAATAAACAAACAGTCAAAACAAAAACCCAGATCCTGACAACAACAAAATATAGCAAACGAGGCAGTACCGTATTTTCCGGACCATAAGGCGCACCGGATTATAAACCGCACTGTGAATTAACGTGCCTTTGTGTGTCTTCCCAAGTGTGTAACATCACACCGCCCCTTCACGTACATAGAGAGACCTATCTGTCTCTGTTGGGAGAACGGAGTAGTTGGACTAAACTGCCCTGTTTCTAACATAAAGTAAAAAAAAAACGTTACTTTTATAATGGTTTATCTTTGCTAGCGCATACTCCGGACGTGGGCTGCCTTACATGAATGCACTTCCAGTTTAGACATAACAGTCAGGCAGTCTTGTAGCTCAGGGATCCGATCAGGCAGTGACAGTGTACCATAATGCTCCAAATACCCATTCAGTGGAGCGGCTTTGTTGCTAACTAGCAGGTAATCCGGGTGAATGGCGTACCGCGAGCGAGCTATTTTTAGAACGTGACGTCATATCACGTGGTACAGGTAGGGCAAATATGCGTTGTCCTCCACTCTTTCGCTGTACGTTACCCTTGGTTTTACTCGGTAAAACGACTGCTTTTTCTAAGTCTAACACGTCTCCTAACCATGGTTTTTAAACATTGTTGTTATGGAACGTGCAACAGCGACTCGAGGTACGCTGATAGGCCAAATATGAAGGATGTTAAAGCCGCAAGTGGCGTCGATCGGCCCTCGCAGCCAAGCGCCGCTCCGGCCTATTGGCCACCGCTGATGCTGTCACGCATTTTCCCCGCCCGTCCACCGGGCGATTCATACGAACGCGTTCGGCAGCGCTCCCCCATGACTCACAAAAAATCTGGTGCAGACCGGTCGATGCAGCGAGGAGATACAGCCGTTGGAATATGATAATGCATTTGGCCACCGGACCGGACTAAATTGTTCGGCGGGCCGGACAATTTATACCGATTCCTGGACGGTGACTACAAACAGAAAAAACGGCCGATGAACGCCGAGCAGGAGAAAAACATCGACTTACCGTTCTATCAACTCGCCCCGTTTTCCAGTCTTTCTAAGCCCTCGACACTCAAGCCATCGTTTGAGCTGAACGTTGGAATGTCGTTCCACAGTTCTACCAGTAAACTGGGCGCCTGGGACATCCTCTCGTGATAGTTTAACACCTGAAAAGTCGGTCCTATCGTTGTATCTGTTGCACGAGTAATGGCTGGTTGCTACGTGCGCTCTGACACTGTTTGTCCTACCTTAGCGGCAAGGGGCGTTGCTCATGAGATGGTGACGTCACGTGCGCGGTACGCCATTGTCTTGCCCAATGACTCAACAATTGAGACGGTCGAAGCGAGGAATCAAACTGGCAACCCGCCAATTGCAGGATGAACTCCCTAACTCCCTAAGCGAAAAGCTCCTTTGTTAAGTATGGTGGAGAATTTGTAATGCTGTGGCCCTTTTTCTCTTTCAAAGGTCCTGGGAATCTTGTCTGATGAAATAAAAAATAAATAAAAAAGTTTCATCTTAGGCTTTTTAAACAAGATAATGATGCAAAATATATGGCCAGATCAAATATTTAATTCTGGACCAAAAAGGAAAATAAAATGAAAATCTTTCATGGTTGTCTGAGTCGCCAGACCTAAATCCTTTGGAAAACCTGCATGGTTAGCTGAAAAGATGAAAAAAGGAATAGTTACTGTATATGCTATGATGTTACATGTGTGCTGTTTTATCTCTTTTTTAAATGTTTTTTATGTTTTTATTTTGTGCTGTTTTGTGCCTGTTTTGTTGTGAAGCACTTTGTGGTTTTTAATCCTGTAAAAGGTATTATATAAATAAAGTTCACTTACTTAAAGTTTAGTTACTTTGAGAGGAACTAGGATGCTGAATCTAGAGAAATTGTACACCGAAGAACGGTTAAAGGTCCTTCTCCCCATACGCTCCAACCTTGCAAGATACTGTTGTATTGGCAAAGGAGGTCGTAAAACGTATTTACCACAAATGATTTTTACAATAAGATCTAAAGTTTAGATTTTTTTTCTCCCACTGAATAAAAATACTCTGATTAAAGGTAGGATTAAAAATAAATAAAAATCAGCATAAAGAATATATCAACAACACAATCATCCGTACAATTGGATTTTTTGACACTAAAGGTTTTCTTTCTGTTTTGTTTTTTCTCTCAAAAACATGTTTTAGTATTTCAACCTTTGGTATGAAAAGCCTAAAAGTTAAGTTAATGAAATCAGACAAACCGTAAGCTTGTTACTCGCTATGCACTTACCATACCATACCACCTTTTATTATAAACCACACACTTTATATTTTTTTAATAAAAACAACAACAAAGGGCTCTACAGAAAAGCGTAGAATTAAAGGAAGACAGAATAATTTCAACTCTCCCCTGGCCCCAGACCAGTCATGCATGAAAACCCTCTACAACATAACAGAACTGCTTTTTCCAGACCTGTGTCTTAAAAAACCTGTGGACTGCTTTTACTTCTAATGCTGCTTCTAGCTGATAACTTAGTTTGACAGTGAACACAGTGTGCAACATTCTCATAGCTGATATGTCCTCCGTTGGCATGCACATTACCCTTCACTTCAGCTAACATTACTCACAAACACACCAGACAAACACAGAGGAAGCCACTTTCCATCAGCAACAACCGTGTCACACTAAGATTACCTAGAAGATGCGTAAATTAAATGAAACAGTTTCTACTCTTGTTAAAGTGATGATATAGTTTGTTCTCAAGTGGAGTTGTATGAAAAAGCCGTAAATGGCAACCAATTTAGCTTCAGCAGGAAGCAGTCAGAGCAATGTTAGCTTTGAGAACCAAGGAGAAACTTACAAGAGGAAGCAAAGCTAACTGCTGCTGAGTTTTCTGCCATTTTTAGCTTCGAGTTTCTTTAGTTCAGTCTCTTGATTATCTGAGTATCATTGAGTAATAAGTAGCTTAAGCAGAGACAAGTTGATTTTTTCTAAAAGTAAGAGGTTATTTCTGTTGACCAGAGTAACATACTGGGCAACATACCTGTTTAGTGGAATAGTCTTAAAGAAAGCCTTCACATTGACTCTTTAGAGTTTGATTTTGTAATTAGTAGTGCTAGTAATTTCATTTTGGTACCCAACTTTTTCAGGTTTAAAGTGAAACTATTTGCCCCCGGATGTTTCATACCTAGCATGTTTCACTTTGTCTCCCCCAGGAATGAAGTCTCTTATTGCCTTTGACCAGGGCTCTCAACTCTCACGCATTGACCGTGTGACCCACGCATTTCACTAACTTCACACGCTCACACTCAACACATGGCATTTCACACGCAAACATGGCATTTCTCACGCATAAAAATCACAAAGCCCATCTGGGCTGCGGACGACAAAACTCCGCTTCTTTCACAGCTTGTGGCCATCCATATTTCTGTGCCTCAGCGCTTGCTCCTCTCCCCCCTCCTTTTCCTCTGACCCAGTTGCTTTTCTCACCATTCAAAACGTGAATCACTACGTTTAATGTCCTCACATCCGTAGCAAGGTGTGCCAGTTAAAGTCAATAGGAGAGTTAGTAGCTGTGTCTCATGCTCTTTTGTTTTTAACAACATAGAATCAGTGGCGCTTCGGTGGGCATGCTGCCTTGCGCTTTAATTCAGGTGCGCAAAATTACGTTACAAGTAATTTTGGTGCACCCTTTTAAGGGTCATTTTAAAGACCTTGTAACATCAGGGGCTTGATCTCAGACCCGTCAGTCCCCCTGTTTCCTCTAGGAGCCCTTTACAGTGTTTATTTATGCATTTTCCCCACTGCTTATCCCTCGCACGCAGCGCACCAACGGGGGTAAAATCCGCCCACCTCACCACCCAGAGCGCACTGACGAGACAAATACAGATTTGTCTGGTCAGCGCGGCGACTGAGATGAGAAACCTGTCGCTGTGAAAGGTGATGATAATGGTTATAAACTGTAACAGTCTAGAAGTGCATTGAGCTGAAAAGAGGGAGACATCAGCAGCTGGATCGTGCGTAAAGACGCAGCGTGAACCTCTGTGTGCTTCAGTGTTGCTGCTGAGGGGAAACTGTCGGATATGCCATATGCCGTAGGCTTGATGAAACTCAGCCTGATTCACCAATCAGGTTATAGATCTACAATGAAACAAACCCATAGATGAATCTGTAACTGTGTAATAATTCGGTCAATAACTTAAAACTACTTTATTTTATTCAGTATTATTTGAACAAGTGTGTGTTTTTTATGTTTTAATCCACTAACTGAACAATAAAGTATTAACATGTCTTTTTCTTTTTTTAACAAAAGTAATACATGTCTACTTCAATGTCTGGTGGGATAAAAATGAGATGGAGTTGACTCCACCGGCTCTTCCAGGGTCCAGTTAGCCCCACACCCAAACAAGCCCCGCCCCCAAAATTAGCATAATCTCACTCTTAACTTTTAATAAAAGTTGAGAGGTCTGCCTTGACCAATGACACTTTTAAGTAGTTTGCAGTTATCTGTTTATAGTCTACTGTAAAGAAATGTGGTTTTATGACTATAAAAAGAATATCTACATATCTGTCATATTTTAAGAGTGTCCTAAGATGTGTGTGTGTTATTGTACTTGTAGCTGAGCCAAAACACTTTTTGCTCATTTTACTGGTAAAGTCAGGACTGCCTCGTGTGTGTGTGTGTGTGTGTGTGTGTGCGTGTGTGTGTGTGTGGCTCTTGTCGACACACACACCCCTGCAGAAGGCCACAGAGAACAAGACAACTGTGTTTCCTTCTCCTCGAATCACGGTTGTTGTTTATTTTCCCCTCACTCCACTGTCAGTTGGCTGGCTGGCCACACCCATAGCCAATCACTGACTACCAGCTGGCTGACGTAAGAGTTCTACTCGATAAACCGCACCAGATCCTGAGAGAGGGAAAAAAAATCTGGCCTGGTAGGGGTAAAAGGCTCGTCGAAAACCCCTCAATGCGTGCTGCGTGGAGTAGAGTACGGCCCAGTGGAGTCCATGGAAAAGACCCATAAGTTGGCCTGTGATGGACTAGCAACCGGTCCAGGGTGTGCCCTGCCTCTACCCCAATGATTGCTGGAGATGGGCACCAGCGCCCCTGTCACCCTGCATGAATAAGTGGGTGTAGACAATGTATCGAGGGATGAATGGATATCTCAAGAATCAGCTAAAACAATATAAGAATAAAAAGGGAAATATGGTGTAACAATATTTTAATATATTGACTATTTTCCCCCCGTGATTTCTATAAATACCTCAGTAATAAGCGAAATAAGTTGATGATGAAATGGCAACACTGATGTTTGAAATTTTATCATGAGTTGGCAAAGAGGCAAATTGTTCAGTTGAATCAAGGTGTAAATAAATAAAGTATTTTTGTTTTCCTTGAGTAGGCAGGCTTTGGGGACCTCAGTGACCATCATGCAGATGTTTTTCATTATCAACGACAAACTGCTATGCAAACATTTTTTTTCCTCCCTCTATCAGAAAACAGAGACATCATCCATCATATCCTAGCATTCACAGTATTCATTTTACTGCTGGGGTACATGTTTTCTGCGGTGTCTGAGCATGTTGTGTTTATACTGAAAACCAGCATCGTCATTAGAGCTAATACAAGCAAAGCAATTGACCTTCCATAGAAAAATACAGCAAGCCTGTGTAGAAAATGAAATACTTTTGATCGCCCGTGTCTTTGTTTGGCAGAAAATGCAGTTTATTCTTTTTAATTATCTTATTTTAATGGCAGTGTTAGCTCAGTGTTTGCTGCAGTTGGTCAACGGGTTTCCACAGTAACCAATACCCAGCGGTACCTTGACATGCATAAAGAGAGGCTAAGCTACATTACAGGCATAGATAGATGGCAGAAATAAATGAGAGCATCCTCATTGCTATTGAGCGCTAGCAGGCTGCCTTGCTGGCAGAGTTAGGCTGGCGCTACACTGGCATTCCTAGACAGACAAACACGCAGCACTGGTTAATGCCTACATTTATCATCTTCTGGTGCATTAAAGAAACTGGAGATAAATTTGGGGCATTGATGATTTAGACAAATCATAAAATAAACTGCCAACGCTCATAAGCTTTGATGTCCAATTTACAAAGGGTGGCACATTTTTCACAATGACAGGCTTTAGATTAGTGAATAATCTGTAACCTGGCTCTGAATGGCAGCGCCTACCTGTAATTTATGGATTCTCGCTCCAACAAATGATGTTAGGGTTTGTACTCCGGGATATTGTAGTGACAGAAAGTAACTGAGTTCTCTAACACTGGTAGTTTGCATGAGACACTTGTGCCTGCCTGGAATGTTGAGCAAGACTTGAATTTACAGGTTTCCTCTGCTCCATTATTCATCTGGACATATGAATCTTTACTTTTATAAATATTGGATTGGTTTTTATGGCCTTACATATTTAAGCACCCCTTAGATTCTTGTCTTACAAATAAAGTACATTATCAGCATACGCTGCTTTAAAAGAAAATATTCACACCCCTTTAACTCTTCTACATTGTATCCCGCTACAAATATAAACTTCAATGCATGTTGGAGTTTTAAGTGATAGACCAACACAAAGTAATGCATAATTGAGAAACAGAAGGAAAATTATACATGGTGTTCAAATAATTTCACATACAGAAATCTGAAGATTGGCATGCAAATGTATCCTTCCCCCTTTGCCTCTGATTCCGCTGAGTGAAAACTAGTGCAACCAGTTTATAATTAATAAGAGAATCAATTCAGAATTGTAAAATTGATTGTTTTAACACAGCCCAAAGTAAAAGGGGTATTTACTTTACTTATTTACTTTGATGCTTGGGAAAGATATACCGTCTGACTATCATATTTCTATTTATCAAATCGTCGTTTGCTGACCATCCTGCTAACCATTTAGTTAAGACTATAGATGAGGATCTTTCAAATAAGTTAATAGTTCTATAAAAACGGGATGCAGGCTTTGCTGGTTAATGTTCCAGGCTGTATATGGAGTGGTGTTGTTTCTCACTTTATGCTGCACTCGTGGGTTGCAAGGAACAGATTTTCAGCCTTTTCAAGTGAAAAGGGGGTGATGATTCTAATGTTTTACACCAGCATATATGAGTCCCAAGAATCCCTGGTGGCAGTAGGAAGCAAAATTAGATTTCCCCCATACCTTTCCTCTTGACAGGGGCAATAGGTCTTTAAGGCCTGTAATAAAAGTTGGGATTCCTGTGATAGGTGACCCTACAGCTCCTAACGCCAACACCAGAGTCCTTTCTTCCACATCTAGATGATACGCACGTTTATTGCACAAGCCTCCAGTGATCTGAAAAATTGTGTCCATTTTCCTGCACCTCCCTTGGGTATTGTCTCTGTTGGTGGTGGGGAGAAACAATCTATGTGGCAAAGGCAGACCAGGCTGAGCAGAAATGTTTTAATTAACTGAATCATTGCTTAATCCGATCCTCGGGACAGGGGGAGAAGAAATTGACAATGCTGTAGCCGGGCGCAGGTCTCTGGTCTGGCCTCCTGTTCTAGGCTATAGTAAATACTTTGCAGGAATGCCTTGATTACCTCTCTGAAACATATGGATTATAACTTAAAAAGGCTCACAGGAAAGGAGTCTAGAGGTCCTGGTCAGAGGAAAGGGTTATTGCCAGATTTCTTACTCTGACAGCCATCATTGTGTTATTTTGCGGTCTGGATAAGTATGCATTAAAATGGAGTTAAGAAGTATATGTTTAGATACTGAATCATATTCTTTATGTCAGTTCCAGTGTGTACAACGTCACATTTGCAAATTACTGCTTGACTGCCATAGCTGATAGGTTAGAATGTGTCAAACCCTGATTGCTTCTAAGATATTTGGGCAGTAAGGTGAATCTTCACATTCCTTGATGTCCACACCTGTTTTAGATGCCGAATCCTAAGGAAAGAGGTTGGGGAATCATGACAATGTTAAAGAAAGTGAAGAGTGGGGAAATGTGGATGATTCACAATCAATATCATCATTTATCGTTTTTCTCATTTTATGCTCTCTAAAGTTTTTAATCAATCCACCCCTCTATCCTTTCATTGTCTGTTTTTCTGTCTGCCCATCTGTCCATCCATCCATCCATCCATCCATCCATCCATCCATCCATCCATCCATCCATCCATCCATCCATCCATCCATCCATCCATCCATCCATCCATCCATCTATCCATCCAGCTAGCCAGCAAGTTATTTGTTTACCCGCCTTTCTATCTCTGAGTTTTATCCAATTATATTAAGGCTAGTCAGTGTTAGCGTTCATATGTTAAAAATGGCTACGAAAGAAGTGAGCTCTGGGAATTTCAGTCTGGAAAAATATAGAACTTTGCCATGAAAAAAATATTTAGGAATACTTGTCCAGTAAAATCTTTATTCGCTGTGGAATCAGGAAATACAGCCTTCCATTACAGGTCAAGTTTTCATAAAGCTAAACAAAATCCTATCACACATGCCATACAGCTATTATGCTTTCTTTGGTTGTGTGTTGGAGAGGCAATCCCTGAAACAAGGCCAAAAGACAGTCTGAAAATGCGTCTCGGAGCCGTCTGGGGAGAAATACCCCTGAGTGTCTTTATTGGTGTTTTAATCAAGTCTAACATTTTATTGATTTCAGCAAGAGGCATTTCATAAAGCAGCAGGCCAGAGCAGGCTGGCAGTGTGTACCTTCCGCTGAACAAGCAGCAAACCTTTCCTCCATGGGAGCGCTGAGCCCCCCTCTTCATCGCCACATCACTGTTTGCTTCCTTGTATTTCTGCATAACGTTTGGCGGAGGCTAAGTGCATATTTCATCTCCTGAATTAACAAATGCAATAAGAGTTACGGCTGAAGGGCTCTGGTCTACCTGTGGCAGAGCTGTCAGCCTACTGGCGATTCTGTCACTGCTTGTCTTGTTGGAAATATGACAAATTTTATCACAGCACTCAGTCTAAATTAACATCTCCATCCATATCTGAAAAAATGATCAGAATCATGGCTTAAAGGCTTTGTTCACTTGTGTCTTGGAACACTGACTCACATCTCTCCCTTTCAATCAGCTGCCTAAACAGATGACTGTGCACAGTGTTGCCTTGTATTAATTACAGAGGAGCTTCAAATCTAAATGATATTACAAGAATGGCACTTTGCAAAAGTATCCGTACCCCATTGGACTTTTTTTTTCAATTTTCGTCACGTTACAGCCCCAAGTTGTAATGTATTTTACTAGGATTTAAAGTGTTTAGGAACTAGAATAAAACTGAAACAGTACTTTATAAATCCTATGTAAATAAGAAAGCTGTAGAATGGATATGTATTCAACCCCATTTACCTTGATGCTCCTAAATACAATCTAGTGCAGTTACTCGCTTTAAAAGATGACCTAAAAAGTCAATAGACTCTACCTGTGTGTGGTTTAATTTCTGTACAAATCCATCTGTTCTGTGAGGGCCTCAGGAGTTTATTAGATAACATCACCATAAAGACTCATCTTCAGTTTGGGGACACTGCATATATACGGAGGCTGGTGATTTGGTCAGAGGAGACTCAACTTGAACTTTTTGGCATACATGCAAAACTAACACATTTCTGTTGTCTTTAATTTCAACTCTTCAGAAATCAATAGTATTGGGGTATACAAACATTTAATATCAATGACTGACAGTTCTATGGGACATAATTTGTATTTTTACAATAGCTAACCCAAACTTTAGCAAACAATACATGCGGACATAATTAGGGTGAGAACTGACCAAACTGAATTCTCTGCAGAAGACAGAAGTAGAGACATTGCATTTGGAGAAAAAAAATATCCCTGCATGTTTCACCACATGGGCAATCCCATAGTCCATGGTGATGGCAGCATCAAGCTTTTCCTCACCTGTGTCAGGCAATCTGGCTGGTTGATGGAAAAATGGATAGAGCTAAGTACAGGGCAAACCTGGAAAAGAAGACCAGTTAGCGGTGGTAGAAGATTTGAGACTGGGGGAAGTTCACCGTCCAGCATGAAAATGGCCCTAGACATAGAGCCAAAACTGAATAGCTTATATCTATCTATCTATCTATCTATCTATCTATCTATCTATCTATCTATCTATCTATCTATCTATCTATCTATCTATCTATCTATCTATCTATCTATCTATCTATCTATCTATCTATCTATCTATCTATCTATCTATCTATCTATCTATCTATCTATCTATCTATCTATCTATCTATCTATCTATCTATCTATCTATCTATCTATCTATCTATCTATTATAATATATATAATATAATATATATTATATAATATGTATTATATATTATCTTGTCACAAAATATATTCATGTTTGAAAATGTAGATTAACAGTTGCTTGCCTGTCTGACCAAGCTTGAGCTGGTTTACCAGTAAGAATGGGCAGACATTTTTTTTCTAGATCTATAAAGTTTGGAGAAACTTATCCAAAAGGACATTTGGCTCTAAGTAAAGCTATAGGTGGTTGAAAAAAGTATTAATTAAGAGGAACAAAAGCATCTCAGGGCTGGCTTTCCAGATTAGACACACCCAGCCGCACACAAAAGGCTGAAAACAATGTATTTTTTCCTCCCACTTCACATTTATATGTATTTGTGTTGCTCTATAAAATCAAACTTAAAAACATCAGGGTTTAATATGACAAGTTTGTAGGTTATGAATACAATTACAATGTACTGTATATATTCCAGCTGTTTAAATTATCACTCCTAGAGATGTAAGAAGAGCAAAAGAGGTCGGTGTCATCTGTTATTATGTCATCGCCTGGTTTGTTCCCATTACTGCCCTTTCACAACTGCTAATGCATTGATAACATGAAACGTGCTTTTCAGAGATTAGATTCTTCCAAACAATGCCATCTATTTACAGGCTAATTTGTTGGTGTTAGTGTGGTGATAGCATGGATTCATAGAAGGCTTCTGAAAAGGCAGGATTAGGGCCCTATTAAAAGTAATCACAACCCGTCATTCGCAGCTGTTGCTGGAGTGAAACTAGCTGATATGAGGGGCTATTATTAACAATAGGAGTCATCATATGGCTTTCTTTGCACAATAGTTACCGAGCTGAAAATAGACTTTCCAGGCTCAACCACTAATTGATCTTGGCTGCGTTTTTGCTCCATACAGATGGTAGACTTTGGGATGCATGTCCCTTTTAAAGATCTGCTACAAGGCTTTTTGTCTCAGATTAAATGTCCGATTTTACAAACACAACAGTGGTCTGCAGATAATGAACCCTACTGACTTTGATGATGGCCTTTTTTCATCTAGTGGCAGATTACTTTGATAACCTTCTGCAACATGGAGAGTGATTGAAGAGCAATTTGCAGGTTAACACTCCCACTGATTAAATGAGATTGAATAACACTTTAATAATCTTCAAAGGTCAATTATATCATTGCAGAACATGCAATTTGAAATAATGTATTATTGAAAAGAAAGAGAAAGACTACTGATTATGAAGTTATTATATCATCTTTTTGCATGAAAAGAGTTGCATGTATATGCACCTCAGTCGGCAGTCTCTGTCTAACCTTTGTACTGATTTCTATGTGCAACATCTAGTCCCACAGTCGTCTCTCTATGATACATCTAGTTTGACATTGCTGATATCCTAGTCAGGCTCCATTCTCATCATTGCTATTTGACTTGAGTCTGACACTTTCATGCCCATAAAGTTAAATGTGATTTTAACATCCAAGCAACAGGCAGATTCGACGTAAAGTCTTGACTTGGAGGAATTTATTCCCATTCTTTTCCCCCTTATTACAATACATTAACTGGTGTGGCATGCATTTTTGCTGCTTGTCCGACTGACAGCTGCAGCATGTTTCAGGAATGTCTTTGCTGGTAGCATCCCACATCTAGAGGGAGATTTTTGTCCGTTCCTCTTTGCAAAATAACTTAATCAAGATTCTAAATTGATTTTAGATGTGGACTTTCACCTTGACACCTGAAAAGAGTTTCCTCTCAACACATCGTTCTGAAACTACGGTTGCAAGCCTGCCTGTGATGTAAAGGTGATCTTTGCTTTAATTAAACATAGCTGGAAACTGAGGTGAATGTAAGTGGACTAGAGACAAGTGCTGGTGGCTGCTTATACTGTGCTCCATTTACCTCAGAATTCAGGACTAGGGCCTCAAAATGACACATTTGCTAAATGTGCTCAGCAAGCAGCGCAGCCACACGTCCACTTGTTGTACTATGAATAGTAAATGACTAAACAACATAAAAAGAGAAGTTTAACTTAACAGTATAATGTGGCAGTTCTTACTATTTTTTTTAAAAACATGGTGGCCATATTGGATTTGGAAAATTAAATATCAGTGGTTTGGCCATACTCTACACCAAACAAAGCCCATTCAGTGGATATGATAATCTCAAGGTGAAATGGCTTTAGGCTTTTCATATAAGTCTTGCCCTACACCCTAAACGTCTCCTCTGCAGCTCCTGAGTGATTCAGCGTCTCATTACATGGGCTTTAGACGGCTCAATCAGCTGCTTCTGCATGTAAACAACTCATCCGCTGGCATGCTTCTTCATCACAACAGATGTTGACAGAGTCTGAAGTTTATGTAGATCTTATTTAGATGGTACAGTATCCAAAGCAGCATAGTTAACCAAATCAAACACAAACGATTGGGAAAAAGCATTATCACTGGAACAGAGAAAAATAAATTAAGGTCTAATAAATGTGCTTGTCAGTGTCAAACTGCATCTCTTAGTGGGTTATGATCAGTATCCTGGAGCAAAATCCAGAAGCTAATAAATGCTATCTGGATTACTTAAATTTACCAAATTTACCTACAACTATGCATACATCCTCAGCTTTACATCTAACATTTTTGCTTTAAACATTTGCTCTGCGCTTTTTGCTTAACTTTACAAGAAGCTGCAGCACATCTGCAGCTGGGACACAAAGCTGCTGGTATCCTTTGACAAACATTTGGATTTATTAGAACAGCTTGAAGCTATTTAACTTGTTCAGAGCTGCTTTGACAGTAGTTCCAGTTTGATGTGATTCAGCTGGGGTGGGCGTGGAGGAGGTGTAAACAGGTTTTAAAAGCAGATGAGTAGACCTGTGCTGAACAACACACACGCTCACTCACTCACTCACTCACACCCACGTATTTATACACACACAAGAATGGGAGGATTTTTCTGAGATTAAAGAATTCTCTATTTTTATCCTGCTCCCCCAGAAGCCAACCCCACCTGTGTGTGATGCAGATTTGGGGCGAATAATGTTCTCGATCATAATGAAATAGGGGCTGTTTGAAGTTTTTCCTCGGCTGTTTTGATGAAATGAACTCCACACTGTAGCTCTGACACCATTTCTGAGATCCAGTACCTCTTTTTGTATTTCCGGTGATTGAACTGCCTAAGGAGGGAGATTTAAAGCACCTTCATTTTGCTCCCTTTATCAGTATTACGATTCAACTTCTGCCTCACCTACAGCGCATCCGGAGACGTGCTCACTCATTTTCATGAACGATTCACAGTGATTTCGTCCTGAATTTCACTGGCTTTGTCCGGTAAGAGATACTCACAATACGATAACCTTGAGTAGAAATAGCACAGTTTCACATTATTTACACAAAAGTTAAATAAATAAAGACAAAATTGTTAAATGCAAAAAATATATATTGAATAACTTTCATTGATTATTTCAAGAAACACTTGCTAAATTTAGCAGTAGCCCGCAAAGCTGTAGACCTGATTTCTATGTTGAGGCCACACATCGACCTTAACCAGACATATGTTGATGCTAACTCTGTACATGGAAATTATTTAGATGTAGATATTCTGGCTACAAAATTTGACTTATGATAATACCAAGCAAAATGTCTTTGGTCTAAATGGGTTGCGGTTAAACATTCACCAAAGATGTCTAAACTGCATTGTACAATCAAACTACAATCTCAACTTTGATGTAAAGTTTGATGTAAACACCGAAAAGAGGTCCTCATTTTTTGGGGGGGCTAGGGATTAGGTTTAGGGCTGTCAATTAGGTTTAGGTTAGGGTTAGCCCTTCACTTTGCACTTTAAACAAGGATGTGTGTGTGTGTGTGTGTGTGTGTGTGTTTGTGTATAACTGTTTGTGTACAACAACCATGTGCTTATGGGGAGTTTTAAGTGCTTACCATTAAGAATATTATACACACATTGCAACATGACCTCATGAGTGTCTGCTCCCTCTCCCGTCCCCTTTTGCTTGACAATGCAGCCCCACTGCTGTAATGAAATATAGAGCATTAAACATATTGAAAATCTAGATTTAAAATTAATGCATACAGTCAGAAACCTGACAAGTTGTTGTGCAGATGCAAGGTACTTGTTGTTTTGTTTTATATGTCCATGTATGCTGTAGAAAAAATACTAAAGCTAGGCTGATGCAAAGTCATCAAGAGAGATCAGTGACTCATAAAATTGTGGGAGCATTGAGATCAGTTGTACTACTGGCGTGTTTTCATAATTCTGTTTAAACTCAGCGTTAACTCAACAAGTTCTGCACCACAGTATATCAGCAGCAGCCATTATGTCAGATTGCTATGTGATGTTCTTTAGCTCATAGCCACTTCCTGCCCACCCACTTCGCCTGTTCCGTGAACCAGACCCTAATCAGAGAGTCTAGAATTTGTTGGGGACTAGTTGCCTAAAGTGTGCATTGTTAATTGTTGGATTGGGATATAAAAATATTCCCTCGCCTCAGTTGAGGGATCCACGATGAGTTGTACAAATAGAATTTATTTGAGAAATATCTATTTTAGAGGTAAATAAATACAGTAAAAATAATGTAAAATGTTGAATTTTTATAAATTTTAATAAAAGGATATCACACGGACGTCACTATGTTGTTTACTCTGCAATGCCTTATACCTGGCGTATACTAGGTCATTTAGCGCTAGCACTGTCCAGCCAAAACAGCAATGAGTGACAATAAACCTTTAAAAACTTACCCAGTTTTGTGATGCAACAATACATTAAGCTCTGTTTTTTTTATGAAATTATATGATAAAACTCTGCAGTCCTATTTATCCAGCTTTAAGGCCTGTAGATATCCTGCATTAACCAAAATATGTGTCTGTTTGTGTACGGTGGCAAGAACAAGAACTACATTCTTTCTGGCTGAGACTATATAAGCTTTACCAGAAGTGCGTAACTCCTCAGAAGTCCCCATAGGACACTTCCACTTCAGTATTGCATCACGTGGCTTCCTGTGTCAACGTAGCCCTCTTTGGATTTCATATTAGTCACACGATAGTTATTGAACACCACATGGGCGAAAAGGTTCTGGACAGAAGATGTGTTACAAATCTGGCTTCAAGAACTCCCAAACCCAGTCTGTGTGTCGTCATCTTTTTCTCTCAGTCTTGCGGGACAGAACAAATTCCTTCGCGTTCACCCAAAATGTACAGGCCGTTAGAGCTGTGGTGGACGCTGAGAATAGTTCAATTGTTCTGATCCCATTAGGAGCTTGTCACAAACACCATCATGTCCTTTTAAAGAGCTAGCGAGTTCACTAGTGCCTCAAAGCTTAACACCTCCTGTACACATCTTTCTCATTTAGTCTGCATATAGAGATAACCTTAAATATGTCAACATCAAAAAGCGCATTAATCACAATATCTTTGAAGCAGAAAAAAATTGTCTTTATGCAATATTTACTTTAAGTTTATTTTTTGAGCTAAAATCACATAATCCCTTTTCTACTTGGTTTCTGCAAACCAGTGCTGCTCATGCACAGATATTTGGAAAGTAAATATAAAACTTTACCATTAGGTCATTGGGTCCTTTTTGTCATTCTGTTATTTATGGAGTTATAATTATAACTACCTAATATTAGCTGTTTAATAAATCAGGTCATCTGCAGGGGTAGGACATCTGCTGTCAGTGGCACTTAGCTTGCCAAGAAAACTTTCTAAATGGTGTAAATAAAGTACATAATTAATGATGGGGTGTTAGTGTTTTTCATAACTGTAAATATTTCCAAGAAGCCTAATTTGCCTTTTTTGGAAGTGAGGGATGAGCATTAAAGTGCTCTTTCAGCAAACTGGCTGGCAGTGTGCAGCAGCAGGGAAAGGAGGAGCACTACTTTCTTGCTTCAATCTCCACACTTCTTAAGAAAACTCCAGCACCTTTTCTGACATCTTCTTTAAGGAACCATGGGCCGTACGAACAGCATAGCAGTGAATTCTTATATTTTCCAGACTGTAGCTTTCTAAAACCATAGTTATACCAGTTATTGGCACATGCCTCATTTCAAACCAAGATTATGGTTCCCAATACAGGAGGTAAAGCACACCCACGGAGTGCAGTCAGTAACTGAGAATGTCCCTGAGATGAGAAAAGTGTTTTTCACTGTTGAGTTTACCCCCAACTCATCTCCAGAGGCTCAGCACTGCTGCAGTCTGCTGCCTGCAATATGAGGACTTTACTACATGCACTGAATGTGTAACTAGGCACGGATATACCAACAGACAGACTTCATTGGCTCAAAGCAAATGGCTCTATTTTTAATTATGCTCCATATTTTAGGATTAATAAATCATTACCTCATGGATTTTGGGACATTTGGGTAATTACTGTAAACAAGTAATACAAACTGAGTGGTCTGTCGGCTTCATTTTACGGAACAGCACTGAATCAAAATCCTCTGGATTTGTTCAAAGGAAAATTGACTATTTGATCCTAAGGAGCCTATGGGACTGTGAGACTTCCTATCATTGTTCACCATAATTACATCTCTGTACTGTACTCTTATACTCTTATACTAATAAAGCCGCACTAAGTTGTTTTTGGCATCTACGGAATTAAGCTGTTAAGGCTTGAAAGTGCTCAATGAATAAATGCATGTTTCACTGTTGTTGTTTTTTTCCTTTGGTGTGGCATCGGATCAGAGAGTTAATTACAAAAAGTACACAAATAGTCCTCTGGAAAAACAACAAGATTAAAGACAACTGGCAATCAGAGCAGAATATAATTATAAGCGAAACCGTAACAGAAAAATGTTAAATGATTGTGGTGAAAACAATATTCATAATTATTGTTTTCTGTAGACTTGTTTGGATGAATACATCAAGTCCAAATCAAGTGATTTTCACAATTTGCAGATAGCCACAGCTGCTAATGTCACTTGAAATGCTTCTGTTCTGTCAGTTTTTATGTTTATATTTTTGAAGGGGGGTGGTGAAGTTTCTGGTTGGTGTTATAATCACCTTCCTTGAAAAGACTGATGTTGTTCATGGAGACTAAAACTTAGTCCTCAAGCAGTGGAACAATAGGATTGGCTGATTGGGCTACAGCAGACCTTTATGGCTCCCTGGCCATGTGACCCGTTCCCAACCAGTCGGCATGAAGTCAATGGACAAGGGGAAGACATGTATAATGGTTTATTCCTGATCCCAATCCATATGTTTTTATTTTATAAGGCTTTTGTTGTTGTTGTTTAAGGCAACCACAGATATAACAGAAACTTTCACCTTCATGAATTTCCACACACACCAAGAAGAAGATGGCTGATACAAAATGTAGACTTCAAAGTATGTACTGTTATGATTACAGTCAAAAGCAACACGTTTTGCTCAGTTTGAGAAAAAATGGTTATGCTTTACAGGGAACAATACAAGAAAGTGGCCTATGAGAAGCAGGTATATTTTTAATCTGAAAATAGATTCCTGGTTTATTTTACTTCAAGACTGGTGGGGCTTTCAGAATCTTTGCTGTTAGTTAAGCTATTTTCTTTTTTATCTGTTCATGGTTTATTCCAAAGTTTGGACTCAGTTGCAACGTTTACAAAAGTTATCGGAATAAATGGTCGATCGGAATAGAAAAACTCTTATGTGAACACATCAATATGATGGTTGGATTAAGTTCAATCGGAATGAAATTGTAATCTGAATGAGAGGGTTGGTTTATGCTGATTGATAATACGATCAACATGCATATAAACGCTTGTCAGGATCAAGTTATTCTGAATGTGGTAAACTGACCCGAGTGAGCATGTGCGCCCGACGTAAACGTGACGTATTTCCGCGTTGGTGAGAGGCGGAAATACGTCGGGAACCAAAACTGTCGGGGCTCCCGATACAACCTTTCTGTTAAAATAAATAAATAAAAGAAATCAAAATTGTTACTTACTCAGTAATGTTTCAACTGTAATTAGAAACTGGTGCAAGTCCAGCCTGGACGCTTGGAAGGAAAACAAAATCGTATAATACTGCTTTGTTTACCATTTTTTTGTTGTTATTTAGCAAAAACAGAATTACTACTGTGTTTTTTTTCTTTGCGGAATTTGATAACTGCGCATGTCTTAATTAGGCCAGCTACAAGCACATTATGATCATATTAATTGTTTGTATGCCCATATAAAGGTACAATGCGATAATTTCATCTAAATACATTTTAATCCAACCATAACATTTTTTGCATTTAAACATAGCTATTGTAAAGACTGAAAAATAAAATTATTCTTTACCTTCAGCCAGTGTTTTAAGTGGAAAAAAGTACCGGTACTGCCCTCATATAAATATTAGACAGAAACAGGCTCTCATCCAGGCACAACCTCATGGAACACCTTACTGGTGCATGTGAGGAGCTGTGACAATCACTTAACCTGCAGAAAAGCCTGAAACACTGGTTGAAAACAAACCAGAAATGTTGCCGTACACAATCAGTCTTATCGTACTCCTCTGTCATCAAGGCTTTTTAAATGTTTTATTTTGCTTTATTGTGCTTGTTACATGTGTGGTACTGTTAGTATTATCTGGAAGTTATTATTGGGATGTCCATTGCAAGGCTTCTGTATGCGTCTTTTTGTTTTTGTCAGTTATGGTGCCTGTCGTGGGAATATAGGTGTAAATCAGCACTTTTAATTTATATTGATGCTTAAGGCTGATGTTTTTACTAATGTCCATTAACCCTATTTAATTAAACTAAACTGAACCTTTCACCTTCTGCATTTCAATTAGTTTTAAGTTAAATTGTGCAGGTTATTTATATTAGATTTCCATTAAGTTTTGTAATAGTTTATCAGCCAGAAGTTTTGTACATCACAGAAAGCTAACATTTTTAACAGTGCTCTATGGGTTTATTAAATCAGCTTTACTCATGCTGTCATGTTTTAGGTTTTTGTTTGTTTTACTTAGTAAATTTCTGGACTTTTCCTATCAGCTTGTCACCTCTCAGCCACTATCCAATCAGCTCAGTCTCCCTCCAGCCACCACCCTACTCTAGATTCAATTCAATTCAATTCAATTTTATTTATATAGCGCCAATTCATGAAACATGTCATCTCAAGGCACTTTACAAAGTCAAGTTCAATCAGATTATACAGATTGGTCAAAAATTTCCTATATAAGGGAGCCAGTTGATTGCATCAAAGTCCCGACACGCAGCATTCACTCCTGGAGAAGCGTAGAGCTACAGGGAGAGTCGTCTGCATTGTCCTTGCAGCAATCCCTCATACTGAGCAAGCATGAAACGACAGTGGAAAGAAAAACTCCCCATTAACGGGAAGGAAAAACCTCCAGCAGAACCAGAGCCAGGCTCAGTATGAACGGTCATCTGCCTCGACCGACTGGGGGTTACAGAAGACAGAGCAGAGACACAACAAGACAGACAAAAAAGCACAGAAGCAAACATTGATCCAGTAATCTGTTCACCTCAACCTGTTGCCACTAATTAGTCAACTCAGCTCACCTGTTCACCAGCCTACTCATCACTGTCAGAATGTCTCCTCTCTCTTCATCACTTCTCGTGGTCCAGTGTGATGTACCCTGTCTCTACCAGATCCAGTGTGCTCAGCCAGCTTGACTCTTCAGTTAAAGTTGCCTGTGTCTGCATGTTGCAGTTCTACCTGTTTTCCCGTGAGTCCCAGCGACTTGCTCTGCCTGTTCTGGTGGTGCCTTGGTCCTGCATCCTCTGGTCTACTGCTCTTCTCTGCCTGCCTACACCTGCTGCCATTTCTCATCTGTTCAAGTCCGGTTCTGCTTGTCTGCCTCATCCGCCACTATTCATCCCTTACAATAAACCTTTTTAAAAATACGCAGCTCTTTGTCCGGCTGAATGTCGGGTTCACCAGCAGTAACCTTTACACATGCAGGCTGAATATAATAATTCTATTGAGAAAGCACCATTTTTATTATCATTATTGTATCTAGCTTTGCAAGTCTCACAGGGCGATCATTTATTTTATGGAATGGAACAACAATAATATAGGGCTAAAATGATTATTCAGAGGACTGCAGGCAATATATCGTAAGTGGTTTGAATTTGTAACAACAAATCTTCCAAGTGATGCTTTTAAAATTTCATAAGCATACTTTGTTATACAACATTTTTATTTTTCACGGCTTCCACCTGCAGCTTTAGTTCAGGGTAATTTTCATCCTCCTTTGAACAGTGATGTAACAGACGATAGACCGGCATCTGTTTCACATGTTGACTTCTTTGACCTCTCTGGAGCGCAACATCAGTAGTATGGAGGCCAAAAGATATATTTGAGTGCTGTAGCAGCAAACACAACACCTGGGCTCTCAGCCAATTGTGTTGCATTTAGACTTTTAACAAGAAATTTAAAGCTGATAACAAGTAACCTTGGTAAACATCGGTAGCACAGAGCTTCTAGCTCAGCTGCAACACAGGCACCCACACAGTTGCTCATTCAGAGGGCCGGAAATTTGCTTCTGGTGATGCTTGCCTTTCTAGCAGCTTCTCATAGCCAGTTAGCTGAGAGCGCTGTTTTTCACAAGCCGCACTTTTTAAAATATGCACAAGGAGAAGGACCTTGTGGTGGATTTAGAAGCATAGAAGGTATGCCGGAGTCTGGTTCAGGTATCATAAACAGAGATGAAACTTTAATGATCGCTGAGTGTTTCATCCCTCTTCATGAAATTATTTATGATCTGCAATGGACACAGACATTCAGCATGAGCTACAACAGTGGAGTCTACCGTTGGTGCTGTATAGTGAAATCATAAATTATATTCCAGCTGAGCAACTGAGTGAAAACTTGTGTATAAAAATCTAAAGATAACTCACGTTATTATTCTAATTCGTAATAAACTCTCATAGTTTTCGGACCCTGGTGGCCTGTTGTTCTGCGGGTTTTACGTGGATCTGTTTTTCATTTCTACAGATTGCAACTGTCCTCCCTAGTTGTCACTGTACACCTGCTTTTAAAACTAACCTCTCATTTTTCCACTGTATTTATTTCATCAGTCCAGTTTGCAATCCTGTTTCTATTGTAATCTGTTAATATATTGTTTGCCTTCTCTTATTTTTACAGTACTTTTAAAAGTTTTTGGCCTTCATGCAAAAAGCAGAGGGGCAGAAGACTAATCCCATCCCCATAATGAAGCATGGGCTTGGCAGCATCATGCTGGGGGTATGCATTCATTAACCAGGGACTGAGACTTTGGTCACAGTTGATAGAAAGAAGGATGCAGTTTGACTGAACTTGAGGTGTTTTACAAAGAAAAATGGGCAAACATTTCTGCCTCGATATGTGCAAAGCTGGTAGAGACATACTCCAAAATACTTGTAGGTCCAATTACTGAGGTGGTTGTACGAAGCGTTGTCTGGGGGGAGGCGGAATAACAATGCACGTAAGACTGTTCATACTTTTGTTTATGAACAATAAAAAGACATGCATTCTTTTGTATTTAAACTATGCCCTTCTTTTTGGTGGTGGTATTATATAAAATGCCTGTAAAATACATTGACTTTTGTGGTTGAACTGAGAAAAAGTGTTTAAGGTTTAAGGATCGTCTTGCATGGCCCTGCATGTTGCAATCTCACCTGGATTAGTTAAAAGCCTTCCTGTATTGTTAAATCTGGTTGCTGTTTGCCTGCTTTAGGTTCCTTCCTCTGCTAATTTCACTTGGCTGGATTTTTCTGGACGCATGTCTGGTGCATAGCAATCAGAAGGTACTGTAATAACTAATGTAAAAATGTAAGTCAAACATATTTTACTAACTGGAAGAAAAAAAATCCTTTAAATTGACAGAATGATTAGCTTTGTTTCCCTTTTGTTAGTGATGTTTGTCTGCAAGACCGCTAAGCCAATGTGTTGCGTTTGCTTGTTTCCATGGCATCAGGTTAGGGGAAAAAAATTGACATACACTGGCAGATAAAAGTCACAATTTGTCTCTGAATCGAAAAAAAAAAAAAATAAAATAAAAAGGAAAACAGCTTTTTGTAGAAGAAAAAAATAGCTCAATAATCCCTGAATGGGCCCCTGTTGCTGCAATTATTACAGTGGAGATGAAAAATCACTGGCTAATCATTCCTTGTCCAAAGAGAAAATTCAGCTTCGGTGGAGTCTAAGCAAGCTGTAATGTATATGATAGCTGTTCTCCGTTTGTGACATATGAATAATGGCATACATTCAGTACTCTGGCCCAGTGTGTAGTCTGGCAGATTGCATTTAATGTATTTTAGCAGTAGAGGGGTGGGGGGGGGGGGTGATCTGTGGCCCATGAGGTGCATTGTTACCTCAGAGGCTGAAAAGCATGAAATGAATACTGAGCATCGTCATGCAGAAACACACAGAGGGCTAGAGAGCTATTTATGCCTTAACCCTATATTCTTCTTTCTCAGCGTCTCAGATTCTGGGTGTCCTTCCAGCTGTTGGGAAATCCCAGAGGTTGCTGTAATTTCAACCGTGGCAAATAAGGAGAACGGTTCATTTTGGAAGCACCCTTTAGTGATAGGTGGAGATGGCTTTGAAGTTTTTAGAGCTTTATAAAGGCCTAATAAATACAGAAACCCTTACATTCTATATAAAATCTTTAGATATCCAAAGCTGGATATCCTTAAAATGAATCGGCCAAGATAGGAAGGGACATGGCGGTCCACACAAATTGGAAGTGCAAGAAGAGTGTTGATCTGAGAATGATAACTCTAGAGGAGTGGCAAAGATACATATAAAGAATTCCATTTACTGATGCCAAAAGCCATGTAGTAGACACAACAAATCTATGGAAGGTGCCATGGTCAGAAATCTACATGTAAAACCCTGTGTGAAAACACTCCCTCCACAGCGGAAAGATGGGGGTGCCAGTATCATGCTGGGGGGGATGCTTTTCTCCCTCAAGGAAAGGGAAGCTGGTCAGAGCTGATGGGGAAATGAGTGGCACTAAATATAATGAAATTCTGGCAAATAACATGTTAATGTGTGAACAAGGCGGTTTATCTTCTGACTGAAGCATAGCCCGAAACATCAGAGCTACGATCAAATGCTTTAGATAAAAGCATAAATTCATTTTCAGCTCCGATTTGAGCTAATAGGGTAGGAACTGGTGGATGTGTTCACAATAAAAAAATATATATCTGTGCATCTTTGTCAGCCATTGGCTCGAAGTCCCCTCATCGTTATAGCCATAACCTTAATATTAATTTACAATTTTTTATTTCATATTTCCTGTACAATAGAGCTATCTTTTCTGTGAAATTAAAAATGCCCTTTGACTGACATGAGAGAAATTTCTATGCAAGACATCCTGCTTTCAAAGATTTTTTCGCAGATTAGAGTCCTTCGCATTGTTCCTAAACTGAAGGGCCTTTAGACATTTCTAAAAGAAAAATGTATTTATTAGTGACAGTATAATGTAACACAGGCACTGTTAAAAGGAAGCAATTATTTTCATGCTGCAGCAGAGAGCGTTACATATCGGATGAAGACTTGATTTCACCACGTCTGTACTGCTAATCCATTGCAGCAGTTTGCTTAGTGGCTGTCTGGTTCTCCTCCGCATGGTCCTGAATGTCAATCCGCAGACCTCCCCCACACTCAGACAGTAGTAAGCGGTAATGCCGCACTAATTAGCCGACCCTCTGGAGTAGCCACAGCCCTCCCGACGGCATCCACGCCACGCAGCATCATCAAAGGAGGAGGAGGGAGGAGTTACACCTCCCCTGCAAGAGGAGCAAAACACTAGGGTAGTTTAGTTTAGCATTCTGTTCGTCACCCTCTGGATGAGAGCCAATCCTGTCATTAATATTAACACCTTGACGCACCCGTTCTTGTATTGTGTATTTTTTGTTGCATACCAGCCTAATGAAAGTTTCATGAGAATCTTCTAATTTTAATTCCTCATTCAAATGAGCAGAGTTTGAGTTGTAGAAAGGATTTGGGATGCAATAAAGACCAGTTGTGCTGATGGTGAATCTGTTTAACAGTGTGGGGTGTGTGTGTGGGCGTGTGTGTTTTCCTTTGTTTGCATGTGTGCACATATTTGTCCTTGGCAGTATGTGGGACAGGAAAACCAGCTGCCTAATTTTTAAATGAGATATACTTTCAGCCTCACTTGTTTTTTTTTATTTGTCAGCTCATCCCAGCCCATCACCACCCTGCAACACTTGGCCTTGCTCACCTCTTGTCTCTTCGTATGCCTTGGTCTTTGATGGCTTATTTTGCTGATTTGTTTATATATTTATTAATTTGTTTTAGTACACCTCTCCCCACACCCACAAAAAATCCAATTTTAGTTGACATTTCTTGTCAGGATTTGAAGTTTGACCTTTGAAAATAGAACACTCCCTGCCTGAGATGTGAGGAGGTCTCAGTCTGTGCTCAGGAACACTCCTCTCCTATTTGGATGCGAGGGCAGAGAAACTGCAACATACTAATTGAATAGTCCTTTTGTGCTGATACTTTAAAAGTACTTAAGTACAGATTACAAATACAACCAGTATTTACACAGACGATTTAAAGACACCTAACCTTTTTTCATCACTGTATTAGACAGATTAAACCTTTATGTTTTGGGACATTTAGGATTGCCAAACCCATTTCTATTTGAGAAATGCCGCAATAATAAGGAAAGGAACTCTTTATAGATTTTGAACTTCTTTTAAAACCCAGAAGGTTACATCATTTCTTAGTGTCTGGTGGAGTTCTCTTGATCGGTGGATCAGTATTTTGTGCATCCTTCCACGAGCTTTCCACAATAGTGTGCCAGAATTTTGGCCCCTTCCTCTCGACAGAACTGGTGTAAATGAGGCCAGCCTTGCTTGCAAACACCTTTTCAGTTCTGCCCACAAGTCTTCTATGGGACTCAGATCAGAGCTTTGTGATTACCACTCACAGTCATTGTCCATTCGGAATGATCCATTTGTGTCCTAACTTAAACCTCCTGGCTGATGTCTTTAGATGTTGCCTTAATAGTTTCATCCAACGTTCTGTCATCATGATGCTGTCTGTTGTGTGAAGTGCACCAGCCCCTCCCACAACAAAACAACAACACGCTGTTAGGACAGTTTTCTCAAGCTTGCAAGCTTCCCCCTTTGTCGTCCAAACGTAACACATGTCATTATGACCAAGCACTTCAATTTTCAAGTTTCATCCGACCACACGACATGCCTAAAAATTGAGCTCTTTGCCCTTGATTGCAACTGCAGCCTATAAGCTGGCTTTTTATGTCGTTTTTGGAGTAATGACATCTTCCTCTCTAAGTGAGCTTTCAGTCTATGTCAGTAAAGGACTTGTTTCACAGTGGATAAATCCACTTTTGAATCTTCAGACAGCATCCTCACTGGGTTTGTCTCTGGCACAGAACCCAACTCCTTCTTTAACACTATGGTTGGACAGTACCATGGTGTTTGTTATTGCATATAACTGAACAAATTAACATGGGATCTACAGTAAGCTGGGAAGTTGACCAAAGGATAAATCAGACTTTTGGAGGTCTAGTAACATATTCTGGATAAAAGGGTTAATGTCTGGTTTTATGTCAGCTAGTCAAGGTAAAGAGGTTATTTGTCTTCTTACACATTGTATGTAAATATCTAGCTTCATCCGTAGTGAAAGATGAAGCTGCAGAGGACAAGCTGTTAAATAAATCTGACGTCCAACAAACTGAAGGGTAGAGCCTTAATGGACCACATTTGGTGAGTCTTGTAAATTCCCCATTATTGCTTAGCCTAATTTAGTAGAAAGAAAGGGAAACAATGAAAAGAGTCAGCTGTGTCATGTGTTAACGAACACAATCTGGTACTAATTATAATCTATCTGGCATGTATTTTCTCGATTTGAGCCAGCAAGCTTTATGGACAACTTCTGTAATAATGCTAGAGAGTAAGGGCTCATAGGCCTCCATGGTTGTCCATCTGCTTTACCTTGGCAATATTCACAGCTTTATTAACACTTATCTACCTATTCCAGCTTTTTTTCTTCCACTTGAGGGAATTCTCTAAAATATTTGGAGCAGTTTGAAACATTGGCTGCTCTTGACTAGTCACAGTGGGCAGTAAGGTTCAATGTTAAATTACTCAAGATTGTCTAGTGCACTTGGTTTCTAGTATTTTCTGCTTCTGCCTTTATTCTCTTTGTCAGCTTCAGGGGGGAAAAGCCTTTTTAGAGCTACATGCAATTCTGTTTGGACACATGGATTTGTATTCTCCAGCATTCTATAGCACTAAAGTCAAATACATAACAAACACACACACACACACACACACACACACACACACACACACACATATATATATATATATATATATATATATATATATATATATATATATATATATATATATATATATATATATATATATATATATACACACACACATATTGTGTCCTATCCCAATCACAACCTCGACACCAAACCCTTACTCTAACCATTACCTGGAAAAAGTGTAGAGCCATTTTGCCGGGGCCCTTTTATCCATCCATTCATCCATCGTTGACAATTTTCCCTCTAACCCTTGCAGGGTCACGGGGTGGGATGGTGCCTATCTCATATATCCTTTTTAATTTAATTGAAATACAAATATTTTCATTATACTGGAACTATAGTATAACAAACCATCGCATTGCATTCGGCAACTGCTTTGTAAATGCAAATTAGCATACAAGTAAGAAAAGCATAATAAGGTGTTGTTTTAAATGTTCTCTAATGTACTTCCTGTATGGTCCTTTTAAGTTTTGGAAAGATATGGCCTACTCTTCTTGACACATTTTAAACACTGATTGTTTGCAGCACCGCTTTATAATTATCTACCAAATATTAACTGTTATGTGTCATATAATTAAACCTGACAGCATATAGCTGGTTACATTCTTAAATTGAGCCGATGGACAGATAAAATTGTGCTGAGTATATCTTGTCATTAAGATCTATCAGCAGGAACTGCAGATAAAACACTGTCAAAAATCCCTGCTTATCTGTTGACGGACTTGGCTGTACTGAATCCACAAAACAACGCTTAGCCGCTGTAACTATATCACAGACATGAAAATGGACCTACTTTTGTTTATTGACTCAGCTAACCAATGGGACTATGAATTACAGATGTTAATGTTAAGATCCTCTAATAGTGCCAGAGCACCTTATGTTAAATAGTGTGATAAGTTTCTACTGCTTGGCTTTCTATTTTTCCAAACCAAGCTCCTTAAGTTTATGTGTCCAGTCATTTTGCTTTGCAGCCATGACAGTAAACGGTCCAAGCATGGCCCGGCGGTATGATGTGAGTATAACTGAGCACTGCCATATTTGCATGTCTTGTTCTAGTGCATAAATAATCTGAGACATGCGGTCCAATGTGTGTACTTTTATGTCATTTGACGCGTGCCTATTTAAAGATGTCTGGGCTGATTGAGTGTCTATTTCAGGGTGTTTGATTTGATGCAAGTGTTGAGTGGCCCCGCTCTCCATCAGCTAATGAGCTCGCCCACTTTTCCACTCTCTCTCTCTCTCTCTTTCTCTCTCTCTCTCTCTCTCTCTCTCTCTCGCTCTGTCCTGTAATATATTCTCTAACACAGGCCCTTTGAGACCGCAGATTTTCTTCGCAAGGTGAAGTTTCATGCACCGTCTTTACATATTTTTCTCACACTGTCGCTGTTAGACGGCATCCAATTCAGGACGAAACAGGACTACAGACGCATGTACTAACAAACACACCGACGTTTTTCTGCTGGGATGTGTTTTACATTTCTACATGTCATGTGCGTTTGCATGTACGATTGTATATGTGATAAGGAGAATAAAGCAGACCTGCATCTTTAACTCCCTGTTGCTATGACAACACGTTGGGTATGTATAAGCGAGACTAATAGGTCTCCCGTACAAATTAACCTACATGGTCTTTGTATGAATGAAATAACACATTTAAGTGGATCATAAGTGGATAATCTTTATTATTCATTAAATATATATTACTGATTTAGAAGTTCCACAAATAAAATCACTCCATTTTGTTGTATCACTTATTTTCTGACATGCAACCGTTCACTAAAAATCATAGTACCTCCGTACATAAATGTGTTATACCGTGTTATTTTTGCCTGGATGGAGGTCAGCTAGCTGAAGTAACAACAATGATAACAGGAACCCTATAACCTTAACCATAGAATAATCAATATCATTCCTGTTATTCTATCAAATGCTGCACACACTCTTAGGATTTGCTATACACCACTTGTCTTGTCCTTTGCTGTTGTAGCAACACTATCACAGAGATGCTTTATCATTTAAAAAATGTGCTCATGCATGTCTGACTCAAGGTTCTGATCAAATACCCTCTGAGGTTTTTTGCTATAGAATTCAGTGGCTTCCTGAGCCAAGGGGGGGGGGGGGGGCTTAAGTCAGTTGAGTTATTTGACTTGAAAGCAGTCAACTTTCTTTTATTGAGTTGACTAGGCCCTGAAGCTCCACTGAGATGGACTTACTACTTCCCAGCCGGTAATGCAGGCCTGTGGGCTCAGATTGTGATTAATTAGATTCATTATTTCGATTACTCAGAAAAATGTAACAAAATAATGATTTTTTTTAATACATTCTCTCGCATGGAAAGTAAAACAGTATTTTCTGAATCTTTTTCCAGTTTATAAAAACCTTAAACAAAGTTATAGAATGGACTCGGAAGATCTTACAGACAGTCTGTCTCCCCTGATAAAGATGTGTAAGGCTATAAAACGAGTTTATCTTTTATTGCAGCATTATAGTCTCTCACTGAGTTTTGTTTTTTGGCGGGGGGGATTTCAACCTGAAATTTGAGTACGTGTAAAGAAATAAATATTTTAAACAAATTGACCAATGGCATGATTATTGGTGCCTATGTTATCAATACTTTTTACAACCGTCTTTTGGCAATAGCATGTAGTCTTCTAGAAAATTTCACAATGTTGAAGCCTACAGAGAGAGGGATCCTTGACTGTTCCACTTTGCACAATCTATAATTTCTCTAGAGTCCTGGGGCATCTCTCATGCTGTTTTTACTGTAGCTCAGTTCTCAGCTTTTTATAGGATTTAGATTTGGGGACTGAAATCACCATGGAACAAGCTTGAGTTTATTTCTGGTGAATCATTTCTGTCTATGTTTGAACTTCGAATAATATTTTTCTTAGAAAGACCCAGTGGGCACAAATTTTATGTTTATATATAAATAGTCAACCGTTTTTTGTTTTTTTAATCTCCTAGAGTTTAAAAGACGAGTCCACAGTATGGCAGATCCTCCACCATTATTAACACTGAGCATGAGTTGCTTCTCTTCTTGCTTGTTGTTGGGGCGGCAGTAGTGCAGGAGTTAGGAGTTCGTCATGGACATGGTTCAGTAAAAGTCCTACAGGAGTTTAATGAAATTTATGTTTACATTGTGGTGTTAGTTTGTTTTCTTTATTGCAGGCATCACTTTCAAACCACTTATTTGCAACTCATGGCAATTATGTTGACTTTTATACGGCACATGATGACACTCTTTGCTGTAGTAACAATAAGTGTTGGAGATTTGTTATTTTATTTTTTGCCTCCCTTTACATCCTGCTCATTGTGGACGGTGCCAAGATAACAGGAGTCCTCATCCAGCCCAGTGGGTACTGGCTACAAGAAATACTTTTTTGTGTCACATGTGTTTACACACTGGGGAGATAGCAATTCATAGATTTTCATTACTGTTACGAGTTAATAAGCAAGTCTGATCAGCTACTTAAAATTGAAGTATACATTAAAAACAAGGAAATGTATACCAACAATTGTGCAACGCGTGGTAAAGATTGTGTGCGATACCTCTGTAATAAAAAAATAATTAATTCAATGTTTTTTACACATCTTTTTAAGAAAGCATGAATGTGTCAAGTACTGCATCACATGCATCAGCTGAAAAAACAAAACGACAAACAAAACAAATAAGAAAAACTGTTGCTCTGCATTCTAGTTATAATTCACCAATTAACAGATCACTACAAGCAGAGTGGATCTCCGAGATGCTGTTAACGAGATCGAAGCAGAAATAGATGATATACAGTAAAAAACAAAAGTTGTTTTACAAAGCATAAATACATGGTGTCAAACACTCCCACAGAGTTTGAAACTTGTTTCACCATTTAGTCTTGTTTATGTCACCAATACAAAGATAAAAACATTGAAGTAGTGTCAGTACAAGTCTCTGAAGGTCCAAGAATGAGGCCCTCAAGGACCAGATTTAAAACTCAGGTTATTGTTAAATATACGAGCATGATGCAATGTTCCCCTTGTAAGATAAAGGACCTTGAATGGGGTTTGGTGTGAATGTACAGACATTGTTTATAGAAATAAATCATTGTGAAATTGCATACGTGCACACAAGCATAATTTCTATTTTGATCTCTGACGATGAATGGATGTTGACATTCCTCTAATTAATCATCTGCTTATAAAAACGCTTTTCACACCACGAGCAAACAAACATAACCCTGAAAACAACATTAAAGAGGAATCCAATTTTTTTTCTGAAGTAAGAAAGAGGAAATGAAATCAGCCTTATTTGGACGCATCAGAACAAAATGTACAGGATGAAAAAACGACTAACGGATGGTATCAGCTCTGGATGCACAAAGCAAAAGCCTAAGAGGCTGGATCACAAGCAATAGGTTGATTATTGAATAAGTCCACACTAAGACAAGATTATTGCTGCTCTCTATTCTCTATTCTGTTGCCTATTTTATTTCCATTTCAACGCACCAGGATTGTAATGCACTTAAAATGTCTTGTCGCTGAGTGTTATAGCACTTTCATCATTGCCACAACGCCCCCCTGTTTTACATATACAGGCAAAGTTATACATCACTATATATATATATATATATATATATATATATATATATATATATATATATATATATATATATATATATATTAAATAAAAATCCCCTTCTGATACTCCTATATAGAATCAACTTTTCAAGTAAATAGTGTCCATCTGTGTGTGATTTGAGATGTGTATTAGTACAGAGTTTCTGTGCAGACATCAGAGGTTTATTGGAGAACATAAGTGAACAAAAAGCATGAAGAAGACTAGTGAGGGATAAAGATCTGGATACGTTTATTGCAGGTTTGAGACATAAAACAATATCCTAGTGTTTGAGCATTTTACAGAGAACATTTGTATCATTATGTACAACTGAAGAGCAGAGCACAACTGCCTATCTGATCAAAACAGTGGTGTCCACCTGAATGACAGGCAAGGAGACCCATTTTTCAGAGAAGCAGCCTAAGTAACTCTGGAGTAGAGGCAGAGATGCACAGCTAAGCAGGGAGAAACTGCTGAAAATACAAGTATTAAAATTTAGCCAGGTGAGACAAAAATTGACCTTTTTGTCCTACATGCGAAAATGCTTTATGTGGAGAAAAATTTAAACATCACCAGAATATACACAAGGTGAAGCATGGCGGTAGCAGCATCAGGCTGCGGATATGCTTTCCTTTACTGAGGACACTGGATCTGGTCAGCTTTGAAGATATAATGGATGAAGCTAAATGATAAATACTGGATGACAACCTGTTAGAGGTCTCGCTTTCAGCGGAACCAAAGCCCTAAACATACAGTCTGAGCTACAATGGAACATTTTAGATCACAAGTGTCAAAATGCAATCCTCGAGAGTGGGTGTCACTGGACTTTTAGATGTCTCTGCTGGAACACATCTGTATCAAATAATTAGGTCAGGATCAGAACTCTGTAGAACTAAGTGCATGCAGAGGAGATAATTCAGACATTTGAATCAGGTGTGTTGGATCATCTAAAAGTTGCAGAACACTGGCCCTCAACAATCCTGGTTTAGATCAAAGAACATTAATGTGACTCAGTGGTCCAGTCAAAGTCCAGATCTCACTGTGTATTTGAGATCCAGAAACTGATGTTCATATCTGACGCACTCAATGCAATGTGACAGAGCTTAAACTATTTTGCAAAAAAGCAATGAGCAAAAGTATCCCTCACTAGAGGTGCAAAATCCTGTAATTCGAGCAATATTGATCACGCAAAGCTTTGATGAAAAAAAGACGCACATTCATGCCACACTTTTCAGATTCTTTGTTGTCAAACAAAGTTAACCATTTTAGCATTTTGCTTTAGTTTTGCTCTACACTGTGTCAACATGTCACATAAAACCTGAACAAATTAAAGTTTGTATACTATGACAAAGTGTGAGGTGTGAATATTGAAATGTTGTATAGAAATAGCTTGCTGTGCCTTTTGTTCACCATCGTGTTTTCTAAGCAACTGCAAAGAAAATAAGCTTTAAGGAACAACAAATAATTTTCTCCAGCGCTTTCAACACCATCAGACCGGTGCTGCTGAGGGAGAAGCTGGAGGACGCTGGGGTGGACAAACATCTGGCTGACTGGACCATCGACTACCTCACTGACCGACCTCAGCATGTGTGGCTGCACGGCTGTCAGTCAGAGGTGGCCCTCTGCAGCACCGGGGCCCCGCAGGGCACCGTTCTGTCTCCGTTTCTTTTCACCCTTTACACCTCGGACTTCACCTACAACACGGACAGCTGCCATCTTCAGAAGTTCTCTGATGACTCGGCCATTGTGGGCTGTGTGTCTGAGGGGAACGAGCTGGAGTCCATGATGACCGGTCGGTCATCATGGACTTTGTGGACTGGTGTGAGAAGAACCATCTGTGTTTAAACACCAGCAAAACCAAGGAGATGGTGATCGACTTCAGGAGAAGACCCCCACCTCACTCACCTGTGAACATCCAGGGGCAGGACATAGAAACTGTGGAGAGTTTCAAATACCTGGGTGTTCACGTCAACAATAAGCTGGACTGGACTCATAACACAGACGCTCTGTATAAGAAGGGCCAGAGCCGCCTCCACCTCCTGAGGAGGCTGAGGTCCTTTGGAGTGAGCCGTCCTCTGCTAAAAACCTTCTATGACTCTGTGGTGGCCTCAGCCCTCCTCTATATGCTGTCGTCTGCTGGGCCCCTGGCAGCGCAGAACAGGACAGAAAGAGGCTGAATAAGCTGGTGAGGAAGGCCACTTCTGTCCTGGGCTGCTCTCTGGACTCTGTGGAGGAAGTAGCTGAGAGGAGGGTGTTGTCCAAGTTCACATCCATCATGGACAACACCTTCCACCCCCTGCACCAGACTGTAGAGGAGCTGAGCAGCTCCTTTAGTGCAAGACTTAGACATCCTGTCTGTAAAAAGGAGCGTTACCGCAGGTCATTCATCCCTGCTGCTACCAGATTATACAATGCTGCACTATAACCATAAATGTAATAATAAATGTACAATAACTAATGTGCAATAATCTATTTAATACACTGTACTACAACCCGTGCAATAATCCTGAAAGAGGTGACCTCTGCTGCTATCACCAAGTGAATATTTGTCAATACATATATGTATATATATATATATATATATATATATATATATATATATATATATATATATATATATATGTGTATATATATATATATATATATGTGTGTATATATATATATATATATATATATATATATGTGTATATATATATATATATATATATATATATATATGTGAGTATATAACCGTGAATGTACATATGACATCATCTGCCTACTCTTTTTCTTTTGTATTTTTATTCTTAGTTTTTCTCATTTTCTTTTTTGATCCACTGTATATATGAAGATACACTGTATATAACTGATGCACCTTTTCCTACTTGGCACCTTCTTCTGACTATTGACTGACTATTGAGCCGATGTGACAAGTGAATTTCTCCAACGTGAGATCAATAAAAACCTATCTTATCTTATCTTATCTTATCTTAAACCAAAAATACATCAAATCTTGTTTTGAAAAAGCCACTGTAAACAAGCTGAATGTGGAGCATCACGTTTAAAACAATTTGATTTAATGCTCCCTTTGGCTTTTCACTTTCTCCACAGAAACCTGTCGAAGAATCCGCTAACCACCCTGTCATGGCAGCTCTTCCAACACCTCCAACTCTCCGAGCTGTAAGTCTCCTCTCATCTGTCTTACAAGCTTTTGTTTGAGTTTTATTACTGCACTTTATCCTTGTCCTCAGCGTACTATCTGCCTCAATACAAATTGTCTTGGCTGCATACCATTATGATTCCTGCCTTTGTTGCACGAAACCTTCAATTTGTCTGAGCACATGTGAAAGACCAAACCTTATAGGCATCATTGTGATGCTGTGATCCTATAAGTCATTAGTGGGTGTAGCGAATGTGCTTAAAAGCAAAATGGAATTGATGAGAAGGAGGAGGGCGTCTGACCCCATTTTCTTGTTTGTTATGAATATTTTAGGAATCATTGTGTTTATGAAATGAATTTGCTCTGACACCCCCTGGAGGGGAGGGGGGGGGGGGACATAGTGATGGTGACCTGCTTGTAATTTAAACATCATTACGCCTGCCGGTGCTGTCCATTATTTGAACCTCTACTGGTGCTACATATACGGGCCCTGCGGTACATAAAAGTGAGGTTTCAGGATGTGATACGAGACTATTTCAAGAAGACCTCCTTATAGTGCTATTTTCAGAGGTAGAAGCAGGGCAGATCCACTGAGAGCATTGGCACAATGCTTATCTCGAGTACTCCTGTTGCTACAAGCAGCGGAAGAGTTAAGAAGCCCTGCTCAGACGAATGCCATGGTTACGCATTTTGTCATTAAGCTTTTAACTTATCTCGGGGTTTTCAACCCATATTGAAGAATCTTCTTATTCATTCTGTATACAAAGGAGCTTACACCAAACCCACACCAGAGCTGCACAAGTGTTGCCTCTCTAGGGGCTGTGATCAGAGACAGATTGGCTGCTGTCTTCCTCACAGTTCCTGTTAGTGGGCTGTAAATGTCTTTTTCTCTCTCTGGAACATAGAACTTTCTGCGCTTATGTTTTTATTCCCATCCAATAAACTCCACCTTAACTGTTTTTTTGTCATTTGGCTTCCCTCTTTAGTCCTGCGGTGTTTGCTGAACTATGGTTCCATATTTTAAATAATGCATGTTTCAAAGTGGAAAGACTCATTGAGAGGACACTGTAAGATGTTGCTTTCCAAATTGCACCCACAGGTCAGGTATTTAGGGGTCTGAATTGTTTATCATGTATTGTTTTTTTCCGTTTGTTAAAAACATAAAAAACTCCTCTTAGAATTGTGCATCTGCCTTTTGTTTCAGTGGTGTTAGGAAGATGGGATGCCATTCCATGCAGGTGACACTGCAGCATGCACGATTTGATAATCAAATAAGCATAGCTGTGACATGTTTTTTGGACATGTCTACTGTACATGTACACCGCTACTGCAAAATCTATCAAACTGCCACTCAAATATTGCAGCAACGACCCAATATTAATAATAGCTTGTCTAAGACTGTTCTGAATAATTGAAACGGTCTACATGAGTTACTTTCTGATTAATTCAGGTAACCATTATCTGACTACTTGTGGCCAGTCAAAGAAGATTGAAATTTCACGACTGCCCTTAAATATGAAAACATACATTTTTTAAACTAAATACCTACCAAATTCAGCCTAGATGTATGTGGCTCATTTAGACATTTTTTATAAGTGTTTTAATCTAAAGAATTGTTCACGCAGTGAATTCTGATAAAATAATAACTTTGTAATGTTTTTTTCTGTTGATGCTGTCATGTTGAAATTATCTTAAGCAGACTACAGTCCTGTTGCTAAGATGTGGCTTGATGTTGCCATAATTTGTCCACATGCAGACCAGCAGAAATGAATAGATGATTCAGTCTGTAAGGATCAGGTGATTTAAAAGAGAACAAAAGGGCATAAGTGGTGGCAGCGTTATGAACTGGAGGGCCTGGCAGTCAGTCAAATTTGTGAGCAAAGGTCACCAGACACAGACACTGCATCATAGACACATTAGGCTTTCTCCACTATTGGCTCAACCACCAAGCCTGTGAGATAAATTTAATTATCTGTACATGCCCTCTGGGGTTTGCCAAGGCTTTTTGCAGACGTTCCTGTGTGTTCTACTGGCAGTGACAATGATGCTTCCTTTCAGGGGGGAGGGGGGCATCAAACACAAAGTTTTTAAAGCAAACCACAACTCAGATTATGAGCATGAGACAGAGAATATCCACTGCTTTGATTTTCTAGTAGGCAAGTCAGGTTATTCTTTCATTTTAGTTTTTTTCTTCTTTTCCGAGCAACAGTTAGCAAACTGTTGATTTTTTGCCCCCTATGAGACCGCAGTGAAAACTGTAAATTTTATGATTTGTCTCTGAGACTGATCTCTGAGAAACAGTCATTCTGAGCAGTGCCTGTTGGAAAAGCGTGAGTGGCTTGTATTCACGGACACAGTATGCTGAGACATTTAGAAATCATAACTGATACTTAACACCCCCACTTGACCACAAGACCTCAAACAAAACAACACAAACCCACAATGTGACACCGATCAAAGGATGTCAAGTGCTAGTAATGCTGTCTGATATCTGTGATGCACCTTCTGAGTCTGGCGACCTTCACTCCCTGCCTCGACTGATTGTCGACTCTGACCCAGTCATGATGCTCACCCACTATGCCTGATGGTGGTTGTTCTAAACCAGCCACGATCTTGCAAACTGATGAATACACACCATCATGGTGGCCTGGTTTTGTACCATGTTCCATCCAAATCTGGCTATGTAAATTTACTGAGTTGTGAAGGAGTGACATAAATTAAGTTAAAGTGATTAAAACAATAGTTCAGTAGTGTGCATTGTTTTAGCTTACTCGTGGTAACTCAAACCACTATCTATGTTTCTCCAAAGAATAATTTTACATGGTGATGACGGTGGGTATAAAATATCTCTTATAGCGACTGGGATTACAGGAAATCTGAACAAGTCTCTGACTGAAGACCCTTAGTTGTATTAAAATCTTATGAGGAAGATGCTCATCATGTTTTAACCTCCAAAGGTTCCACAGCCATCCCTATAACAGAGCAGGCCTCCCTAATAAGCTTGTTCAGCTTTTTGAAGTCACTGGTTCTGATGCTACTACCCCAATTGATGATGGCATTAGAGATTTAGAGAACATCTGCAACGGCTTGCTGCAAACACTGAAAGCCTCAAGCTTCCTGAGAAGCTTTCTTAAGTAATGGGAGAAGGCAGGATGTCTTCCACAGTACAGGAACTTTCTCCTGGGTCAGGCTGCGGTTAAAGATGTGCTGTAGAATCCCATTTTATTGTTCTGCAGAAGCATTCGGGACTCTTGGGGTTGACACCATCAGGGCCTGCAGCCTTTTTCTGTTTCAGTCTAACCAGCTGCCCCTTCACCTTACATCTAGAGACAGATAGGGGAGGGAGAAGGAGGCAAAGGGAGTACACGCATCTTCTGATTTGGCTGAAGACAACGATGAAGAAACCATGACTGAGACAGAAGACGAGGTGTGACAGGAAAGGTGTTGGTCAACGGAGGGTGGAATGTGTGTTTAGCTGGGGGTAGGACAGGAGGATGCGGAGCTTGTTCCTGAACTAAACCCATTGAAGAATGAATTCAGTTAGTTGGATCTGTCCAGACGTCCATCTGTCTGAACCTCCTTCTGCTTGAAGCCTGTGATCTGCTTCCTTGCTGACCACACAACTTTTATATGCTTCAGCTGGAGCTTGTTCTCCGGCTTCTTCCTGGACACCTTCTTCTTGTCTCTAATCTTGACGTTAAATCGATGTCAAATCCTCAATAAATCCCTGCCTCTCTCCCTGAAAGCCCTTTAAGGATAAAGATGCACTATCATGTGAGCACCCTATGAAAGCCTGTCAATTTTTCTAACATAATTGGACACATTTTAACAATACCCAAAACTTCAAGAAATAACAAAGAATCAATAAAATCTAAAGAAAAGCGTTTTTGAACTCCGTGTAAATTGTAATATAAATACAAATTCTAGTAAGGAATTAATTAAGACAACCACACATTTATTCCCATATCAGTGGCTAAAATTACACACAGACATATCACATCAGGTGCAAATGATTAGAGCCGTGTTGCTCAGCATTTTGAGAGGTTTGCCCTGTTTTGATCTTCAGAAATTTAGAATGGCTTGCTCCTAACATTTGAAGTTAAAGTGAACACTGTGGTGAGATCAAAAGAACTGTGTGACGCCTTCTCAGAGACGATTGCGGCAGTTTTTGAGTCCCATAAGGTGTTTAAACATGTCTTAAATAAATTAAACTCAGCCATAATAGTCTACAAATGGATGACAGTCAAAACAACAGGTGTGGCCATCCACGTGGGTTTGCTTTAGTTGAAAAAATAGGAGTGTCCAAAAGCCCTGAAATTTCATTACAGGTCCTACAGCGGGGTCTTGCTACTGCTGATACGAAGGTGCAAGTTTGTACAATCAGAAAGAGAATGAACAAAATTAACTTTCATGTGGGGTCTGCAACTAGGAAACCTTTGTTCACTAAAAAAACCCAAAAAGGTCAATGTGAAGTTTTGCAGGTAGAACACAGACAAAGACCAGTGCTTCTGGAATGCAGCTGTTTGGACAGATGTTTGGACAGAGGTGAGAGCAACAGGCACAAATTGTACTTAAGTAAGATTAGCATTACTTTAACATTTTTTTTGCTGAAATAATAGAAGTATGTGGCAAAAACACTACTTAAGTACTAAGTGACTGTTCATAACATCTGATTGAATTTGAAAAATTATGCATGCAGACAGAAATATAAAGCAATGTTGAAATTCTGGACATGTAAAAATGAGCAACATCAATACATCCATCCATCCATCCATCCATTTTCTGAACCGCTTTATCCCTCATGGGGTCGCGGGGGTTGCTGGTGCCTATCTCCAGCATTCTCTGGGCGAGAGGCGCAACATCAATACAAAACAACAAATTCAGGAAGAAGCAACAAACCTTTTTTAAGTCAAAGTTTTTGCTACATAAAGCTTGTAAAGACAATACAGTACTATACATTTATATGTTAGAAGAGTATCATTTTTTTTAGTAACAGTATATGGAGCCTAGGCGGAAGTTCAACTGAAGAAACTGAATTACTTACCCTCATCCAATCAGAGGCTCATCCGCCTCCGACGCAAGCCAATCAGCTTTGAACCGTACCTGCACGAAGCCCAATCAGCATCCAGAGTTCATCTTAAAAGGTCTTCAAATCCACAACTCAGCCTGCTACCCAGCCAAAGCGTAAGCAGTGATTGCGCTATGTCGGATTTTGACTCCGATTCAACCCACCTCCATCCCCTTCTCCACCATCATAGCAAGCTCCATCTGGCTTTTCCATGGTGTTCCTTCAACCTCGTCCCTATCAGAGTGTAATTCCTCCCGAACTCTTACTGCATTCCCTGTTACATCTCAATCGGTCCGGCAGAAGACCGCCATGTTGAGCCTTGTTCTGCCAGAGGTTTCTTCCCAAACGGGAGTTTTTCCTCTCCACTGTCGCTTCAAGCTTGCTCATCATGGACAGATTCATGCAAACCTGTGTTTATCCAAGCTGGACATCCATCTTTCTGGGTCCCTGAGTGAAGCACTAGTATCAGCTCTCGCAGTCTACTGGATCCCACCAATACAGCTCAAGCAGATCATCTCGCCAACCAGCGTCTATGGACTGAACCAACTTCGTCTATCTCCACTCCACCACCAGTTTCAGGCCTGGGGGAAAAAATCCCTATTCTCATACACCTGCTTATGCATATTAAAGTAAAATTCAGCGCTAATGTTTCCTGCCGAGGTCTGAGTGCCAATGTCTTAAAATAATTGTATCAATGAAATTCTTCTAATTGTCTTTTCTTTCCGTGTGACTTTTTCAGATTGAACTACTGTTTACTGCATATGTACTACATCTCCAAAAGGCTCAGCAAATGGAAAATAAATAAATGAAAAAACTAAAATATTTGACTTCAACATGGCTGCACAGTGGGGCAGTGGGTAGCACTGTGCCTTGCAGCAAGAAGGTTCTGGGTTCAAATCCACCTGGGCCTGTCTGCATGGAGTTTGCATGTTCTCCCTGTGCATGCGTGGGTTCTCTCCGGGTACTCCGGCTTCCTCCCACAGTCCAAAAACATGACTGTTTGGTTAATTGGCTTCTCTAAATTGTCCTTAGGTGTGAGTGTGCGCGTGAATGGTTGTTTGTCCTGTCTGTCTCTGTGTTGCCCTGCGACAGACTGGTGACCTGTCCAGGGTGTACCCCGCCTTTCGCCCAGTGAACGCTGGAGATAGGCACCAGCAACCCCCGCGACCCCATGAGGGATTAAGCGGGTCAGAAAATGGATGGATGACTTCAACATAAACTGTAAATATGTATCTGGACCATTTCTGGCTCATTTGTTTAGTGAAGCAAGTAGTTGTGAGTAGGGAAGTGATTAATTCTACTCACGCATGTTAAAGTAAGTTTGGTGCAGTAAAGCGTTACTCGAGTAAATGTAACTGAGGAAATATAACTTGTTACTATACTCACAATTCCAGCAAAAGAGCCCCGTACCAACTGTGAAGCATGGAGGTGGAAGTGTCATGGTTTAGAGATATGGAATTCTCACCATCAAACAACACACCATGAACTCTACCATGTATAACGTGGAAAATGTTGAACCATCTGCAAAAAAATAAAGCTGAATCAGAACTGAAACCTGCACCGTAGCAGTGACCTAAAGCAAACCAGTAAATCCACCAAGGACTGGCAGGGAAATATGACATGACAAGTTCTGGGCCCAGCCAGAGAGAAAACCTTGATCCCACTAAGATGCTGTGGGTGACTTGAAACGGGCTGTACATGTACGAAACCCCTCAAAGGTCTCAGAGCTAAAAAGTAAGGACTTGGGCAAACTTTCCTCAGAGTGATGTCATATACTGGTAGTTGGCTGCATGAATAATCTTACTGAGGTTATTTCAGCTAAAAGGGAGTGAGACTACCTATTAAAAGGTAGGATGTCTATCCTTTTTCCCAAGATAGAAAACAAATTTTTGTTTAGATATTTTGTTTAATGAGATTAGATATCACAATGTGAAAATTTCTCCTGACAGAAATAGATGTGACAGGAAGTCAGAATGTAAAAAAACAAGCTGAAGGCATTGTGGCCTTCTTTAAAACATTACAGTTCTGTATAATTCAGCAGTTAATTGAGCTGAAATTGCTGCCTTTGTTATGTGGAGCTAACTGAAATGGCTGAGATCTCTCTTTAACCAAATCACTCCTAAAGCTCAAGGGGCTCGATTTTCTCTGACTCTCAGTCCTGTTCCTTGAAGCAACGTTTCAGATGTGCACAAATGGTGCCTTTGTTGTCCTACATGAAAAGCAGAGTGAGGGTGATGCCTTCTGAATGCCGATGAGCAGCGAGGCTTCGTGTATATTCCATTTCATGTGTTCGGTTAAGAAGTGTCAGTCGGAGCGGCATGGCGGCACAGGCGCTCGTCGGGGCATTATGCATGAAGGAAACCATGTGGAATCAGGCCCTGCTAATGGGAAATGAGTCACTCTATCATGGGCAGAGTGTGCGATGCGGCCCTGACATCATTACCCTCCTCACCACGTATGTGTGTTCACTCGGCGCCGTATTAGCTAGGTAATGTCAATCGCTCAATCAGGCCAAATAAAGCACGCTCAGTGAGACGCTAATGCCTTTAATTATTAGAATAACTCAAAATATAGTATCAGGTGATAAGAATCCACCCATGCTGCTCAGCCACACAGACATTATGCAAATTGGGGAAGATCAAACCCGCCGAAATAATTTCCATATTATGTGACAAAAAGAGAGCATGGCCCTTCGCCATCACAGCGACTCTTACCCGTGTTATCTCAGTCACTCTTGGCAGGGGGACTGTAATTCCATTTCTTTAGTTTTCTTTTTTTCTCTGCAAATAAAAAGAGCCAATTTAAAAGTGGCAATTTGTCGGTGACAGTTACCTGTGATGAGTGTGAAGTGATTTGTACGCTTGGAATTACACTGCGGGTCTTTTTGAGCTTAAAACAACCATTTCTTCAGTGATGAATTCATTGTGCTTCATTCCAGTTAATTCAAGTTCTTTATAATTGCTGCTAATTTTCGTGAATGGGGACTGAATCAAATAAAGGCAGAAAGTTGTGTTCACAACGTGGCACATACCAATTATAGTTGAAAAACCATTAATTAATACATATCAAACATGCAGACCATAAAGAGATTGAGGGGAAAAAAGAGAACGAGGCCCTGTGCTCGACTGAAATCACCGTTATTAAACAACGTCCTTTTTTTATCAAAGCGCTGCTGATTGGCCCTGTTTGGAGTTGTAAGAAGCCCTTTCTGCTTTAAAGTTCTTCTTTACACATAATTAACTTGCTGTAAAGCATGTTTCAATCAATCAAAACTGGTGTGTAACAGTTAATGAGGTAGAGCTTGATTTTTTTAAAACTGCCTCCAAAAGCATATTTTGCCTGTATTGTTTTTTTTTTTTTGATGAATCAGGCCCTGCATTTTATTCACGAGCTATAACTCTGAGCATTAGGGCTGTAATGAGTTCTTGTGGCACAAGGTGAAGTCTGTCTCACGAACCGCTATCCAGTTGCTGTCAGCACACAACCTTCTCTGCTGAAATAGGATGAAGCTATTATTATGAACCCTGGATATGAAGGCGTGTGCTTTAAATTCGATACCCTGTTGTGTCTGTTGAGACTCTAATTTTGATGTGAGAAAGGAAGTTGTTCTTACTCCATGTGAGTGGTCACAAACGCAAAACCTCGAGGGTCGGTGTCCTGTAACTTTTAGATGTGTCCCTGCCCCACATGCCTGAATCAATTGGCTAAACGTCCTCACTAGCATGCAGTCAAGCTCTACAGAGTCCTGCTAATGAACTTATATTGGAGTCAGATGTGTTGAAGTAGAACCCTAATAAGCCAAGCACGCTTCAGATAATCTGCAGTCAGTGTAGAATAATTCAGTTCAGGTTTGACTGGTCCATATTGTGCCGTTTTTATGCTCATCACATTTTTACGCGTTTCTCATACTAAAACAAAGCACTGAAAATACAAATTCTTTGCTTTTGAATAAAAAGAATAAAGGCTTTATTCTGCCTGACCTGCATTTTTCTAAATCCTTGTCTAGAGTAGAATTGTTCAGGTCTAAGTATGATCCATGTAAGTATTTGCTATTTCTTTTAAAATTGGAAGAATAAATGCTTTCCAGATGCTTAAAAAAAAAAGAAGAGTTGGCATCCTGAGACAGATTCTAACTTTAGTGACATTAGCAGCTAGTGGTTAGCCCGTCCCACTAGTCTCATTGAACTTACAAATCATTTGCACTTTTTCTGTCAGTGCATTAAGATTCTGTCTTCTACTGAGTACCCAAAATGAGACCACATGAATAATTAAAAAAGGGTGAACGCTTCTTCAATATTGATGTAACAAAGAGTTGCTGCTGAGCAGACAAGAAGTCTGTCAACTACGTCAAACGGGACAATTCAAACACTACTTTCTTTCCTACCCAAAAACAGAAAAATGTAGGATTCACCTTCACATGTGGATTCTTAGGCTGATACAGAAAGTAGAGCTTCACAAGACTCACATGCTGTTGTGCTTTGATATCATGAGATCTTGTGCCACGAGATCCTCTTACCCCCCCTAGTACCTGGTAGAATATAGAAACAGAGACACAGTCACTGAAAAGATAAAAATGCCTTTTAAGCACTGCGAGAAACCAGGAAGTGTTAGCTGTGAGTTAGCATCTCTTTTGTGGCTTTCTATCAGCTCTGAATTTAGGGACCCGTCTTTTGAAGAATCTGACCTGCAGTAGATTATTTTAAGTTCAAAATCTAAAAGACTTAAACTGATCAAATCTGTACTGGACATTTCAACAATAAATTGGAAATATTCAAACCATGGAGAAATATGAAACCTTTATTTCATTTGTGAAAACACAAAAGGGAGAATTTCTCAATGTGCCTTTTAGTATTGGACCAGCATAAGGACCACAATGCATTTACTTGTCAAACGTGGACTGGTTATATTGTACACTGATTACAGTCTTTTTAAACAACTTTTAATATTTTATGAAATCTTTCTCTCTATTTGTGAAAACCCCCAAAAAATGTGGATCTTCAGGTGGTCAGGTTGTGATAATTCTTTCCAACCTGAACACGTGTGACAACATCAGAAAGTCAAAAGGAGGTGGTTTGCATGACTGCTGTGTAAGTCACTACTTCAAGTTTATCAGGCAGTCTTTGCCGAGCCTTGCGGAGTGCAACAGCACACAACAGTTGCTTTGTTTTGCAGGTTTGCAGCGCAGATATTTCACACACACTGCAATATATTAATATCGCTAACAATAGAAAAGCTATCAGGGGAATCTCAATAATCTCAAGTCTTTTGTGGCTCCTGTGAAAGGCTCCAACATCACAGAGAGGCTTCATAATAGACGACTGCTGTGCACTGCCTCTGGATGAGACACGGCTAATCGCCTCTGCCTCTTTGTCTGTGTGCCCTTTAGCCGAGCAACTGCAGGTACTGCAGAGTGCTGCACAGCCCTGCCAAGGGAAAGCCAGAGCACAGCAGCAGGGGGTGAAGGAGGGTGGGGGTGAGGTAAATGCTAAATGTGCCGCTGCAGCTTCCAGGGTGATATTATTGGAGATTACTTGTAGCAGACTTAGCAGCATTGAGCCAGAGTGTCAGTTTTCTTTCTGGTCTACAGAAAAAAAGGGCGAAAAAAGAATCTTCTTCTATAGCAACTGGCACAATCCACCCGAGGCACCGTGCATGGCCAATCCCTTCATTCTGTTTATGTCTATTTTATCCACAATGCAGCAGCCAACACAAAGTCAAACATTTATGTCCCCTGCTGCAAAATGGATTTTTCTCTGAAGGCGCGTGACGTGAACTGATCAAACCAGTAATCTTAACCTAATGGAGGAATGAGCTATTGAACTCTAGAGGGCGACATGACAGGTAAATTACTGACGTTTATTTCTTTAGAAAGCAGTCGCATCATGATTCAGGTGACCAAGTACTCCACTCACACCAAGCAATAGCTTCTAACGACCCAGGACAGTGACGGGTGGGTCTCTGATTTGCATCTGGCTGAGAATGCGCCTAGCAGGATGGGCCTCCATGTCCTTAAAAGCAGTAGTGCACCAACAGCAGGTTGCTCAAGTGCGAGCCTCCGATTTAAGCCTGTTTGCTGTTCGTGAGAAAGGTTTTTATAAGCAGCTGAACAATTAAGTTATGTAGTTACACACACAAAGAACGCACATAAGTATAATAGGAATATGAAATACATTTAATAGACAAAACCAGCAAAAACATGTATATAATGGAATTAAGCTGAAATCTCTTCTGTATCAATTTATAAGCTCTCAAATATATTAAGTATCTTAAATTAAAAGTAGCCTCACATTATCCTTCGCTTTCTTTTGTAACAATTAAAATCATTTCAAAGAAGATGAAAACAAGCCAATGGCGGCTAAAGTAATTTTACTTATGAAAATCTAGTATTCACTGCACTTGCCTCAAATCTGCTGTTGAAAAATGATTTCTAAAGCAATCTAATTAGCCTGCTTTAATGTCATTTTAGATAGTGCTTTCTTCTCAATTCTCAGTTTCTCAAGGAGCTTCATGACAAGAAGTTGTCTCAGCAGTAAAATTCCCCCTTGGTGTGCTGTTGTTTGTGTGGGTGCTCAGGCCAGGTCCTCAAAAGCTGGTTCCACTGAGCTAGCCCCCTACCTGGGGCTAGCTCGCCGGGTAGGGTGGTAACGTGACCTCCCACCCTTGGTCTTTCTGAGTTCAGGCTATTGGTGTCTGACTGGCATGTTTTGGGCTCCTTGGGAGTCTCTTCAGCTCGGTGCTAGGTGGTCTTGCTACTGGGAGTTTCTGCAGGTCAGAGACCTTGGTGTCCTGCGTCTGACCCTGTGTCTCTTTGGCCTGGGGACTGCTCTTGTGCTTCACTGACCGCCTACCTCCGAGTGGGATGTATGGTTGAGCCAGAGCCATGTCCACCTGCCTTTTGCTGCTCTTGGGTGCATACACACACAGCAACAGACAAATAATCCAAAAGGTTGAAGGTCATACAAACACAGGTTAATAATACAGCAATGCAATTTGCTGAGTTTCCTTAGATAGGAAACTTTTTGACCAATCTGTCTGGATGATTTGATCGAATTTGACTTTGTAAAATGACTTGAGATGACATGTGTTGTTAATTGACACTATAAAAATAAAATTGACTTGGTCTGAGCTTTGTAGCAATTTGATGGGAAAGTCATGAGTCAGACAGAAAGAGAGAGACATGTTGGCAACGTAAAACACATCCGTTTCGAGGAAAATACAAGGTAAAATCTCTGAACCGCAACATAAGCTGTATGCAACTTCCGGCCAGGTCCGTCCCCATATAAGTTTGTTCTGGAAACACATAGCTCGATAAATAATCCGTAAAACATTTAAATAAATAGTGCACTTACCCATGATAGGAGCACAGATTTACACAAAACAGTCAAGACAGTTTAACTGCAATGTTCTTTGAGCCTGTTTCAAGCAGCTAATGTGACTTTGTGTTTACCCCCCGGCTTGGTTTTACTGCCAGAACCTCATGTAAAAAATTAATTTTGCTGTCATGGCTGGCGAAAGATGTCAGACCCACATGCAGAACATCTCTCAGGACAGGAGAGGATAGAGGGTTCTCCTGGAGGGCTCAGGCATGGCTCGCTGCGGAAGAGATTACAGGTTAGCAGGGGACCAATGTGCATAGATATTTTAGGGCTTGAGTGGAGGAACGTCTTAATTGTATTTTTGGAACGTTTGAGCTGAGGAGATTGAGCAGGATCCGGAGAAGGTTTTAACTTACTGAACAGTAAGTTCAGTAAGTTAAAACCTCAGAGGAAGGAGGAATTCTTGCTTCTTGAAAGTTTGAACAGAGAGGAGACCTCCTGGGGAATTCTTGGAGGGAGCCTTAGGGAGGAACACAGAAAATAACTTTAGCATATAAGATAAGCCCAAGAGAATTGATACTCAAAGCATCAGCAGCAAGAGGTACCACTTAGGTAGACACTGCGGCATTGAGTGATCGGGTCCCAGCTCCTTAGATTCTTCTGCAGCTGATGAGGGCAATGGGCCTCAGGTGTGAAGGAGCACCTCTCCCACCGGGCACCTGCAACTTTCAGGAAGGAAACAACACCACACACAAACACACACACACACACACACACACACACACACACACACACACACACACACACACACAGATCCTGACACTTGTGTGATATGTCCTCTTTCATGCTAATAATTATTTAACCAGTAATTATTTGAATAATATATAAATAAATGAATAGAAAAATACCTACGTACCTGCAACGTTAACATGCCGGTTCCTCATTCAGTCGAACACTATAGATTCTACACCCTTAATCCCAATATGCACGCTCTACACATAACAGGGAGCACACCCAAAGTGACACACATACTTCAACATTATAAAATTATAGGCTTTAATGTTCCACAGAACACAATTCCTCATATTTAGAACCCTGTAACATGTTTTCAGACATGCCAGCATACACGGCAAGATAGGAAACCGAGTGAAAGGAGATGTAAATAGATGGAGATGCTGGATGTAAATATAAAAGGCTGGATGTAAATATAAAAGGCTCAAATCTTTGCTTTCTATTCTTTTCCTTTTTTTCTACCCTTACCTGCAGTCATTTTTCAACCAACACGAGTTCCCCCTATCTCTATAAACGCAGTGCAGGTGTTCTCTGTGGATAAGCCAAAATCAAGCCTGGCTCTTCAGACAAAGCATTTCATGGTGGCTTGAAAATAAAACAAGAGACAAATCAGACAGAGAAAAAGCCTGCAGGGACATTGAATGACCAAACTCCAGCAAACTTTCACAGAAGCAAAGATGGAAGCAAACAGTGATTTGTTTAGTTTTTCACAGCATGAAAATGATGGCTCCTTGGAACAACTGACTGTGGGCTAATGCAATGACGCAATTCTAAATTGATATGAAAAGAACAACGTTTGGTGACTCTGGCAGGCTCACTGAGAAATTTCTAATGTTCTAATGTGTCCTCCTCCCTCTGCACATAGAAAAGTGAACATCATTTGGTGGTGTTTGCAGAGAGAACGGAACAGTGCAGCAGATGTGTTGCCAGCTCCTAGGAGCATCTGTTTATTAAACCCATTACTTTTGAATAAATGTGTCTCTTTGTCACTCAGCTGCTCAAAGATGCTGGGATTCAATCTAATGGGGTTACATCTCAATTGTCTCTTTTCTATGCAACAATTCTAACAATGAAAATATCAGTAGACCAGTAGATACAGTGCTTTTGACATGCATTATACAGGAAGTGCAGTGCAGGGGGAAAAAAAAGCAGATAACAGAAGTTGTATATGTGTATATGTTTGTCCCCACTGAATACTAACCACAACTGAGCTTTCAGTTGTTTTGCAATGGATAGATTACAATTCCAGTATAATGGTTAGATAAAACAGGTAGAAAAAAAACACCTTTAATCATTTAAAACGTCTTACTTTAACCTGAATGTTCTGGCTCAGTATTAGAAAATCCTGTCTGCCAGGTTGCAACTTATACCATATCTATAGTGTAAATACAGCTCTATGCAGTACAGCAATATGCATCAGTAAACTAAAGTTTTATAATTTTACAGATTTTTCATTTGTATAAGACAGAGATGCCAACTCGAGTGTTAGAGACTGACTGAAGTTGCAATGAAGGTGCAAAAGTTAAAGACTTCAGGCTTGACCCAGACTTGTGCACTAAATACCTGACTTGGACTGTGTTGTACTGTGACAGGATGTGCTTAATTAGCCAGTGAAGTTGGTGGATTATGGCCTGTTAATGGCTCACAACAATCTGTTCTTGTTAGCGGTCGCTTCACAATAATGACTGCATGAATGTCTCTCAAACTGAGCATTGTGTTACACAACTTTGGATCATTTAAGAACAAAATAAACATAATTTACCTCTGACATTCACTCGATGTTAAGCCAACTGTGTCATAACAATGACACTATTATTAAAATATAACTGTTTAATACTGAAAGATAATTATCACAATTATTAATTTAGACCTAAGAACAAGACGCTGGTTGAGGATAGGGGTAACATCCCACAGCAGTGTGTGGCCAAGCATCAGGAAGAGGTATCAGGCTGTTTGTTGTGTACGGGTCTCCCCGACAATACTGAGGGCACTGTTTGTTATTTGAATATAATATATATTTAAATTGCCAATGCGTCTTTTCTTTAAACTTATAATAAACAAGACCAAACAAAAGTAGTATATATACCAGTCAATAGTAGAATAAGCTGTTTGGCATTTGAAAGGGTTTTTTTGGATTTTCATGGGTGGAATCCATGGAAGAACCTATATATTCATTTTGCAAATAAATGTATTTGAGCACCAATGAAAAGGAAATAAGCTTTCCAGTAGTGCACAATTATTTTTATTTATTTTGCCATAACGCAATGTCACGACAATTGTGTACCAGACCGAACATAAATGTCCTTTCTTTTTTAGCAACATTTTTAATGCATTAGGTTGTAAATTTGAGATTAAATGTAAATTATTTTAAAACCCGGCAATTCAACTGCCCAACAGATCACTTTCTTTTTACAGCACATGATGTATAAAAACTATTGTATGCATAAAACATTATTTCTATACACGCAAATAGTGTTCTCAGACAATCAACATCATTTTTACCTCTTGCTCGTTAATCATCTGCATGTTGAGGTGATTAATGCTTAATGAGGTGATTAATACCGCTTCAGATATGGGTAAACTATCTAGATAAATAAAAAACGGAATTACATGTCACTGTATTATTACTTGAGTGTTTAAGGACGTTTTAACTTCGCTGCGGAAAGTGTGGCTTCACCCACTAAAGCCTTGCACACTCCTGTGAACCTTTTTGCAGGAAGTGAAAAGAAACTGTTGCCATGCAGTGAGACTGGACTCTTTGGAGCTGCATATGTGGGGTAACTTTAACTGCTTTGTAGCAGATATAGCAACTATTGGCACTGATATGGACAGAAGAAAAACGGATACATTATGTAATTCTGAAACGTTTTATTACACATGGAACATATATTGCTTCTCAGTTTGTTTATGCAACCCTACATTTTAAACATGAAAATATAACCAAACGGTACAAAGTATTTATTACATACATCTGTATGTACCACTGTTTGGTTAATTAGAAATCGCGCTGATAAGTTATAAAAATGCAGGGAACTTGCAAACAAGTCAAAACTGGTAACATATAGTTTAAAATGGGCAAATGTTAATCAACATATTATGTTTCAAGCAAACTTAAATGTGCTCAGTGAAACCAAGTTATTTTTTCATGTCTGCAGCCAGAATATAATTAAATGAACCAACGGTTCGTCACAGTGGACAGTCTTCACTGTCCTTTTCAGTTCTCTTGAAACTTCAGGGTTGCATCCTCTTTCCTTGCTTTCGGTGCAGTGTCAGCCTCCTTCTTTTGAGCCACAGTGTCATCAATTATGAATTTGTTTTTCCACCGCATGATAAGATGGTGCGAGAAAGTGAGAAGAGTGTGAATTACATAAGGCTCATAGCATGGTAAACCAATATGAAGGTGTCAAAATACCTCCAACCTCCAAGTTTTAACAGCAGGCATGAAAGCTTCTCAGGGTCATGCGTGTGTTAAATCAATGCTAACAGACTAAGCTTAAAGACCTTATCTGTTTACAAGTTGGAAGCATCAGCCTGCTTGTGTCAGTGTTGCTGACATAATTAGAGTTACACCAATCAACCAGCCTGAATTCAGCATCAGCCATTTCCCCCCTGATCCCTTAACATAATAAACAACAAGGAACTGAAGTCTGTATCAATCCAGATGCTGGACACCACCTTGCATTCCTCAACCACTCAGGCACGGGACCATAAGCAACTTGCAACCTGTTCTTTTTTTTTCTCTTCATTCATCTCTTCTTGTTGTTAAGGCAACGAGGCAGCATCTCTAAGAGAGAAAAAGTCATTTTTTAAATGCCATCAAATCCATTGTGTGCCCAATGTAAAACTATAACAATAAAACAGAACATATGTAGAATTTTGCATTAATACTCATCTTCATGTATGATTACCACAGCGTGAATTAGCAAGATGCTAGTTGGCATCAGATTTGTAGCTTCTTTTTCAGTAGCTGGGTAAAGAGCTGTGTCATTTGCTGAACTGCCAAAACAGAAATGCTGAATGAGATGCTCTCTGTGTGATTGTTTTCCAACCGAAAAAAACATAAACGGATTTTTCAGCAGTTAGTAAATGGTGGTTGAACAGTATTTCCTCTATTGTAAGGACAAGGAAACCAACTGCAGCGTCAAAAATAATGAAATGATTTGCTTTAAAAAGCCCAAAAAGCAATTAACTTCTCCTTTCTCTGTATCAAAGCCACAATTATGGGCATTTAGTTGGCCCTGAGAACCCTAGCAACCAAAAGATTAATATTATGATTGTTTGTACCTATTAAGTATTTTGTGGGGTTGATAAGTGTAAATACAGTATGATTCAGTTAGTTGCTTTATGCTAGTGTTCATTTCATCCATCTGCTCATTTAATATAGAAATAAGCCATTAAGACCCCTCAATCTAAACTTTATCACACAATGTTCAGATTTTTGTTTCAATGGTGTTGGAAGAAATGATGCCATAGGAAAATAATGCTCCCACATCCCCTTCCTATGGATTTATCACTGTAGCCCAGAGTATTTGATCACCACATACAGTAAACCAGTCTGACACAGATATTTTGGACATCCCTTACTGTCTGAATGATTTCCAGATGTTCAGTTGTTCCTTTTACTGGAAATAAAAGTAGATGGTAAAGTCACACAAACGGTAAATGACATGGTGGGGACGTAGCAGGAGACTTTGAATTCCACACCACTGATTGTGACATGAAGCTGCACAGTGGCACAGCGGGGAGCGCTGTTGCCTTACAGCAAGAAGGTCCTGGGATTGAGTCCTGCCCTTACCCTGGGTCTTTCTGCAGGGAGTTTGCATGTTCTCCCTTTGCATGCGTGGGTTCTCTCTGGGTACTCCAGCTTCCTCCCACAGTTCAAAAACATGCACACACTGATCAGAATAATCCACACTACACTTGATGTTACATTGAAATCTTCTTATTTCCTCAAGTCTAGACCAATGTGACACGTTTTTCCAAACGCCAGATAATAATGCAAGCTGTTTTAATCAGAAATGTTGTCTTTTCCTGTTTCAAAAATGCTTATAAACAAATGTTTGACTATTACTTTTTGGTGTTATCTTATTTAAACAATAAGACTATATTTTAGCTGCTGGAAGTTCTGGTTTGCGGTAACAACCCCCTATTTGTCATATAGATGCCGCTGTTCTGATCGGTGCAATATGGAGGTCTCTCTTTCTGGCAGTCTTACACTAGAATACTTTGGAGGGGAAAAGAGCCAACAAAGATAAATGTGTAGTTTATGTAACCGTCTGGGTCGGATATGATTCATTTGAAGTTAAACAGATTAATATTAAAACATGAATATTTCAGAGACACAAGTTTCCAAGACATCAGTTTGGTGAAGTATAACTCTGTGTTGTGCAACAGCCCCCCTCCCTCCGATCCTGTGGTAAAAGTAGTTTATTGTATTTTTGTGATATATACTTGCTAAACCAGAGCACCTGTGTGTTCGTTTCCCAGAAACAGCTTCTGTTGATGGTCATTGCCTCTCCTCTGTAGTAGCTGGATGGATTGTTAGCCATCTTTACAGAAACACCATGCAGCCAGCCCTCCGTATTTTCCATTCTGCTATTTGCGTTTGTTTCCAAGCCAAATCTGCTCTCCCTCAGACATGTTTCAAATTCCAGCTGTCAGTTAGAGATGTTTTTTTTTTTGTTTTTTACTTTTGTTGTGCCATTGCTTGTTTCATTCATGTTACTGTAACAGTAACGGCTCACAAATGCCTCACTACGCCTCGCCAGCTGGCTGCGGGGCCACAAGGTTTCCATATTTAACCAAGGTATTTATAACAGCACAGGTGCCAATCACATCGGCCCAGAGGCAACATAACTAATGTGTGAAGGTGGTGGCTATTATTAATAATCACCATAATTACAGTGGAACAAGGAAAGCCTGAGCCTTACTGCTCCACTGAGTTTCATTCCCTTGTGGTTTGCACGCTCAGCATTAACTGAAAACCTTTCACCTTGAAATGTTCTCCTGGTTGTCATAGGGGGAGGTACTTGTCTTCCCCAAACCTTCCGGAAAAAAGGATGAAAAGGGAAAATCCTCAGCATTCTGGTCTGAACCTCGCTGAGACAGGGCTGAGACAGCTGATGCTAAATAGATGTTTATTGACATCGATATACAGTGTTGTGAAAAACAACAATAAGTACATCAGAGGAAGTTTGGCATGCAATTGTTTCCTTTTACTCTGACACCCCCTAAATTAAGCGGAGTGAAACCGACGGCTTTCATAAGTCACCTAATTAGTAAATAGACTTCTGCTGTGTAATGTAACCTTTTGTTGGATCCAGTCCAACAAATACAGAAATAATTGTTAACTCACAGATTAGAAACTCAGCTGCTGGGATTTAATTAAATAACTTACAAAACAGCATCAAAATGACCATTTCAAGAATCCTTTGATACAGTGAGGAGGAGACTAACTTACACATGGTGCTGAAGTTAATAAATGTAAGCCAAACACATGTTTTTGCTACGGGTTCCACAGGTTCTTGCTCCGATAAAGAATTATTATACTGTCACTTACATACTAATCTCCTTTTGAACATTGTTAGCTTCTCAGGGAGTGTTTTGAATTTTTTTTTTTTTTTTTGCAAATTTGCAAAACATTTTTACATCATTCTGTAAACTGGCTGTTATATGTCTTTTTTTACTTAAACATTTAGATTTTATCAGATGTTAAGGACTATTTGCACACTTTTTAGTTTCTCAGGAAGTGTTGTTTGACACATCGAACTTGACATTTTATTTTCAGAATGCACCGTATTATCTATTAATAATAGCACAGTATTTTCCCTTTCTGATAAGTTTCTCTCTTCTGCTGTACAGCTTAACCTTAAATTCAGCCTTTTCTTTCCACGATGTGAAAACATGCAGTTTGAGGATCTTCTCTAGAAATTCTCATTCTTCGTTTTTTCCATGGATGTCTTTGTTTTGTGTCTGTGTGTTTTGTGTGAATTCTGAACCATTGTCTCACCAAACATTAATCGTGGTTGCATAATGACAATAAAGACTCCTGATTTATGATTCTTGTATGCATTACCAGAGTAAAAAGTTCTTGAAAACATTTCTGACCCAACAGAGAGATGTTTCATTCACAGACATTTAATCTGCAGCTCACTTTAGAGTAACTTCTTTTCTGATAAACCAAACAGTTATGACCTATTTAATGTTGTGCTACATCAGTGCTTTACTTACTATTGTAAATATTTTAATCTCTACTTATCCTCCTGTGAGGGCAACCAGCCCCCAGGGAAGTAGGATATTGAATTAATGACCATAATGAAACAGCATGATTAAACAATGAATTTACAGAAAATAGTAAATATGACCCTCTATGGTTATAATCCATGCATAAATATATATTAATGGGGTTCAGAATACCACTATGCATTGGTAACTACAAATGGAACTTGACTAAAATCCCTAAGAAAGCCACTAAATTAGTCATTATTTCAGACATTAGGAGCATTAATTAGTTTCCTATAGTAGTTAATATATAGTGACACCCTGCTCTACCTAAATAATCAGATCTACAGAACAGCTGATAATAAGTGAGGACCACCTGTGGGACTTCATTCTCATGACTTCATAAAGCATGCTGGATACTGCTCATACATTATTCATTCTTTCTGCAATATCTTATTGACCTTTCTCAAGGACATTTGGTCTAGCATTCATTTTGACAAAATTTGCCAATCAGAACTTCCCATTTGAACAGATGCGAAATATAAAGTTGGCATATAGGGGTGTCTGCTGCAAACTGGGCTGAGAATGAGATGTATGAATAAGGAAACCTAATGATACTTGTCTGGTGCTAATGCAGCCAAAGGCTGATAGCAGGTGCTGTTCTTGACTGATGACAAGAGTGGATCCAGCCATTAGGAACTATTAGAAAGCATAAATCTGTGAGGCCCTATTAGAGAACTCAGTGTAATTTCAATTTTAAACACTTTACATACATTTTTTATGGTTTATTCTGGTACTATTCAGTTTTAGCACTGGTTATAAAGGCAAGAACAGCTTGCAAATCCACCTTCAGCAACAATACCTTAAAGCAATGATGTTGCTTTATGTCTTCATTTTTCACATTGCTGTAGTATAATTTTGACCCGCTGTTCTTTGGTTTAATTTACTGAGGCTCATTTCTGTTCAATCAGCATGAGTTCTGGACTTTGACTTTGTCATTGCAGTAACAGGTTGTTTTTTATGTTGTCGATTTCAGTATTGTGTATTATTGTCCTATTGGTGATAGTCAAGCTCTAGCTAACAGATTAACTCACATTGGACTCCTGAATAATTTGGTATACAGAGAAGTTTCATGGCTGACTTGTAATTGTAAGGGGTTCAGCTCTTGGGGCTTCAAAACAACCTAAATCACATCAGGGCTTTGTTCTAGCAGTGCTTTGGTTCAACCAAATGCATTTTTGAAAACCCAAATGTCATCCCCTTAGACAAAAGGGACCCAAGTAAACTGCATATATATATATATATATATATATATATATATATATATATATATATATATATATATATATATATATATATATATATATATATATATATACAGTATATATATATATATATATATTCAATTCAATTTTATTTATATAGCACCAATTCATGAAACATGTCATCTCAAGGCACTTTACAAAATCAAATCAATCATATTATACTGATTGGTCAAAACTTTCATATATAAGGGAACCAGTTGATTGCATCAAAGTCCCGACAAGCAGCATTCACTCCTGGAGAAGCGTAGAGCCACAGGCAGAGTCGTCTGCATTGTCCATGGCTTTGCAGCAATCCCTGAGCAAGCATGAAGCGACAGTGGAAAGAAGAACCACCCATTAGCGGGAAGGAAAAACCTCCAGCAGAACCGGGCTCAGTATGAACGGTCATCTGCCTCGACCGACTGGAGGTTAGAGAAGACAGAGCAGAGACACAACAAGACAGACAAACAAGCACAGAAGCACACATTGATCCAGTAATCTGTTCTACATTAGATGGTAATAGTGGTGATCTGTCTTCCCTGGATGATGTCACAGTTAACAGAACGTCAGACCAGGTGTACCTACTATGAAGAAAAAAGAGAGAGAACAAAAAGTTAAAAGCTGAAATGACAACAGTCATTTCAATGTAATACAATGCAAAACTGGAGAACAGTAGAACTCAGTAGAGTGAGAAAAATAGGTCCTGATGTCCTCCAGTAGCCTAAGCCTATAGCAGCATAACTATAGAGGTAGCTCAGAGTAACATGAGCCACTCTAACTATAAGCTTTGTCAAAAAGGAAAGTTTTAAGATTAGTCTTAAAAATAGACAGGGTCCGTCCGTCCGTTTTCTTCCGCTTATCCGGGGTCGGGTTGCGGGGGTAGCAGCTTCAGTGGTGTTTGTGATGGACAATCCATGACGAGCACAGAAGTCCAACAACAGAGCACCACTCGAGTTCAGATCAGGTGGGCCGTTCTTCCCAACCACGCCCCTCCAGGTCCCACTGTCATTGCCCACGTGAGCGTTGAAGTCCCCCAGCAGAACGAGGGAGTCCCCAGGAGGGGCACTCTCCAGTACCCCCTCCAAGGACTCCAAAAAGGGTGGGTAATCTGAACTGCTGTTTGGCGCATAAGCACAACCAACAGTCAGAACCCGTCCCCCAACACGAATGCGAAGGGAGGCCACCCTCTCGTTCACCGGGGTGAACCCCAACGTACAGGCACCGAGATGAGGGGCAACAAGTATGCCCACCCCAGCTCGGCGCCTCTCACCAGGGGCAACTCCAGTGGAAGAATGTCCTGCCCCTCTCAAGGAGACTGGTTCCAGAGCCATGCGTCGAGGTGAGCCCGACTATCTCTAGTCGAAACCTCTCAACCTCGCGCACGAGCTCAGGCTCCTTCCCCACCAGAGAGGTGACATTCCACGTCCCAAGAGCCAGCTTCTGCAGCCAAGGATCGTAACGCCAAGGTCCCCGCCCTATACTCCCACCCATTGCACAACGCACCCGACCCCTTTGGCCCCTCCGATAGGTGGTGAGCCCATCGGAAGGGGGACCCATGTCACCTCTTCGGGCTGAGCCCGGCCGGGCTCCATGGGTAAAAGCCCGGCCAATGTGCCCCACCTCCAGGCCTGGCTCCAGAGTGGGGCCCCGGTGACCCGCGTCCGGGCGAGGGAACACGAAATCCATTTATGTGAATCATCATAAGGGGCTTTTTGGGCTGCTCTTTTTATTTTTATTTATTTAACCAGGAAGTCCCTTGAGATTGAGAGTTGTGGGAAGGTATCTGTCTGCGCTGACTCGACCCACAGCAGAGTGAAGGATAGTGGGGATTCAACCAGACAGCCAGGCAGTTGCCCCAAGTCCCCCCAGAAAGTTAACAGCACAAAAGTTCAGAAGAGGCTAAATTATTCTTATAAGCAGGTCAAATGCAGATTGGTTAAAGTTTTCAATCTTATGGCGAGATGGCATCCTATGATACTCTTGGTGTGGCAGACCTTTCATTTTGATTGGCAGCGCGAGTATCACTGATTCTCTTAATCTGGACACCTGTTATTAGGGTTGTAACAATACATCAATCCACATCAATATATCAATAAAATCATTAACGATCAAATTACATCGATGCAAAATGAAAATATTGATCATATCGTCTTTTTTTAAGACACTTCTTTTTTTTTAATTCACACGGCATGAGACTGTAGTGAACAGGTGATCTATTATTAATATTAATATATTAAAATGAGAAGAATCCTGTTTTTGATTTAAATGTCTGATACATATGAAAGCTTAGACAGAAATGGTCAAATCATATTTGTTTTTTGTGTGTTTATGTCAATGTAAATAATAGTGTTAGAGGGGCAGATGGTATCACATCATCGATCGCAGACTTGTGAATTGAACGGAATCAAAATTGTATCGTAACAGACTTTGCGATATCGGCAAATAACAGACTTTGCGATATCGGCAAATATCGTCTCATTGTCCAACCAAATTGATATAACATTGTATCATGATACTAACAGGCTGGGGATTCACACCCCTGCCTGTTAGTGGTTGGGATACATGAGGCAGCAAGTGAACATTTTGAGTTTACGGTGCAGACATCCAACCTTTTCCTTGTCCTTTGTTGTATTAGCCGTTAACTGTGCTGTCGTCTGGCTGTGTTTCTAGACGTCTGGATGGAGTTGTTTTTGACTGCGGCTGTAGCATCCGCTGGATCCAGCTGTGGCAGCAGAGGGGAGAGGCGGGGCTGCATACGCAGCAGCTGTACTGCAGGAACGGAGCCTCCAAGATGCGGCTGCACAACATGTACATCAACAACTGTGGTAAGAAAGTGGGGGAGGCGGGGCAGAGGTGGCATACAGGAAGGAAAAACAGAGAAGAGAAAGCGGCAGGGTCTGGAAGGGAGAGGGGAACAAAAAAGAAAGTGAAGGAAAGGGTTAAAGGACACAGTAGGGGTGACACATAAAGAGGAGGAGGTGTGACAGAGTTCACAGGGTGAATCTGATGTGAGGAGCTGCATGTTGATTCTGACAGAGGCTGTAGACTTTACTCTGTTATCTTCTTGTGGTGACTCATCCCGAAGCATCTCATAGGAGTGTGTTTGAGGATGATAATCTGTCACTCTTTGGCCAATCTTTATTATATTTCTTAAAACAGGTTAATGGATTTGATCTGGAAATATTCAGGCTTCAAAGCCACACTTGTTAACCTGATTACATGCCACTGTTGTGTTTGCATGTTTGCACCTACAGATTTACCAGAGATCAGCGTGAGCCACAGCAGCGTACTGGTGACGGAGGGGGAGAACGTAACGGTGAGCTGCAACGGATCCGGATCCCCGCTGCCTGAAGTGGACTGGACTGTCAGTGGCCTGCACTCCATCAACACCCACTTGGTCAGAAACACACAGATTTCAACAACTAATGCTGCGCTGTGCTGGTATTCAAAAGTTGGATTTTTCCACTCAAAAATAGAGTCCCCAAACTTGGAAACACGGAGTTCAGCATCTAATATGGCTGCCACGCATCCATAACGTAGTAAAAGTTCAAGCTAGAAACTTTGTGTCACCACCTCTGATGGTCTGTGTCTGAATGTGTGACACACACTGTGCTCTGCAACATCTAATTTTTGACCATGTTTTATCATGTTGTCGGCTTGTATTGCTGATACTAGTTGCCACTACAACAATGAGAAAATTCCCAGTGGTTTTGGACAAGAAGGTGTTTTTCTTGGTTGGGACATCATTCCCAGATCCAAGCTCCGACTTCCAATGTGAATTCAACGGAGCTTAAAAGGAATTTAACCAAACAACAAACATGTTCAGAAAGTCATAAAGTCATTCAGCCAACTCCGTTCTGCTAAAATAAGAATAATTCCTTTTTTCTTCCGCAATGGGGAAATTCGGGTATGGCAGTGGCAAACACATGCTGTTACACACAATCACCTGTAATTAAAGGGGGAAAAAAGAACTAACTAGTCCAATCTAAATTAGCTCTAAAGAAATACAAAGAATAGAAGATAAAAAGTAAATGCCAATGTAAATATTGCACAGTGGAAAACATTTAACAGTGGAAAAGACTCCAGCATATTTACATAACACACCATAATAGAATATGCATGACAGTGCAACAGCATCCCGAAGTAGCTAAGGCGTGTGCAAGTTACCTTAGCATCTGGGAACAGCATAACTGATTAATGATCGGATCAGAACCCGTGCAACCATAATCCAGTTTTACTAATCACAACAGCAAAACCAAGTTGTTTTTATTTATCTTTTTCTTTTAAATGCTGTTGCAATTTTTGTGATCATTAAGAAAAACCTCCCCACTCTGCTTTCAGGGTAAAGATTCATAGAATAAACTTTTCTTTTCTGTTGTTTTTTTCCAGAAATGTGTTACTACCCTTAAGTTCAGACCAGGGTTCAGCAACCTTTTTTGAAACTAAACGCTACTTTGAGGATGTTGAGTAACACAGAAGGCTACTTGTTGAATACAATCCTTTGACCTTGATCTGAACACTCTTAATCTTTATTTTGAAGCATCCACCTCATTCCCTAAGAAAAAATTAGACTTTAATGTTGAAGAGTGTTCTTGAGCTGTTTTTTTAATAACCAACATACTGGAGTCCCTTCTTCATCAGTGGTTTAGCTCAATGAGCAACATAGAAGGTACTTTGTTTAAAATCTCTACACAATAAAATACTGCGGCTTGTATTTTGAAGATTATCTGTAATTCTGTTATTCTGAAAAATTACAAACCCTGTTGATTAGATATTCAAAACCTGTCCTAGTAATAACCCAGCCTATGTACAGCATCATTTCAAATATTGACATTTTTGTGTTTTATTTTTGAATGTCTAAATTACTTTTTATTGTTACTATAGGGCCAATCGGGATTGGAAACAAATTTTTGTAAAAGTCAAACCGATGTCAGGATGTGTCTCTTTAGACGAGTTTCTGTTAACTTTGTTTTGAAAGCATAGATAAACAGCAATGTCCAACAACATTAGTAAATCCTTGTTCAATTCATATATTTATGATAACTAATCACTATAATTATGAATAATATACCATAATAGGAAATGAAGACATATATAAACATTTAGCACAGCTTGGCAGTACTCTCTGTGTGAGTGTGAACTACAGGTTCAGTTTTCTTCATTAAAGCAGGGACATGACTGCTATAAGCAAAGATGAAATTTAGTCCTATTTTCTAAAAGATAATTGATTTCATCCCCTGAATCTGTGGCTGTGTGTTTCCAGATGACTTCAGAAACTGAAAAAAATCTGAATCTGCAATCCTGTGTATGCTTATGAAAGCAAGAGCAAATGATTCGTCATTCTCCAGATCCAAAATTGTTAGCATTTTGCAGATTGGTAGTAAGTTGATTTTGAAATAAAGTGCCCAAAATGGGTTTAAAGTAATTTTGTTGATTTTGTAATTTGCATAATTCTAACCTTCAGTCCAACTCAGGGAAATTGGTAGATTCACAGCAAATAAAAAAATGTCTTCACTTAGCGGAAAACAGGGAAATCAAATTCAGAAGGGATTTAAACCCTAAGGAAGGAAACCAGACTTGTAACTGAAATTAGATTTTAACGGTTGCACATTCAAAAAACATTTTCAACAGTGGCTCGTTATCACAAAAAAAGTTTTGATTAGAGATGGACTGATGCTTCGTAAAATTCCAATAAAGTAAAAATAGTTAAAATTACCCCAACATACACATTCTGGCCAAATTTGCCAATTTGCAACAACATGGACATTTTATAAAAAAAATAAATAAAAAAAATCACAAACACTTCTTGGGACCCAGGATTGTTAATTAAAATAATGCTTCTAAAGATGTTTTTTCTATCGATTCAGCATCTGTACTGTTTGTGGCTGAAGAGTGAGCAAATTCAACCTGATTAAAAAAAATGAAAAGGTGCAAACTGTACTGATTGGCTGGAATTCACGAGCCAGACTGCTTCTGCATATATGCTGCACACATTTTTCATTTTGGAAACAATGTGCAACTCTAATAAATTATGCTATTACTGTTAGTCCTAAACAACTCTCAATCCCAGTCTACAAAAATAAATAAAAAAATTAAAAAGAGGGGTCACTTCTGCCTCTAAAAGCATTAGACATTACTGATCATACTAAGTTGTGAAACAAACAGCTCCGAGGCTGTTGGGGGATATCCTATTGGCCATGCCAACTTCTTTTTACAGTCTGGTTACTATATTGATGTACACTCAATCTCAACAAGGCTGTTTCTTGTAAGAGATCTGCTCTGTGTGGAGATTAATACAGCTGACCCATTATGCTGGCTCCCTGACACAGGCCCCAAGGACATCGCCATTATGAGAACTGCAGCTAAACAAGCAAGAGGAGACAGCAGTCTGCTGAAATTACACTGCAGCTTTTATTTGACTTTAACGTTTTTAGTGACTTTATAGATGAGGATCATTCAACCCCAATGCTACGTGCTTAAACTAAGCCAGATGATGTAGACAGCCATGCTATAATGCAGCCATTCTGCTGTTTGGACACTTTTTAATGTAGAACAGATTACTGGATCAATGTTTGCTTCTGTGCTTTTTTGTCTGTCTTGTTGTGTCTCTGCTCTGTCTTCTCTAACCCCCAGTCGGTCGAGGCAGATGACCGTTCATACTGAGCCCGGTTCTGCATGAGGTTTTCCTTCCCGTTAATGGGGAGTTTTTCTTTCCGCTGTCGCTTCATTATTGCTCAGTATGAGGGATTGCTGCAAAGCCATGGACAATGCAGACGACTCTCCCTGTAGCTCTACGCTTCTCCAGGAGTGAATGCTGCTTGTCGGGACTTTGATGCAATCAACTGGTTCCCTTATATAGGACATTTTTGACCAATCTGTATAATATGATTGATTTTGACTTTGTAAAGTGCCTTGAGATGACATGTTTCATGAATTGGCGCTATATAAATAAAATTGAATTGAATTGAATTGAATTTTAGGTCAAAGGTTGTAAATTAATCTAACATATACAGTGGTGGTAACTAAGCAAAATGTGAACAGGTTCCAGTGGTATGGATGCTGTTGCAAGGTATCAGACCTATGTTAGTAAAATTAAGTGAAATATAGTCTGCCCCTCTTGGCTGCATTCTTTTTCCTTTTACTTAGTTAACATTTCCCTTAGTTAACATTTAACTAATTAATAATTCACCTTTGTTTTAATTAAAAATGTAAAGCCCAGCAGTATAATAGTATGTGCTGCACAATGTTGCGTTCACAGACCTAACCACGTCTCTTCTCTCTATCTATACCTCTGGCTCCATTTTCGCAGTCGAATGTTTACTGGCCGAACATCCACTCCATCAACCTGACTCTGTTTAACATCAGCCGAGACGACAACAATTTCCAGCTGACCTGCATCGCAGAGAACCTGGTGGGGATGACCAACTCGTCGATCCAGCTAAATGTGCAGTGTGAGTTGGCTGTTACCTGTGATTTATTTGACCAATGGGTCTGGGGTTAAAGCTCAGCGGTAGAACCATCAAAACGTCCCTTCAGGTTGGGTTTACAATTCTCCTGAACCTGCCACATACGGGTCGGTATGTTGACAGGGAATACTCATTACTCATACTAATTAGTCTGAATAATATTGTAATTTGCAAAGCTGTTTATATTTAATCTCAAATGTGTTTTTCGAGGTTAAGCGGTAGCTGTGACCTGTGTTTGCAAACACTCTAGAGAAATATTAGCAGGCAGTGAAGATAAAAATTAAGTTAATTTGACAGTAGAAAGAATCCCTCTGTAACGCTGCAAGGTTTGATACGATGTTTAATTACCACTAGTTGACGTTTGGCCTTTGGTAGCCATTACGAAGATCGTTATTTTTGGGCATCTTCATACCAGGATATCCTGGGGGACTCAGGGTGACTTTGTGGGAATGCAGATAAAATTTCACCTCTTCATTTTTTTGGTTTACTATATAAGAAAAACATTTAACTGCAAAAACATTGTTGAAAACGGTGATGGAGATCTAGATTATTATTAAAGCATTTTCCTTGACACTTTTGTTACTCTACTATCACACAATCTACCCAACCACTCTCTATCAGACGTGGGCGGTGATGGCAGGCAGAGTCAATCCAACCGGTCAGAAATATTATGGACATATAAAGTGTTGAAGTCTGATATTTAAAATACAATATCCTACTAAATCCTACAGCATTTGTGATTGTGATGGCGAGTGAGATTGAATTTGCTGTGCAACCCTTTGCACAGTGACAAACGGGTAAAATGACGTCTGCAGTCAAAACAGCAACACAACAACCCGTCCAGCAGCAGGCAAGGCAGCAAGCTATCTAGCATGTTGGCCTGTGTACATGAGACCAATGTACCAGTAAAAAAATAAACAAGTGAGAGTCTACAGCATGCTACTCCCTTTACACAGATGTAGAATGATCTATTGCATATATTTAAATGTTTTTAAACAATCAATTACATGTTCATGAATCATATGTTGTTTCCTCAATTTGTTTAATTTTTGCCCGTACCACATTTGCTTTCTAGTTGTAAGCGAATCGCATCTGGATTCGCTTGATAGTGAACTTTGAAAAACATTTTCAGGTGGTTCTGGGTTGACTTGTTTGATCAAGGGCAGAGTTTAGTTGAAATTTCACTCCTGCCCAAATGGAGCCGGCCTTTTGGGGAAGCAGCCTCTGGTGGACCAACCAGTGCAGATGTAAAAGCACCCTTACAGAGTGTACCCTTCGTGATGAGTTAGTATTGATCTGTCTTAGACACTGTGATAAATAAGCACGTGAAAAGCTTATAAATGTAAAACATGTACCATTCACGAGTTAACACCCCACAACCATTGACCGCTAGAGAACCTTTGTTTCCGCGCACCTGGAACAACCAGTAGAACTGCATAAAGAACTGAGTATTCATGAGGGGTGATGAGGGAAAAAAAAGCTGTTAGATGAGTTTCAGCTTGGCTATTTAGGGCTCCATATGTACTAATAAATAATTTGTAATGTCTAAAGAATTATAAGTATAATGAATATTATCCCGCGCCATCGCCACAGACTGAACATCCCTCGTAGTCTCCACCTCAAAGCATGCAATCCTGTCAGCCTGCTCAAAGCATTCGACTGGGCTTGATGTCAGGCTGCACATCGTAGGTTGTTGCGTGGCGACATGTGCCACAGACTCTGGGCCTCTGCCACATGCCAGTAGCTACCTGTCTGACACATCTTTGTTTTTAGGAGGCATGGAGTGGTTCAGAGGTATCTTGCCTGTGGAGATAAGATTTTCACTGTATAGTTTAGATAGCTAAAGTGCACTGCAACGTAATATGTGGAAATACAAGTTGTCCTGCATCAATATGGAAATGCAGAGATATAACAGAGGGGATAAAAGCTCATTATGAGATGTGTGTTAGATTGGACTTGGAGAACAAATTTGTCTCCAAACTAACTGATTTCATTAAACGTAGCACTCGAAAGGTGAGCAAATATTGCATATATGTGGACGATTGCGTCGTTATGTTGGGCCAAAAACATCTAAGTTGAATTTCTGACATCAGGTGTAGAGAATCACTGGTGTCCAAGTTTTTGTTACTCCAAGACATGCATGCACCTTCAGTTCCCGAGGAGCTTTGTCTGGTTTCTCTACGAAAAGGGAAACGTGTATTCAAGTGTTCATGGATACTCCAATACACTGGTTTTCAAACCGATGTTTTAAAATCTTGAGTTTTGGAATTTCGTTATTCATCCTCTGCTTTCTTTTGTGAAACTGAGGGGGGATTCTGACTGAGAAATGCTGCAGTGCAGATCCAAGCCACATCATGTTGTCAATCACAGGAATGTAGCACCCTAAAGTGTACCCTGCTTTATCAGCTGTTCTACTCTAAATGGGAGCCTAATTACAAAGTGAATGTCATGCTGCGTGGAAGAACACTTGAGGCTAAAAAAAATAAGACAATATTTACAGAGAATGAAGAGAAGTAGGGTTAATGAAGATGCTGGAGAAGCGGATCAAAGAAGAAATCCTTTATTTACATTTATTGTCAAATGTCTAAATTTAAGGGGATTTTGAAGAAGCTTCACTTGTCCGACCAGGAGACAACAGCCATTGTTTTTATGAAGAAGTTGGTTAAAGGTGTAACTGTAAATATAATGAAGGTGTTTAAGCTGTAGTTGTGAATGGAATATTAAGATACCATAAATACCCGGAAAGCATGAGCACTGTACAAGTAAATCTCAATAGGTTGCTAAACCCAAACGTATTCTATTCCCTAATAATGATGCAGATTTAAACATTTACACCAAATGACTAAGTTAAAACAGTAAAACTCACATATATATGATCATTAAAGTGTGTTGCATTTCAGCGAATGAGCCTGTGGCTTTGCTGTGATGTTAAGGTTGCATGAATAGCAGCCTTGTGCTCATCTGTAATGTTGGTTCTGGTGTCTCAGAACCAACATTACAGATTAGAGTTTACATTTTGCTTAGTAGAAAAATAAACCTGTCCAATTTCTAATAGTGCTGACAAAGTTAAAGTAGTGGTAATGTGTTAAGCACTATCACAGTTTTAACAATGACTAATAAAAGAAATTGCCCTTTATGAATGCTTATTTAAATAAATAGATTTCCATATAATTAATGGATCTAATTAGCTACATATAGAGAGCGGTGTTGATTGCAAGTTAGTCCTGTTAATTTAAATCAAACTATGGTCAACATTGCTCAAGTAAAGGCAACATATCAACCTTTAACCAATTAACTGTGTTGCTCTTGATGTCTGATAATGTTTGCCACTGTTTCTGTTCAGAAACCTTTGCTTCTGGGCTTAACATGGTGTCTTGTTGCTGTCCTTGCACCTGATACCTTGTTTTCCTGCTGGGACCAAATGTGCAGCGACATCCTTGGGAAAACATGTGACATAATGTACAACGTTCAGATCACAAATTTGCTCATACATGCTGAAAAGGCTAATCAAATTTAGCAGCACTCATCCTCCAGGGACCATTGAAGTACAAAATGTTACATCCCCGCCATCCAAGAGTAATGAGGGTATATCAAGCCGGACAGGAGGCCTAGAACCCTCTGCCGGCATGGCTAAAAATGCTAATGTGTCACGTTGTTTGCTGGGGATTAAAATTGCAGGATGGGTTGGAGAAAAACAGCTCCAATCAACCATGCTACAGGGAATAAAGGACAGATAAGCACTCAACGTGACATCTTCATTGTTTTCTCTCAGCAGTTGTGTTTTGGTTATTAAATCTTATTTGCTCACCTGTCAGAGATGTGCTGAATAAGGCTCAAACGCCTTAAACGTGAAATCACACTTCTCTGTTGCTGAAGGCGTTAATCAGTGAAGCCTGCTGGTGCAGTGATTACTTGGAATGAAATCTAGTTGCCTACCACTGAGCAAGAAGCTTATCCACATGTGAGGACATCCATGATGCAGATTTAACACCAGACAGAACTAGCCTGTGTGAAAGTCAACCCTGTATTTTATAAAATGGTATAAAATATTTAATACATGTACATGCATGCAGTTTTTGTGTTCCAGTGGTAATCAGTCAATTTGGCAATATATTTGGCATGATTAAGAAGCACAATGTATAGAGTTTTTATGTTATTAAACTCTAGTGCTCTTGCAAAAGTATTCATGCCTCTTGAAGTTTTATTTTTCACATTTTATTACATTGTAACTGCAAACGTATTTCCCTTTGATTTTATGTAATAGAGCATTGTGTAGTCCTTGATTGTGAAGTGCAAGGGAAAGACATGTCTGGAAAAGTGTGCCGTGCATTTGTGTTCTGTCCCCTGAATTTATACAGGCTGAAGAGCCACCGTTTACTGCAAGTATAGCTCCAAGTTTCTACAAGCTTTGTAAATCTATAAATTTACATGTTTGCCTGTTATTCTTCACAAAACAACACTAGTTACTCAGATTGGATGAGTGATTGTTAACATCAAGTCTTACCACAGATTTGCAAATTAATTTAAGTTTAGACTTCGACTCTAACCATTCCAACACACAAATATGATCTTTTTCTAAACCAGTCCATTTTTTGTCTTAATGGATGAGGCTGCAAAATATTAGAGAAACATGCAATGTTTGATAATGTGGGAGAATATTGCAATGAGGATCTGTATTGTAATAACTAAAACAAATAGTTAATTAAACAGTATAAGACTTTCTGTTTTGGATTCATCACAAACATAAATCACAGATAGTGAATAATCTATCCAGAGACTGTAAAAGAAATTAATTATTTCCATCTCAAAAACGTAGTCTTATTGAAACTGCTGATTTGTTCAGACGTCTCCAAGTCTTTATTCTCAATCTGTCTGGTGTCATCCTTGGTCTTAATGATGTTGTTAGTTCATACCAGCTATATTCATACTGAGATAAATACACCCTTGTAGACCTTATTTACCAGTTTGAAAATTGCTTGTGATACTTTTTACATTAAAAAGAGTGAAAGGGGACTACTGTAAATACAAATGCCTGCAGCAATTTCCAGATTTCTTATTTGTAAAAAAAAAAAAATATATTTATAGCATGTCTACTTTTCCTTCAAATTCACAATTATGAACTACTTGTTACATAAATCACAATACAGCACAAAAAAGATTGTAGTTGCAATGTGGCAAAATAAGAATTAGGGGCATGTGTACTTTTGCAAGGCTCTGTGGGTTTAAAATTCCACAAATCAGACAACTAACAGCAAAGAAGTGCTTTGCAAAAGGGTTATTTAATGTCTTTCATGTACCTTAGGAATGCTGCAGGCTAAGAAGGCTTGGTGAATGGCTTGCATGGAATTTCTTTCATGGCAGCCTTGATGGTCTTATGTCAGAGATGGAAATGTATCACTTATTAATAAAACAGACAGTCTATGAGAATAATTCAGAACAGTGAGGGTGAAAGTCTCCTTTATCAAGCTTAGAAGCCAAATTATGCAGGTACATTTAGAATGCAATGAGGTGTTGCACAGTTACAAACCAAGTGAAATTGATGTAGCCAATTAGCAAGAATGTACCCTCCAGCCCACATGAAAGCTCAGCCTTGATCTCAGCGGAAAGAGTAAAGGAGAGAGAAAAAATCTATCCCTGAGCAATGATAAAGCAATGATGATTTGATAACCATCAGAAAGTCTGTCTAACATCGGGCCGATGAATTACACTATAGTTCAGCTCTTACATAAGTCTATCCAGTAGAGTGGCCTTGGGCATGTTTGGGACAGACTGTATTTAAAGCCAATATTTATCAAAGGTGCCTGACATTTTTCTCTTTGCAGCAAGCTTCTTCTTGTAGAGCACAATCTATTGTGGCTGTTTGTAATGCATCACGCTACAGGACAAGGGAGATTTGTCAACAATTCAAGCGCTCCCTGCTGGAGCCGGGCTGCTGAGACCCATGCAAGAGTGACAGATTGACTTTGCAGCACCACGTCTGCAGGGCTTCCTTTAGACGGACATTCAATGGATGTACATCTCCAGGCACTTTTTTCTTTCCTGTTGACACTCTGCTGGTGCTGCAAATTAACTTATTAATTTTTCACCACATGCTCTGATGGTAATTACATTTCCTCCCCTGTGCAGTCTATTGTCTCTGGAAATGTCATAAAATAGCTTAAACTGCTGCTCTGATTAGGGAGTAATCTGATTGACAGCGAAATTACCAGCCGTCAAGCGACATTCTCTGCATTCAGAGATGAGCTCGCTATTTTAGCAAAAGTGTAATTAACCACAATGCAAGTTCAGCAGGCACATTGTTCTGGTGCTGTCAGGAACAATAGCAGCTCTGCGGCAATGTGGACAGGCAAAGCTTACCTTGTGTTCTTTCTTCAGTCCTTCATGTGATCTGGCGCAGCTTTCTATTGTTGACATGGTCACCCGACTCAGTGGTTCTATTCCACAAAGATGTGTAAGGCATAGCTTTAAAGAAATGCTACATTTGTATCGTGATTCAAGTCTTGGATGAATATGAATTACGCTACTGGAAAAATTAGGATTTACCACTTTTACTTTTTTTTCAGTACATAGATTTGTAATGAGTGAATTCAAGTTTTCACTACCTGTTGGTAACAACCCAAGAAATCCACAAATACATGGATGTAAACGCAAGTGAGAAAAAAATAATGGAATGGCATAGGGGATAAGTTCTGAACACCATCAACCCATACATTCATTGTCTGTTTAGTTTACTGCTTATAACAGATTGTGCTTTACAGTTAAATTACTGTTTTAGTTTAAGTTTCTCTGCAGCATGTGCTGTTAACCTCCTGGCCAGGTCACCCTTGTAAAAGAGATCCTGGTCTAAATGGGTTTTACCTGGTTAATTAAAGGTTAAATAAGAACAAAAATAAAAGGTCAGAGGTAACAGATCTAGTTGCCAAGGAACAGACATTCTTTTCCCGGGTGTTCCCTGGTCAGAGAGGCTTCATAGTCCCTTCAAAACTCCTGGGTCCTCTACAGAGTCTCCTCCTAGCGGGACATGCCTGGAAAACCCCCAAAGGGAATGCAACTTTAAGTATCATGATATGACATCTGAACTACCTATACTCCTTTTGATGCAGTGAAGCAGCAGCTCTGCTCTAAGTATCTTGCCAATGATGCAACTCTGCACCCTATCGCTGAGGTTGAGTCTAGAATCCCATTAAAGGATGCTCATTTCTTTTGCTTGCATCAGGGTCTCGTTCTTTCTGCCATGATCAATATCTCATAACCACAGGTTGGAACATAGACCGACCTGCAATTTGAGAGCTTCACTTTTTGGCTCAGCGCATTCTTTGGTAAGATGAAAACTTCAGCAAAACATGAAGTATAAGGAGCAGGTTTTATTTGCAGACCAACACGTTTTGGCTTGTGGCCTTCTTCAGGATCATTACAAGTCACTCCATCTGATAAGCAACTGCATGTTCAGAAACGAGCCCAAAAAAGCTCAACCTGCTACTCACGGAATTTACAAGCGGCTTAGAAAAAAAAAAAAAAAAGCCCAAAGTATTAGCAGTAGCTTGATAGCAAATATGTGGAGGACATGTTGACATTGTCACATTTATGACTCTCCGTGGCTTCAGTAGTTGTTATTACACTCTTGCCAGCGAGGTTGTTTGTTTTTGTGTAGCGCACCACTAGATGGGGCACCATTTGTAAATCTTACACACTGGTGCTTTAATTCATCTTTATTTAAAAATAAGCCTTATCCACTCTACCATCAGTTCCTACCAAAAATGGTTTGATATTTGACAGGCATTTATTTGAGCTCTTGTGAGAAGTGTTCACCGGCCTGATCCACGGCACACAAGCCCCCGCCTTGCCAATCTCTCCTCCTCCACTTAGCCCTCAGGAATTGCTAAGGAGTAGGCCAACAGCTGCAGCTACCACACTTCTTTTCTGACCCTTAACATCAGACAGGCAGGTAATGCTAGTGCTTGTGAAGTCCCAGAAATTGTTTGGTACAGAATTAATCACAATGTTCCCAGCGGCTAGATTGCAGCTGGCAACGTCACGTGGCTTACAGCGTTTAGCGTTGGAAAGTAAAGATAAATGCTTTCCTCTCCATACAAAGTACATTCACTCTAGTTGCTTAGCCTACTTGTTTCACACTTGTGAAATCCGGGAATCCTTGTCCAGCTGTTTACTGATGTTTGTAAGAGATTGGCACCAAGGAAGATGCTACTGTAAAGTAGCTACTTAAACAGTTCTGCTTTATTTGATGCTTTATTTAGATTTTTTTTAAAGCATAGTTTTGATAGCTGCAAAGTTTCAAGCTGAAATATTTTTAAGGATTATTTAATATATCGTTTGGTTATCAAAAAGCTTTCACAAACTTATTCTGTCATGTCTGTTGTTGCCTGGTATTTATCTATGTATTTATTTTTAACATTTGAGTTAACCTATTTGATTAAAGATATATTAACTGTGTTACCAAAAATAAATATATCATTTGAATGTACCTACTTATGTTTCTTTCATCCTGGTGATGAATGTCGTTCTTTTTTTTTTTTTTTACCTGCCCCCAAATATGATTGTGCACATGCCTGATTAGGACTAAATCAGCCCTTAATATTTGATACCTATAAGACTTTGCAGATACAAATAAACTACAGCTTTTCTCTGCCTCCTCTCTCTCTCTCTCTCTCTCTCTCTGTCTCTCTCTCCCTCTATCTGTCTATCTATCTATCTATGTGTGTGTTCTTGTGCTTGCAGCTGAGCGATGACACTTTTTGCTTTTGCCGGTAATGTGGTCAACCTTTCTACCTCCTGTAGAATCATGTTTTAATCATACGTGAAATAATATTTCATTGAATGACCTTTTGTAGGTCCTCACTTTTATTCTGGGCTAGGGGTTAGGTTTAGCATTATCGTTTCAATCAGGTTTAGGTTAGGTTATGGCATAGAAAGTCTTAGAGATGAATGGAAGACAAGGCACAGTCCTCAATATGTGCATTGAACAAGGATGTACATGTGTGCTGTGCTTTTTTTTTAGTGTGAAAAAGATGTATCTACAAAGTAAAACATTATGCCCTATCCTATTTTCCTTGCTGTATCAATACTGTGTTGCTGCCCCTACTTCCACCACCAGCTGTAGACTGCATTTTCCAGCCCAGCAGGAATACGGCATTTAAAATAAACCAGTGTTAACATGCCACAACTGGCTTTGTGTTCAGAGTTGTCACTGATCAGAGACATGTGGTTATCAAAACTTGTCATCTGTGCGGACAGTACAAGGACAACGTGGTGGACAATCATGCAGTGTAATAATGACTTGCATTGTATTGACTAAGACTGGGCTGACAGGCATGCTGAAGGGGAAATGGATCAGTCCCTAACTGTCTATCAAAAGGAGAATTTAATTTTTCTCCCATCTCTGCCTTCTCCTTGTCTTTGCGCTTTGCAGTTCTATAAACACCCTCACTTCACTCTTTTTTCCCTATTATTTTATTTTTTCTCTTCTATTGCTGAAAATTGCAGCTCTGCACACACCCCCACACCAATCCGTTCACACATTTGCAAGCCTTCGCATTTAGATAAGTTGAATGATTTTACTGTAATATTGTCTGTCACCAAACAAATTTATGAAATGACAGCTTCCAAAAAAATAGTTTTTACATGTTTTTAGCAAATGCTTATTTGGTCTAAAATGTTGGAGATAAAAAAGCTTTTAAACTAGTCAATTTAGGGATAAAACACTTACAAAAAAAGCTGAGTTTTTTTTACTATAATTTCAAATTCATAAATTGTCTTCTGTAACCCCCAGTCGGTCGAGGCAGATGACCGTTCATACTGAGCCCGGTTCTGCTGGAGGTTTTTCCTTCCCGTTAATGGGGAGTTTTTCTTTCCACTGTCGCTTCATGCTTGCTCAGTATGAGGGATTGCTGCAAAGCCATGGACAATGCAGACGACTCTCCCTGTGGCTCTACGCTTCTCCAGGAGAGAATGCTGCTTGTCGGGACTTTGATGCAATCAACTGGTTCCCTTATATAGGAACATTTTTTGACCAATCTGTATAATTTGATTGATTTTGATTTTGTAAAGTGCCTTGAGATGACATGTTTCATGAATTTGTGCTATATAAATAAAATTGAATTGAATTGAATAAATTGAGACATTAAAATTCTCACAATATTATAATCTTAAATAAAATAACAGTTTTACATTATTTGAAATAGGTTTGAAACACAATCTAACATGATCTATTCCCTCCTTTTAAGCAGCAAGCTAGCAATGTATCCATATTGCCCACTATTGGCAATATGATATTTTTCTGGAGTAACACTGGAAAGTAATCAGGTAGTCAGGTGATCTGATCTGGTAACCCAAACCCTACTCTCAGCTCTCCACCATGTGCATTACAGGAAGAACATTGTGCCAGGTATTTCTACATATAACCTCAGTCTGCAATGTCAGAACTGCAGTGAATGCAAGGAGATGTAGTGTGTCAGTCTTGTCAGTCAACAAGTGTGGCACTCATACTGTGCCACAGTTGTTGCCTTGCTAACAACCGTTAGCCAAGGAGGTTAGTCAAAGAGCTGAGTTTATAGAGGAAGTTAAATTTGGGGCTGTGTGAGCAGTGATTCATTTTAATCAATAGGGCCACAGTCCCTCTCTGGTTTAAAGATTCAGGAATTACCTATGTAAATGTACATTGCTGTGGTATGCACCTGCCTTGCATGGTGCTTCCTGGACACCAGGAAGTGATTTCTTAACACAGTGGATTGCCCAACTCTTGTTAAGAGTCACGGAGAGTGACAGAGCCCGAGATGCAGACTGTATGGGGAGAGAATCCAATAGGAGTTGAAGTTTTCTCTGAGGGGTAATGCTCAACTTTAATAAAAATATGAGGATCTCATGAGCTACAAGTTGAGATTTAATGGTAGTTTTGTGTCAGGTTAATTATGTAGAAACACCTTTATTGTCCCACATTGGGGAAATTCAGGTGTGACAGTGGCAAAAACACGTAGACAGGATACACCAGACTTACACACTAGATTAAGTAATATGAATAAAAAACTAATTTAAAATCAAGCTGTAAATCAGAGGAGAAAGAACTTATCAGAAAGGGGGAAAATAATGCACAATTATTAAAAGTGCAATGTTGAAGTTAAAATACAAGAAGAAAGACAGCAGCCAATTTACAGAACAATGTAGGGACACTCTGCAATATGCATGAGAGTACAAACACTCCCAGTGAAGCTAGAAAGTGTGCAAATGGACATTAGTACCTGAGAGACAGTGTAAATTATTCTTGATCAGAGCAAGTACCCGTGGAACCAGTAGCATGTTTGTAAACACTTATTGAGCCTGCTGTGAGCAGCAGAGATTATAAAGTCTAACAGCAGCTGGGAGGAATAAGCGCTCCTTTCTGCATCTGGGACGCAGCAGTCATTCACTGAAAGAGCTCTCCAGCTCGGCCACAGCTCCGTGCATGAGGTGGGAGAAATTTTCCATCACTGATGTTATTTTTCTTACAGTCCTTTTGTCTCCCACCACCTGCACTGGGTCCAGGGGACATCCCAGGACAGAGCTGGCCCTCCCAAAGAGTTTATCCAACCGCTTCCTCTCAACTACAGAAGCTGCTGATCCAAGAAACCTCACATTATAGTATGGCTGATGCCACCACAGAGTCAAAGAAGGTCTTCAGGAGCTCCCCCTGGACTCCAAAAGACCTCGGTTTCCTCAGCAGATTGAGTCTGCTCTGGCCCTTCCCGTAAAAAGCATCAGTGCTGTGATTCCTTTCCAGTTTATTGTTCAGGTGAACACCCAGGTACTTATAGTCCATTATCTCAACATCAGTTCCCTGGATGTTAACTGGGATCAATGAGGTGGGTCTGGATCTGTGCTGGATTTGCTTTACTCTTAGGCATGTCCAACTAGTAGGAGATGCTGTTAGTCCCATGGAACAGTGCAATGTTTATTCCATTTGTTTTATCTTGCACAGAAATACAAGAGACCCAGAGGGCAGAAGTGGAAAACAGTAAATAGGCAACATTTAGTCTCTTTTACAAAGGCTTCAAGCCAAGACTTTGTGTAATTTCTGGAAAGACAGAAGGGCCAAATGAGTCAAAATCCACTAGCAACCCTTACTACTCAGATCTGCTGAATGAGGTGGTGTCAGTGCCATAATTGTCAACCTTCTGTATGAAAGCGTCAGCCCTCTTTAAGGCTTAAATTTCTATTTTACTGCAATGTTACTCTGGGCAACCAGTCGGCAGTGGGGTTTAAACTGAAAGCACACCCATCCATACCGCAGTGTGTTATTTGGAATGTGGCAAATCGTGCCAATAACAAACATGGGGCATGTCTTGTTTTAAACAGCCTTTCCTAGACAATTGCGGACACAAGTCTTATCTATAAGAAAGACTGGTCCTGAAAGTGTCAATGCTTTCAGCAAAGCAACGTTGCTTAGCATGTTGGCATAAGGTATGATAACTCGGACGAGGTAACTGATATCAAAAGACTGCTGAAGTGTGGATGTCTGGACGATGATGTCAGATTAATGCTGGAGGGCCTCTACCAGTTTCAATTGATGGTTTAGGTTTGTGGAAGGGTTTAAGGCTGCTAGACAGATCATTAAGAAAATAGCTAATTGTGTATCCTTTAAATTTCTCCGTTGCATTGTTTTGTTTGTGGAATTTGAACTGGACTGACTATAATATGAAGGAGCTGCTTGGTCTCTGCCAGCAGCACATTTTGGGCTGCGTATTGCTCACAAAAGGCAATAGCAAGTCACAGCTAGAGTCTCTAAAGTCGGTGCAGTATTATGACTGGGTAGATTTGATGGAGGAGTTAGAATATAGGACAGAAACTGAGAGACATGCCAGGTAATATCAGCTGCCAAATATTTCCTTTTGATAATGGAACAGCAAGAGTGACTCACTGCAAAGACAAATCAGTGGATGAATTGTTCACCAAGTGTAGCTGATAGTATTAAAGTGATAAATTGCCTCTCAGCTTGGTGGCGTTGTGGATTCAGAGACGATGTGCAACTGCATATCAGACAACAGACAACGTGTGCTTATTCATGAAAAGAAATATCTGAGGCCATTTCATGAAAATCCTTTTATCCATCATGCTCATTGTGCTCATCATTGTCCCGTGAACTGCTGCTGCAACATGGAGTATGTGGTAAAAAGCCCATCCATACTTTGAGCAAGAAACCTGCCTTTTAAATGTCATCCTTCCCAGAAGTATTTTAGGTTAATTCTGCTGCTGCATATCTTGAGATTTTAGAAAAGGTTTTCACAAGCCCAAGGGTTGTGGAACGTTCTTGACCGATAAAGGTCTCTGCACATTAAAACATACATTTAAAACATAAAAAAGTCATATTGATTATATGATGTAATTTTATCATTAACTGAGGACTTTAGGGGATCTACAGATGTTACTTTTTCCCCATATTAGCAGAGAGATGCCTGATGTGTTTCCAATCTCTTCTTCTTCTTTTCTGCAGTTCCACCAGTAATCTTGAGACTGGCTGAGCCTGAGCAACGCCTTGACACCTGCATCGAATTCACAGTTCGTGGCTACCCACACCCCAAACTGCGTTGGTTCCACAAACAGAAGGAGATCCAACAGAATGACTATATCCGAACTGACATGGACTTCTACCAGGACTACTTGGAGGGTTGTCTGACATTTCAAAATCCAACCCACATCAATAATGGCAACTACACTTTGGAGGCGAGCAACCCTTTGGGAACAGTCACCAAGACAGTATATGGTCACTTCCTCATGCCACCCGAAATTGGTGAGTGGATAACGTTTTTTTTTTTCTTTACTCTAAATGCAGTTTTACCAAGCTGCAATACTTTGGGTTTATTTGAAAATGAAGTGAAGGTGGAGCAGACGAAATACTGTCAAAAACACTTTCTTATTCCAACTGCAGCCAGCACATCCAACATTTGAGGACTGACTTTTCAACCAGTTCTTTCATCAACTTTGCCTTTTCCACATACCGGCTTTTAACTTAGGTTCATAACCTATTGAGGATTTTAAGTTTATATTAAAACTCCTCAACAGAGTGTGCTGGTTGTACAGCTAATCCCTACTGCACTGGTTCATTCAAGTTAGGTCAGGTAGGTTGTTCACTTGCAGTTCACACTGAGTTCACAGGACAGGAAGAAGGGAAACCAAAAAAAGCCTGGCAAATTTCTCTCCATGGTTAGTATTCCAGGGTTAAAACCTGTCAGTTTATTGACATAGCATGACATTCTCTGCCTGTTCTTTTGCAGACACAGTGGAAATTGTTGAGTGTTTTCAATGTAATCCTGTTGGGTTTTACTTTTTCTGTCTTTTCCTTTTCATTTCTTACTCCTTGTTGGATGTGGGTTTGCCCACACACATACAAAGACGTAAAGACATACTGTTTGAGTACCACTTTCATGATAGTAACCATGGAGAAATTTGTTCACTTTGTGCTGCAGTCCATGAAGTAGTTGTTAGCTATGACCCTTGATTTTCTTTTTAAAATGTTCCTTGTAAATTACTATCAGAATAAGAATCAGACATACTTTCCCCAGAGGGAAATTACTTTTGTTACACGCTCCAGATATTCAGATATACAATTTTTTTATATATATATATATATATATACAGGACTGTCTCAGAAAATTAGAATATCGTGAAAAAGTACTGTATACTAGTAGGCTATTCAACTAATCACTTGAATCGTCTAATTAACTCGAAACACCTGCAAGGGTTTCCTGAGCCTTGAAAAACACTCAGCTTGGTTCAGTAAACTAAATCCCAAGTATGGGGAAGACTGCTGATCTGACTGCTGTCCAGAAGACCATCATTGACACCCTCCATCAGGAGGGTAAGACACAAAAAGAAATTTCTCAAAGAGCAGGCTGTTCACAGAGTGCAGTTTCAAAGCACATTCACAAAAAGTGTGTTGGAAGGGGGAAATGTGGCAGGAAACGCTGCACAACCAAGATCTGGCACCTGCCCACAGTGCCAAAACCACCAGTAACTGGTGTACTGACCATGGCATTACTGTCCTTGATTGGCCTGCCAATTCCCCTGACCTGAACCCCATCGAGAATTTGTGGGGTATTGTGAAGAAGAAGCTGAAAGACACCAGACCCAACAATGCAAATGAGCTAAAGGCTATTGAAGCATCCTGGGCATCCATAACACCTCAGCAATGCCACAGGCTGATTGCCTCCATGCCACGCCGCATTGATGCAGTAATCTGTGCAAAAGGATTCCCAACCAAGTACTGAGTGCATTAATGGACATTTTGAAATGTTTTTTTAACAGTGCAAAGAATAAATAAATGTCAATTACCGGGGGGGGGGGGGGGTGCATCTGGGTAAGAGGAGTCTTCTGCTGAAGGAGCTCCTCTGCTGGGCCAGTGTGTCGTAGAGAGGGTGTGAGACATTGTCTAAGATGGACTGGAGCCTGGACAGCATCCTCCTCTCTGCCACGGTTGTCAGAGAGTCCAGCTTCTCCCCCACAACATCACCGGCCCTCCTGATCAGTTTGTTCAGTCTGTTGTTGTCAGCAACCTTCAGCCCACTGCCCCAGCATGTGACAGCAAAGCAGAGCATGCTGGCAACAACAGACTCATAAAACATCCTCAGCATCGTCCCACAGATGTTAAAGGACCTCAGCCTCCTCAGGAAAAAGAGTCGGCTTTGACCCTTTTTGTAGACCGCCTCTGTGTTTCTAGTCCAGTCCAGCTTGTTGTTAAAGTACACTCCCAGGTACTTATACTCCTCCACAGTGTCTACAGGGACCCCCTGGATGGAAACAGGGGTCACAGGTGTTTTTGTCCTCCTCAGATCCACTATTAGCTCCTTAGTCTTTGTCACGTTGAGCTGCAGACGGTTCAGCTCACTCTAAGTGGCAAAGTTGCCCACCACAGTCCTATATTCACTCTCATCACCCTTTTCAATGCAGCCAACTATTGCTGAGTCATCAGAAAACTTCTGAAGGTGGCAGGGCTCAGTGCAATAGTTGAAGTCTGAGGTCAAAAGGGTGAAGAGGAAGGGGGAGAGGACAGTCCCCTGAGGGGCCCCAGTGTTGCTGACCACCCTGTCAGACACACAGTTCTGTAGGCGTACATACTGTGGTCTACCCGTCAGGTAATCAACAATCCAGGACACGATGGAGGCCTCCACCTGCATCGCAGTCATCTTCTCACCCAGTAGAGCCGGACGGATGGTGTTGAAGGCACTGGAGAAATCAAAGAACATGATTCTCACAGTGCTCGCCGGCTTGTCCAGATGAATGTAGACGAGTGTGAAGTAGAATGAACCCTCTCTGTACAAAGCAAACCTTTAGGTAAAGAGTTTTGACCAGGAGATGCTTTAGTCCTTTTTAAATTTTTTGTCCTATACGTCAACCCAAGATATGTTGAAATTAGGAGGGGCATTCCCTTGGGTCATAAGGGTGTCAGATTTACAATACTAAAATGAATAATTCTGTTATCTGTTTTTAACATTATCTATTCAAATTGAGCAGTGCAGCATCTTCCCACTGGACTGCACATTGGTTTTAGTGTCAACATTCATCCTTTTGATACAATATGAACAGTATAAAGGTAAATTTTTATTTTTCATTTTGAATTATTTCCTCAGTTGATGGCCTTCATATGATCGCAGTGTAAGGATGGCATGAATTACTTAGGTCGTGTTGGAGAACAGTGTTACAGAAATTCCTGTGATATATCATGCAAACACATAATTTCACAAAATCTGCCTTTGAGCAAAGATTGTAATGAGGTCATGAGCAGCTTGTGCAGGAGAGAAGTTCTCCATAAAATCCCCTGTTCCTGCGTTGAAGATCAACCTCAGGTTGTTTTTGCAGTTTGGTCGTTAACGCCCTAAACAAAGAGGGCCAGTCCAAACTTTGACCTTCTATAGAATTTCCTCCCACAGCCATAGGAAGCCATTGCTACGAATCAGCTGCAGATTATTAAGATGCTATATGACCAGGGATACACGGTGTGCCTAGCTCCACGAGACGGGCTACTCATGGTGGCACGCATGCACAAACTCGCACTGTTGTGTGTGAGAGAGTTCAGTGACAGAGTGTAGACTACTGACACAGTGAGTGATGCTAACGCTGCTGAGCAGAGAGCAGGGCAGAGGGAGGAGAGAAGACTGAGATCATGGCTGAGAGGGAGGGATTCAGGGTTAGTAGTGACACAAACACACTTAACTTCAGCACTGCGTGGATGCTTGTGCACGAGCCTTTAATTTGCCTACAATTATTCTCTGATGTCCTGGCTGGAGGTCCCAGTCAGGGTTCTCACACCAGTTCATTTCTTTTCACAATCTGATCACATTAAACTTCAGAAAGTTTTAATCGTTTGTTTTTGCCAAAGGTTGTCAATGAGGTTTTACCTGAAGTAGCATTAAAGACTGGAGGCTTCTTGTGATGTTTTTTTGTTGCAGTTTCTGTTTTTTTTCCTTTTTTGGTCAGCATTATTCCCCCAGAGGAATATTTACCATGCTTCATCACATCAGCTTCCCTTTATACCTCTTGTATAACTGTCTAATTCTACAGCCACACTGCCAATATTTTTTTTGTATCTTAGTCTTTCATGTACACGCATGTTTGTGAAGCTTGATTCTGGGTGAATCAATTTATTGGTGTATGCATGCATATATACTGCATTGTGCAGAGCCTTTCAAAAGCATTCAAGCCCCTGAAAACTTTCACATTGCAAGCACAAACTTCGGTGTATTTTATGTAATGTAATAGTCCAACTAGTGCACAACTGTGAAGTGAAAGCAAACAAATACTGTACATGTTTTTTTCAAAACTTCTAAAGTTTTGGAAAAGTTTAAAGCAGGAATAGGCGATAAATCAATATATTCAGCTCTGAACATCATAACAACATAACAAAACTAATGTATTGTTATCTATGAGTATGACACTGCAAACCCACCAAAACATCACCCATCACCTGATTGGGCAAGGCAGATATTAATTAGAGAAGCCGCCAAGAGGCCTAAAGTAACTTTGGAGGAACTGCCGTGTTCCACAAGTCTGGTGGGTGAATTTGCTGACAGGACACCTATTAGTGGGTCACTGCCCTGGTTTTTATGGAAGATTAGAAAGAAAAGATATTGTTGGATGGAAGCCATAAGGAATCATGTTTAAAGTTTGCCATAAACATGTAAGGGACACAGGAACAAACTGGAAGAAGAAGCTCTGGTTTAATTACACCAAAACCAAACGTTTTGACCTACATGCAAATTACTACATATATGCAGAGAAGAACTAACACCCTCTCCTTGATGATACATGATTTGGGCAGCATCATTCTGTGGAGGGGCTTTTTTTAATGGCGGCAGGGACGTTTGTCAGAATTAATGGGAAGGTGGATGGAGCTAAAATCAGAGAAATAAAACCTGCCAGAGGCTGTAAAACACTTACCGTAAGCCTGGGGTGGAGTTTCACCTTCCAGCTACAATGAATGAGTTCAATCAAAGTATATTTGTGTATTAGACTATCCCTATCAAAGACTAGACCTTAAACCAATTAAAAATCTATGAGGAAAAACTTGAAAATGACTAATGTCAAACAATCTAACTCTCTCTGACTAAGCTTGAGCTCTTTAGCAAAGACAAAATTTACAAAGTTGGTTGTAACTTCTCTCAAAGTTTGTGCTTGTAACGTGACAAACCGTGAACAAGTTCAAAGGGTATGAATACTTTTTCAAGACACTGTACCGTATTAGTAAAGGGACAGCCATGCAAAGTACAAAAAATAAAATGATTCTTTTCTTTTTAGAATGTTGTACTGTTTAAGAGGTGCTTAAAATCAAAACAGTGTAGAGCACATAAAATTTTTGTCATTCCTGGCCTTTTAGGCTGTGCATTAACCCGTGTAAATATTACGCTCAGTTAATGTGATAACAGATGCAGACCCATGGTCATGCAATGGAGTTACACCTCTGTATATCGGGGAAATGTATTAGTCTGCTGTATTGACTGTGGTTTATGACACAATGCAACCTGGCTGAGAATAAAATGCATGGATAAAAGAGTGAGCAGCCATTATGCACATTTACAATGAAGGAGTAAACCAACGCCATAAAAGGGTTTAATTCCCTTCCTGGGTCTCTGATGCCTTTTCTCGTGCTTCTGTGTTGCAGATGAAAACCCTGAGGGTGATACAGGCCGACCAGAAGAAGACACATTTGGGGTGAGTGTTCTCCATAAATACGTCGTTGAAAAAACTGTTAACGAGAGAACACACTATTTCAGCCAAGAGCTGCTTGTTTTTTTGCATTTTCCACCAGCCTTTTTTGTTTGTCAAATAACCATTCTTTTTAGATATGTGTATTGCTTGAGTTGTTTCTTAATATACTTTTAGAACCCTTAAGCAAAAATTATTGGACACAGAATAGCTAGTAGCGGTAACAAAGCCCTGCTGAATGATGATTAACTGAGTAGTATGGGTGTGTATTTTGTGCGTCCTTAATCTTACTTCATTAACAACCATCGGCCTGTTCACCAAGACCCAAAAGTGTCTTTGTACACCACATACTGAATATTTCTGCCACCACGTCATGCGTTATTAAGCAGGTCCCCATTTCTTATCTTTTGTCATATTTTTCACTTTCTGAAAATTGTGCTGCTGAACTATTCCAATGTGCCCCGGTAGGTAGACCTAACCTTTAATGGGCTCTTAATAGACTTATAAATGGCAGACATTTTGACATATGGGAGCAGGAACTGCACAGGTGTAATTAATAACGTTCATAATGGCTGCTGTCACTCTCATGTGACAGCTCTACTTTCTTGGGCAGACTGCATACCGGTCATTGGCATGCCATCCTCTGATACTTGATGGAAGGGAGACCACTATGGAGTTATTAATTTAACATGTATTTCTCCTGCTATGACCGCCTCCCTGCTGAGAAAAATGCAGTGGTAGCATTCACAACACTGAAGTGTAATGTGTCACCGCCGCTACACCTGTTAACACAGATAATTTCTGAACCCTTTTAGTAAAGCTATAGAGGGAAAAAAGTGAGTTAAAAAACACTTTATTGTGCTTTTTCAAGCTGTTTTAATTGTTTAAAAAATATAATAAAGAAAAGATCTTGTATAATGCATGTAAGGTACTAATTTATAACATTTTATTCAGAGAAAATAAAAAAAACACATTTTAATCATTCCAATTAAAACATTAGAGAATGTTGTCGGACAAAATGATACAATCAGTAATTTTTTTCCCACAGTAAATCTCTAAAATCCTGGTGAGAATTAGCTTTCATTTCTAATAAAAGTTAAAGCAGTTTGACCGTTTATATCTGTAATCTGTGGTTCCCATAATTTGAAAGGGAGGTTAATGATTGAAGCAATTTTGTTTAGCACTGCATTTGTGCACTGAAATTTGCATGAAACTCAAGTGACAATCATCAAAATCCAGTAAATGATTTAGAATCACCAAGTTCTTAAACTGTATTGAAGAGAATATCTCGATACAGAGCAGGAACCCTTAAACTAGAGCTGTGTTTTGGTTGTTCTCACACCGGAGGTGGTCATCCCTTTAAAATAGACTTGGTTTCGTTTCGGCCATTGGCATGGTTTGTTTGTGTAGAAGTCAAAACAGCAATTGCAAGGCTAAGACCAAGCTTGATCCAAATGTCATCAGGTTTGCATTGTACCGAGGGATGCGGGAGTAGAAAAAGGCCAAAGGCCAAAGGCCATGGGTCTTTTTAAATAAAGGATAAAAACCTATGCATGTTTTTTCTGATATTAAGATGTATTGAAAAAATCTGAAAAATTGCAGTTTGACAAAAACAAACTACAAAAATAGAAGAAATTTGTATGGGTCAATAACTTTTTTCACAGCACTTTTCTTTGGGGAAAAACAACTGCGTATTTGAACAAAAAGGCTCAGCTAAATCATGTGAGCTGTTAAGGCGTAACAATGAGTTAATGAAAAGAATAAAAATAAGGTTCTACTACATTTGCCTCCTTTTACAAATTCTAAATTTAGTTTCTCTTTAGTAAATAAACAAATGCAAATATATATGATTTTATTTTTCAAATATGCTTGTCAGATTAAAGCTGTGACATTAAACAAGAGACTTTAATTCTATGTGATGGAGAGGAGTCTATAGTGTAAAATGCTGCAAGCCTCTTTAAATACGATTGGTACAAATTAATTTCAATTTGAAATAAGAAGTTGTAGGAATAGTTATTAAGTCTGATCATACAGCACGCCTTCAGTAGATGAAAGCAGTGTTCAATCTGAATCACATTCTGCTCACCGGTTTACCTGCAGCAAAGCAGAGGTCACAGTTGACTGCCTTAAATGCTGATCTGCGGTGCCTATACCTATTTTTCTGCTTGCTCTTGTCTGACAGCATTTCATTCCTCCTAGGTTACCATCGCTGTGGGTCTAGCAGGCTTCGCTTGCGTCCTGCTCCTCGTCCTTTTTGTTCTCATCAACAAGTACGGCAGACGCTCCAAATTCGGTATGAAAGGTGAGTTCATGCAGATAGCTGGACGAGGAGAAAAAGCAGAAAAGCCACTCTGCTACTTGCCTTTCTGGTTGATGTATCTCAGTGTAGAATCAATTCCTCTTGTAAATCTTCCAGGCCTTGTTGAGCTGAAAATCGTTCATGGCAACTGCAGCGGTCCCACATTTTAGTGCAGGTTAAATAAGCCAATACTTCATTTTAGCGATATTCCCTGGATGGAGCAATTCGGAAAACATGCTGGTTTTTCTCAGTTGGAGGAGACAGTGAATTGGTTGGATTTGTCTTGGTGTTTTTTTTTCCAGTTGCCTTATACACAGAGTGGAACAGCTCAATATTTCTGGAGAGAGGGCACGCAAAGTGACATTTGCACAATTCTTCACTTTACATTTGTCTCTTACATGTTTTATGAGTAGAGATGCACTGATCAGAATTTTGTGGCAGATTTATGCCCTCCAGTTTTATTCAAAAGATGATTAAGATTTCCCCACTATAATATATGCGGATATAAGAGAAGCATTCACAACGTCTTTTTAGCCATTCTGCCATGATCATTAGGATTAGGACTAGGAGCAGAGGCACACAGTGTGTGAGAGAGTGCAGTATCTTTTAAAAGAAAATGGTTTTTTTTACACAAAAACTAGATAATTAAAGAGACAGCTGTCGTTATCTTCCGATATTACCAATTAGGTACTTAGCACTACTAAAACAACAGTTCATCTTACCTGGGACTTCCTAAAAGGTTACCAAAACTTATAACCGACAGATGTTGAAAGCTTAAAAGGTTAAATAAGAGCAGCTTTGCTGGATTCGTTTCGGGTTTCCTCTCATCTGCTGAATGTCTTGCTCTCTCTTGCTCTCTTGCAGCCAGAATGAGCCATACATATGACTCCTTGCACATAGTACAGTATATTTTTAAATACCTTGTTACATCTCTATCTTGGCCTTCATTGAAAAACTTAGCAATACTAAAATAGCTCAAATTGATCACCTGTACTTAGTGACAGTCCTTTTTACCTCAAAGACTGTTGTTATTGCTTAGCCTGTATCAATCTGAAGATCATTGTTTTTTGTTCTCATTTTCATGAGAAAAAAGGCTTCTGGAAATATTGGGTGGACTTGGCTCTATCAATCATGTTGAGTATTTGCTTCAGGCAGGCTCCAGATTTTGCTTAGTTCTCATCTTTTGGTGTTGTTACAGGGCAAAAGCTGTTTCTGGTCTGGTCTTTGTGTAAATTAGGGGGAGTGGAGAGATGGGAGTTCAGTTCCTGTTGGTTCAGTTCTTGTTAGGCCAACAAAGAGTAACAGCATGTGATTGCATTTGACTTTAAAATGATGAGCAGCTCTGTTTGTGTGTCAGTGTAAATTTGCTTTAATGAGACCGACCGTCTTCCTCACCTCTGCTTTTAAGTATGTTGTCATTTCTGTCATCTTTTTCCTCATTCAAACACAAATATTGATAAATATTTACATGCCACTCTGACCCTCAAACTTCTCCTGTTCTTCATTAAATGCTTAAAGTACAACGTAGAACCGGAGAAGCAACAACCACCTGTTAATTTGCTATTTTAGAGGATTAGAGATTGTTATTTACTGCAGTAAAGAATTCTGCCATAATAATTTCAAGGGTGGCAATTAATTCAGTGGCCTAAAGCTGCCGCTGATCAAGGACAAGTCTTAGTGAGGCTTCATACACTGTTTGTTATGCCACATTATGTTTTAGCGGTACTAGCAAGCATATAGCAAAAGTATGTGAATCCCATGAACTTTTACACGGGTCTCAAATACAAAATCTGAAAAATGAATTATCTTATGCCGATATCCATATATTGAATCTAGTTGTACCAACTGTCTTCAGAATTAGCCAGGTTACCCACTCTCTGGGTAATTTAAGCCCTGCATACATCCAGCTTTTCAGCGAAGGAAGCCATTCAGCAGGTAGATTGGTGATAAAGCTCTGTAGAAGTTTAAATCAGGATTATGTTGTAAAACAATATTGTATTATTATAGCTTTCACCATGGGTCACAGTTCAACTTGTTATACAAAACAGAAAGAGATTGGCCCACCTGCAAGCCTAGCAAGACATGGCCATCCACCTAACATGACAGTGGAGGCAAGAGGCCCATGGTAACCCTGAAGGCGTTGCAGTTATCCACAGGGCAGGTGAGAGGATCTGTTGACAGGAGGATCAGTCTTTTCATCCATCAATCTGACCTTTATTGAAAAGATAAGATACTTGTTTAACTTTGTTATAAGCCACATAATGGACACAGTAAATATGTACTGGAGGTTGCTTTGCTCATATGAGCTTAATCTAGCTCATCTAAAGCTTGACTTAGTGGCTTCCATGACAAAAAGGTTATGTGTGTGTTGGGCAACTAAGACTTTACATGACCTTTAACACTCCATAGTCAAAGTCCAGACATAATTCCAATTGAGAATCTATGGGAAGGCTTGAAAGTTGCTATAATGCAAAGATTTAGGGAAAAATCTCCTCTAGATGTGTGAAGCTGATAAGATATGCCTTATAACATTGTAACTACATGTAATCTCACGTATTATTGACAGGAGGCATGCTTTTGTGTATGAATACAAATGTATGCCGCACTTTTCAGATATTTATTCGTAAAGACATTTGAGAACATTTTGATCGTTTGTTATTATCATTTATTATTAGCATTATTTTACACCTAAGCATTGTTCAAAAACAACCAATGCAATACACTGACGTTTATGGCTGAAACACAACAAAATGCAAAAAGTTCTAGGTGTATGCATTCTTTTGCAAAGGCAATGTGTTACACTAAAAACCAAATCCCAAATCAGAGAGAACCAGGAAATAATAAGGGCACGCTGTCAGAAGCAAGAGATCATAAACAACTCTAGAGCAGCTGATTGAAGGCAGAAAGACTTTCTGCGATTCCGTAAATGAGATCTGCTTGCTAATGATGCGCCCGCTGCACCCTAACTTTGTCATTTCTCTTTCATTCAAGTACCTTTATTCACTTCATGTAACTGGATTTTGCACAGCAGAGGTGTTTATTTACATCCACCTACAGCCGTGAGTCGCTGTGTGTGGGTATGATTTAGTTCAGCCTCTAGTCTACACAGCGTCACAGAATCAATATAAATCTGGCTGTAAAACATAGTCTGTCAGGAATCTGTGTTGCAGCGCAGCTTTGGTTGCTTATTTATTTTGTTATACTTGCTATCTAAATCAAAGGTGATGTACAGTCTCACATCAGTGGCAGCACTGAGAGCTAGCATGTGGTCATGTTCAGGACAATGTCCAATACTGAGGGGGTAAACACTTAGCAGAGAGGTGCATCAGATGCAATCTCTGTGTTCTAAACAGAGGACTGTCTCATGATTATGTCGAGGCTTCTTCTGGGAACCTCTGGGTGGTTTATTCTTTATATGACATTGTAAGCGTTTTTAAACCAGTGCTTACCCAGCTGCTGCATGGTGGCCCAATTGGTAAGATTGCACTGCAAGAAGGGAACTAGAATTAAGTAAGATTTTCTTGAAATTAGTGTATTTGCCCTTGATTTGAACAGGTAAACAAGATGATCTGCCAATGGAATAAGATTTTTGCATTTAAAATAGGAACAATTCATCTCTATCATCTTATTTCAAGTGCACTCTATCCAATGATCTTATTTTAGGGGTAAAAATACTCATCCCATTGGTAGACCGTCTTATTTTCCTGTTCAAATCAAAGACAGATACACTTATTTCAAGAAAATTTTACTTAGTTTTAGTTCCTTTTTTGCAGTGTGTTAATTTCCTTGAGGCAGGAGGGTCTTGGGTTTGAATCCCAGACTGGGGCCTTTCTGCATGGAGTTTACATGTTCTCCCCGTGCGTGCATGGATTATCTCTGGGTACCTCCCACAGTCCAGACACATGGGGGTTAGGTTTGCTGGTCTGTCGAAATTCTCCTTATGTATGATTGTCAGCATGCATGGTTGTTTGTCCTGTGTGTCTCTGTGTTGCCCTGTGATTGACTGTTACACTCAAAGAAAGGCAGGTATAGGCAACGGATGGATGGATGGATTATCCGGCAGCAATAACTGCTTCATATGTTAAGATTACCCCCTTTGATCAAAGGGTATCCTAAAATTCTCAGTTGAAAAATACTTGCAGTGCATTTTTGGTGCATTTTTTCATGGTAAATATATTTCTATAAAGTAGGTTGAGCTTTGCTGCCTGGTTCAAGGTAATGGATAGTTATATAAATGACTGTAATGTTGCAGGACGAAGAAGCACCTTGAACCATGAGTCATTAAAGTGGGAATAAAAAAACCCGTTTTGCATAAATGTTGAATATTTCTGTGTGCAATCTTTAATGTGAAAAAGATAAAAATTAACTGTTTGTACAGTATTTCATCTATAATGTTCACCATTATAGTGCAATAAACAAGTTGCAAATCAACAGTAATAGCTCTGTTCATAATATGACATCCAGTTGCTGTTTTTATTCTAGACTTTGGCTTTAATAGAGATGCTGCTGCTGCTGCTGTCTGAAAAACCAAAAGTCTCTTGCAGGACCCCACACTGTTCTGAACAAAGGCCTGATTTGTCCACTGTGTGTGTTTTCTCCTTCCACTCTTGTTCTGGAGAATCAGCTGGGAGGCTTGAAAAAGTCATTACCTTTGGATGGAGCCATAATGGATTTTCGCTCCACTAAATCACCGTGGCTATTTTGGTTGTTGGAGTTTGATCACCGGCGTTTCTGGCCCTCCAATAAAAAGTCTCTTTTATTTTTTTCTCCCTCTTTTTTATGTGGCTGTATATAAAGGTGTATGTGTGTCTGTGTGGATGTGAGGTGAATTTGGTTTATTTGCTGGTCCTCCAATGCTGGACTGCATTTCCACCTGCTTACTTTATGTAGATCCCTTGTGGTTTTATGAATGATACTTTAAGCCAAATGAGCATATTTACTCAGGCTGCAGATAACTTGTCATTCCAATCAATATTTTGTCGCCTTGCCTCCCGGCTAAACCCTTGCAGTCAAAGCATCAGGCTCATCTTTCAAATGATGATTCAGACCAGTGAGCTTTGAAGTGCCTTTTCCACAGAGTTTTGTCAGCAGGGAATCAATAATGCTTCTTTGGAGAAAAGACATTCCACACGTCAGTAATAAGTATTGTCTTCTCCGTTAACTTTTCTTAATAGCCTCTTGGAAAATTACCTCATCCTGTTGCTAGAAGTGTGGCTAATATTCAACAATATCTGAAAAGCTATACTCCCAGGCCGAGCCTTTCAATCCTTTGAAATGAAGCAGCATTTGTTTAAAACCGAACCTAAAAGTTAACCCTAGATACACCAATAACCACGATTTTGTGACTGATTTCTGATCACCAAATCGGTGCATTTCTGACATGGCCATTCAGATTTAATTCAAATTTCTAATTAACAACAATAGATAAAAAATAAGGTACAATGTTTCTACTTTCTGGGTGAGTTAAAAAGTGAACTGTCTTAACAGTAAACGGTTTATAGAAACGTAAAGTAAATATTTCTTGGAAACAGCCCCATTTTTTGCGTAACTCAAAATGTAAATGTGTGCCACATTGCAAAAAAATTTTTTCCCACAACATCATTTTAAAATAAATAACCAAAATCGAACTCAGTATCTGAGAGGAAAAAGCTCTCTTTTGTTGTCGTATTATAGATTATAAACTAATTCAATGATTCACTGTAAGAAGCCTTTCTGTCAAAGAAGATCAATAATCATTCATACAGGGCATTGTCACATTGTGTATGAAAGAGAGGCAGCAGTAGGTGTAACACATTTCCAACTGAACAGAACCACACTAATTTTACAGTTAATTAAAGAAATTAGGATTCTTTTGTGACGTCTTAGATGATTCATCGCTGTGCTCTTCGGGTAACTTTGGTCGACCGGCCACTCCTGGCGCATACTCCATTCTAGCACTACTATTGTATTCTTTTTAAAAAGAGGAAAACCAACTTTTTCATCTTAGTGATGTTCATCATCATTCTACTTTTGAATTTGCATATGAAGACAATCCTGAGCTAATTCTAAAGGTCCCAGTGGGGCTTGAGCATCACTTGCACATTGTGCTGCACTCTGGTTCTGTGTGTGTGGCTCATCCATATTAGCGGCTGGCAGCTGCTGAGTGTTTACATGAGCGGCAGACGATGCAGGTGCTATTTCTGGCTGCTTTTTGACACGCTTTTTTAATGGAAATACAGTATACACCAAACGTACAAACACAAAATATGCCAGGAGAAAGTGACAGACGATGGATACAGGGAGGTAGTATTTACCCTAAGAATGATGCTTCTGAAATAGGGTAACTTTCTCCTTTTGTTCTGTTTTTTAATATGTTGTGTCAAGAAAAGAGTTAATGTACATTATTTAATCTCTGCTAAACATTCACTTTCCACAGTCATAAATAAATCATATTAAGTACTTTCTAATTGTAGTTTATATTAGGACTGTGAAGTTATATCCGAATGTCTAGTGAACAATGAATATATCCAGTTTAACCTGTATGAATTAGACTTAGATACGTGGTTTTTCATAAGGGTAAATTGACCTAACATTGTATATCTCAACTTGTTATTTATCATTAGAAATAAACCACTGCCTTGTCTTGTTAAGATTCTGGTGTCCTTTTTAGGTAATTTGCGTTTGCTTTTAAAAATGGAAAAGCAGATGCTGATGATAACAGATGAGAAAAACTTCCCGTAGCGCAAAGAATTATATGCTGTCGCTAGAGGTGGATATCTGTTTCGAAAAAGACTTGATGCAAACTGATTGAGAAAACAATTTTTTGCAAGGCACATCTGACTGGGTATTACATGAGTCACTGTATGTTTATAGCCTAAGCTGACACACAGTAAGTCATGTGACTTCCTGCTGTGTTTTCAGAAAAGCTTTTCCCATTTCCTTGGCTGCCAGGGAAAGATTTTTTTTTTTTTTTTTCAGTTTCTAATAAATGCCTTTACTTAGTGCTTTTTTTATTGCTTGACTTTTTTCAGGTTGCCAAAACTATTTCATCCTCTGCATTGCAACAGTGAGCAATGCAACCCCCTTTGCTTCCTCAAGGTCAGATAAAGCAGAGTTTGAATACCTTGGCAGCGCACCACGTGGGAGGCAATGTGTGTACACACTCTTCCCATTTAATCAGATTTAGTCACAGCCATTTAGTTATCATTGCAACTGAAAGCACACAGATGAACGTCCTCCTCCGACGCGCCGCACGTGGTTAAAAACAAAGAAACTTTGGCATTTTCTGGACATTCGACTGATCAATTTTGACTAAGTCAGTGCACGCAATATTCTGATATTTCATTGCAGACATGCAGATAGACAGGTTGATAAATCTCAGACATGCCCTGTAGCTCAGTGCTGCACACATATAGTATCCACACACAACCCCTACCCTGTAGCAGTCTGCCAGCCTCTGTGATCTAGATGTGAGTGTCAGGCCAACTTACCCTCCTCTCCGCTACATTACCTTAACCAGGCTTGGGGATAATCAGCCACCCCCACACACAGACATTCACAGGCTTACACGCACACATGCACACACAGCAGCATTTCCTGCTTCACTGACTCGCTTGGCCTCCAGTGGCCAGGGCGAGCTCTGCCGCCAAGCCGTGGGACGTGTCCGTCTGCAGAGAGGCCCTCTCCCGCCATATGTCTGAGCAAATGTCAAGCAAGTTGCCAGAAAAATATCTTTCAGTTAAAAGACCCGTGCTCATTCCCTGAAATATGTGCATAATAACAGAGCAAGAAGTGAAGAGAGAAGTGTACATTCAATCAAACATAGCCATTTCTTTCAGTTAACTATATGCTTAGCTACAGTAACTAACAGAACTGCAAAAAAACACAAAAATAGTTTGAAACACAAACTAAACTAAAAACTAAACTTGTTCTTATGATCTACTTTCATTTTGATGAGGAGGCGTGGGTTAGTGTTCACTGACAGCAATTTTCAGAAGTGTTACTTACCCTCAGCAGGGATTTTTACAGCAGAACCGTGTCAGTTTTGCAATTCTGTCCCTTCTGTTGAGGAACGTATATTATACAATGCGCACAGTAAGATTTCATTTAGTACTGGTGTAGCGGGACTATATATCCCTTTTCCATAAATGGAAAGGGGACCTGGGTTCACATCCCAGGTCCCCTTTCCAATTTTTTTTAATCTAAATTAAATAGAATTGCAAATGTAATCTGCTCAAATCGCTTGCAAGCAGGTTGTAGGTTAAATACCAACCCAGCGTCTTTCTGCATGGACCTTGCATATTCTCCCTGTGCTTGTGTGGGTTCTCTCTGGGTGCCCGGCTTCCCCCTACTGTCCAAAACTTTGGCTGACCCTGCTCTCTTTCACAGGATCCCCCTACAAGGATAAGTGGGTTTATTTATGTATATATTTATTTATTTATTTGTGTCCTGTCTGGCAATGTAGCAATAAGAATTGTTGTCTTAATGCCAAAAAGAGCCCAAAAGATTTTACTTTCACAAGTGGAGTCTTACTGCTTTTGCCATAGTGCTCCGCTTGATTTATACATGCAAGAAGCTTTATTAGATTTTATACTGGGAAAAGTGGGTTTAGACAATGGATGGATTGATGGATGGTGAAAGTTCAAACGTCAAATTGGATGTAGTTGCCTCGCGTTAACCTTTTGCGTGTAAAAATGTATTCCTTTTTGACTAGCTTAGAATGTGTGCAGGTCAATGAAACAGAGCATGATTTCCTCTTACTGGTGCACAGTAACTTAGCAAGGTATAAGTGAGCTCATGTGTCATTGGTATATTACTACAAGTCAAGTCCTGAGTGTTTGGGATTAAATCAAGTCTAGATTCTATAAACTTTTGACTTGAGTTAATAGTTTGGATGATGTCTCTATCCATGTCAAAAACATTATTAACATGGCATATTCTGCCAAAATACTGGATGTAAAGGCAGCATAAAGTTTTTTTTGTTAATGTTTTCAGCTCCTATTCAGAATTTAATTTAACGAGCACAGTCACATACAGAAACCAGAGCTGTTGGAGGATGGATCACTGCACCAAAGCCAGAGCTTTCTTTCACACTTTTAACAAAAGTCAACAGGATTATTTATCGCTTTCCTTCTTTGCTTCAAATCTCCACCAACCTCTCTGACATTCAGGCTAGTTATTTCACCATCTTCAAAACAAACAGAAAAATGGAGAACTTTGACGCAGAACATGCTCAGCATCATCACTGATACAGATCACAAAATTGTGTCTGTGCTGCACTAACAGTGTTTACCCTTTGCTCAGTTGCTGCAGCACTGTCATCCTAATTGGCTGTAATTCATTCTCCTGAACACATGCGACAGATGGGCGCTGCCAGACAGCAGCAACAGGCCCACCGGGAAGCGCCTCCCGCTCTCCCTTCCTTTGCTGTCGCTCTTCCCAGAAAAACGGGGAAGCTTTTAGAAAGCAAACTTTATCTCTCCATCGTCTCTGTCATCACTCTCTGTTGTTTTGTTTTTTTCCAGACCACTTCTGTCTCTGATGCATCAGGCCACAGACTGCCTGTGCTTTTAGTTAAACCCTAAAAGGATTTGTATGCAGGCTGCAACCTTTCATGGTTTTCTTTTTTTTCCCCCAAGTCTTTTTGCAGATTATGTTGGAAACAAAATTGCAAAATAAATAAATAAAAGAGGACTGTTTACTAATTTATTGCGCTGAAAGTTGCATGAGAGCCATCCTAAGGAGTTTGCCGGCTGTACCATCTGTCACTGAATGGATATGGAGTGCTAGCATGACCTGGAGTTGCTACTGTGGATACTGTGTTCCCAATACACTTTTTTTTTGTTTTGCTTCATTTTATTTTGGGCATTCAGTGCAAGTTTGCTAATAGCTAAGTGTTTTGTGCTCCTTCTGTGGAGATGTGCACAGGCCCGGTGCTCCCACTGAAAGGCCAAGGCTGCAGTGTTCTTGTTGAGTGCACTTTAACCAAGTGTTTGGACGCTTCTTTCCTTTTAAATCTTAGCTATCAATAGTTCAGAAAACAGCCTGAGTTCTTCTGAGTTTACCAATAGCTTAATATAGCATTTCCTAAATGTCAGGATAAGGGAAAATGCCAATGGGGGTGTTGCAGACGGTTTTGCGAATCGCTGCACCAGTGGTGTGCTATCCTCAAGGGGGACAGCACAGGAAGGAGCAGGTTTTTGACAAGGCATTGTATCGAATTTCATGTGCATATTAACATGCGTCAGTGGATTTTTCGTTATTTTGTTGTCAGTTTTCTTGTATAAACCTTGATTGTTCTGTGGGCTATACAGTGGCACATTTGTTAGCACTTGGGTTTAAATCCCAGCCAGACATGTTCTCCCCGTCCAAAGACCTGCATGTTAAGTCAATGCATGTTAGGTATTTTGGTATTACAATTATGTCTCAGGAAGTGCTACTCGGAGTGGACCCAAGTGCAGACAGGCAGGCAGAAGCAACACGGTGAGTTGAGAAATTTAATGAGAAAAAAACAAAACTTACGCCCAGACAAAAAGTAAAATATGAGCAGGTATGAACATCGACTGGCTTAACATGAAACAGCATTCACCCGTGAAGGGTGGATGCTATAAGTGGCTTGTCATAGATGAGAGCAACAAGGCTGATTGGCAGGCTGCAGGTGGACTGAATAACACGATTAAGTTGGCAGTGAAGACGAGCAAAAAAATCACGTGGAATAAATCTAACTGATTGCAAACTGACAAGAAAAGAACAACAAAACATGACTGAACTTGAACTGAACTACCAGAAAGATCCTAACTTGACATGACTAAGCGAAGATATAAAGAGAAGGAAGACCCAAGAAGAAACTAGAAAGCATGAAAAAAAAAAAATCTGAATACATAAATGAGCTTAAACCCAAATGGCAAAACTAATAAGAAAATATATCAAGACGAAAGAAAATACTGCAACACATGAACCAAAATCCACACCTATAAATCATGACAATTATATATATAAGTGCATCCATGGTTTTCTGTCTTGCATTGCGCCATGATAGACCGCCGGCCTGTCTGCTGTGTACACGCCTCTCGCCCAATGACCACTGGAGACAGGTACCAGACCATCTAAAGATTAAACAGGTATAGAAAATTAATGGAAGATTGTTCTGGAAAGTAACAAAATGCTTTCGGTACCCCAGTTTTCTCTCACAATCCAGAAAAAAACATATATTAGAATTTATGAATTGCTGCCTAGCTGTCTGGCTGGCTCGCTGTATAGATAGATGGATGGTCACACTTTTTTTTCTAAAACCATTATTAAGTATCACCCAATGTCTTCTCACATGTAGTGGTCCTCATTTATCACCATCTGCTCTGTTCTGGCTCTGCAATGCTAGTTTTTCCTCATTTAAATGTGGCTCTAGATTTTAGCGTCTGATGAATAAGAAAAATAATGTAATGTATTTGATACAGAAAACCGTTGGCTCCTGTGCACAGTTAAGAGCTCACCAGCCACAGTCTGTTTTCATCTTAGTAAGTTCTAGTTAGAAATAACACAATTAAAGTTACATTTTATTTCAAAACAGCCAATTCATGTCATCTCAATGTCTTTTACAAAGTCAACTCAATCAAATCAAGCAGACAGATTGGTTAAATCGTTTTCTATCTAAGGAAACCCAGCAGATTGCATTGAGTAATTGACTTGGAGCATTCACTGCTCCTGAAAGAGCTTGTAGCCACAGTGGACAGTTGCATGCAATGTGACTTTGCAGCAAGCCCTCATACCGAGGATACATGTAGCGACAATGGAAAGGAAAAATTCCCCTTCAACAGGTAGAAACCTCCAGCAGAGCCAGGCTCAGTGTGAATGGCCATCTGCCACCACTGACTGGGGGTTTGAGAAGACAGGGCATACACACACAAAAGAACACAGAATCACTGATCCAGGAATACTTTCTATGTTAGAGAGGGTAATGGCAGACTAACTCAATAGGTGGCTTTGTCTAGGAAAGAAACCCAGCTAAGCATACAGGTTCTGAGCCAGTTTCCCCATCACGAAAATGAAAGAGAGCACATGCAGTTAGTTGCAGTAAAAGCTAAACCGATAGCCATGTCTAGGAGAGAAACAGGTTTAGACTATGAGAGACAGGGCCAGCTGTACCATCTATAAGACATCTTGATCAAGAAAAGGTTTCTTAAGAAAAAGTTTAATATCAGCTACCTTAAAATCCCTGTCGTACATTTTACTAAAGATATATAAATCATTTCTAAAATGGGGGCAATGATCAAAGAGAATATTTCCTTAAACAACATGGTTGGAGTGGGGTCTAACATACAAGTTGAAGTTTCAGACTATAAAAGTATTTTTAAAAAAATAATTAGAGAAGTACCGAGCTCTCTTCACACTGGCTAAAAATGTTTTCTATTTTAGCATAGTAGTGTTTCCCCATTACTCTCCATCCTGCTGAACAAGTAGGCAAGTACACATTGATGCAATCAACCTCAAATGTTTATAGCAATTTCTTGCAGAAATATCTTTCCTGAAATTTAACGCACAATAAACATATCACTTGAAAATTTGCAATGCTGAACATCATTTTGTACTAGTAAAGACTAATCATTCTCACAGCTTGATTTTCTCTGCTGCACTAAAAGAAATATGCATAGAAATGACAATCCACCCATTTATCTGCCGTTATGCATGTTTGCTAAATGTCTTGTCCGACATTTATTGTTGGCTATATTTCCCCTGCCTAAATTTTATATCCTCAGCGGCCTTTATTTGTTTCCAAGAGACTCTTAATATAAGCTTCCCCCAGTAAGTGATCATAAACATATTTATTCCTGCCGTGAACTTTAATTCAAGCTTCCATCCATAAAGTCTATCCCTTTTCCTGGAGGACTCAGCTAATGATTGTTCTGCTCATTTTGTCTGAAGTTTACATGATGTCTTGAAATGGACTCGTTCTATACCGTTGATGCGTTTCTCCCAAGTTAATGAACATTAAGGGACTGCTTCTCACCAGGCGACCCTGGAGTACATGCAGAGTCAGCTTGGGCAGCATTTTGCACGTGTTGTAATTCAGCTGTTACGGTTCCCCGTTGTCTGCACCATGTCAGCATAAAACTGTTATAAATGCAGCCTGCTATAATATGATCAAACAAGCCAGTTAAAAGGAGGCTGTGGGTAAGAAAGCTACTTCTTATAGATGCTTAGGAAAAAAAAGAGTGTTTCTTTCAAATACTTCATTTAAAAAGATTTGTTTCCTTTGGGGGAACTTTTGGTACAAGTCCAGTTGGATTTTCTGCATGTGGGGGTTCTTTTCCTCTCATACCGCAAGAGAGAGCCCTCAGAGGAGGGAAGGTAATTTTCAAGGACTGAAATTCTTGCCTAATTCTTTTAATCACAATCCTAAAAAGGAAAAGCAAGCTGTGAGAGACTTGAGCTCCTGTTCGAACCACAGCTTAATGCAGTGTGAATTTTTTGCCATTGGCTAAGGAAACAGCTCGCTGTTATATAACAGCCAAATGTGGGACGCCGCATGCCGACTCCCACGCCGGACAGGATTGACAAATATGAAATAGCAAATCTCACACTGAAATGAATATGTCTGCTAAATCAAGATGATGTGACAGTGTGGAAATCCCAGTTTTCCATACATATATCTGGGTTAGGGTTTATGATAATCACACATATTTACAGAGAACATATTCAAGCACAATTGCAGAAAAGATATTTGCAAAAGTAACGGCAAATATTGAATCTTTGGCTTTATAATGTTGGTTATTCTTTTTTGAAGACATACACACTATTTATTGCATTAATGGATCTACAGTGCCATAACAGCTTTAAATTATACATGGGTTATCGTTCTCTACTAGACCATAGCGGTTACTTAATTTAACAATCTCACTTTTTGCTTAAGTTGTATGTAGAGTGAAAACTAAATGTTTTCGTACATAGCTTTTGCTTCCTAGCAGCTAAACTTTTGAATAATCTTTTAAATGGCCGGATCAACAGTCAATACTCCTTTTTGATTTTTTTTTATGGTGCTTTAGACTTTGCTGCTTTTTCATCCATTTTCCACTGTATATTTGAAACCCACCACATTTTTATGTAGCAAGTGCTTTAAAATGTCAAAGACAGACATATGAAGATATTTTTGGCATATAACCAAATGCGCTGTTTTATCCGAAAGTAAGCTTTTTAAGAAAAAGGAACTAAATGCAGCACTGAAATGTTTTTAGGCAGAAGACCATCCAATGTATTTTAAAAGAAAAACCTTTTAAAAACCTGAGGGCCAGTGTAAGAATTTAGGTACTGCTGTTCTATGATCCATTTTCTAACATTGCGGAGGACACAGCCACATTAGCAGTCTGGTTGATTTTTACAGAGAATAATAAAGACACAATTTCAAAATTCTAATGTGCTGAAAAGAAAAGAATATACTAGTGTTTCATTATCTTGACAAGACAACATTTATACTGGTTGTAAAGATGGCAGTGGGCTAATTTAGCAATCAATATTGTGTAGCTGTTAAAATTGATGTCTGAATATATAATGATGCTTCTTGTATGCTCACAGTCTAAGAGGAAAAACAATAACTTATGACTTTTCTGCATCAAGCTGGAGAACATTTTGACCCATTCATTTACTTTAGTTATTTCTTTAGGTACTAACACATTTAGAAACTAGGGTACTGTCATAAAACTGAAATATTTGTTTTGTTAGGATAACATTTTTTTATTAAACCTATATATATTGTATAAAAGTTGTCAGAGATTTGAATTTTTTAATTGTATGTTTTTTACCCACAGTTTTATAAGAGGGAAACGACAGCAAATAGTAGGATCTATAGTAGGACAGATGTATTAATAAAAGCTGCTTTTTAAAAGAAATTCTTTTGTACATACCTCTGGTTTTCTGCAATATTGCATACTATGTGGTGTCTTTCATTGTTTGAGAATTGTATGAGGTCCATAATGTGTTAACCAGGGGGTAATAGCTCACATATTCAAACCAAAACTATCCGGTACAGCCCTGTCGGTTTGGTACAAATGTTTACCGAAGAAATACACCGTTGGCTTTTTCCTGAACACATACAGACCTTTTATGTGTGGAGCTAAATTAGCAATGGATCATTGTTTAATGCAACTTTAAAACAAGTCACCAGAGCAAAACAGAGTGGACTCCCAGCTGTCACTAAAGTCTGCTGTTCGGGAACGTTCAGGTTTCTTATGCAGCTACGGCGTAGAAAGAAAGGTGGACTAAAATGAAACTGTACATTAGCTTTTTTTAACAGTGATAAGGTAAATACATTATTCCTTCTGCTTTTAATAGAATTACTTACCTGCAACAACTTTAAGTCAATTGTAAGAATCATTGGTACAGGAGAAAATCCTGCTGATGTCCGAATGGATACCTGTACAATCCAATCAGCCCAAATTCAGTACGGTCCAAAATGGAAAAAGATTCTTTGTTTACTGCTGAATAAAGTAAAAGAAAAACATACATTTTTATTTGTTTTTCTGGATTGAGGTATATTGCAAAACGTACTAAACCGTGACCCTAAAACTGGGTACGTACCAAACTGTGAATTCTTTGTGATTGGAAATGTACTCTTAACAATCACGGGGACATCAGTGTCCCCACCGAACGCATTTCTGACTTCAAAGCGTCGTAGTTTGTACCAGATGCTTCTACTCTAAAGACCCAGGGTTCAAAATGGTTGTCTAGGTCCTTGATTGACACCTCTTTTGACCAACTGCGTTGATCTACGGTTTTCACACACGTTTCTCGGGCCAGTCAGTGCAGACGCTCATTCTGATGCAAGCAGCTTGTGGTCAATAAAACCACCGTCACGTGGATGTATCACTTGTGGGGGCAGAAATAGAAATCTCCACAGCAGCATGTGTAAGGCAAATCAGTTCGTTGAGCCTGCCATGTGTCCTTGTGCATAAAAGCTGTTTCCGTTGTTAGATGTTTATTCTTCCCCTTCTGTATTTCAGTCCTGTTGACAGTGAATCTGTGCATAGCACAGGACTCCTCTGGGAATGACCTTTCATTAGAGCCGTCACTGATGTGTCTATGTAGAAGTAAACAAGAGTTGCAGCCTTTTGAAGTTGGCATCTCAATTTTGGACCAGTTTGGGTGCATTTGGAGTACTTTTGGGGAACGCCTGAAAAAAAGAGTCCAGAATAGTAAGTTTTTGATGCTACTGACTTCAAAAATAAAAACCTGTCATAAGAAAAGACTTGTCTCCTTTAGCTCCTTTGTTTATTTAGCCAGTCCCTCTTTGTGTCAGGCTGCAGCTGCATGACAAAAAAAATAAAATACATTTAAAAATGACAACAAAAAATGGATAATTTATGTGTGTTCCAGCATCAATAACTAAAAACTGGTCACGAGTACAACAAATTGCACTGCTCAGTTAAGAAATATAAAGTGTTACCTATAGAAAGAAGCCAAGCCTTTGCATCTTCTCCAAATGGTTCAAGAAGAGCATCTACTTGAACTTGGGTATGCTTTTTTTTTGTCATTTTGGGGGTGGAAGTTAAGTTAGACCATGGACTTCAGAAGTAAATCCAACCAGTTGTGTGGGACACAGACAACGTGAATCTCTGCCACGGAGAGTTATGTGATGAAGAGTCCAGCAGACGTCAAAAGCCACATTAACCATCTGAATGAATGTACAGTGATCTGGCATTTTGTTGAAATTGATTTTGGTTAATTTTGTTATGTGAGAAATATAAGTGTTGCTTTGCATCATTTTCATTACTCTTATTATAGCGGCTTAGCTCACCATTTTGGACAATCCTGGAAGGACTTCTTCTAAAAGTGCAGTGATGGTGCGGTGATAAATTTGGTTCACTTTTATTATTCCTTACATTCAACTGATCTAGCTTTAGATGTCAGAATGCCAGGCACTTCCCGTTGGAACAAAATGACTTTTGACATTTTCACAATGGCAACTTTTCCACTTTACTAATGCTGCTCAGTCGGTAAGTTTTTTTTTTTTTCCAGAAACTTAAAGTACAGCCATTTAGCACTTTAGCAACAGGGGAGAGGATTTCAAAGTACCACCAGATTCAGAGCTACTCAGGCTTTTCATCAACCACACAGGCACTTTATATTCCAATGCTAAATGAATCAGAATTCATGACAAAAATGTCAAGCATTCTGAAATTTCTCAATTATACTTATATCATTCATCCACCATCCACAGTGCCTTTCGGTATTCATGTTCCAATTTGTGAAAATGCAACCACACACTTTTAAATATTTTGTTTGGGTTAAATGTGAAAGACCAACACAAAGTACGGCAACATATGGAAGTTCAATTAAATATATAGATGTAAAATATAAAAAGTGTGGAATTTGTCCCTTTACTCCTAAATATTGAACAATCGGTTAAGAGGTCACTTAATTGGTCACAGGTTTCTGATAGAGATAAAGTTTTGGAGAATTTTAGAGAAGGGTTATAACAGGGATATAAAAGCAGTATCCCAAGAACCTGGAAATCTCACGTGGTACTATTCAGTCCATCATCCAAAAATGTGACAATGATGGCACAACTTTAAACCTACTTAGAAATGACATCCTAGACTAAAATGTCCCAGGCACTGACAGGCTGGGCAAGTACACGTTAATTTGGAAAACAAACAAGAAGCCCATGGCAACTCGGGAGGAGCTACAGAGTCCCAGCTCAGGCAGGAGAATGTGTTGACAGGCCAACTAAGAGTCATACACTCCACAAACCTGACGTTTTTTAGAAGAGCAGGAACAGATGCCATTTTGGAAAGAAAGTCCTACTTGTCTCTAGCCTGGTAGGCACACAGTAAAGGTGGAAGAAGGTCCTCTTGTCAAATGAGACTTAAGTTAAACATTTGGTCTACATGCAAAACATGTGGCAGAATACTATCACCCTGAGCACGCTGTTCCAATCATGAAACATGGTGGCGGCAACATCATGCTATGGGCAAGCGTTTTTACAACGCAGTTCTTTTGCACAGATATGCATGCCTTTGTGTTACTCTGTGATATAAAGGTCCAATAAAATAAAATGTTGTTGAGGGGGACATAAATTTACAAGGCAGTGTTCAATCAAGTGTGTTGCATTTTAAAACGGACTTAAAGCCACTTTAAAAAACAATGAAATATTAGCCATGCATCAGAATGTCTTTGCTTCTACACATATTTCACGTGAGTACCTGTAAAGATTACAGAGGTTGGGGAGTTTCTTAAAGGCTAAAAAAGGAACAGGAGTAGTGATGTGCTCCAGAAAATAGAGATATTGTGCATGAATCATCATTGTGACTGATCTTATCTGAGATGTACTCATCTGGAACCTGCGTCAGAAACCAGGAAATATACTGGCATTTAAGATTTTGGGGACCATGTAAACAAAATGATCAGCCCAACATTTGTTGCACTTTTTGCAGTACTTTCATCAGTACTGAACATTTAAACAGTGAAGCCTCAGGGAAAAAAATGCTATATAAGAATTACTCTGATTGGGCTTTTCCTGGCTAATAGCGATTGCAGGTTTTCTTCAAGGGTTGACCAGACTAATCCATTTTGTTTTGTTTTGTTTTTTTCATTTCAAGCACTGCAATGTTTAAACTATAAATAATGTAATACCAGATTTTTGATAGAATTTGATAGTTGTGCAGTTTTAAAGGCAACAGAAAATGTGGTAATTGCACAATTCTTCACATTTATAACTCAAAGCATATGTTGGATGTTTATTAAATTCCAAATGAAAGAATTAACTGAATATTAGTTGATCTGTATATAGATCAACCATGGGGTAGATGTCTTACTGTAGTTATTCTGCATTTAATAAAAAGGGAACCAAATAAATATTCCGTTATTTGATCTGTTGATAACCAGTCAGAGGAAATCACGGGAACATTGACATTTTCCAATCTCAGGCCTATTGATTGGTGCATCTCTACTAAATTTAGCAGACGTCCCCAATACACATCGTTCCTGTGTGAGCTCTCTGGTCCTGTTTGCCACGTTTAAAATAACCATGAGACCTCAGCAGACATAGCAGTCATCAATATAACACAGAGAGAGGCTCCTAAAGAGTTCAAGTGTTAAACCAGGGCTGCTCCAGAAGCAGATTAGTCATTCCAATGAGAACTGAGCTACTTTAACTTTGTGATGAGTCATGTTAAAACAACAGCAGGAAGATAAGAGACCGTGGGCCAATATTACTCCGGGGCCTAATCTGCCTTTTCATTGATGTCGTGATCAGTGTTTTGCTGTTTTTGTCTTCAGTCAGAGTTGAAATATTTTTAGTTTTAGTTTTTGACTGTTGGTGCTCGCAACATTTGCAATAGAGGAAACCAGAGTGGCTCTGCTGCTGATTTATAGAAACATTTGAAGATTAAATCATTAAAGAAAACACAGATTAATGAAGCTTTCAGAACTCAGTAAATTATAGTTATTGCACACCTAACAATGAATACAACAAAGTAGCTTCCTTTCATGATTTGAAGAGCGTGAATGTATAACAGCCCATGGTTTTATTAATTAAGGAGCTGCTGGTGCCTGTATTATTAGCAAGACAGTACAATACATGAGAGCAGACCATGTAAATAAATTGGAATTCCTTAAAAAAAATCTTGCTTTAAAAAAAAGGGAAAATTTAGCATTTGGCAACTGTTAATTGTGTGCCAAAGTGAGATTCCCATATAGCTTTATTTTGTCACCATGCAATTTCAAGATTATTTATGATGTTTTCAGGTTGTCTCTAAATCTCTTTGTTGAAAAACACATGGAGACAATGATATTGGATGATATTGAATGAGCCACGCTTAGACATTGGTGACACACAGAGAGAGGACAACAGCCGCCTGCTCCGGTGTCTAGGCAGCTGTGTATATAACTGTCACGTGTCATCTGCATTCATTATTACATCTTGGCCAGGTTGGAAAGAAAAAATGGAATTTTTTTACTTTTAAAAGCATAAACAACATAGAATTAAAACAAAGAATAAAAACATTTGTTGATGTTTGCTTAAGATCATCTGAAACATGTGCAATTTGTGTTTTTTCTTCTTTCTTACAGAGGATAAAATGTTTTGTGTGTGTGTTATCCTCATCGATGCAAAGTCAACAACGTCATCATCATCATCATCGCAGCGCAACTTCTCCAGAGTCTCAGCCTTAGGTCATCCAGCATCCCCTTCCAATATATATATATATATATATAGCACTGCCCTTGCATGAGCCATTCCTCCCATCTCCTCATATATCACAGAGCCCCATGTTTCCTTCAGCTTCCCATCAGTTTGCATTAACACACCTTTGAGATTGGCAGAACTCCTTTTTTTACTGCCAGAGAACCAGCCTACATCTTTTACAAGGGTTGGGTAAAGTTGCAGCTCCAGAGAGTAATTGTTGTGTAATCACAACAAGGGCATTAATTATTTATAGAAGTGTTCACACACACACATGGAAAGTGAGGCCACTATATCGTCGCTGTCTCTCCGCTTTCTTCAGCCTTCAATTATGTCTCTCTCCGTACCCGCCGCCCACCCTTCGTTTCCTCTCTAATGGAGTTAGTGAGCACCAAGGCTGGAACAATTAAAACAAAATTCATTTGAATGAATTAAAGAGCAGGGAGCCGCAGCAGCTGACACTTCTGAGGCAAGACGAATTATCCTGCATGGCTGCTTTACTAGAATTTTACAGTGGCCTTGTCCCACCTCATTAACCTGTGTATTAACCCGTGGAATAGCATTGTTAGTACACGGTGATGCAAAATAGATTGAGGGGATATATGTATAAATGAGGAGGAGAACAATTACGTCTATTTGTTCACCCCTCCGGTGTTTGGATTCATGCAGCTGGTGACTGTGTGGCTACGCATACTGGAAGCTACCTTGCCGTCTTCTGCGTGCATTTGTCTGTTTTCCTAGGCAAAAGGAGATGCAAAAGTTCTGCAGCCGGCTTCACGACAGGCTTCAAATGCCGTTAAGGAAATGCCAAGGCCATCTGTGCTGCTCTAAGAGGGTGTGAAATGAAGACAGAGAGTGTGTCACCCTGCGATGAGAGGTCATTACCGGCTCCTCAAAGGCAGCACATCATGTCAGTTTTACAGGTCACAGTCTCGTGGGCAGCCGCATTTCTTATCTGCATTGTCTCTGCGACATTTTAACACTTGGTAATGAGTCCTGAAGTGCTTGGGGGAAAAAAATGAGTCCAGCGTCTGTGCCGCAAGACTTGGAAACAGTGGCTAAACGGTGGCTGGAGATGATGAGATGCCACCAGATGGCAGGGAGATGTTGCCGCTTGTAACCAGAGCAACCCCGACTGTTGCGCTGTACATCTTTGCAGATTGTCACTTCATGTGTTTAAAGGTGCAGTAAACGCGGAACTCAATCTGTTGCTTGAGCATTGTGCTTGAACAGCGGCCTTGTTTAGTATTGATAGCGTTGCTTGAATCTGAGCAGGTAACATATCGCGTTGATCAGTTTCCCCAAACCGAAACCCTGTACATTCGATCAGACACACGGAAACTATAACGTAAGAAGTTATTTTGCCATTGCAGACTGTGGTCAGCATAACAACAAAAATGTGTTGGCTCCTGGATGAGAAGAAAAAAAGATGAAATAATGACAAAGTAAACCAAGTCATAGGTGAAACAACAATATAAAGGAAAGGGTTAAGCAGTTTAAGATGCACATATCCTTATCACATGTATAGCGTTTACAAGCAGGGGGCATGCCGCATGTACATGTGGTAGAGAGATGATCGGTGTGTGTGGCATCATAGTCCATTTAACAGTAACAGTCTCAGAGCTGTTGGGAAAATATGATATAAAAATCCCGATGAGTTTTCAGAATCTTTGCGGGATTTCTATGGACTCACAGCTCTTTGGACATGGATTCATTCACAAAGCCAAGAGAAATATTACAACTAAATCCCCATCAAAGGTGGCATGACCCAGTAGGAATTGTGTTTCACGGGGGTCGTGTGGTGCACTGAAACTTTGTAGCTTATTTTATTGTAGTGAAGTTGTTGTTTTTTTCTGTGCCAGGTCACTTCCTATTGCTCTAAGAACACAGGGCTGTTTGCTGTTGTACATGTGTTTCAGTTGCATTTGAGATTAATTCAGTGGTCATCCACTTGTTTGTTGTTCTAACCAATGATACATGTTCAAAATATGATTACTGATTGTTCATTTAGGAAATTATTTGGATTAATTTCGAAATTGCATTAAATGTACTGATTGGTGGTATGCCACAAAATGGATTTGTATGGAGCTGAAAGCTGTCACTGATTTAGCTCCACAGATTTGCATCTTCATCTAATTCTGTCTCCTTCTTTTCTGGCTTTCCTTCAAGAGTGGATTTGTTTTTACCACTCTTCCAAAAAGGCCAGACATGTGGTGTGCATGACTCTCTCAGCTGAGCTTTCTGCAGCTCCTACAGAGTAACCATCAATTCCTGCTGAAAACGATTCGACGCCTATCCAGGAGTCTTTGTCCAGTGTTTTGACAAAGACGTCTGGATAGGTGTTGAATCGTTTTCAGAAAGAACTGAGCGAAGGTCCGGTCGCCTCTGATTTAAGCCTGCTTTCTGTTGTGATGACCCAGATAACTGAGAATTTGCACAGGCATGTTGCGTTAGATTAAAAAAGCATAAAATATTCTGTCACTTATGTCATGTTTGAATATTAAAAACGGAGAGCTACACGGCTTTAATCTTAATATGATGCATCAGAATATTTTTTAAACATTCTCAAACTCACCCCATGAGGAACTGAGAAGTATTCCAGACATCACGCCTCTGATGTTCCACCAAAATCTGTGATGTTCTTCTCCATTTTGTTATCTCTGTCTCTTGCAAATGTGCTTTTGACAACTGACGATCTTGCTGCTCTGCTACGAGTCCACATAAAAAGTTTAAGCTTTCGATAAGCTTTTTTCATCTTCCTTATATTCCATTACCATCAGCTGGAAGCTAATAATGCTCTCTAAAGTACGCAGGCGCTATTTATTCCGATTGATCTCCTTCTGATGCAGAATCTGAAGCAAATCAGTTTCACTTTCAAACAGGTTAAGTAGCTGCATAAGTAACCACCTGCTTTCTTGGAGCATGCATCTTATTGGCCGACGCGCGTAACAAAAGCCTGCGCTGAGCCACACAAAGGCGGCATACATATGAGCCATCGTTTTCCCCACCTCGACACGCAGATACCTCTTGGGGGGATTTTAAGGTAAAAACATGCCGAGTTTAAGCACAAAGTTTACTGTTTTAAAACCTTCGAAATGACCATTTAAAGCATTGAGGGGTTTCTTCGTAACTCCAACTAGCATATTTTGCAATAAGACACAAATCACAGAAATTAAATATTTTTCTCATTTTCTCCATTTGTGCTCTGCTGACTTGTTCCTGCATTTGCTGTAGCGCGTCACATATTGTTCAACATTGCAGCCTTGATACTGGTCTTGACATTGTTTCTTCAATCTATTATTTTTTCTGTATTATGTTTGGGTATTGCGGGCAGTTAGATATATTGTAAAAAAAAAAAAAGATATATTGTGCTGTTTTAATGGTCTCCTTGCCTGGCATCTCAGTTTAAGTGTCACTAAGTTAGTAGTCGTGCCAAACTCTTTTCATTGCCAGATGATGTTAAGGACAATCTGCTAAATTTTCAGTTCTTGCTAAATATGTGTTAACATATTGATGTCTAACATAAAATTGTATGTATGGAAAAGAAAGTGAAAAACACAGAAGTTTGCCTTATTTTACTCATTAAGAAGATTTAACAAAATATGTATTCCTACTTGTGAAACAGTTAGGATACCCACATTTCCAAAAAGCCAGTCTTACCCCCTTTGGTATGAGGAAATATTTCCCCACTCCTAACTTCCATCTGTGAGATGTTTCAGAGGCGTTCACATGAATAGCCTGTTTCAAGCCCCTCCACAGCTTAGGACTCTCCAGTTTTTAACTCTCACCTAATCTTTGTTGGATTTATTGGTGTGTTTTGGGTCATTGTCACATCGCAGGATCCAGTTCTACTTCATGTTAAATTTGGTTTTACAGATGGTCTTCCATTTTCTTCAAGCACCCTCTAGTTTTTGGACTGCTCTGTAAAAAAAGACTTTATCCCAGAAGACATGGTCTTTGTCTACACTTTCTGTGACAAACTATATTTTTCTTAAAGAGCAAAGGATTCCTCCTTCCAGACCTCAGATTTAGTTAAACCTGGAGAGTCTCTTTCTGACTATAAGGGCAAGACATTTTATTTCAACAGTACCAAGATCTTGTCAATGTAGGGGTTTTGGGAGACTTTTCTTTAGTGTCTTACAGATCAATTTTACTGAACATTTGAAAAGGTTTTTCTTCGGTTTTGATTTCTTGATTATATGACTTGATGTTTTGTATGGGTGAAATTTATAATAAATATCTATTCCCAAATATGCTTGAAAAACACATGAGCTTTCATAGGATCTGCTTTTTGTTCTTTTTTTACTTGACTGAAGCTTAACTTTAATAGCTACTGAAGTCTTTTTTTTATTGCAAAATTGACTCAGGAGCTGTGAGGACTTCTCTTTTTACACAATGTGTAAACATTTGGTTTTATTGGTAGATTGTCTGCTTTATATATTACTTAATCTGTTTTCAATTTGTTAAACTCCATAAATCCCAGAGCAACAATGGAAATCAACATAAACAAACAACATTTATCAAACAAGTATTCCTTTTTGATTCAGTTAAAGCATGGTGGCACAGGAGAATCTTCAGAAGAAGAGGAAAGTCCCTGAAGAAATTCCATCTTCTTTCACATCTTTCAGTGCTTTTGAAAATACAATAGGAGCTGTAATATTCTCTTGAAGCCGTGATATTGTTCTTCTGCTGCCCGACAAAGTGACTTTATTTCTGTGGTGGAGCTTCATGGCAGCTAACTGGCAAGAAGATAAACTCTGCGTAGCCCAAGGGAGCGAGCGGTGATGATGAGCTAAACAAACAAGCTAATAGTGCTCCAGCATAACGGAGTCTGCTGAACACAGCAGGTTTTTCGCACATGGAGAGGAGAGCCAGAGGAGAAGACGCATGGCAGAAAATAGAGGAGATAAAACACAGAGAGGACGAGGAGGATGAGGTATTCAGGCTGCCCTGATAGGCTGCCACAGCTGGGTTTTAGCTAATGGCTGAGCCGGCTGCTCTGCTGACTCTCCTTTGTGACTGTGGGGTTGAATGTTTCCCCTGTAGGAGGCAGCTGATGGGCTCTGAAATAAATCACCCTACTCCTGACAGATGTACGGTCAGCTTCAGGTTCAAACAACCAAGTCATTTATGAATATTACATGGATATTGATTTCCACAGATCTGCAGCTGAGTTGAGTCCACCGGGTACAGCCTCATGCCAAAGCAACGTATGTAAAGAAAACATCCATCCATCCTTATGATGCTGTATTTCCAAAATGTGCACAGAATGTTGCATGTATGTGGGTGGAAAGCTCTTATACATTGCATTTATACATGTGTTTGCTTAAGTGTATTTTTGAATGTGTATGTTACACTTGACTTATAAACACCTTCAGGGATTGTACTCTGATTCCCTTGCAAACATGGCAATGCACAGATCCTGGTTTATGTGATATTGTCTGGTTTGAGTTTACTTCCTTAAGACTATGTGATAAAGACAATCTTTTACCCCTGCTACATAAACTATCACGCACACACTCACTGTGCACCATGTGCACCGTTTCAGTTGCTTGGTTCACAAAACTGCAAATCAACCAATCGCATGCCAGTTCAGTTCAATTTTCTGAGACATCTCCATGGGGGGATGATGACTTGCAGAAATTCAAACTGAGCATCGGACTGGAGAACAAAGGAGATTTATGTGGCTTTGAATGTGGCATGATTGTTGGGGCCAAACATGGTGTTCTGAGTATTTTATCAGAAACTGCTGATATGCTGGGCATTGAATGTACAATCATCTGTCAGGTTTAAAGAGAATGGTCTTAAAAGAAAAAATATCCAGAGAGCAGCAGATGAGAAGAATGGGCAGATTGGTGCAAGATGACACAAATGCAACAATAACGCAAATCTTCAGCTTAAAATTTTTTTTGTACAACCAAGGTATTTGGAATACCCTCTCTGTGACACAAACCATAAAGCAGGCTGTTTGAAACAGCAGAAGACCTATCAAGGTGACCACTGACTGAAAGACCAGGTAACCGAGGAATCTGAGAAAATCGGGCTAAGGGAAATTGAACAAACCCACATTGGTAAAACCTTGTCTGGTCTACTGAGTCTCAATTTTAACTGTGGCATTCATTCGGATGTTAGGGTCCAAACTGTGCGTGATCAACGTTTGTTCAAATGGGTGGTGGTGGGAGTATCATTGTGAGGGGGGATATTTTCTTGGTCCACTTTAGGGCCCTTAGTACCAATCAAGCATCATATAAACTCCACAGCAGCGCTGAACGTTATCGCTAACCACGTGCATGACTTTATGGCCACAGTATACTCATCTTCTGCTGGCTACATCCAGCAGGACAGTACAACATGTTACATAGATCAAACGTTTCTAAACTGCACACCTGACTATGAGAATGAGTCCACTGTACTCTAACGGTTCCCATAGTCACCAAATCTCAATCCACTAGAGCATCTTTGGGATGTGGTGGAACGGGAGATTTCTATCAATGTACAAATATGTAGCATCTGCGTGATACTATCGTGCCAGTATGGGCCAAAATCTGAGGAACTTTCCTGACCCCTTGTTGGTTCTACACCACAAACAACTATTGAAGCTCTGAAGACAAAACAATGTCCAACCTGGTACACAGCAGGTGTACCTAATCAAGTGTCCGCTGTATTTAGCTGTACTCTACATAAAAATGATATATAATAAAGGGGAGAATATACAATAATTTTGCTTCTATGTGTTAGCTTTGTGACTGGGACCTTTGCTCTGGGAACAGTAAAGCCCAGCTGCAGCCCATTTCCACTGAGAGAGGGCCAGCAATATGTTTTGGACCCTTGATGCAGCAAAAGATAAGATCCGCGCTTCAGCAGCCGGAATCTGATTCTGCCTCTGTGCCTGGGGGTAAAATCCAATTTCCTGCTCGCTCTGACAAGAAAAGGAAAAGAGAAGAAAAACAAGAAATCCAAAACATTTTTAATTAACAATTAATACTTTGGAAAAGGATTAGAAGTTATCGCTAGAATATTATCAAGAGACCAAAAATATCACCTAAATGATTGTGTTCCCTCACAAGGTTTTTTTTGGAGGAATAGTTGTCTGGCATGTCTTTAATCTGAGCCTTTGTCTTTGTCTGGCCTTCTTCCACCAGGCCATGTTTGCCTTCACGCAGCATGACATTTGGAGCGCAAATTGCCTGGCCTTTCAGAAGGCCGGACTGTCTAGCGCGTACTGACATGACAGAGAAAACAGTCCCTCAGATAACTGCTCCGTCCTCAATTATTAGGCGTCTTTTAGCAAAATGTTCTCAGCGCTGCGTATGTCTGGCATCAACTGCTGATAAGCAGCACGGCTCACGATGCATCTGCATCTCTACGGTTGAATCAAACCCTGTCACTGTGACACTGTGGGTGGGAAGGAACACTTGCTCATAGGTCAGCATGAGACTATCGTACACAAACATCAGGGCATGCAGGACTCGGGTCATTTAACAAGCCATGGCAGGCCTGTCAAGCTTTGGATTGTCTTGCATACTGAAACTTGGCGTATGAAGCTGCGGCCTATGCCTTCCATGAATAGTATACGTTTGATTTCTGAATTGATACGGATCTAAACTCAACCTGATTAGAGCTAATTTGTACTATGGTATGTACATAATTTTGGATTAAGACTAGAAGTTGGCTAATATATTGTCCAGCTGGGTAACTAGGCTGATATTTGCCATGTTTAAGAATCAGTCATTGGCCGATGCTTAAAATGTTGTGTCACGTTCTAAATCAGACCCCGCAAAACAGCTAGCAGGGAACCAGTTGCAAGTGAGAAATAAAACATCTCCACCAAAACACCAGACATGCAAGGAGAGAGAAGCTGCTTCTTGAGCCAGCAGGTTTAGGCCTGCTAATACCTAGGCGTGCCATTCTGGAGAAATGTGCTAGATTTTCACCCCAGTCCAAAAGATAAAAATAAAAAAAGTCTAGAAATGTGCAAAAACAGTGACACAAAATTAAAAAAATTGGCCTGGAATGTTACACATTGACTTCCCCTTTTATATTGAAATATTACCTCTTTGGTGTTTTTGTTTGTATTCAAAAAATAGATTAAACAGCACGAAGGGATATTTTATCAATGATATTGCAGTTCAGTTTAAACTAGTCCATATGTGGATGTGAGTTAATACTTGTGTAATTCGAAGGCAAAACACAGGAACCCTTTTTTTGGTTTAGAATTACTAAGTTCATGTTTGATTGGTCTACACATACAGTACTAGACTTAGAAGAGGTGATGAAATGCAGTCTGAAGCCAGCGCCTATAAATCCTTACTGTTTTTGTGTTTTGTTTGTTTGTTGTTGTTTTTTTTTTGGGGGGGGGGGGGGGTTGAGGCACCCCAGATAGTATCCAGATAGACAAATTAAGAGAGATGAACACATCTCCATTGTTGTCAGCAACATCTTTATTAACCAGTTCTGTCAAAACAGCAGGACAACAGCTTAATAACTGCTTCCTAATTAGTTAATGGTTACTGAAGGAATTAATGGCGTTTCAGTACTTTTCATTGCGTGAAGTTTATTTGACAAATGGGTCATTTGAATTACGAGCTCCGTCACAGAAGAGATGTAACTCTTAAGTCAAAGCAGCACTGTATCAATAACTTTTTCATATTGTGAGATCTTGATCCAAAAGATATCTATATACCCGTTTCCATTTTCCTCATTTAATAATTTTTGAGCAAAGACTTAAAATTGGCTTCTTATAAATGATAATGATTAGTTGCACTGGCAGCAGCAGGATGCATAGAGATTTTTTTTTTGTAATTTGGTACCAACCAGTTTGTTACCGGTTCTTATGGTGCAGAAAGATGTGCAGCTTAAATAAATTATTGCTTCAGCATTGCGTTCTTACACCCTGCATATTTGTTTTATTGGAAATATACCAATTTTTGTGGAAACATTAAAGAATAGTGTTAATATACACAAACCAATGAGTCTCTCTCACATTCCCGTATTGTGGAAGCAACACTCCTATCACTGCGGTGTCTAATATGGTTTTAGCTCAGAAATAAGCGACAAATCATCGTTACACAGACAAATGTTTGAGTATGATTTCTGGAGGAAGCAATTTATTTAGTTCTCCTCACAACAAACATCAAGTAGAAAGGGACAAAGGGGCAAGTTGACTACAAAGCTGTGTTTGTAGGAAATTGCATTGCTGTCATTCTGATCTGTTAACTGACCTGGCAAACAGCTATGTTAACCAGGAAATTATATTACAATCACTTCATTCAGTCATATTATGAAAAGTGAAGAAGGACAATATTAACTGCTCTGGGAAACCCAATGCTGTTAGTTTACATCAGCAGGGATTGGCCAAATTATCAGTCAAATTTCTAAATCCTAAAGCAAACCACCACAGAGAATTACACTCACAAAACACACATCTCATATTGTAATCATCACGTTTAATAACGACACATACTGTAAGAAACTGGGTCGCTCTGGCAGTTGGCTGCTCAGCTGGTTTGATATTTGCATTGTTGTGGCTCATGCATGTACCGCTGCCCCCCCACATGGCACATTCTCCCGTTGTGTCTCCCAAGCAAGGCTTGAGGTATTCTGGTTGTAATTCTTGTTATCTTTATGGAAGGAAGGCATTATGCTGTGGGGTTATTTGCAGCTGGTCTTTCTTCCCCGCGCTTCACTGCACCCCATCTGCAACTTTGGGTATGTTTTCTGTAACTGTGTCATATTTGTGTTTTATATTCAAACCAGTGCACTCTTAGGCCCAAGCTGCACAAAAAAGTTCACAGTGATGATGTGAAGCCTATAATCTCTTGCTACACAACAAAGATCCTTTCTGCACTGAAGAATGATTATCCACTATCACATGCTGAACGCTTAAAGTAATGGCAGGCTGAATTACTTTTAGACTGGTTTAACTAATAATAATTTTACCGCTTGAGATTTCTTTTATTAAACTTTCATCTCTATTTGGTTAGTTAATACTTCAGTTGGAAACATTAGGACAACAGCTTAAAATATGACCACAGAGAGTATTAGGTTTCAGTGGTGAGCACATCAACCGTTAGATCAATCATTAGGTTGTTTCATAACATGTGCACATGTTGCAGGCACCAATCGTCCATCTTTTCATACTGTTTTTGTGCCATTTTGGACAAAAACAAGTTTTAGAGCTACAGCTTTCCTCCCGAGGTTCTGCAGTAACAGAGTTCTGTGAATTCTGTTCAGGGAACTCAGACACACACAGCATCAGTATTTCTTACTCTTTGTGCCTTTCCTGTACCTTCCTGTGTGTCTCCTGTCTGTATGCTGCACATTCATTCCACAGTTCATATTGAAACAAGTAGAAAAGTGCATTGTGAGCACACACATCTAAATCTTTGCTCCACGTGTGGTTTGCACGCCCTAGCTTGAAACCGTGTGCTTTGTAAGGCATTGGGAAAGAAAATGCTCCGGAGTGCAGCACTACTGTTTTTGTTCTCTCTCACCGAGCACAATTGTTGCGTTGAAAACCGACGTGGAACAAAAACCTAAAGGGCAGCGAGAAATATTGGTACAGTCAGTTTTTCCAAATCTTTAAAGCACATGAAAATGGACCGAAACACTGAGGCATTAACAAAAAAGAATGTGGCTTCTTACAGATTTATTCTGTTTATGCTTTTTTTTTTGGTCACACGCAAACATTTCCCATTATCAAAGAATTTTTAGATCCAACAGACACAAACTGAGTGAATAGAAAATAAGTTTTCCAATGATGTTTTTTATAGATAGAAAAGCAATCCAAACCAACTTTTTTGTACATGTAACATCAATTGCCACTTAAACGTAATAACTGGTTATGGTGCTCTTGGCAGACACAACTACAATCAAGTGTTTGCAAAAACTGGCAATGACTCTTTTACATCACTGTGAGAAATGTTGCACTGCTCCTCTGTGTAGAATCGATTTAATGTTATTACATTGGAAGGTTTAGGATTATTGAAAAGTATCACATATCTCAATCAGACTCCAGACACGGCTTTGACTAGGCCACATTGTAAGCTTAATCTGTTTTTTTTTTTGTGTTTGGTTGTTGTTTTTTCCTTGAGACATTCAATTATTGCAAGTCGGTCAAGTTATGAAGCAGCAAAGCAGGCCCATACCATCACCCTATCAGTTTGAATGTTCTTTTGCTCATAACAGCTGTGTTAGTTTTTCACAAAACATAATGGAATACATAAAAAAAGTTAAATTTCTCGTCAGCCTGTCCAGAGTATTTCCCAATAGCCTTGGGTTAAGCTGGTTGTTGTTAAATGTTAGGTAGGGCCTGTGATCAGTTTTAGTTCACTCCTTGGAACTCTCCATAGATGCCATTTTCACCCAGTGTCTTTTTGGATTGTCAATAATGAACTGTGAACTGTGATCTGTAGTATTTGCGTGTATCCCTACATTTGTATTTCTTTCAGTGTTTACAACATTGGCTATTGATTGTATTTCTGTGTTTCCTGATTTACTCAGTACCTTTCCTTAGTGTCTCACTGCTTTCCTCAGCTGTCTCATTGTCTTATCTGCCAAGCACTCCAGTAAACCATCTCCCCAGCATAAACAGTTTATTTACTTAGAAACCTCAGGTTTTGTCATGCACCTAGGGTGACCACCTGCTAATAAGCCCAAAGGGGGACAAGGGGTATGTTTCTGAGGGACAAAGTGGGACACTGCTTGGCGCGGCGGTGCCCCCACCTCACGGGCAGACTCACTGATAGTGGTTTACACATTTCTAGCACATACCACCTTACATGGTATATTAATAATGTCCTATTCCCATAAACATGTGTAATTGCTGATGTATGCTCAGGAATAGGCCAACCAATGTGTATTTCTTTCTAAATAAAGATTCATAATACTTTGAACATTCAATGAACAGATGCACTTCCAATTCCGATTTACTTTAGCTATTTAATTTTATTTATTTTTCATTACAATTTATTCACTTTAAATAAATTATAATTTAAAATTAAAGGATTAACAGGAATTGTAGTTGCTCTACACCACAGGAACTGTACAAAAGTCTTAACTCACGACTCCAGAGGTTCACAGAACGAGAAGGGGGAGGAAGGATGGTGAACTTGGATGTTGGTAAAGGCAGGCGCAGGAAAAAAAAAACTGTTCAACATCCTGGGAACACTTTTAGGACTTTGGGGTCACCTTTAGGACTCAAACCTTTTCAAGCCAAAACATGAAGTGGGCAGAATGTTTAGATGTCCACTTATAACATCAGTTTAATCCAAAACATTACAAAATTAACTGACCAGCAATCTAATCACAACGAGCCAACAGCCAGGATGTTTCTGAATCAGACCATTCATTAGCCTACCTTCCATAAGGTCGCCGCTGCATCACTGAAGGCTTCCCCTGGAGCTGCAGCACCAGAGCGCTTCGGCCGTCTCGGTAGAGCCGGTTGATGCAGTCAGGATCCAGCAGCGTGAACGTCGGACTAGTTTTGGCTTGAACGGCCATCAGCCTCCATGAATACCAGGTTATCCTTGTTGATATTTATTAACACCGATTCAACTTTTTCACTGCGGAGGTTCGCCTCGGTAAAGTCGCACTGCCCGCACCAAGTGACGACACGAAACAGGTTAAAATGTCCTCGTACGTTATATGAGGCACTTCTTCATGTCATCCTCTCAGTCATGAATAGTTTGAAGCTGTGGCCATAGTTACTTCGTCGTTCGAAAATAAGGTGGATAGAGCGACCAACCTTTTTTGAGAAAGCATTGATTATGCGTGACACGGTCTCAATTTGCGGGACGCATGAATTGGGCTTCAAACGCTGTGCACGCACGCGCTACGCGGGACGGGTGGTCACCCTACATGCACCTCCAGTTCTTACCTCTGCATCTGGGCCTTAAACAACATTAAAACATGACAACCTTGACTAAGGCTGGAGTGATCTGCAGGGTTTTAGATGTTCTAGGTTTTGTGACCTCCTGGTTGAGTCATCAATGCATTTCACCACTGTTGCATATTTTCTACATTTCTGGATAATTTGTCTCATTGTGGTTTTCAGGAGTCCCAAAGACTCAGAAATGGCTTTGTAACCCTTTACAGAATGAAATATCTAAAATACTTTGCTTCTCATCTGTTGTATAATTTCTTTTGATCGACCTATAAAGTTTTGCCTTTGAGATCTTTAACCTTCCCTTTTTGTTGTCAAATAGGTCCCATTTTAGTGATTCCTTGATTCTGACAGTAACCAGGTTCATGTGTGGTTGGTGGAATAGGAATAAAAAGTGTGGTTAACTACAGCAAAAATTGTAATCTAACAAGGGAGGGAATAAAATGTAATGCAGGGCCAGGTTGATTAGTGATTTCCCTCAATAAATGAAATGTGCTCTTTGCATTAACTCAGCTTGTGTTTGTCGGAAATTATATTTGCGACATGATCTGAAACAATAAGTGTGACATACTGTAAAAAAAAAAAAAGAAAAAATCTGATATGCAGCAAATACTTTGTCACAGCACTGTATGTCATCAGAGTAATGAAACTTGGAAGTCTGCATCTTCTGGTTACATGAATGAAAAAATCCCTCCTCTACCCATGCCATCTTAGCTTTCTACCATGACAGGAGCAGCTAGCGTGCCTTTGTCAACTAAAATCAAGATATGGATGTGTACTGTAATGAAATACCCAAACAAATGTACATTTGAGCATTCTGTTACTTAAGTGATGCCATTTAGCAATCTGCATGGTTGTCATGAAGACAAACATTAGCATGCGGATGTAAGAGTTGTTTTTAGATTAATCCCAGCACAATTTTAGGCTTTTTTTTTTTAAATTCATGCAATAGTCAACTTAAGCAACTGGAAAAACAAACTTTGTCTGCCTTACGAGAATCCTCCCAAAGGGCATCCACAGTTCACCAGACATTCAGCACAGAGATCCAATGACACAGTAGCACCATCTGTACATAATCCTCTGTTGATTAACATGTAGCGCTACTGTATCCCTCAGATAGCCAGCCCTTCATGCTGCCCCTAGGGTCTTAATTCTTCCTCCGCCTGTTGTGTTTCCGTTCCACTGTGGACCAGTCGCACCAATTCCACTCACTGAGCTTGATAATTAGTGACAATTGTAAAAGTAATTTACAAACTCAAGCAAAGCCACTGAGCAAATGGTGCAAATTAACCGGAGATGCTAACGTGGGCAGATTTGCGGAGAAAGGCACCATAAAACCCCAATCACATTATTGAAAGGAAGGAGGCCAGGAATGTATCCTCCACGTGTCAGGATGAATTGTCTAGAGATGAGAGGCGAGGCGGCATGCAGTGTTACACTGGGCCTGTGACTGAGCTGCTGATTAATCCCACAGATCGAGTAGCATGACTGGGCCAACAGCATTTTAATTTACATTTCAAACAATTAGACTGTGAAATAAACTCCAACATCAGTAAGCGTGCAATTCTTGAAAACTCTGCCCATTTGAAAATTGAAGATCATTTGCAAAATGACCAACAGAGATACAAGTCAATTGCTTAAAGAGCATTCCCTTGCAAGCTCTTTAATCCCTCTGAGATGAGTGTACAGTGCTTTGCAGTGATGGTTAGAAAATTAGGATTGAGCTTTGCATTATGTCAAGCTCCTTCTCCAATCATGTGTTATCCCATACAGCTCTAATGGTTACAAGTTTTTAACCACATCCTGAGGTAAATCAACTTGGCAATTTTGGTGGGTTTATTTTAGCCCCTTCAATACTTGGCACATTAAACCTAGGGTCCCTTTTTTAATAAATGCGCATGCGCAGACCGTCTTACCTTGCTCTTCCACGCTTCAGCGGGATCGCGTAAAAAACATCACCCAAATCTACTCTGGTCTTATTTTTTCTACTGAGTCCTTCCTCTTCTTCTCATAAGGATGAACACGGTTCACTTCTTGTGACTCTCAGCCAAATTCAAAGTCTACGGGGAGAGCAGTGTAGCTACAATTTTGATACATACTGCCCACCTAAACATTGTTGCAGACCATGCCCACCCTTTCAAAGAAACACTACTCCCTGATAGTCATGAGCTTGTTCAGCCGGATATTGCACCCTGCCACAAAGAAGAAATGCTCCATTAACGATTTGAGGACACGTTTGAGGTGTTGACTTGCCCTTCAAATTCCCCAGATCTGAGTCCAACTGAGCATCTGTGAAGTGTGATGGACAAACATGTCTGATCCATGAAAGCCCAACTCCCAAGACTTACAAAGGTCTCATTCTAAGATCTTGTTGACAGAAACTATAGAACACCTTTGGAGGTCTGGTGGAGGTCACACCATTAGGCATAATGTGTTACTATTTTCTGCATGAAAGACCTATAAAGTGACACCTTAAAAGTTCTGGCCTTTCTGTACGTCATTTCCTTGTCAGTTTGCCCCAGAGACATATTTACCGACACAATATATCTGCAACAAGTTAATTTAAACTCGACCGACTTATCAGGGGCTTTGCCACCGATCCATTTGGCTTGCTCACTAGACGTAGTTGTCCTTTTTTTGCAAAATAAATATATGTAATCAAGCTTGTTTGCTATGTAAAGAATTGAACTGACATCCCAGCCTTATGGAAATCCATTTATCTTTGCAATTTTTCATGTTTTCATTCCAGTAGTGAAGAAATCTGCAAGAGTGTGGATAAGTGGAACCGGGTGACGTGGAAATGTAAAATGTTAGCAACGGGAATGTTTGGAGGAGGCTTGTTGCATGAACTCAAGGCCTCGCCGCCTCATTACAACTCTTGGCTTTGTTGCTCAGCTTCATCGCTTTCAGCTTTGCCAGACCTAAAAAAGAATCAGTAATGGGACTAATCCAGTGTAAGCAGGGGGGAGCCTCATGTTCAGCGCTACAGCTTGCCCTTTTTTGTTGTTGTTGTTGTTGTTGTTGAAAAAACTCCTCTCCTCTTTATACCCCCTCTTTTCCTCTCCCTCCGCCCTTCCTCCAGGATTGGAAGTAGGAGGTGTATTCCCATTCTGTCAGTCACATCTCGGCTGCCTCGTAGGGCCTCAGCCTCTATCTGTGTAAACAGAAGCGGGGAAGGGGTGCTTCGTGTTTTCTCCTGTCTAAAAAAACTCCTTTTGGTGTCTCTTTGATCCCGGACACTAGAATAATAATTGCTATCACTTATGAAACAAAATGACAAGTGCTGCCAACAGCTTACCAATGCAAATATAAAAGGAATTGAGAACAGAGAGAAGTGGGGATAGAGAGCTGTGAAGGAGCGTTAGCCGGGGCTGCGTGAGGGTCCTGAGCCGACAACAGGGACTTGTTTGATTGATTCTAGAGGGGCGTGGGCTGGCTTATGTGAGAGGAAGACATCTTTTTTCTTTACTTATCTAATTTTTGCAAACTGTTTATTCTTTTTAAACAACAATCCAGCAGAGAGGATGTTGCCGTAAAAACTGTTTTTTTCTTTCACCATTTCAAAGCAGAGCCATAGGCAACTCTTGATGCTAGACATATTTAAAGCATCCTCCCATGAACTGTATTGAAATGACAGCTTGCATAAAGGCAAGAGTGAGGCAGAGCCTGTGAGTTTACACTCAGAAAAGCACATCTATATTACAAGAAATCTTTCCAGAGGAGCAGGGAGCCAGCCCTACTACTGTGGGAGATGAAGCTTGGCCCTTTTTGGCTTTCATAAAGTGGACGCAGCCTAAGCCAAATGGCTGTTTGCTGGTTATTCAAACAGCATGCAGAGAGACAGAAATGATGGAGCTGGACGGCTCCTCTTTCCTCTTTTAAAGCTGCATGAGTGGATAAGCCCCTGATGTTATTCAGAGGCCCCCTCTGACATTTTCTGTTGATGTTTATTTAAATGACGCTCAGATCGGCGTGGAAACCGTCCCATCGCGAGTGCCCAGCAGGACACAAAACAGCTGGACTCTGGAAGCGAAACTGAGAAAGAGAGAGAGGGGAGTAGTTCAGAAAGAAAAAAAGGAGGAAAATAGAGAAGGGGGGCAGGATGCTGTAATCCCTTATGCATCAAGTATTATCTGAGGAGAGTTTTCCTGTTTTTTTTAATCTTTAAGAATAAAATAAAATGACATTTTTACATTCACATTTTATAAGCCTGTACTTATCAAAGAGATTTTCTGCTATGGTGGACAAGATGCCAAGTTAGACTTTAGCATATGTAACAAACTAACATTACAAACTATAAAAGGATATGAAAATATTGCTATTGTTAAACTAATGTAATCACATGCACTGATTGGCCACTATTTAAGGTACACGTTACTAGTACTGCGTTTCAGAGCTGTCCTAAATGTTTGTTGCATAGATTCAACAACGTATCAGCAACATTACTTGGAAATTTCATAGTTGCTGTGGGTCTATTAGCTTCACATCCCTAATGCTAATCAGCTGTTCTAGCACATCCGAAAGGCGCTCTATTGGATTTAGATCTGGTGACATTTAGGGACATCGGAGAATAGTCAACCCAGTTTCAGGATAACATTGGGAGATAATTGAGCTTTGTAACTTGATGCATTATCTTAATAAATGCATCCATGTGTACAGACCATCACATTGACACCACCACTCACCTGAATCCTTAATATAAAGCATGATGCGTTCACATTGTGTATGCCGAATTCTAAAGGTACCGTCCAAATGAGGCAGCTGAGATCGACCAGGTTAAAATTTTTTCAATCTGCGATTGTTCAATGTTGTTGAGTTTTTGTGAACTGCAGTCTCAGTTTCCTGTTGTTGGCTACTAGGAATGTGATCTTCTGCTTCAAGGTTCAATATGTTGTGCATTCAAAGATGCTTTTCCACATACCCTGGTTTAAGCAAATGTTTTTTGTTTATTTTGTCAAACTCTTGTTGCCTTTTTATTTTCTCAAACCAGTCTGACCTCTGTCAAAGACAAAGCATTTTCATTCAGAGGACGGTCATGGGATTTTTTTTTTCTTTTTCATTTTTTGACCTTTTTCTCTAAACCTTGGGTTTTTATTTAAATGATGAAAGTCAACTATCTCTTAAATACTCACACCTGTCTGGCAGCAAGTACCATGCTTTTTTCAACAGCACATAAATCCTCTTTCTCCCCTTTATGATGCTTAGTTTGAACTTCTTCCTGTAATTTTACGACAAAACATTTCAACAAAAGTACTGTTCATAGCACTACAGAAAAGGGATACATAAGTTATCGACGACCTCAAAAACACACATAGCTACTACAACCTGTCAGTACAACAAAGGTACACAAAAACAAAAAATCCACATTATAACTAGTTTTTTTTGCTTTAAAATATCTCATATTTTGCTTTCTTTTGTCCTTGGGGTCTGTCAGTTGGCTAACCTCCACCTTTCTCTGCATCTTTAGTCATTTAAGTGTTCTTATCTCCCATCATATCCTCTTCTCCAATGTCTTTTTACACCTATCCTTTTATGTTCTATCCAATGTATCAAAATCCTTCCTTTTTTGAGAGCCACTCATAGGCACTTTCACTAGTATTGCACAAATTTAATTCAACATTAGCTCTTTTACCCTACCCTCTTTCTTTCATGTACTGCACTTCAACATTATAGAATAAAATACTAAAATAAAAGACCAATTGTAACTAACAGAATTTAACTAAGCTGCAAAATTAGGGTTTTAGCTACAAAAGCTAATCATACTAAGTGTATTAAAAACCATAAACTGTCTTCAAGGGACCCAAAGCAGGGTCTTACCAGTGTCAATGTGAAAGTGCATGTCTGTACAATCGGAAAACACACAACTTTAACTTTCAAAGGCGGTGCACAAAAAGGAAAGCATTGCTCTCTGACAAAAAGGTGAAGGCAAGAATAAAGTGAGGAAATACAGAACAAGACCAGGACTCGACTTCTGAAAAATTGCTCTTTGGACAGATGTGTCAAAAACTGGATTACTTGCACACCAGAACAGAGGAGATGTTTCTTATGAACCAAATACACCATTTTAGGAAGAGCTCATCATACCAACTGCGAAGCGTAGAGCTGGAATGGTCATGGTATAAAGATGCCTTGCTCCAGCAGGGCCTGACCAGCTCACCATCACAAACCCCCATATGGATTCTACCATGGATCAGATGGTGCTTGAGGAAAATGTGAGGACATCTTTAAGAAAAAAGGGAAAAAAAAGAAAGTTGAAGTGGAGTTTGACCCTGCTTCATGAATATGACCCAAAGCATTCTGGACCCAGTCAAAGCTCAGCTCTTGATCTCACTGTGATGTGGTGGGGTGACTTGTTGCAGGCTTTACAGAAACTCCTCAAACATTTCAGACGTGAAAATGAACACTTTCCTCAGACTGATGCCAGACACTGGTACACTAAGGTACACTGTGAATTAATATGTCTATGTGTGTCTATGTCCACACATAAGGCGTACCGGATTATAAGGCACATTAAATATTCTTCCCAAGTATGTGTCACTCCGCACCCCTCCACATACACAGCTCTCTCCTGAGAGGGAAGGCTGTCCGTTCTAACACATTTTAACAGATTTTTGAGCAGATTGCACCACATAAAATTGGTCAGTAAACACAACTTTAATTACATATAAGGCACACCGCACTATAAGGCGCACCATCAATTTTTGAGAAGATTTTGGGATTTTAAGTGCACCTTGTTGATCTTTGTTGATACCATTATCTTAATGAGTGAAGCAGAATAAATTTTATTATTTAAGAGAGGTTATTGATTGATATGTAAAAAAAAAGGGAATGTTTCAGGGTCCTAATTTTTCCACATGATTTTACAGAATAACAGCTTTTAAATAGCTGCCAAAGGTAGAGACAGCTATACATTAGAAGTAAGGAATTTGTGTGAATTATTACGACCCGATTCGGGTTGAGACAGTGTTACCTTGAGCTAGAAAATAGATCTCTCCTGCCACTTGTTTTTCTCCCGGAGCTCACTGTTCCCTGCCTGCAGTGGGTCCGTCCTCCATTTCACAAAAACACTCCAGCATTGTATTTTGTCAGATTTAGTCATCAGGCTGGTCGTGAGGCAAGGGTGTCATTTCAGAGCTCCTGCTGGGGGGATGGCTTTTTCTTCCAGGACATTCTGACACAGAGCACTAATAATGTCACTCCTCTTTTCTAGCTCTCAAAGCGCAGCCATCGACCCATCGTGGCCATCAACTGAAAATGTCCTTTCAGCCTGCGATCACCTGCTGCTGTCCTTTCTGCTGTATTATCTTTTTTTCTGCAACTGTTTCTTCAGTGTGGAAGGTGTTGGACGCTCATTTTACTTTTACAGCGTGGGAGCTCTGTTTTCCCACCATGATGAGCTCCATCTGACAGTCCCAGGCTCCAGCACCAAGACCATTTACAGCCAGGTCATTCCCTTTATTGCCTTTAGCTGATGGTGGTACTTTGGAGGGTTTGCTAAAGCCGGGTGGGGTGGTGGGCAGAGTATAATTGGCTGTATTAGTTGATTTGCGTCTTCTCTTCTTTCTTGGGCCCATGAAGTCACAGTGAGCCTGATGGGGTGACCTAGATTCTGACTTGTTTGAGTTGCTTCTCTGCCGTTCCTTGATTGCTGGCGCTCGGCTCGGAGTTTTCTGGAAGATTCAGTTTTGTCTTGAGCGGCTTCTGTCAAGTCGAATGTCTGCACTTTTGATTTCTGGAAGAAGGAATTGCGCGGTGAGATCACATCGGGCTGCAGTCCACAGTTCTCCGTGTTCACAGCGACACGCATGTGCTCATGTGGATCGCAGCAAAGTTAAATTTAGCTTCCCCATCCCAGTGCACACGACATTGATTGACAGGCCATTGTGGGTAATGATGTTTTCTCTTTCACTGTGTGTCACCCACAGCAGTCGCCTTCAGACAGGTTTGGAGATTTGTTTTGTTTGAAATGTCTGTTTGCTCTTGCTCATGCAGCTCCACGAATCCTTCAGCATGATTGCGATGAAGTTTTCATCTGGAACAAGGCTGTTAGGAGGAAACTTAGGGAGGACAAACTGTTGATCACTTCACTTCAATTTTACATTGATAGTTCAATATAATATTTATTCTTTGGGCCTTCAAAACGACTTAATAAACAGAAAAAAATATCGATCAGGTACTACCTTTAACTGGTAACCAGTTTTCCTTGCTACAGGAACCTAATTGCTTCCAAGCAAAACTGATTACTCTGCGTTTTTGAATTGTAATGTCTCTGCTTCAAGTTCTTCAACTCTTATGACTCCATCGCACTATTTCCGCCCTCCAAAATGTTCTGGCATTTCATAGTGTTCATGATGTCATGACCTCCAACAAAGTTTTAGAAGGCTTTCAGAAGAGAAATGGGCCCACACTGTCACACTTCCTCTACTGCACTTCAGAGTGGACATGAGGGTCTTTTCCACATAATCATCTTTTCCATGCACACCGCCTCCAGTGTTTGTTGTCGAAAAGCTCCATCTTGGTTTCATACGACCAAAGCATACAATTTCAATTATATTCTCTGTAGGGTTTGGCACTCCACCTCTTTACATCTGTGAGAGTAGAATACAGATGTCTGCTTTTCTGACATCACTGTTAAAGACCCGGTTGGTCGGTACCATGTAAATGATGTTATAGAGACCCGGTGAGCCTAAGAATATACTCTTTGCTTCACTTGTCTACCAGTGAGTGTTTTCTTTACCTCCTTTGCAAACCTAATTACTGTACATGGTGGCAAGATAATATGGGTATTCATCCAGGCCAATAGCTAAAAGAAATATGCATTTCTTTCAAAAGCCGGAAACAAAAAAATAAGAGATTAATAATCAGATGTCCTCTGATTAACTTAGAAGATTGACATAAACATTTTATTATTGAGAAGGGATTTGTTTTGGTACAAATCATCTTGACGTCTCTGATTTTGTTTGAAACATTTTTTTTCTCCACTAAATAAATAAACTTGAAGGTAATAGTTTTCTCGATTTTTTTTAGTGTGAATTTATGCTACTGCTACAAAGGACTAATTGTGTTTATGGCTTTTCACACATCTTTACCTGTTGTTGCACCATATTTCCTCAGTCTGTACATCATGTACAGTTACTCAGCTGTAAATGAATTCACTGGCAACGGTTCTTGACAGATGCAGCTATTTACATTCCAAAATATTGCTGAAATGTTTTGTTTTATTTTTCTTACAAACATCGTCTTTGATGTATTCCAATAATTCTTGTGTCTGTGTGTTATAGTTATGGCCAGAGGTATGGCTTGCTCTGTATGAGATTCTTACTGTAAGATATACTGGAGCATCAAAAAGCACAAGTTCACTGTGCAAAAGAAAAAGTGCTACTAAAATAATATCACACACTCCAGTGCCTTGAAAAAGTGCATTCTGTTTTATATTTACTTTATCCCTATTCATGCTAATACAATCCAGTTACAGTCAAATTCAGATCCAATTACTTAAGGTCCAATTTTATTCTAATTATAATACAGCACAGTCAGACTTAATTTATTAAATTAATTATAGTTTGTAGCTTGTAAATATATATATATATTTAATGAGTTATCTCAGAGGACAAATGTGACTGTGTAACATTTACTGTTTAAACATCTGTCATAGATAAACATAGTTAGATGATCGCAGCTGAAACTCTAAATTCAGTCTCATGCAGACAGTGAAATTCAAAGTTTCTATCAACTAAATACCCAGAGAGCATGGAGGCCGTTTTAAAAGATATTCAGACTTTTCTTTTAAAGACCATTACAAAAAAATAAATAAAAAATATGATAAACATTTAGTTGTAGTTATAAAGAAAGCATTGTAGTTGTGCAGAATATTATTACTTTTGAGTAGCTTTCCACTTTGTAAAAACAAAACTACAGTGTCTCTCCTAGCATCAGCATTAGCGATGTCAATACTTAGCCGAACAGTAGTGTGCTACTTTATAAGACACTTTAGATCGTAGTTTGATACATGTTGTGTTTTTTATGATCAAAGAGCAATGGAGATTGCCTATTCATGCAGTTGCCCACAGTTCAAAAGAGCAAATGTGCAACATGCTCTACTTTTGTAGAACAAAGTTTAGTGTACATTTCCTTAGCTGGGCAGAAATCTGCAACTGCTTTCAACATGCAACCAACACAAGAACTTTAGCAGGAGAAAAGTTTGTAATCTCGACTGCAAAGGAAAACCTTAGTATTTCCAACAATGTTCACTCACCACCAAGAACCTTTACTGCAACAATCTTACTGTGTTTATTTACAGAGCTGTTTGAGGCAATATGTGCATTCAGACATGGCACGTATATCCTTATATAACATCATCTAGCTTTTCCAGCAGGCATGAGTAGTTGCGGTTTGGTACTGCGGTTCAGTGAGTTCGTGCACGGCTCTCCAATGTCTGTGGTGGCCATCAGTAGGAAAGCCCATTAGAGAGCCTAGGATACGTAAACACTGGAATCCGAGTTCCTGCTACTGAATTATTCCTTCTGAGCACATAACTGATTTAATGAAGTATCTTAACTTCCCTCTGCTGGCTGTAGTTCATACACACAATCTAGCAGAAAATCGCCTGTCGGAAATGCTATATAATATTACAATGGTGTCATTTTACAACGGAGAAAATATTAGATTACTATTGCATCTTAATAGATTCGAATGTCATCCAACAGTCTGGCTATTTTAGTAATTAAATTTAAAAAGTGAAAATCATAGGTTCATTACGCTCTACAGGGATATTACAGGCATTCATCTAATTTTGATTATTACAGCTGATGAAAATCCAAAATTGATTACATCAGAAAACTAGAGGTTTACATAAAACAAATAAAAAAATTAATGGAATAATGTAGGAACTCTGAAATGTATGTCTAGGTAGTGTATAGTATAGACACAATATTTGGCTGGAGCTTTATCCTTTTGCAGGAATTATCCCATCAACTGCTAACGTGGCATGGAGACTGAGTTAGAGACTTGCGCTTACTTTAGATCTGAGAAAACACACTAGGCTTACACCAAAAGATGGGGAGTGATACAAAATTCCGTAAAAACATCGCCCAGAATCAATGTCTCTGTTTATAAGTTATTAGTAAATGATAAATATGAACTTATTTGAACCTCTATACTGAGAAGTTAAAAAAGTGCAATCAGCAGATTTTTGTCACCTTTGTTTTTAGTTGCAGAAAGAGCTAATCACCGACTCTTGTTGGAAATGTATTGTGGAGGGGAAAAAAAGAAGGTGTTGGAATTTAATATCCAGTAAATGCACACTGACAGGTCTTTGTTTTTTTCAAAATCACTAGAGGTCCTTTATGTTCTTCTATTTATGCAAGATGGCTTTCAAAGGAGAGATGTACTACTCTCTTCTGTCCATCTGTGTGCTTTGTGATGCTCAGTTATGGTAGTGCAGATAAATTATAATTTTACAGTGGTACTAAAAGGTTTAATATGTTTTCTATGCAGTAAAGTGTGTGTTAGACTATTCAAGGACAAGTAACGGCTGCTTGGTATTGTACCTCCTGTCTTTTTGTGTGCTTCTTCTACTTTATGTCTTATAATTCAACGCAGACTGGGAACCTTTCTGATGAATGGCATTCCGTAAGATCTTTTGCTTTCCTAATGCACTGAATTAAGTAAATAAGTAAGAATTATAAGACGAATAATTTATGAGAGGTTGAAATGCCTAAATAGAAGTTCATATAATATTTAGGCTCTGCCTCACCATTTATCATGACCTTAATGTTGGACTATTCACTGTTTCATTTGACCAGTTTCAACCCTCTCTAAAAGGATGATCACTTAGTATTAATATTACAGTTTCCGACCTCTGTTGCACTCAGTTTTCCAGAAAAATTGATGACCATATCATCCTCACAATCCTGAGATAACATGGAGTCCGGTGATACTAAGTCATGATCAATTTCTAGGAAAGGGCTAAAATGCTAATAGAAAGTAGAACTGCTTTTACCAAAAGGTCCACAACATCTCGGTATCAACTGAATTGCAATCATAACTCTGATGCTGGCGAGTTTATGATAGCAATTAATCGGTGTTGTCAAAATGAAGTTCTAATGTGCTCCCTTCACTCTGAGACACTTCAATCTGCTGATATTACCCGTTTGTGTTTACTACTTACTGCTCGCCTTTTAAAGAAATCCAAACTTCTTCCTCTTCTTTCTTTTCTTTTTTGGTCATCTGATTCTAATGATTCTTGGGGAAAACATAACCCCTGTCTCCTGCTCTTCTGCTTATCCCATCACCAGGTGCAGTTGCAGATTAAACCATTTGCACACTTTTAAAAAGGGGTTAGGGACTTAAAACAACATCCATCATCATTTTTAAAACAAAACTAAGCCTCAACCACTTCCTTTAGCCAATTAGATTTTCATTTTACATCAATTTATTAAAGACAAAACAGAAAGAAATTATTAAAAACAACAAAAATAAAAAAAACAACAAACAAATGTAAAAAAAAAATATAGATTAATTTGAGAGACCCTGTTTGCAGTGGGCCCAGTAATATGTTAAGGCCCGGACCATTACCTGGTAGCAGTTGGCAAAGCTCCCAAAATCATCACTGACAGTGGAAACATCACAATATACTTAGAGCAACTTGGATTCTGTTGCTTGTGCACATTTTGGCAGTGTGTGTGTGTGCGTGCGTGCGTGTGTGCGTGTGTGTGTGTGTGTTGGGGTCTGCCTACTGGACAACTTTCATTTCAGAAGTGTTCCCCGTGTCAGTCTAAGGTCCAGGTCATAACATTACATTTCTGTAGTAAATATTATAATTTTTATTCATCCTGTGTCGTATTCACAATTTTGGAGTCTTGCATTTTTAATTATATGCAAGCCTTAGTCAATTAAAATGAACAGAAATAAAAGTTTTAGATATTTGTGCAGGGAGTTTACATGTTCTACCAGTTTGACTCGTAAGATTTCTGAAACAAGTTGACTTTTCAATAAGATTCTTATTTTGTGAGACTTACCTCTTATAACCCGGTTCATGTCGTTGCTTGTTTCCACTTCAGGTTAACAACTTACACACCACTTAGTTTAAAACTCATATGTCACACCTTAATGAGCAACTAATTCCAGAAAAGCAAAATGCTGGAAATAACCACTCATTAAATCCGTGCTTGACAGAACCTGCTAACTGCAAGTTTGTAATACCCTCCTGATTTCACAAACTGATCAGCATCAAAAGACGTTGCACGGAGCCACAGAAAGATTGAGAATTTGCCAGCTCGGTGATATATCTGAGGCATTATGTGATGCAGACCTCAAACCTGAACTGAAGGGAATTGTGGGTGCAGCAGTATAGTGTTCAGGTTCAAATGAAGGGAGATTGATGTTACTGCTAACCTTGGCTGTGGGTCCTGCCTGGCTGCCCCTGTAAGCCATCAGTCTGCTGGGAGTCTGACTAAAATATTAAAGAGCATGCCTTTTCACCCACTGTAGCCAGCACCAGGGAGTGAGCAGGCGCAGTGCGTGTCAGCTGGCGTGAATATGTGACGCTTGGACACATAGGTGAAACAAGAGCAGAAATCATTCTCTGTGTAAAATGACACTCGCATCACCATACACCCTTTGATGTATTCATCCATCCAGCTATACATTCATGACTAAGGGGACCTGTCTACAGTACGTCACATTAGCAGCACACAGAAGTGGAAAAACTGCCAGCGTATAAATACATCCTGTTAGAGTGGTGCCCTTGCAACGGTATAAGGAAGATGGAAGTCACCTATCACTGTCCTACATTACAGTGCAGGGCACCGGGCCTAGCACTGTAGATAGTAATCCATTTCTGCAGCATCACGGTATCCAGGATTGAATGATATACACTTTAAAACCCATGCCAATATTCAATGTCACTGGTATAAGTAATGCAATCTTTGTGTGGGGACTGTATATTAGAAATATCAATAAGGGGATGAAAAGACGAGTCAAACAGTCATGCAGGTTGTGGTCACTCTTGATCAAAGCTGCAGACAGTCATGCTGAGTATTTTGGTAATTATGATTTCTGCCTTATCATATTGTGTAATTGGTGCATTTTCTTTCATTTTTAACAACTGCACAATTATAATATCTAAAAATATAGAAATTTGCAGCACAGAGTTTCACAAACAATTACAAACAGAAAATTAGTCTTTCCACATAGTAAATATATGGGTTTCTGATGTCAGACGGGGGCCTAATACCCCCGTCGCATTATTGCAAAGGGGGTATTAGGCCCCCTTCACAATAGTGCGATGGAGGAATTTCTATCATTTAATTTTAATGCTGAAGGAAGAGATGATGCTATACAAAAAGAAATGTTCCTGCATAGCCTGACTCATTTGCCACAGCATGTACAACTTGATCAATCAATGAGCCAGGTTGCTACCGTTTTCTTTAACACGTTGAAACATTAGAGCCACAACTTGCACATGCCATTCGAGCTGAATATGTTCACCACTGCTAGATAATTGATTAAACTGCAACTCAAATATCCCACCAATGGCCCAGTAATAGCATTAACTAATCTCATGCTATCTAGACGTTTCATTCACCTCGGTATGATGGATGCGTCACGAAATCATCAGATCATCTCATCAAATCTTCTCAGAGTTCTCAGGGGGTCCCCGGTAGTTTCACAGAAGATAAGTGAACAGATAAAAACGCAAATAAGAATAAGTTCCACACCCTATTTGTACATAGTTGTACTCTGGTCTGTAAACTATAGATTGCGTTTGATTTTAAAACATCCATCCATCCATCCATCCATCTTCTTACTCGTTTATCCCTCATGGGGTCACGAGAGGTGCTGGTGCCTATCTCCAGGAGGTCATGGGCGAGAGGCGGGGGTACACCCTGGACAGGTCGTCAGTCTGTCGCAGTGATTTTAAAACAAAGTATACGAAATACTTGATCAACAAGGCGCATCCTCATCGTGAAAAAGCACATATTTGGGCAACAAAGAGTGGGTTCACACCAGTTCTTCCCAGAGTCGCTGAGTCAGTGTCATCTCTGAATATTGTTTCTGCCAGCACATGACAGAGGTGTAAATAAAAAGGTAATGTTTTAAGACTCAAAAGAGGGTTGCGTATCTCCGTTTGTTGCCAAATATGTCTGATGCAATCCACTATCTTAAAGTTACCAGCGTAGCAAACACTGCTCAACCAAAGTTCAGCCTTATTCAGTGTCTTGATTTACGAGAAAGGGTTTTGATGTAATCATGTAGGATCATGCAAGTCAATGATGTCTGATGTGTAAATGAGAATAACATGAATCACTTTTAAAAACATAATTTCACAATAAGGACTCTGATGTTTGTTAGAAAACATTTGAAGGGAAGAGGGTGCGAGGCTATTGTTGAATGTTGCAATGCCAATGTGGATCATGATCTACCCATATTTTATTAAGTACTGTCTTTTATTTCCATCAACAGTCTCAACACCATTCTCCCTAAGCTTTTTTTAACTGGATAGGTCAAATCTGTTTCAATGTTTGGTTTCACATACTGCAATAGTCCATCAGAGGGGTCAAATAAACAAGTGGACAGAATTAGAGTTTTAATGCACAGCCCTTGAACTATAATGGCCTACTAAATACTGTATCCTTTGTAACTTTAATATTGCATACTCTGACACTATGATGATGAGTGTCATTTGATTTATTGGGCAGCTCCAATCTGAAATAAAACAATGAACCCCAGGGCTCTGCCATGAATCAGGTTTAGTTATCAGCTTTTTAGTCACTCATCGGTAAGCAGACATTTATTTTGCAATTAAAAAAATACTTTTTCTCTCAAAGACCAGTGACTATAAATGCTCATAAATGGGAAAACACCAGATACAAAAAAAGCTATCTTGGTGTAAACATAATCGCAACTATGAGAGGAAAATAGCTGAGCTGATAAAAACAACAAGAATAATCCTAAAATAATGGCAAAACTGTCATACATGTCTAAGCAAGAAAACTGAAACCAAAAAGTGATGAACAGTCAGATAGGAGAGGAAAAAGAAACACTGAAACATCACAGCCCAGTTCCATTAGTAAGCCACTCATGCTTTTTGGAGAAAACCTGAGGATTATTGTAAACAGAAAAATCAGAGGAAAAAATTGCCTCTGTGAACAATGAAGCAAGTCACCGTACTGTAATGAAGTGATATCAACACCTCTCTAATGAAGGGACCCCATATTTTTGCCTAAGTTCCACACTCTGATTTGTTCTTTTGCCTTTTACAATTGTTAGAAAAGGCCTCTTTGCAGCCACGTAATGTTGTTATAGTGCTAATTTGTCAGGTTTCTTTGCAAAGGTTAAATTTCAATGGTATGATGCTGAAAAGACTAAAATACATTTCATATTCTGTTTCCCACAGGATTTCAGGATGTGTTTTATGTTTTTATTGATACAGGAAATAGGAAAAGATAAAATAAATAAATAAATTAGAAAGTAAAAGCTTAATTTGTATTAATGATATTCTGAGTTTTTAAGAATAATCTTGTTAAAGTGGGGCTAGAAATCTTTTTTTCATAAAATGAGTTGCAGCATTAAAAAGTCTGACTGTAGCACAGCTCTGCTTCATATTTTAACAAATATGGATGTAACAATATGGAAAAAAATTCTCATGATTATTTTGAGCAAATTTAACAGCTATTAAAATCATCAAGGTTTTGTTAAAATGTATGCATTACTTGATTTTTCTTCAGCCTAATTGTTAACATTATTATTGTTATCATTTATTATTCCACTTTATATTCACAACACATTTCAATTTAATCAAAGCATGAAGACAGATTGGCTAAAAAGTTTTCTATCTAGGGAAACCTGGCAAATTGCACCGAGTTGTTGACTTGCTGCATTCACTCCTTCTGGATAAGCGTGGAGCAACAGTGTACAGTTGCTTGCATTGTGTCAGTAACTTTACAGCTATTATGGATTGCTGCACAGCTGTAAAGTAAATGGGGGAATGGGGGCCTAGTTGTTAGAGAGCAGGGTGTTTGCATCCTGGAGAGGCTGCAGGGTTCCTGGTTCACCTCCCACAGACTGCCACTATGGCGCCACACAGAGGCAGCCCACTATGTTGCAATGACAAATAAAGATGATGATTAATATTATTAATACCGAACATGCATGTAGCGACTGTGGAGAAGAAACCTCCAGCAGAACCAGGCTCAGGGAAAATGGCCATCGGCCACAACCAGCTGGGGATATGAGAGAAAAGAGACGCAGAAGCACTGATCCAGGAGTATTTTCTGTATTAGAGAAAAACAAAAAGTTAATGGCAGTACTAGTTCCTTTAGTGGCTTCGTCTAATATGTATGTATTATTATTATTGTAATAGGAGCTGGGAGTTCATCCTGTAACCATGGGTTGGTGGTTCAAGCCCCTGCTTCAACCGTCTCAGTTGTTGTGTCCTTGGGCAAGACACTTCACCTGCTTTGCCATCTGTTGGTGGTCAGAGTGGCACCGATTGTATGGCAGCCCCAAATCTGTCAGTCTGCCCCAGAGCAGCTGTGGCTACAATACAGCTGTCCACCACCAGTGTGGGAGAATGCAGCTTAAAGCTTTTTAGGGTCCTGGGAATTGATAAAGTGCAATACACGTACAGGCCGTTGACCATTTAATATTATTATAATTATAATAATAATAATAATAATAATAATAAGTGTTATTATTATTATTATTATTATTATTATTATTATTATTATTATTATTATTGTTGTTGTTGTTGTTGATGTCATTATTATACGTAGTAGTGGTGGAAGAAGTGTTTGTTTTCGATTTTCAAGAATATCAAATACATTTCTTAACACAGTAATAGGTATACCAGTCAAATAAGCATGGGACAGCCACAAGCAACAGATGTGCAAAAGATAGATTATACATAGGACGGCATTGTTACTATCTAAAAGTTGGGTGCATCTGATGTTGAGATTGTTTCTAGTGTTTTGCAAGCAGCAGTTCCAAAGTAAACAAATTTGACAGCTTCCCTTAAATAAACGACCGGACCTTCACCATTGCAGCATTATAATAAGTGAAAGAGACAAACCACGTGGTTATGGAGACTAAACATATTCAGGTTTAGCTTACTTTGCTGTTTTTCTTCTACACTGTTTCTTTTCACCCAACTTTCCGTTGACATGCTCGGATACAGCACTCTAAAAAAGCTCCTCTGCCTTTTGCTTGTGGAAGTTCTAAAGAACTGCATTTGATGGACCAGCGTTTTGAACGGCATGGTCACGCCATTTTTGCCCGTTATTTCATTTAAAAAAGAACATTAATGGGAAAAGTGGGACATTTTATTAATGCATTAAAATCAATATGTTGTCTATCTCTGTTTGCAGTGCATAAAATGACAAGGTGAAAGCATGGCAGATCCAGGCAGTTGATTAACTGAACTTTCCTGCTCCTGTTAATTTCCAGATAAATGAACAGTCTGTATGCGGGAAAGGTATGCATTAGGGAGCGTAGCATGAAGGTTGATTTGCACTCTTGTCATGGTTAAGGGGTGTAATTTGACTGACAGGCACATAAACATGAATGCTCTCCTGTCTCCCCTTTCTTACACCTCTACCTCACGGGATAAAAAAAAGAGAATCTGTTTAGTTGTAAACCCTCCAATGGAGGGAGGTTGTGAAAGTACTGAGGCAGGAATCAAGACCCCTGGGGCTAGAAACAAGAAAGAAGAAACAAACAGGGAGGGACACACACACACACACACACAAAGAGAGAGAGAGAGAGAGATGAAATAAATGATGTGAATCTAAAAACAGCTTTTTAAGTTGTGATGAAACAGCAGTTGTTTCAGTAAAACATGCTGATAGAGGAAGTTAGGTTTTGATAAATAGCTGTTGCTGTCATTCTGGAGGTATTTCGTGCTTTATTCAGATTTAGGAGGGTTGCTGCTTAACTTTAGCTGCACGTTTAGACTTTCAACAATGGAATACTGTCTGAAAAGGAAGCAATCTGAAGAGAAAACCGGACAGGGTGGAAAAAAGGGAAGGAGGTTCTGGAAAAGAAGATGGATGATGGATTGATACCATACAGTAGGCCAAGTATTTAATGTATGTGTTTGTGTACAACTAAGCCTGAATAAAAAATAAAATAAAATAAAAATTAGACCCGAAGGCTTCTGAGTTCAGAACACATCGTTAACAACAAAATTAATGTGCTCCCTGTATTTGTCATGGTTTTCAGATGACGAGCCCACATGCAGATACGAACGGGAGGCAATGCACAGTTTTAAGATTTTTATTAAAGGAAAACAGGCAGGTCTATGGACGGAACTACAGGTGACTCGGCTGGGTCAGAACGTCACGGCTGGAGAGTCATTAGGCTGGGCGGACCTAACCGGGAAGAAGTAGCGTCAGGAGAACTCTATGTGACTACTCAGATGGAGATAGGTGGCTAGTGGCTGAGGGCGGCAGATGTAGCTGGCGAGGAATCCGAGGCGACCTCATCGGCAGCGGTTGACAGATGGATTGACCAGAGTGAGCACAGAACCAACAGAACCCGGGAAAGGGGATCTCAGGCCTCGCTGGGTAACTTCCAGGAAGTGTGAGGGGAGCGCCAGAGCAAAATCTGAGCAGACAGGTCTGCTGGTCTGTTTCTTCGGACGGGACGTCAAGACAGGTGAGTGCATCCAAGCACCAAAATCACGACTGGTTAAGGCTCCGGCGTCTTCCATCTGCCAGTGCTCTGCTTAAGAAGCCAGAGGAAGCCGCCTGCAACGAGCTGCAGGTGTGGACCACGCCTCCTCAGCCAACTAGACACACCTGAGGAGTAGAGTTAGAGCAGCCAACACAGAGAACCCTGACACTACCCCCCCCCCTCAACGGCCGCCTCCTGGCGGCCCAGACGAAGAAGTGCTGGGCTGAGTAGACCAGAAATCCCGAATCAAATCCTGATTGGCGATGGTAGCTGCAGACACCCATGAGCGATCCCCAGAGCTGCGACCCTCCCAATCGACGAGGTATTGGTGACCCCTACCTCGTCGACGGGCATCCACAACCCTGATGACGCGAGGATTCTGACTGTCCTGGGAGGGTGGAGGGGGTCCGGAAGGAGGGTATGAATCATTGTCCAAAACGGGCTTAATCTGGGATACATGAAAAGTGGGATGAACACGAGAGTGAGGGGGAAGACGTAAGCGGACGGTGGTCGGGTTGATAACTGTCTCTATTTCATAGGGACCAGTAAACCGGGGAGCAAGCTTCTTGGCGGATGGGTTAGTCAATACATCTCTGGATGATAACCAAACCCTCTGACCAGGGCGATAATGGGGAGCTGGTCTGCGGTGCTGGTCAGCAAACCTCTTACTCCGCCCTGCGGTGCGAGTGAGTGCTGTAACCGTCTCTTTCCATATCTTCTGGCAGCGAGCAATATAGTCGTTGACGGAGGTGAAGGGTATCCTGAGTTCGTCTGTGGGTAGGAGTGGAGGTTGATATCCTAAGGCAACTTCAAAAGGTGAACGTCCCGTGGCTGAGGTGATGTGAGAGTTCAGGGCATACTCTACCCAAGGCAAAAACTTGTTCCAGTCGGTAGGTGAAGATGACGTGAGGCAACGGAGAGTGGTCTCTAATTGTTGATTCATTCGTTCTGTTTGGCCGTTGGTCTGAGGATGGTATCCGGAGGTGAGCGTGTAACGGGCACCCAGAGCGGAGCAAAAGTGCCGCCAGACCTGAGAAATAAACTGGGGACCCCGGTCAGAGAGAATGTCAACAGGGATACCATGGAGCTTGAAAACATGTTTAATGAGGAGTTGGGCAGTCTGGAGGGCGTTAGGTAGCTTACGGATGGGAATGAGATGACAAGACTTCGAAAAACGGTCAACAACAGTCAAAATCGTTGACATGCCTTGGGAAACAGGGAGTCCAGTAACGAAATCAATGGCAATGTGGGACCATGGACGTTTGGGGATAGGAAGAGGATTCAACAACCCAGAAGGTGGCTGGTTAGAAGACTTATTCTGGGCGCAGACAGGACAAGCTAAAACATAGTCTCTGACGTCCTTGGTCCACGATGGCCACCAGAATCGCCGGGACACCTGAGACTGGGTTCTATAAATGCCCGGATGGGCGGAAAACTTAGCATCGTGACACCAGCGTAAAACCTCCGGACGAACAGATTGGGGAACATACTTTAGTCCTGGTGGACCCGTACCAGGATCCGGATCTAATAGTTGGGCCTGGTTAATCCTGTCCTCCAGATCCCAATGCAGACCTCCAACAGTGCATGTGGGGGGAAGAATAAGTTCCGGCTCCTTCTCTTGTTCAAATGGGGCAAATTGACGAGACAGAGCATCCGGTTTAATGTTTCTGGAGCCTGGTCTGTAGGTTATGGTGAGGTTGAAACGAGAAAAAAATAATGACCAACGGGCTTGCCTTGAGTTGAGTCTACGGGCTGTCTGCAGATAGGAGAGGTTCTTGTGATCTGTCCATATTATGATGGGCTGCTCGGATCCCTCTAGCCAGTGCCGCCACTCCTCCAAGGCTAACTTAATGGCTAACAGTTCACGATCGCCTACATCATAGTTCTGCTCGGCAGGGGACAAGCGACGGGAGAAGAATGCACAAGGGTGTAACTTTTTATCTATCTCAGACTGTTGGGATAGGACCGCTCCCACACCTGTGTTAGAAGCGTCTATTTCAAGGGTGAATTGTTTCGCAGGATCAGGGTGAACGAGTATGGGAGCCTGGGAAAAACGGGACTTAAGTCGATTAAATGCCTCATCGGCTTCAGGACTCCAGCTAAAAGGGACCTTGGTGGAGGTAAGAGCATGTAACGGGGAAGCTATCTGGCTGTAGTTCCTGATAAAACGCCTATAGAAATTAGCGAACCCAAGGAAACGTTGAAGCTGTTTACGTGACTCAGGAACTGGCCACTCCATTACTGCTTTTATTTTTTCTGGGTCTGACCTCACTTGACCGCCTTCCAAAACAAGACCGAGGAACGAAACTGAAGTCTGGTGGAACTCACACTTCTCGGCTTTTACAAACAGGCAATTTTCTAGTAATCGCTGGAGAACAAGTCGCACATGTTGCTTGTGTTGTTCTAGGTCACGAGAGTAAATCAGGATGTCATCTAAATAGACAAAAACAAAAACATTCAAAAAATCCCGCAGGACGTCGTTAACCAATGCCTGAAAAACTGCCGGGGCATTACACAAGCCGAAGGGCATGACTAGGTACTCAAAGTGACCTAACGGAGTCTTAAAAGCCGTCTTCCACTCATCCCCCTGTCTCACCCGAACCAAATGATAAGCGTTGCGCAGATCAAGCTTAGTAAAAATCTTGGCATTCTGGACTGGCTCGAGGGCTGATGATAATAGAGGAAGCGGGTACTTATTCTTGACGGTTATCTGGTTAAGCCCTCGATAATCTATACAGGGTCGAAGGGTCCCGTCCTTCTTGCCCACAAAAAAGAAACCAGCCCCTAATGGGGAGGAAGAAGGACGAATTAACCCCGTAGCCAAAGACTCACTGATGTATTTCTCAAGCGATTGACGTTCTGACCTGGAGATGTTATAGAGCCGACTCACCGGTAGAGGGGCCCCAGGTAACAAGTCAATCGCACAGTCGTATGGGCGATGTGGGGGCAAAGAACAAGCCTGAGTTTTACTAAATACCTGCTGTAAGTCGTGGTAATCCTCTGGAACGCGAGAGAGGTCAATCATGTCTCCGGAATCTGTCAAGGAAGTAGAGGAGACGGCTACGGGCCGAGCGGACTGCAAGCAGCGGGAATGACAAGTAGGTGACCATGACTCCAGTCGGGACTCAGCCCAATTAAACTGCGGATTGTGGACCCTTAACCAGGCTATTCCAAAAACCACAGGTGAACGCTTTACCGGGAAGACAAAGAAGGAAAGCTGTTCCCGATGGTTACCGGAAACTATCACTACCAATGGTCGGGTGCGATGGGTAATAAGAGTCAATCTCTGCCCATCTAATGACGAGACCTGGAGTGGCTCGGGTAAAAGATCGACAGGTACTCGAAGCTGGTCCACAACCGCCTGATCTATGAGATTAAAATCAGAGCCTGAATCCACTAGAGCTGAAACATCAAAACTTTCCTGGTCGAATATTAAAGTAACTGGTAAACAACAACGAGAACCAAATGACGCCTTAACAGCCTCCCGGGGAATAGATCCCAACCTGTCCACCGATCCCCCCGTTAAGAGCGGCGGACTCGGTCTTTTGGCCGAACAGGACAATCTCTGAGGTAATGACCCTCACCTCCACAATAAAGACATAAGTTCTCCGAGACACGCTGCTGACGTTCCTTATTGGAAAGACCAACCTGCCCCAACTGCATGGGTTCAGGAGGAGGTGTAAAAGAACGGGGTTCCTTCTTGGTAAATGTAGAAGAGGTGGAGGTGGATGATTGCAAGGCAAGGTTGGATCTAAAACGGGTTCGGCTGCGTAATCGGGAATCCAAACGGATAGCAAGTGCTACAAACTCCTCAAAATCCTCGGGTTCCTCAACCCGAGCTAACTCATCCTTTAACGACTCGTCTAGAGCCTGAAAGAAAGCTGCCTTTAACGGTCTCGGCTGCCAACCCGCAGCAGCAGCAAACGTACGAAACTCCACGGAAAAATCAGATACGCGTCGACCGCGCTGTTTCAAAGTGAGGAGATGACGAGACTGTTGTGCCGAGTCCAACTCAGGTGAAAAAATTGTCTTAAATTCAGCAATGAAGTCCTGAAAAGTAATCCCAAACGACTGACAATCAGGGAATCGAGCCTCGGCCCACCTAAGAGCCCTACCCGTTAGTAGATGTAAGACATAAGATATCCTTACCTCATAAGAGGCGAAAGTCTGGGGAGAACGGTTAAACACCAGTTTGCACTGGAAAAGAAAACCACCGCAACTTCCACCGTCACCGGAGAATTTCTCCGGACAAGGTGACGCGCCCTCAAGTGGTGGAGTCCAAACCTGATTCTCCATGCTCGGAACGTCGGAAGGCGGGGTAACGTGATCCTGAGTGACAGGTGACGTCTTCGCGGAAGTGACTGTGTCCACAAGTAGGCTAACCTGAGCGGCTAATCTCTGAAGCTGTTCCTGAGTAGAATTGACAGCAAAACCTAGCGACTGCATTTGTTCCTGCTGTGCGGCTATCTGCCGCCCGAACGTATCCGCTGGACTCTGGTGGCCGGAGCCTTCTTCTGTCATGGTTTTCAGATGACGAGCCCACATGCAGATACGAACGGGAGGCAATGCACAGTTTTAAGATTTTTATTAAAGGAAAACAGGCAGGTCTATGGACGGAACTACAGGTGACTCGGCTGGGTCAGAACGTCACGGCTGGAGAGTCATTAGGCTGGGCGGACCTAACCGGGAAGAAGTAGCGTCAGGAGAACTCTATGTGACTACTCAGATGGAGATAGGTGGCTAGTGGCTGAGGGCGGCAGATGTAGCTGGCGAGGAATCCGAGGCGACCTCATCGGCAGCGGTTGACAGATGGATTGACCAGAGTGAGCACAGAACCAACAGAACCCGGGAAAGGGGATCTCAGGCCTCGCTGGGTAACTTCCAGGAAGTATGAGGGGAGCGCCAGAGCAAAATCTGAGCAGACAGGTCTGCTGGTCTGTTTCTTCGGACGGGACGTCAAGACAGGTGAGTGCATCCAAGCACCAAAATCACGACTGGTTAAGGCTCCGGCGTCTTCCATCTGCCAGTGCTCTGCTTAAGAAGCCAGAGGAAGCCGCCTGCAACGAGCTGCAGGTGTGGACCACGCCTCCTCAGCCAACTAGACACACCTGAGGAGTAGAGTTAGAGCAGCCAACACAGAGAACCCTGACAGTATTTAATTTTATATCCCCCATGGATCACTTTCCTTATTTATTTTAGCCCCATTTATTTTAGCATTCTGCTCTTCATTTCCCCCTTGGAAGAGAACACGAAAAATAACTTGTCGAGTTACATAAAAAAATAAACAGCTTTTTTCTACTTTTCTATGAACATTAATCTTTTCTTTTTCAAAGTAAATTAAGACTGTCTCATCAACTTCCTTGTAAGATCTGAATATTAATCTGATTAGCTTTATTTTTAACTTCCACAAGCTTTACCTTGGGTCATATTTGTATAGAAAAAACACATTTTGTCAGAATTTTGTCATCCAACAAAATGAAACACTTCCTCTCTCTCTCTCTCTCTCTCTCTCTCTCTCTCTCTCTCTCTCTCTCTCTATATATATATATATATATATATATATATATATATATATATATACGCAATGTTGGATCTAAAATGCATTAGGACCACCTTAGACTTAGAAAAAACATGATAATGTATAGACTGGTCAAACCTGATCACAAATGTAGAAAAACAAAGTGAATCTGAAACAGAAACAAAGCACAGACACAACTCTAAGTTTGCTAATATTTTTCTCAAGAACATCTCAGATTTTTTTTCTTATCTTTCATCGTCTCATGAGCTGGATGTATTGTCACACACTTAACCAGTTTAATGCATCCAACTGAACTTCTACACAGGCTTTGTGTCTCATATCGAATGAATCAGTCGTCATAATTTCTGCCTGTAGATAGGTTCCATTTCTTGTTGTGAACTGAAGTCATACAGACCTTAGCTAGACTTTGATTAATAGAAAATATTAAGTCATTAGTTAGCGAGGATGGGGGCGAGTGAGCCTGAGCAAACACTGCACTTTTCAAACCCCAGCGTCTTAGCAATAGCTTTTTTTTATCCTTGTTTGATGCTGCAAAAGATGCACTTAAATATGTGTGCACTAACTGAGGTTATTAAGGTTTCGTAATTTTGTTGTCAATAATTGTCTTACATTAGAAACCTTATTTATGAAAAAAAAGTGATCATCTAAATTAAATGCAAATCTGAACAATGCTTGATAAGCCTGAACACTTCCACATTTGGATGCTTTCGTTACATTGAATAATATCCAAAATTGCCCTCCATGACCCTAAACTTCAAAGGGATGGCCGCCTGGAGTTACAAGATCTAATCTTTCAGAATAATTGGGTTCATGTGAAGAGTCTTGCAATTTTTGAGGCCGGGGAATACATCTCAGTGTCAAAAAGTACTGATTTCTTTAACTCAACCAAATTTTCAAAGCTTTTCTTCAAACTGTCCCGGATATTTGATATCCTCTCTGTACGGAGCACACTACCAAGCTCAGATGCAACGTTTTAAAAGATCAAGATACTGCTTTAGCCATGGAAACAGCACCCTCAGATCTTACTCGTAAATATTATTCATCATATCTACTTTGTGGTTGTGTCCCTTAATAAATCCCGCTTAACATGTTGGTAAGATCAATGGAAACCAAACTGGGCAGCATCTGTCTGGCTCGGGGCTGTTTGTATTCTCCTCATGTGTTTTTCAAGTACAACCTCTGTCATCTAGTGTTGGGTATTTTTGCATGACTTATCATTGGCATGTCCATGATCTCCCTCATGCTTGGCATCTTTAGCACATTGTTCTCGCTGATGCACTATTCACTGACACTTCAGGAAGTTAGTCATCGTCTGAATTTGGCTGTGAATTTTCTGGAGCAGCCCACTGTCTGTGGTGATTGTTGCCATCATCAAAAGGTGGGTCTCATCAACACAGCGTTTGAATGCCTAACAAATATGTGTAGCCTCTGTGTGTTTTTGTTGGTGGGTTTGCTACGCCTTCCTCTTTTTCTGACTTGCCTTTGAACTCTACCCTTTCTACTGCTAGTGACCGTGAATGTTTTAGCAGTAGAAAGCGCTCTCCTGTGTCACTCTGAAGCTCATGATTCAGCTTTTAGGCAATGATTTTGCAGTACTGTGTAAATGTGCTTCTTTGTAACTAAAAAGCTTTGACAGAAAAATGTTATTCAAGGTTTCGGATGGAATAATTTCTCTCCCTCAACACACCTCTTAATGCTTTGTCTACAAAAGAAGAACTCCTTGTGTTTGCCGATAGAATGACTCACTTAGGAGCATCAGCCGGAAGGATGCTTCTGTTACTGCCCTAAATTAGACTATGTGCTTTAATGTTCGTATTAACTGTGACCACATCTTTTCCTTTCAACTGACTTGTGACATGGTAGACTTCCAGTTTTTAATGAATAACTTGAAAGCCTCACTTAATGTTTCTGTCCCTCATATATAATAGTTAGAGCAGTGATGCAACAGAACATGGTGGAAGAAAGTTAACTCTCTATTTCATTCTGCATGGAAATGTGAAATTTTCTCCTCTTTGTGAAAAAGCTTTCGCTTATGTAAAGCCCTCTTTACATGGTCAAATCAAATGGTCACAAGTACAATAAGATTACACTACACAAGGATGATTTGGAGGAATTAAATGTGAGGTTTTCAACAACAACAACAACAACAACAAGAAAAAACTTTCCAGAGGACATTTACCCATGTATATATATATATATATATATATATATATATATATATATATATATATATATATATTTCAATATTGCCTTATTGTCTTCTCGAGTCTATTGCATTTGTGTTCAAGTAGCATATTTGTCTTCAAAGTGTCCTGGTTCCTTAACACTGACCTTGTTTGACCGGGCAACGTCTGAGCCAGTATGGTTGTCTGTTTATGCCCTTTTTATGGCCCCAAGGGATGATGTGATCAGTGAATATCTCAGACAATGGAAGCTGCAAGAGAAGGGAATGAAGGAACCATTGTGGGAGGAAAAAACCCTGCATGGAATGTACCACTGACAGATTGTTGAACTGGCTGATATGACCAAATTCTACCAATGGCTAGAGAGTGCTAGATTGAAGGACAACACTGAAGCACTGATCATGGTTGCACAGGAGCAGGCCTTGAGCACTAGAGCAATAGAGGCCCAGCTATGCCATACCAGGTAAGACCACAGGTGCAGGCTATGCAAAGAGGGCCCAGAAACTATCCACCGTCTCACAGCAGGATGCAACATCTTAGACTTAGACTTACTTAGACTTAGACTTCCTTTATTGTCATTTTGTATGCACAGAGTGCATACAGAACGAAATTTCGTTTCCATACAGCTCAGAAAAATTGCAGCAACTCTACAGGATACCTTGTAGTGAATTTCTTACAGGATACAAATGCAGTAATAAGTTGCAGTCAGTTACAGGATAAGTTTCAATTGACTTCCGGATAAAGTGCAGCAGTGAACAGTAGGCAGTTCAAATGTAAACAAATGTAAACAAATGTAACAAATATGCAGCAGTTTCCAGTAAAGTGCAGCAGTGATTTAACAGTAGACAGTTGCAGTGTAAACAATTATGCAGTAAGTTTTTGGATAAAGTGCAGTAGTGATATTGGAGACTAAGAGTTGAGCAGCATTTATAATGCTGGATAATGCTGGGAAAGAATACATGGAATGCCACAACCAAGTGGCTGGTATAGTGTACAGAAAAATCTGTTCAGAGTACAAACTGGAGACCCCAAGTCAAAATAGGAGTCACCTCCCAAGATGGTGGAGAATGACAGAGCTAAGATCCTGTGGGACATCCAGATACAAACAGACAAAATGGTAATGGCCAACCAACCGGACATTGTGATCATTGATAAGCAGCAGAGGACAGCCGCTGTGATCGATGTGGCAATCCTGAGTGATGGAAACATCAGGGAAAAAAAGCATAAGAAACTGGAGAAATACCAAAGGCTCGGGGAAGAACTAGAAAGAGCCTGGAAGGTAAAGACAACAGTAGTACCCATGGTCATTTAAGCACTTGGGGCAGTAACCCCCACACTGGAGAAGTGGCTCCAACAGATACCTGGAGATACAGTACATCAGACATCTCAGTCCAGAAGAGTGCAATCTTAGGAACAGCTAAGATACTGAGAAGAACACTCAAGCTACCAGGCTTCTGGTAGAGAATCCGAGCTTGAGAGATGGAGAGCCCCCAACCCTGCTTAGGAGTATGAGGGGTGGGTTAGTGCAGTTTTCTTTTTGTCTATTTTCAGTGTTGAGGACAGGATTTGGGTCAATTTTTCTTTGAAAACACTTGCTGCATTTATCCAATCTTAATAAATCAATTAAAATCAGATTTTAGTGCACCAGGGTATGAGTTTAACTAAATCACTGGATAGTGTGGTTTGTGTGGCCATAGGCTATCATCTCATTAACCAGGGGCACAAAATGAAGGACCTCTGCCGTAAATAATGCCACTCCTCTTTTTCATTTTTGCAAAATACGGCGTGGCCAGGGCCTTGGACTTTCAGCATCCTTGTCAGCTATCCGGTTACACACATCTACAGTGTGGGACTGTGTGCAGCGAACTGTGCATGTTCCATGTGCAGACTGTAAAAACATTTTTTCTCTCGGGAGCACAATGAAGTAGCTGTCTCTCTAGCTACCAAGGCAGACATAAATATTTATAAATAGGGATTAATTCAGGTTCAATGCTGCCTTTGAACTGATTTCTTTTGCTGATATATGGTATGTCTGTCAAAGAAAAAAAAAAACTCCAGATTTTTACCCAGTTTACTGTGATGAAGGAATCGTACACTTCCAGAGGCCAGGCCTATTAATTTATATCCAAGCAGTCCCACATCACTGAAGCACTTGTTGGTTGTAGGCTGATGTGATACATTAGCATGCGGAGGTTTCACTCGCGGTACTGATGTGGACTATCATCAAACGCTTTTGTGGGCTGCAGCGCCTGAATGTGGCCCTTTGTGATTTACATTCAAACTGCCAGATGCTTGATGCCCAGGGAGTCGCCTCTTATTCTAATACCATGAGAAGAAATGCAGCCGTCTGGTGCGGGGGACGCTGCAGTGCATATGTTTGTACTGTATGTGTGTGTCTGCGTTTGGTTTTGCTGCTGAGTTCATGACGTGGGCTAGTTTCAATAACAATGCCTTCACAAACTTTTCATCCTTCTGATTACACAGGCGTGAAGGAAAAAAAAAAATTAAACCCCACCCGAGAGGGAAGTTGTGAGAGTTGTATGAATATTTACTGTGTGATGTATGTTGTTTTCAATTTGTGTCCTGCTGCATTAAACCTAATAAAGTGCAGGTCTTGATTCTGGTAAAGAACCAGACCGGCTCGCAGTCATAAATCAAAGAAACGGGCTGTGGACGGCTCAGCTGCTGGATGTTGTAATTTTCCATCACTTTTCAGACTTGTGTAAAATTGCTTCGTCTGTCTTCGGGGAGCTCACAGGGTAATGTGCTGTCAGAGATAGAAAATCTGATAGGGTGCTGTGGGAACTGAGGGAGAATAACAATGTCAGGATTTTTGTTTATTATCGCGTTGAACATGACAAGCACAGATATACAGCAACACAAACTGTAATTGGTACACTGTTGTGTCCTTGCATATTATGTCAGGTGTGCAGCAGAGACTTGTACTGATAGATATAGATAAGATGATAATTGTATGACCCCCCACTGTACACACACACACACACACACACACACACACACACACACACATGCACCCTCACTACTGCTGTTCTGGTCTGTTTACTCCATAGCCCTTGGACTCTGCCACAGTATGTCACACTACAAGTACACACGGCAGTATATTTTAGTGGGATAATATTGTATAACTGTGAAAAGAAAACTTTACCTAACAGATCTTTTGAGTTATCTCTTTGCACACTTGGGCACTGAAACCTTTGTCCAAATTTATTAGCAAACTTCCTTATATGTCCCCAGTGCAGTCATCTTAAATAGAAAATCGTGACCATCGTGTCACAGATTCTTAGTTGGGTTTATTTCTGGCATTTGACTCAGCCGCTGGAAAACATGATGATTGATACCAGTCCATGATGAACCTCCACACAAGTCTCCAGTTGGCAGTATTTTCTTGTGTATAGGTTCAGCGGTTTTCCCATCAACTCTAACTCTCATCAACTTTCCCTGCTGGAAAAACCTCCCATAGCATGATGCTGCCACCATCATGCTTCACTTAGGGAATAATGTGCAGTGTGAATTTTCAACATAGCGTTTACATGTAGGTAAAAAAGTTCAGTTTTGGGCTTTTATGACCTGAGCTCCTTGTTTAACATGTTTGTTGTATCTCCTATATATCCATCTACCCATCCATTTTCTAACACGCTTATCCGTATTGGGGTAGCGAGGGGTGCTGGTGCCTATCTCCAGCTTTCAATGGACAGGTTGCCAGTCTGTCTCCTATATAGCATGTGGCAAACTATAAATGGGGCTTCTTGTGACTTTCATTGATAAATGACTTAAAAAATGGCTGAATTTTGAATTACATTAGTAATATTTTTGCTTTTGACAGTCTCTTCCCCCTGAGCTGAGCTGAAATCTCTGCAGCTTCTCTAGATTCACCATGGGGACTGTGGCTCCTTTTTGTTTAATGTCAATCTTGTCAACCGTATCAGCTTAGGTGGACAGCAATGTCTTGGTAGGTTTGCAGTTACACCAGACGTGGTTTTTACATAATGAAACGAACAGTGCTCTGTAAGATGTCCAAGACGTGACCTCTTGTATCTTGTCCTACCCCAAAACTTTAAATCTTCATCTCCGGTGTGTTCCTTGGTCTTCTTGATGGCGTTTGTTCACTAAATCTTTCCAACAAAGCTTTGAGATCTTTACAGAACAGCTGCTCTGGCAATGAACGACACAAAGGTTGACTGTGTTCATAAGCTGAAGGCAACAGTTTTCACAGGATTTAATTTCAGGGTATCAGAATAAATGGGACTTAAAATTAGCACACCACACTTTTTATGTGGAATTCTTAATTAAGCTCTTCTTTACATAAGATATATATAAAATTAAATAAAATGTGTGATTTTAAAGCCCCGCTAATGTTCAGCCACAACTGAGAGGAGAGTGCGCTGCGTGCAGTTCGGAGGACTTTCACCCTACAAGGGCTGCTACCATGAAACCGTGAGGAATTGGGTTAGCGTGGGGTTGCCTCCAGCTTTTCCATCTGTCACATGCTTACCGTTTTTTTTAATGGGCGGTAGAGTGAGCAGGTTGGGGCCTCAGATAAGCTATATGCATATTTTCTTCAATGCACCAAGCAAAGATGTCATTAAAGTTTGGCAGAGAACCATGAAACATCTTCACATTACAGACGCAACTAGCAGTTGACTGACCTTTCACGAAACTAATGCGAGACTTGATGTAGCATGTTTGGCTCAGCTAGAAGCTTTAAGCTCAGAATCTTTTTTTAATAAGGAAAATAAGAGGAAAAAATATTTAGGCAACGTTCTTTGTGAAGTAATAGTCGTTTACTGCACACCCTGACAGCAGGATATCAATAAATTAACCTGCTGAATAATCTCAGTTCAGACTGGCAAACACCCGTCTCTGATATATTCATGAAAAAGGCTCTGAGCTATCTTTGACTGTTAATATATGTCTCCTGGAGGCCATTTGCTCTTCTTTCATCCAATCATGTCGATAGCCTTCATGTGACTGTTTCCAACCCTTCCCACGAATGGATTTAATTTGTTTCAAATCCATCATTAACCAAAAGTGGGGCCTTGCCTCAGTGAGTTATCCTTCCTGTGTTCTCTTGTTCATTTTACATGTCCTCAAGTTAATTCCAGTCCTAATTAACTACCTTTGAAAGGAATCTGTGCGATAATTACCACAAGGAGGTGGAACGGAAGCAATCACACTCTGCGCAATTTATTCCCCCACCGTAGGGAAAACCCTGCAGAGTCACCCGCTGCCTTCCGATTTTACTTTCTTTCTTCCCTTGTCCTAAGAATCACCTTCAGCACTCACTTTAAATCGTGTGGAAGCAGAGACACAAACAATCAGGTGGCTCCAGACAAACAACCCCGCTGCGTTGCTCACTGGTTTGGTCTATTTTCAGAAATACATTTCAAAATTAGCATGAACTTCAAAAGAGTTTTAATAAAATTAACAAAACTATGCCATGGCACTGAACGAGAAGGAGGTCTGCAAGAAGCAAAATATTTAAGGTAACTACGGTTGGAGAGGATTACTCATCCAATTATGGCAACAGAATCATCAAAGGTACTTGACCAAACAAGTAAAGAAAACTAAGTAGACAAAGTAAAAAGTATATATATATATATATATATATATATATATATATATATATATATATACACACACACACACACATAGTTCTTCTATGCTTCACTATCATCCTATGGAAATCCAATTATTGTGTGATGTGATGTTATTTTTAGATTACATATGATGAATTTGAAAAAAAAAACATTTTACTTAAGTGGAAAATATACAGACTCAACACTCTTAATTAATTAGATTAATCTGTTTAATTTTGTTTTTGCATCAATTAACTGATCTTAGATTTTCGGCAACTATGAATGAGTAAATGCATATAGATCAATGATTACATTATGTGATACTGATTGTTAAATTGTTGACCTCATTTTATGGCCTCCGCCTTTGCATTAAATTGTTTGACAGGCGCAAAAAAAAAATATTTTTTTTAAAAAACATCATACAGCTATCATGCAATTATTGTGTAGTTTCAACATTAATCTAATCTACACAGTTTACGCATTTCTTCATTAAACTAAAAAAAAAAAAAAAGCAACAACATTCATGACAGTTGATACGGTGTTCTTAAGGTGTGTTCACTTCGAACACGAATGGCACCACAATGTCGGCACTTTTGCTTGCTGTCGCTTGCCTAACATTATCGCCGGCCATCTGCACAGCAGGCGACAAGCCAGAAATGCAGCAGTACTATGACGCTATCTAGCGACGCTTTCACTTAACTGCCACTTCAGCCTCCTCACTCACTCCTCTCCAGGCTTGGTCTGTTGTGGACTTGTCTCGGTAGTAATAATTGGTTCTATTATCAGCTTTTATTCCATGTTGAATGAAAACTGCTTCGTCTCCGCTGCAGTCCTTCACCCCGCGTTCCAGCTACATCCAGTTCCTGATTGGTTGTCACGGTGCAACGAGACACAAAAGTTTAGCTTTTTCAACTCCAACAACTGTCGCTTCTCATCCATTGCAGGTGTTGTGTTGCTCTGGCTTTGCTTTGATCGCCAAAATCGCATGTTTAGCGTCAATAGAATTGCCTCTGTGGCCTCGCTTAGCATCGCTTTGCGTGACATGGCTCCTGTGTTGCACCTGTGCGAAGGGATATCATGTAAATCTGTCGCTCGGTCTGCCACAGTCGCATTCGATGTGAACGGACCTTCAGGGTTAAAAGCCTCACCTATAAGCCTCCAAACATATTTTTTTTTGTCTTTGTGGCAACGAAACAACACCGTTGTCTCCTCTGACCGTAATACCTTTTATTTTATAATATTTATTTGGTTGTCTATTTTGGCAGTCTAGCTTGAAGGTGTTGGTTTTAGATCGAGTGGGTTTTGGGGCAATGCCAGCATACCATGTTGCATGTTGACAGTGAATCGCATCTTATTGTGTTGTTTCTGCATGTTCCTGCCCAATTTCCCTCATGACAATGACGGCTGTGGCAAATTGCGGTCTTTGGGGGTATCAGGGATAGAGAAGATGCTGAATACAGTACAGAGAACTGGTGGACCGCTGTGTGGTATGGTGTTGGGAAAAATCATTGTATCTTGAATGTGAACGAAACAAAGCATATGGTTGCAGATTTTAGGAGAAACAAGAATAAGTAAAAAAATAAACTATTTCTGTCACAGAGGAGGAGTGGTGAAGTATAAATATTGCACTGTTCACCTGGACTGGAAACACAACAGTGAAGCAAGAAGGGGCAGAACAGATGGTACTTCTTCAGGAAACTTAGATTCTTCAATTTTTGCAGCGAGATGCTGTGTGTCTTCCATAAGTCTTTTATGGAGTGTGCGTTCACTCTGCTAACATTTGTTGGTGTAGCGGCATCAGACAAAGGGACTTAAAAAAGCTGAACACACTACTGAAGAAGGTTGGCTCTGTTATGGGGACTGCTCTGAAGCTGCTGAAGATGATTGTGCAAAGAAGGATTCTGAAAAAAATTATGGACAAACACGAACATCATCTTCAAGGGAATGTCATTCAATTACAGGGTGTCTTTAGTCAGAGGTTTCTTCAGATCGGCTGTAATACTGACCGCTACAGGAGCTCCTTCCAACCCAGAGTGATCACAATCTACAAGCTTGGATAAACTGAGCTGCAACCACATTTAATTTTCCCTCTCAGGGTAATAGTATGTTTTTTATTGAATTGTATACTCATTCAGCTATTGAAAAAAACAATGGTTCAAATGCATCATTATGAGCCTTGAAAAACAATATGACATGCATGCCCTTGGGTGCATGTAAACCTCTGATCACAACTTTGGATTGTTTGTACAAAGGGAGGAAAAAATGTGCTTTAAAATTATCCTGAGAGTTATAGCCTGAGCTGTGGGAAAATCCTGGGAATTTAACACACTAACACCTGGAGGACTTCTGTAGAAATAATTGGAGATAGAGTATTGTTAGTTTTAATCATTTTATTAGTTTAGTGAAAGTTATGAAAACCAAATTTAAGAAAAAATATCCTAGAAGATAAAACGCATCAGTATATCTTGCTTTATTTTTTAATATAATAATTATACGTTTTGCCATTTGTGAGATAATTGCAGATGCCTTACTTTTTTCTTTTTGTTTTGTTGGAAAGTCAGCTACTGGGAGGTATTGTTACCCTCCCTTTGGCTGTCACTTAAGCCTGTGCATTGGAGCTGCCTGTAAATGTATCCGAGTGGGCTTGCATCCCCTAAAGGGAGGCTATAACTGTGGAATAATAAAGTTAAGACCTGTCTCACTTAAAACACATCAAAAACACAGGTGTTGCATTATACACTTTAACTTAGGTGCTATATACATTTGATTATGTCCAATGAAGACATTTAAGCAAAAAGTTTTCTCAAAATCTACCCTATTAATTTTTGGGACCAAATGCTTATCAAACAGCAAATAATAACACATTAGAAACACAACAGCATCACAGGAAACAATCTCAGTCTTTTTTGCTTTTGCTGAACTCAAGTGAGTTTATGTACAATGCAGCGGGCACCCTGTTTAGACATTTACCCAGCAGGCAAGATTGGATATTTAATGATTGCTTGTTTGGAGTTAGAGGAATGCTGACTATCCTGGACTGAGGATATCGTTTGTTGGTGCAAGGTACATTTCTCATTCACCATGTCCTTAAAAGAGGAACCAGAGTCTGAGGACTCGGGATAAGGCATGTCCATCACCATGGCTAAAGTCCCCAATGCAGTCAAAAAGCTTTCCATCAGCAGGCCACCAGGAGTGGACAACATTCTTCCTGAAATGTTAAAGGCTCTGGACATTGTTAGACTGTCATGCAATGCTTGTGGTGATGATCCTTTAGGGAATTGGACTGAAGAATATGTTCCAACTATCGAGGAATCACACTTCCTGGCCTTCCTGAGGAGGCTGACAAGTGTATGGGGAAGGAGTCTATGACAGATTATCAAACCTCAGGAGGCGCTGGGGTTTTTGTCTCAGCCGATGAACAATAACCAGAGGTGAGCATAAAAGTGAAGCTCTTGATTTACTGGTCAGTCAACGTTTGAAATCTTACCTATAGTCATGAGGTTTGGCTCATGAACAAAAAACACAATGTGGTTTATAACTGGCTGAAGTGAGAATTATCTCTATGGTGGTTGAACTCAGCCTCAGAAACAGGATGAGGAATTACATATTCCTGAGAAGCCATTTCTTATCTACATTAAGGTGGTTCAGGCAGATAATCAGGATGCCTTTTAAATACCTCCTTTTGGAAGAGAGCCCAGGGCTGACCCAGAACCCACCTGGAAACACCTTGGGATTCCTTCTTGGCCCCCTGTTAATCCTGCAATACGCAGAAGACAGTGGAACGATTGATCCCCTAAAGCAGGGTTTCCCAAAGTGTGGTGCGAAAACTGTAATGGCGTCTGACCGTGTTCCCCCCCCCCCCCCCCCCCCACACAATAAAGATTTGTAAATAAGCATTTCTTTTGTAAAGCTAAAAAAACTGTCAATTTAATCGATAAATAAAAATGTATTGTAATGATCCTTATTAGATTTTATTGCTAAATGCTGTTGCACACTTACTGTTCCTTTAAATCAGATTACTTTGGGGTCATAGCGGAAGAAATGTGTGGCTTCCGGGGAGAGGAGTCGTGATTCGGGGGACCGGCGAAGTGAAAGCTGTCCCGTCCTGTTCGTCCTAAAATAAAGTGTTAGCAGCAAAACCTCGGTCTGGTGCTTGGGTGTCATAACGCAACGATACATTAACACGAAAATGTTAATAAACTGTATTTATTTAGAAGAAATCTTCTTCTACGCTTCATTTTAAGATGAAAAATCTGCATTGTGCTGTATATGCGCATATGGCTTGTGGTCTCTGCTTCAATCGTTCTCGCAAATATGCTCAATAGGCTGAAATCAGGGGAACAGTTGAGGCATTTAAGGTGAAAGTTTGTCATTAAAGAGGAGAGGAAGAGAGTGAGAGAGAAATTGGAGGCAACAGACGAGAGAATCGCAACGGATCCGGGAGAAGAAAACGAGCGCATCAGAAAATGTCTCTTCCTCTCTCCAGGCTTTACGTCGTTTACGTCAGCAGAGGAAAAATTTAATTCGGGCCGAAAGTTTTATTTACGAGATTAAATTGAGTGACTCGGTCTCTATGGATCGCGCTGCGCCTACAAACAGCGCTGCTGCTCAAGGTGCCGCAACTTTGAACCCGTGACAAGCTCTGACTGACGCGCATGGTACGCACACTGCGGTCGTTACTGCAGCTCCTGGGGAAAAAAAAAACGCTGCTCCTGGGGGGATTTTTTGATTATGCTCACGCATAGATGTGTAATACTTCTCATTGCGATTCAGAAAGGCGCAGACTGCACCGTGCAGATCATTTTAAAGAAGCAGTTTTGGCGCATATTTAGACAGAAACGGGCTGGGGGAGCCGGGGTGTGTTGCCGTGGGCATGTTTACCTGCTGAAGGTAACCGGTGTGAAACAATCAGAAAGATTTTTTTGATTAATAACATCTTTATGGAGCGCTAGACTTATTGTTACTCTATGCTGCTTTACCAGTTATCTCTCGCTCGCTCGCTTGTCATCGGACAACAATCAAACTGCTTCGTGTTTGCAACCGTTTTTTATATATATATATATATATATATATATATATATATATATATATATATATATATATATATATATATATATATATATAAATCTTGGGGGTGCGTCAACCCGGCTGGGACATGGAAGGGGGTGCGCCTTAATGTGAAACGGGGAGGTTATCTGTTGGTGTGTAAATATCTATCTATATATATATATATATATATATATATATATATATATATATATTAGGGCTGTCAAAATAACGCGTTAATTTCGATTAATTAATTTTAAAAAAATTTACGGATTAAAAAAATTAACGCAAATTAATCGTATAGTGTAGTTCACGCGTGACGTCCCGCGTGACGTCAGCGCTACATCCGGGTCCCGCGGGTAGGCAAAAAAAGTACTGTTCTCGTCTACTACATGACAAAATGGGTGATCTAGAGCATACTTTTAGTTAGTTTATTTTTGGATTCTAAGCAATGCCTACGACTTGTTGTGCTCCCGGTTGCACACAGAGGCATTCCAAATCGTTGGATGTACGTTTCTGTCGTTTACTGAAGGAGGAAGGACGAAGAAAGAAAAGGATATTTTCAATGAAAAGAGCGCAGGCAGACACTCCCAATGGACTGGGGGAGCCATCATACTACGACAGAATATGCTGTCTACACTTCATCTCCGGTAAATACAACTTAATTCTGCTCTAGTCATTGTTCTACTTGAAAAGCGGCGGAGGGGAGGTGGCGATCGCTACACGGGCCGGAGAAGCGGTAGCAGCAGCCGTTGTCTGAAGCAGCAGCAGCCGCTGCTGCTGCTTCAGACAACGGCGGCTCCGCCCGTTCACGGGCTGCGGCAGCAGAAGCCAGCGGCTGCTGCGCAAACACTACACGGGCCGGAGAAGCCGCTGCTACAGCAGCTGCTGCTGCTATTACGCCCCCGTTCACGGGCGCTAGTACTTCTGTGTTTACGCTGCAATGTCGCCGACACCCCCACCCATTTTAACAAGACAAAAACACCTAAATAATCCATAGTGAAAAATGTTTTTTTTAACCTACCGGGCCTCTGCTGAGACGCGGCCTGTGTCCGACGCCGCTTTGTGCTATTGCACAAACATGTGTGAACAACATCCATCCATCCATCCATTTTCTGACCGCTCATGGCATCGCGGGCGTTGCTGAAGCCTTTTTCCTGATATAAAATAACTGTAGCCGTCCAGTGGTTTCATGGCTTTCGTGCTCTCTCGTCTGTGCTGGCCTGCCGTGTTTATAAGGTAGCTGTATATGTCGCGGTACGGAACCCTTGGCCAGCATTTCACAGACTCGCTCCGTCCCTTCAGGCTTTTGCTGTGTGGATCTGGCAATCTGATACCATCAACCATCAACTTACTCTTAAAACGATCTTGTAGTACGTTATCTAAAGAAGAAAAATACGTAGAGAACTCGTCAGTTTCTCTGTTTGCGTCTGCCATTGTGTTCGCCTTTTGCCTACCAGTCCGGCGCGCATGCGCGAAAAACCCGCATCGAAACAATAACAATGAACTACCCTATAGGGTAGTTCACTGCTATTGTTGTCATCCTGGTTTTCATCCATTTATTTTCATTGTGTCCCCTACGTTACTGTGTGCCACATATGCCACAACGACACATGTTAAAACGTCTGAAGGCATGAAATGTGAATAAGAGTTTTTGAACTTTATCTAATTTATCTAATGCTGATTATTCATTGAATCATTTGAATTTAAATATTTAAAATACTTTCACAAGAAAAATTATATGCGATTAATTTAGATTAATTAATTACAGAGTATGTAATTAATTAGATTATTTTTTTTTATTGATTGACAGCCCTAATATATATATATATATATATATATATATATATATATATATATATATATATATACACACACACACACACACACCGGTATATCATTTTTTTATTCCATTGTTTTGTTCTATATTTATTTAATATTGCTTTAATATTGTCTGTTGTAATGGGTGAATTTCACCATTTTGAGATCAATAAAGTTTATCTTATCTGTTCTTATTATCCAAAAAAACACCTTCTCCCTTCATATCTTTCTGGGCTCAATCAAAATAAAGCCATCCAGTGATGAGCCGGTTGGTGTTTGTGCTTGAAGATCCAATGGGACAAAGCTACCATCTGTGGGATTATGACTGAAATTCTCTTGGTCAAAATACCGCCTTCAAATAGTGATTCTGTACCACCACAAATCCTTAGTTAATATCCTCTCTGGTTGGTGTAGAGATTCAAGCGTGACTAAGCTCGGGTCATGATAGTTGCACCTCTTTTCAATCTTCATGCATGTTGGGGGGGGGGGGGGGGGAACTCCTTTTAAAACTGGCATACTTCTTTGCTGTCTGAGCCAGGATATGAAGTGTTTGCTGCCGGGTTTAGCTACTACAGAGAGGTGCTTGGTTCAAAAGTACCAGTGTTCTTGTAATTCATCACTGAAGCCCAGCACTTGATATTTTAACATACAGTATGAGTCCCTTTTAAAAGCCTGGGTGACAGTGCTTTGGTGCCTCTGCTCTAGTTAAAAGAATGAAGCAGAAAATGCACAAATGTCTCTCCTGACCAATTGTCTTTGCTAAATTAGACAGTGAACAGTACCTCTGAATAGTTTATGTCATGAACATAAGCAATCTCTATATTCTCTACTGTAACAGGACTTGGGTACTTTACAGAAAAACTGTACAACACTGAGTAGTAGGTAAGAAAATTAAGTGCTGGAAAACAGTTTGCTGTAGTGATACATTTTAGAAAAAAAGAACCAGGGTGTTGTTTAAAAAACTGGCCAAAGAAATAATATAAGCAATGATATTAAACATATTTAGATTTTAAAATGACAGCACACCACAGTGATCACCCCAGTAGGGATCTCACAACAATACAGTATCTAAATTTGTAAAACACATATCTTTTTGCTGCAGTGGATTGTTCTTTCTATAATAATTAAACAGTCATGCCTATCTGTGCTTTAAATGGGCCCTGCAGTTGCTTGCAAAACATTTTGAGCAACAGGAACAGCAAGAGGTCCCTCAACATATGGTGTGGCTCCCTTAGAACACTGAACTCATCATCTTGGTGTCAAACTGGGAGTAGATAAAGAGACAGAGGCAACTGAGAGAGCTAAAGGAACCATGACAGGTTTTCTAAGATGGTTTAAATCAGCTATTTGCATGGTACTTAGAAATACACTGTTCAAAAAACAATTTACATTAATTTTTAAAGGTTTTTTTTCTCTGCAGGCTTGGTAAGACTTGCTTACAGCACTCTAGGTTTGATGAACGGGTCCCCAAAGTCTGTACAAGTATTACTATTGTACAAGTATTACTATTAATACTTTGCTACTTTAATTGTTAACCGACTCGTAAGATGGTTCTTTTTTTATACCAGTGGTGTCAAACATTTATTTGCTTGTTTTTTTTGCTTTGAGTTTAGATCCAGTTAATATCACTCTTACGTCAGTCTAAATACAAGGCCACTTGGCTTGGTGTAAGCTACGGGATGCTTTAAAGAAAGCTATTATTTCACTTTGTAAAGGCAATGCAATTTCTTTGCACATGGAATACGAACCATTCGGTTTACAATTCACAGTTTATCTAAGCTTTATTGCTATATTGAGGAGGTTCTTTGTCTCAGTATTTCTCTTTTTTTTTCTAAGCATAATTTTCACGATTAGCCAAAAAAACATGCCTTATCAACTGAGTGACCAGACCAGTAGCACAAGGCTATCAAGCCTGAACCTTGTGCCAGGAAAAAAAGCTCATAGAGCCCATAGTGAGTGTTCTTCAAGATAAAACCCCATTGTAGTGTAAAGTCATAAGCGCATGCTGTATTTTCTCAGTATTTCACTCTCTTTCAACAGACTGTTTACTTGCTTGTTTAGCAAACATAAACAGAAGAAACGTCCAGAAACTTGACAAATCACTATGATAAAAATCATATTTTTATTATTAGCATTTCGTGTTGGTGGGTCATAACCAGGTTGTAAGTAATGCTCCAAAATGCAAAAGGATGCGTTTTGAAGCGAATGATTGAAGTAACCAGCACCTGTTTTTTAAATGCCGTTTGTATCAGTGTGGAGTTGGAAGTGGGCTGTTCCCAAAACATGCATGTTTATTTTTAATATGTAAGAAAACATATGATATTTATTTATTTCTAATATTACCTTATCTGTAACTTATCTAATGTCCCAAACAGGAATTATTAGTCTGACAAGCTTTAACCATAACTTCACATATCTGTGGGTTAATGCTGTACTTACAGGTTTGAAACGTTCTCTTTTTTATTATCTCTTTAAGATCTCTAATTTTTAGTTAACATGCTTCTTGCCATGTATATATTATAGATTGTGAGGTGACAATTTCTTTCCTGTGTGTATGCACCAATGTTAAGAATTAAAGCGTGTGTAAAGAACATGGTACTGATGCATGTGCACATGCACATCTATCACTATTCTGACAAGGACTGTTGAAAGAGCCTCCTGAAGGTGACTTTTAATTGATAGATCCAATTTTGGTGAACTCCAAGATCTAAATGCATGCTTCCAGCTAGTTATTTTTTTATTATGAGATGTTCTTCCTCTGAAAAGGCCTTACTGTGTTGAATTCTTCATTCCTTCTCAAACTCTACCTAAAGTCAGGACAGATATTTAGAAAATCCAAATGATGCTGCCCCCACCCTGGACTGGAAGCTGTTTGTTTTGTTTTTTTTTTTTGGGGGGGGGGGGGGGGGTTGGGGTCTACCTCAGCATGGCTAACTTTCTACTATTCCTGTCTTGATTTGTCAATCATACAATTTAACCAACTACAGATAGAAGGGGTGGGTCACTGAGTCATACATTCATAGCCTACAGAGATGACTATTGTCACCGTCACTAGTGTGGCATGGATATGCTGACTTATTTTCAAGACAAATACTAGAAGTAATGACAGAGCAAGCAAGAGCGAGCAGGGAAGCAGTGCCATTAATTTCTATTGGAAATGTTAGCACTGAAGTAGACACTGGAGTAAACATTGATGCTAGGAGGGTTAGCTACGGCAGGCGCAGAAGCACAAGGAGCAGAACCGGGCAGCCAGATGTAAACTTGAAGGCAAAAGGCTAACATTGCTTTGTTCTGATCCTGGTGCTGTCTAGTTGCTGTAGTTACCTCTCCTAGTATGAATGTTCAACCTGACGTCAGTGCTCATGTTTATCAGTGCATATGTTTATGCTTATGCCTGACAGTTGAGTTAATTGAATGGACACAGCACTACACTAAGTGTTGCTAGATCTAACTGATAGTTTCCAGTACAAACACAACATAAACCCCACAAAATATGCAATCAGGCAACCAAATAACCTACCCACACAAGATCACTTTGACAATCACATTGTTCTAGCAACAGCACATTTTCTTTATATCAACAGCCTTCCAACATGAGTTGTAAATCTAACTTGATATAATATTACTTTCTCTCTCTTTACAACTGACATTGACCAAAACCATTTCATAGTGAAAGTTGATTATCCAAAGATTATTCATTGATGATATCAGGTTCAACAGATTCTACATATTTAAAAGCAAACTGTTCTGGACATTTATTTAAAAATTTTGTAAATCATATCAATTAATTTTTTTTCTCAAGACAATTAGAATATATTTAATTTATTTTGGAACCAAAATCTGTAATTTTTATATTTATAATTCTTTGGATTACTTTGGTAATTATAAGATCCCCCCATTAATTTAAGAGATGAAGAACACAACAAAGGGTTTGGTGGAAATGGCTTTTGTTTGTCAAAATTTGTAAAATTACTTTTGACCACTTTTTAATACTTTTTTGTACCACCTTTTTAAATTTGTAACATCAGAATAACTTAACTTTTGTTTTTATGTAAGTTTCTTGAGATTTGTTGTTTTGTCCATATTTTTGCTTGAAATAAATGCCATATTTTTTTCAAACAATCAAGTCGTAAGTGTGTTCAAGAAACTAACCACTTGTTGCCACCCACAGCCTTTCTTTGAAATTTGTGGTTGTGGAACTACAAGTTTTTACTTCTCTGCAACACAATGACCAGTATTTTGATAGACGTTTCTTATTAATTCTTTCTAAACACCAACCAAATGTTGTGAAAAGCAGCCCAAATTATAACAACCTGCCCAAAAGCAATTATTTTCCAGCTCAACATGTTAAATAGAAGGTCAGTGGTATCCCGCCCAATCTGGCAACACTGTAAACATTTTTTGTTTTTTATATATATTTTTTTAGACTTGGGGATAACATTGAGAGTTTTTTTTTTATCTCAGCACGGTAGGAGTGGTCACAGAGCCACTGTTCAACTGGCAGTAAATGAAAAAGATGAAAAAGTGTGCCCCCCAGGAAAATGAAATGCCGACCTTTAATTGGTTTCTGCAGCCTGATCTGCCTATTAGTGTACTTACTGATAGTTTAATCATTGATTTGTGAGTAGATGCAACAGAATCTTTAAATTAATCTTACAACTGAAATGTAAATGTTGTGATCCTGATAAGAAATATATTTGTCTAACATTTATTGTAAAATAAAAAGTAAAAATCAAATAATGGAAGACTACCTTACAAAAAATAGTTGGCCCTTCTGTTTGAGTCTGATTAGAAATATTCTGAAAGAGATTGCTTTTTTTTGATAAATGAATATTACTAACTTTCAGTAGATTGATACAGTTGATTATCCACCATTTACGAGGCTTATCACTTCTCTATATACTGATGCCATCCATGTATCGTGTTTAAGCTTTAGAGGGACATCGTCTATATCTATCCTTGTTTCATCCTCTAAAAAAAACTGTGTTAGAGCTCAAAGGCTCCAGTCAGGTTTAAAGAAATATTCAACTGTTTCTTTCTTCCCATCAGATATAGTTATGTCTTATTTTAAATGGCTAATGAGATATGTCAAAAATGAAACAGTTTTTGTTTAAAAAAATTCCAGATAGCTTGTATAAAACTACATGGAAACTAATATTTTTTTATCATTGAAAAAATATTGCTACTGGTTTTATGTCCAAACACCTTTAATCCACAGAATTAAAATACTGGAGCCACAGACTCATCCATTACCACTTGCTGCAGTTTATTAAAAGTCATGGTATGGCTCAGTCAACTGGCTGAATAGATTTTCAGCAAAGACAAGAGAAAAAGGGAAGAAAATGTTGAACGCTCACTCATCACATTTTCTTGTTCCAGCCGAAGAATCAAAGTTAGTGTAATGGAGACAAATTTTGCTCCGAGATAGACATTTCTGGGGGAAATGTCCAGTGTTGAAATCCCTTTTGTGCCGAGAGAGCATCTCAGATGATAAAAGTCCTCTAGGATGCTGCTGGGCTTTTTCATCACCAAAGGTATCATAAATGTAATTTTTAAGATGTTTTCAGCTCTAGAAGTCCAATTTGCCCTTCACTTTTTAGGAAGCCTCCCCTTTGCTAGGAATTGGTTGGAAGGCTTTTGTGCGGTTTTGAGCAGGTGGGCTTGAAATGAAGCCAGGGATTCCCTAAGGCTTTATCAATCTGCCTCTTGAGTCTAATAGTGGTTTTCTTTTCCTGCTAATGTCATATGAAAAGCAACACATGTAGAATTTCGGAACACAATGAATGTCTTTTATTTCTTTAAGACCCTCTCAACATTTTTTCCCAGATAACACTTCTAGTCTTGATTAGTAATATTTGTGTCTGAGCTCTGTCGTGGTGGGGGTGGGCCTGAAGCTTCAGCTGAGATTTAGAGCCATGGTGTGCCTTTAGTCCCCAGTGGTGGGGCAGGTAGTCACCCGGTGAAAACCTGTGCTCTGCTGTGCACATCTTTCTAATAAAGAGAGCACTGAGGTATGAAAACCCTGCAATGACAGCAAATGTTGTGAATAAATTGTTGCTCACATGTCTCACTTCATCACTTCCCACCTCCCCCTGCAACTGTGGTTTCGTAATTTGAAATGACTGCCTCTTGATTACTATTTACAGTGTTGTCAAGGTGAGGAAAAGGCTCAACATGGTGGGTAAACAGAGTTGCTGCTACTTTTCCATCGAATCTGCTGTTGTTGAATTTTTATCCACTTGTTATTTCCCATCCCCTCCCTGCTTCTTTCTCTTACTCGTCTCTGAAGATTGCGGTTGTGGGAGCTGTGAGCTGCTTCTGACACAGCGGTGATAGAACAGCCGACTGGATCTCGCTGGCTAAAAGGGACTCACGGGCTTTTCTGGAATTTTCTTTGCATCTTGATTAAACAGATAAGGAAAAAAACATATGCTTAGTATGGGTGAGCAGATGTTGTCTGAAGCCATGAATTCAGCCTGCCGTGACTCTCTGCTACCGTTTGCACCGGCAATTATTTATTTTTTGGTTTTTAGTCTTTAAATGGTAGAGGTCCTGGTCAACTAATTTTTGACCAGGACTAAACTCTGTTTCTGACCTGCTGTCTCTAGTTTTATTGCAGCTGTACAGTAAAGCTTAAGATACAAGAAGTCTGCATTAGCCAAATATATCAATGCAGCAGTGCAATAACTCAAGAACCTCATTTTAACTTTTAGTTACCAACAGACTTGTTGTTGCCAAATAAGACTGTGGCAGTTTAATTTTACAAGGCTTGTTGTGTGCTACAGAAAAAAGGGAAATGTAATAAAATGGTGTGAGTAGAGTCCTTGGTCACCTGAATCATGATGAGAGTGATATGTAATCTTTTTGGAATGTGCTGGAGGATCAAGCTGGGCCAAGATGGCTTCTTTCACCCCTCTTTCAAACCATCTGTTCTCCCTGTCCAAAATCTGGACATCAGTGTCATAAAGTGTGTCCTTTGCTCTTCAGGTGCAAGTGGACTGCTGAATCTTGCCCAAAGCTGCTGGCTCTCCTGTGCTGCATCATGCATTTATGTAGCTGTTGTTTAGTTTCTCCAATGTAGGAGTCTGAGCAGTCCTCGCTGCATTGGATCGCATACGCAATGCCGCTCAACTATTGTTCTGGTGTTCTGTCTTTGAAGTGTTGCTAGCCGACTTGACAAATGCCCAGTTAGGATATTCACAAGCTTGCAGTGATTTCCTGACGTGCTTGTGTCCTTTTTGTTTCTCCTCTGTAGCAGAGGGAATGGTGTCTGCCCAATTCTCCAGTTGGATGCCAAGAACAACATGTTGCCTTTTCTGGACTGTGCAGTATACATTGAAAGAGATCGGAGCCTCAACACTGAGGTTTATCGGAAACCTACACAAACAGATCAATATCTGCATTTTGATCCACATCACCCACTGGAACATAAACTCTATTATTAGAGCTCTGAGTAATCAGGCGGAGAACATTCCCCTCTGCTACAGAGGTGCAAGTACGTCCTTTAATTCTCCTGGTCCTAGATTCAATATTCACCATGACATCATGATATAAATATTGTAGAAGGCTTCATTTGTTTGAATTGTTGGAAAATGTTTGCTGCGGCCCATAATAGGTCCAGTCCAATTTACAGATGCTGCCATGGAAATCATCAGAAATAAAAACCCTAAAATCTGTTACTTTTAGGCTACATTCATACTGCAGGGACATGCGACCCAAATCGGATTTTTTTGCTCATATGCGACCCATATCCGTCTTCTTCACCGCAGTGTAAACGGCCCAATTCTGATCTTTTCACCCCCCAAAAAATCCAATTTGTGCCACATCCATATGTGGTATTAATTCGGATACGAATCTGATACTTTTCAAAGCTTCCACAGTGTGAACGGTCATGTCGCATTTTATCCATCTTTTACGTCACTCTCCTCTTTCTAACTACACGTCCACACACAGCAGCAGCAGTTAGTGCTCCATAGAAGACCATTAACAGCTGTGCTGCTTTCTTCTTACCTTACTTGCTCTCGCTATGATGTGGTCTTAATATTGTTGGCTCCCATTGCTCAATAGTTTAGATACCAGCCGGTATCATTTAATAGTAGTTTGAATGGCCACTTAAAAAAAATCATATTTTAGTAGCTCACAGTCCAGCATTTAGTGAACGTAGCCTTAGTTGCACGTGCTGGGGTTTTGCAGCTGTAAATAATATTGTGTTGTCTAAAAATGAGGACACACTACAGTAACTTTTTTACCAGACTTTGACCATGATTTCCAGATTAGAAGGATCTGCATCAGCTTGAAATAACTGTGGAGATTTGGCATGGCTAGCTGGGCAAAAATCTTTAATTACTTTAATGTAAAAACAACAGACCTGACCCAACCTAGATCACACTCATTCAAACATGTTTACATTTTTTGGAGCTGACTCTTTAAAAAAATAGGTTACATTTAGCACGTAAACAAGTGCCAAAGAAGAAGAGCAGCAGCAAGCTGATTGTCATCCATGTTTTTATTTCTTTTCTTTGTTTTGAAGGTGCTATTGGCAGTTGTTTTAGAGAATGAGATCGATGCAGCCACGGATGTTGTATGTTGTATGGTTGTTTGACCTTCCGACTGTCGCCCTTACCAGATCGTGCTGAATTTTGATATCAGGTAGTTAGTTTTAGTCATCATACCAACATTTGCTGAAACTAGTCTGTTAGCGTCTTTTAAAAATCTGACAAATCTTGGGAATTTGCATAGTGGGCCCTCAGTTTAAGGAATCAACATTAGTAGGAAAAGTAGTGATGCAGCTGTTTTCTGGAGGTCAGGTCAAAGTTTGGTTAATGATGCTCCTATACCACCACCACCATCACCACTCCCACCCACCCCCTGCCCAGCAGTTGGATATTTATTCAGATGTATAAATATTAATCAGAACCTGTCCCAGCTGTCATTTCCTCTCAACACAAATACATAATAATTTGCACACCCTCAATCACACCAAGACCAAGATAAAATCCTCAATAAACGTAACATGCAAATTTTTTGATTGCTAATAAAAAAACAGAGGTTCAACCTTCTAGCTTTGAGGGAAGATTGCTAACCACTATCCTCATACCATGGATCCATCTAATGAAACTCGTACAAAAATGTCGGTCTATTTAGATTTAAATAAACTTCATAGTTAAAATAGGTTAAGGATTTTGAATGTTCTCAATATCCAACCCTAACACGTCACTTTTGATCCCATCCCGAAGAGGTCACTCATTCTGAATATTCTTTACAAGCCACCCTTTTGTACAGGATGCCATGATGTTAGCAGGGATGTCTGAAAGAGTTGTTTGTTTGGGGGCAACTGCAGACCAAACTTGTTTCAGCCCATTTCACATCTCAAAGTTCATCCACCATTTCATATATCCAACACCTTTTGACCCTTGGCTTGTAATGTTTTAGCTCATTGGTGCTGGTTGACCCAGAAATGTCAGCCACAGTCAGTAAACTAAGGCGACCTGTGCTATCTTTGTCTTAGTGCCCAGAATGGTTCTAAGGGGAGTATGATGTGTTCTGGCTGCATTAGCAACACAAGATTCATATTTAAAAGTTTTTTTGCTCTGGAAACATGTCCGGAATGGATTCGTGTAGATTAAAGGAAAAAAATATATTTTTTTCTATAGTCATTTTTAAAAGAGGGAGGAATTTCTTTATCTGTGTAGGGATAGATAACATCAATACTAGATAACACCGGATGTTTTTATCATGTTTTATCCCTAAAATCCCACCTTTGTTTCCAGGAGAATGCATTACACTTAAAGCTCTATATTTTGTATTAAACAAAGTTCACACAGCGTACCAATTTCTTCCTACCTAAAGACAATAAGAAAGTAATTGTTTGTGCTCACCATTAAATTTCAGCTTCTTTGTTATTTTTTTGGTGCTGCACAGTGAAGTAGTGGTAGTTTGTTGCCTCACAGCATGAAGGTCCTGTGTTTAATTCCCGGCCTGAGGTCTTTCTGCATGGAGTTTGCACATTCTCCCAGTGCATGTTTGGGTTCTCTCCGGGTATCCCTGGCTTCCTCTCAAAGTCCAAAAACATGACTGTTGGGTTAATTGGTCGCTCTAAATCCCCCTCAGATGTGTGTGCATGGTTGTGTTGCACTGTGATGGACTGGCAACCTGTCCAGGGTGTACCCCTCCCCTTGCCAAATGACCACTGGCGCCAGACCCCCCTCCCCCCAACCCTGAACAGATAAAGGAATATAAACAACCAATATCATATTTTGATTTTCCTGTGCATTAGGTAATTCTATAACAATAATTATAATTCAAAATATCTTGAAATAGTCAAATTTCAAGTTTTCACAAGAAACCTCTGGAAGCTATCAACTTTATATAAAACCACTTAAAAGCTGACTTTTCATAGAAAAAAAACTATGAATAAATTTCTCTGACAGCTTAAGATAATATAATGTCATGTGCTTGACGTGAAGATGACACTAAAGTGTAGTTGGAAGTGTAAAATAAGCCACAGTTTCTCTTCATTCTTACAGGTCCTGTAGCTGTGATCAGTGGCGAGGAAGACTCTGCCAGCCCTCTTCATCACGTCAATCATGGGATCATTACCCCGTGTACTCTGGATGCAGGTCCTGATGCAGTCGTGATAGGAATGACACGCATACCTGTGGTAGAAAATCCCCAGTACTTCAGGCACGGACACAACTGCAACAAGCCAACCACTCGTAAGTCCTTCTTGTTGATTCTAATCCAACATCTAATGGCATCTAATTTGTATTTAGCCCCCTTTACTTTGATACCCCTATATATCATTCTGTGTAAACGGCATTCGATTCCAGTGGCTTAGATTTAAACGGAAGTACGACTTACAGGTTTGTGACAGAACATTAGTGAACATGATTATGACCTAGAGAAAAGTTGGAAAGATACAGCTACTAACCTACTAAGACATGGCCATCCACCTAAGCTATGGCCAAGGAAGTTGAGAAACCACCACGAGATCTATAGTAACTCTGGAGGTGCTACGGAGATTCACAACTCAGGTGGAAGAATCTTTTAGAACTGAAATATAACGTCTTAGAGGCTGTGAAAGAAATGAGACTGAGGCAACTTCCAACAGGAAAATTACCCTAAAACACACCTTTTGGATGGGTCTCTGCTTCAACACAACTGAATCTAATCATGGGGTCATCAGGAGGGATCCGTAGAACCTGACTGCGTGTTGAAAAGACACATTAGCCATATGATTCAGCTGTTATGTGCAAGTTTGACATCCCTTTATGCCTAAACAATCAGCCAAAGCTACAATAGTTTAAATCAAATCACATTCATTGGTCAGAATGAAACAATGAAAGTGAAAATCTAAATCCAGCTGAAGATCTGTGATGAGATCTTGGGTATTTTGCAAAGAAGAGTTGACAAAAATATGATTCACTAGATGTGTGTCCCTGGCGGAAACACATTTTAAAAGACCTGCAGTTTTAATTGAAGAAAGGGTGGTTCCATGCAGTTTTGATTCACTGAGATTGAAAATATATGCACACCACACTTTTAAGATCTCCATTTATTAAAAAAATGTGAAAACTATGTGTCATTTTCTAATGGCTGTATAACAATGTACTAATTTCTGTTGGTCAATCAAAGAAAATCCAAAATAAAACACATCAATCTTTGTGGTTGTAAAGTGAAAAATTGTGAAAAAGTTAAGCCGTGTTTACATCCGATGTTTGTCTTTCATAAATCTTCTTCTATGAGCTGTGTTGATGTTTTCTGTCTTGCCACATGGCATTGTCCCAAGGTGTAAAGGTCAAAAAATGGAGAGGGGGCTGGGGTCTTAGAGTTGCTGACCAAGTCCCATTCAGTTTAAACAGAGCATAAATTCTGCTTGAGATGCAAAATGCATCATGTGCAGAGTGGCTCATGCTGTGTGTGTTGGTTTGTCGAGGTGACCTGTCTGAATACCAAACACGTGTCCCAGACACACTCTGCATGCACACGTTCATGAAGCTCAGCCCAATTGCTATAATGCTGTTTATACAGTATTTATGAATATAACAACACCAAGTGTTGATGAAATAGGACATTTTTCATACTGAGGTGGAGAAAAAGCACAGCATACCTCAGTTTATCAAAAGAAAACTATACATTAAACACAATGCTCTCTTTTACTGCTATATATCAGTTATAAATTTTACAAAAAACACGATGGCCACCCCAAACAAAACAAAAAATCCCTTTAGTCTCAGCTGCAGCCTCTGTGCTGCTGCATGGTGTTAGCCTCGGGTGGAGAAGTGCCAGACTCTTTATGCATTTGGGCAAAAACAGCCTTCAGTGTTCCAGAGACCAGTCTATATACTTGCAACCTTCCCTTCCCCAAATCACCCACACTCCATTGGGACTCATGTTCCAAGTTGGGAAAAGACAAGACCACTTTAAGGCCTAATTACTCCCAATTAGATTGCTGCTCAGGAGAATCAGCAGAAAGCATCTGATCCTGCAGCTACTGGCAGCCTCTTGCCTTCTCCGCCCAATCAAACCGCCTGGAATTTGAAGATGCAGGCTGGAGGATTATTTTCTTTAACCTACCCGGTCCAGCTCAGACCTGGCTCTGTCTCAAAATGGCTGTTGGTCAGGCTAACAGAAGTTGGCCTCTGAGTTGGAGCCAATGAGAGGAGAGGAAATCCCATTTAGAGGTGATAAATAAATGACGGGTCTTATGTATTATGAATTGCATGAATTTTTAATGTTTAGCCGTTGACTGATTTATAACATTTCATGCCTCAGACAGGAGATCTGATAGCGGGGGCTAATGAATAAGTGACAGTGGGCTGGAGTGAAACTTTCTCCCGATAACTGTGCAGAGAATTAAAAATCAGAACCATGTGTGTGCACTGCCTCAAGTTTGACCTGAGCCTTTTGCTTTTTTTTCTCCTTATATTTAATTCTACATGCATGCACATAAAAAGAAACCGGAGGAAATGAACCCTGAATTCATCACAAGGTCATAATGGCCACTGCTTTGTGCCACTGGCTAGGAAAACAAAATGGATCTGAACGGCTTGTGCCTCTGCCGATCATTCACTGAATACGAATGTCTTCTTCACCCTCAGGACATGCACTCAGGGAAGGGAAATTTCTTTGTGTATCTGTGTGTAAATCTGTGCTATTTGTGTGGGTGTACTGCTGAAAATCAATCTGTGTATTCAAGGATGTAGGCTTGCTGTCTGTGTGGCTTGTAGGTATAAAAATTAAAAAAAGGAATTGCCTTAATGTCACTTTACATTCCCTCATCTCCTCTATGATTTGATGTGTCAGGTGCCCCTTTGGTTCTCTTTGTCCTGCTGGCCTTGCTCAGCATGATTGGTCTGTGCCACTTGGATACAGTATGTTGTGTGTACTCAACCACCAATCCATAATGTATTCATTCATTTACTTGAAAGCTTTTTTATCCAGGAGAATAGTAAGCTGCTAAAACATACAAGCAAAGATGATGAGGGTCCTGATTGGACAGCTGTGTCACATGTCTTTACCTGCATCCATCAGGAGTTCACTAATGTGATGGTCGGTCCCTTGTTGCTGGACTGTGAGCCTTTAAAATATCAGCTCCTGAAAAAGAATGCAGAGGTAAAGACGCTGCTGATGTCCTCCACTTCTAGTGTTTAAAACAGATATTTCGGTATTTTGAATTCGGGAGGGGGGGGGGGGGGGGCTACTCGTGAGTTGCGGTCTAAAGTCTCAAAATGTAATCGACATTAAAGACCCCCAGACTTGACTGACACTTGTGGTCCAAAGCATGGGAGGACAACTCCAGTGCTCAAGGGCCGGTGCCCTGAGTGTTTCAGATGTGTGTCCCTGCCTAAGCATATACAATGTAAATGAGTGCATAATTTTTAGATTTGTTGTGACAGGCTGGGGAGATAAATCAAAAAGTTCAATTAGGTATCGGAGAAGGCCACATACATAACAGAACTTGCCCATTTCTGGTCTGAAGTCAAACTACAAGTCACTCAAGATTTGACTTAGACTTGTAGTTTGAGTTAAGACTTAAGATTTGACTCAGATTCTTGGTCTAAAGTATCAGGCTTTGACATAGATTTCTGGTCTACTGGTATACTGAAGACTTTACCTTGATTACTGGTTTAAAGATTCAGTAGTCTTCTTTGTTTGTTTCCCACGTCCATACCCATGAAGAGCCTCAGCGCTGATCTGTAACTATTTCCCTGCCTCCAAAAGTACAAAATAGCTCACTTAGGAATCAACAATACTGCCAAAGGGCTTTAGGAAAAACACTGGAGATATTTAAAAAAGGAATCTCCTCACCCTCTCTCTATGCGGCCACAGGCTGTGACATTGCCAACTCCGTGTCCCTAGCCGGAAGTGGTAACTTGCTCCTGGGTTGTGGCGGAAATATCAATTTGTAAAAGCTACTGCACCCTGTCAGCAGTTAGATGCCTTGTCAGACCCCAGTTTATTCCCATTAAGCAAGAACCACTTGATGATAAAAAAAAAGTTATTTGAAGGAACAACTCTCAAAACAGAACATATACTTTAACACTTTTAATCTAAACAAGCTAGAGAAATGGTTACAGAACAGCGCTGAGGCTCTTGACGGGTATCGACGTGGGAAATAAGGAATGAAGAAGAGCCTCGAATTATTGTTACATTAGCATTTTATAGAATCTAGTTACAAACCACTACAAAGGCTGTATACGTCCTCACCTATATGCAGTAGAAAATGTGTCAACATTTGGGTGATACCTTATAGATTATGTAATAGCATGTTGTCCAAGACTGTCTATGTGAGCATGCTGCCCCCGAGATGACCAACACTTATCCATCCCTTTTTCCATATTTATGTATGTTAGATATACATAGTATCTGTATGAATCATCTGGTATTTTCCCAATAACAGCTTTCAACAGCCGGCATCTTCATGTAATATCTAACAGAACATTAATGTATAGTTATATCTATATTGGAGTAAATAATATGCTAGATGTTTTTTTGTTAAGTTTGGCTCAAGGATTAAATACTTCATATAAATTGATAGAAACACAGTGTGGTAGGGTGTGGTAGGGTATCCATTTGATGAAAAAATAGCTTTTCAGTCATTAGATACCTGAGGTTTAACTTGCAAAATAATGTAGCACCTATTTAAAGCCTCGAAGGGCTATAATGCCATTGATTCATCTTCTTTCTGGGCTATTGGCTTTGACTTTTGCTGGTCTAAACAGGCAAGTCTTAAAATATGATCAGCATTTTGTTTTGTGTCTTTTTCTAAAAGAGTTGATAGAGGCCATTCCTGGGGAAATGTTGCCGCATTAGGGAGATAAAAGCACAGAAGGCAAAGGACAATTCTTTAGCCTAATGATAGATCCATATCTAGCCAGATCTGCTGTCTCCCAGCGAATGTCTTTGTTTTATCACCCAGCTAGCTGTTTTAATTACGGATTTGTCCCATCCCGCTGGCCAAAATAGGAAAAAAGCTTTTGATGTTGGAGTGTACCGTAAAGCCTTCCATTATACCCATTTTATTGAGGATATCACTCCTGGGTATGGCTCGGACAAACCTCTCCTCTTTGTCCCCTTTTACTTTTGCTGAAACAGAGACATTATTGTGCTCAAGGTGATGTTTTTGAAGATTTTAATGTTTCCAGCAGAGACAATGAGTAACTAATGGGGCTGCCTGAAAGCGCTGTAAGTGAATGTAAATGGGGACCAGATTGATTGAAAGGCAGTTATCATGTTTCAAGGCTATGATTCTATAAATGATGGTCTGATTAAAAAGAAAAAGCCCAGCAGCCTGGCTAACTGTGAATTTATACAACCTGCTTTAGTTTGGTATCTTAGAAGCTCAAAGGTTCCTCAGAAAATATCTGTCATATAGACAGTAAATCTTTTGAAATGGCTCTAAATAAATTTTTTAAGTGTAGTTCTTTGACATTTAAATCAAAACATTCTGAAATAATAAAGTCCTACCACACAATTACCAAGAATTGGTAAGAAAGAAATATGGTAGGTTATCAAGGTGTACAAAGGATTTAATAAGATAAGTTTCACAATTTTCATATTCAAAAGTCCTTTTGATGAGATGCCAGTGAGGGATGCCAGCTTTATAGACTATAGAATAATAGAGTAGAATAAAAAATCCAACTCTGCAGAGTATTATGCACATTAAGCATTTCATGAGCACTACTATAAAATTAAACAGGTGTTCATTATATGTGTTTTTTTGGTAAGTCGACTGATCAAAATCAAAGTATATAGTAATTGTCATTGTAATGATTCACGACGTGGGACCCAGGATTCAGCCAGACAAGCAGAGGTTCTGAAAAAGCCTTTTTATAAACAGAATGTAAAAACGGGCTGAAAACTAAAAATGATCGTCGAGCCAAAAACAGACGGCAGCAAACAAGTCTAGAGCCGAGGAACAGCAAGCTATAAAACAAGAACGGGGTCAGGCAAACTGTTAATCACAGCACAGATCAGGTTAGGCAACAGGCAGGCAGTCCGAAACAGCCAGGAACAAAAACAGGTAGTATACAGGTCAAGCTGGCACAGATCTCCGGAGGTAAACAGGGTCAAAATCAACAGGCAGAACAGGAACAGGATTTTGCTGGACAGAGACTCACCCAAATGCGCGGAAAGATGACCTGGCACTGATGACTGCTCTGAACACAGTTTATATGGAGGTGGAAACAGGTGAAACCGGTGAGAGATGATTGCAGGCGGGGTGGAGCTGAGCAGGTTACCAGAGTGATTAATCAGACCAGGCATCAGTGCCGAGATCCTAGCAGAACTCAAAAACAAACCAGAGACAGAACATAAACAATAACAGAAATCAAACAGGAAAGAACCCAAAACAGAAAACTAAACAGTGGCAGAGACTCAAACTATTACACTCATATTGTATATTTATCTCTTGAATTTATGCGACATTACTTAAAATTGTGTAAAACAAAATACATAAATGCTATAATAAAGGAGTGTTTTGATTCAAGGTTACCAAACTATCAGATTCTCATACCAACCCATGTCTTAAGACAATACACACACATATTCTTGATGTTATAACAAGCATGGCCTTTTTTACAACACAGCCTTCTTTTCTTCCTTTGTGTGAACAAGAAGATGTTTAAATTTAAACTTCTATCACTTCCTAATCAGTGTGACACAACAGTGTCAGGCTGATTAGATGGTTCCATTTTCCGAGATGCGAGTCTAAAGTGTCTTTTCTGCTTTTATAGAAACACAATTTACCCTGCGTCTATGGAGCAGGGGGAGGGAGGGGGATAGCATGCCTCATCTTCGCTAAGATGTCAAATATAGCTGAAGAAGACTTTTAAAGAAACTCCCCCGAGCAGCTAGTGTAAAGTACTTATTGCCTAAATGTACTTAAAGCTTAAAGTTTAATCCAGCAATAACACTGGGGTTATGCTCAGGGAGAAGCCATCGTCTAAGGACATCAATCACAGTTTTATCTTCTTATTCTATTAAAGCTTTTGCATGGAACCACTCAGTGTTTATTATTAGATATAAACTAGTTTTAATAGGCAGATAAGTAAAGTTCCTATCTTTCAAGTGGCAGTTTCTTGGCTGTATATTCATAATGGTGTAATCTAAATGTATTTTTATTTTTGTATAGTTAATTAGTTAATCAGTCAGTGGTTATGGTGTTGTAAATATCAACTCCTAAATTAACAGTTAAAAACAGGCTTTAAAAAATCATGCAGCTCTGTTTTATTTCATGCCTCTGATCTGTCTGACTTTTGAAGAGCTAAAGTTAATGGTAGTTCTGATAGCAAACTTTTTACCATTATTTACTCACAGGTTCTCTTTAAAAGGGACTTCCAGGTTTATGGTTATGTGCCCAGAGTTGTCTGGATTAGTGAAACATCCACATTGTTTTAACAAATGACTGTACTGCAGATGGCCCGCGACAGACTGGCGACCTGTCCAGGGTGCACCTTGCCTCTCGCCCGTTGACAGCTGGAGATAGGCACCAGCACCCCTCGCCACCCCAACAGGGATAAGCGTGTAGGAAAATGGATAGATGGATGTACTGCAGATAGTTCCCCCAAACAAGCTCCTACTCCTATGTTTAAAACCTAAAAAGATATTTCTGTTGGCCAACGTTAGAACAGAAGAAAGCAACTGATTGCAATAGTTGAAACTGTTACACAAGTTCCTTGTGTTATAAAAACTCTTGAACATACAGAAAGAAACCTTAGTCGGCCATGTCAGTCTGTTTGCAGCTTTAGAAGACTGGAAACCTAATCAAACAAAATAACACATTTTTAGTTTAAATTTAACAGTGTTGTAAAAAAGGTGTAAAACTACAACAGCATCAGCAATCTTTCATACATGCATCACGTGAAATTGACTTGCTCAGCTCTAACAGCACCTACCTAAAATATGCATGTCCCCTTGAACTTTTTTTCATATTTTCCCATGTAACAACCATCAATGTGTTCTATTGAGATCTCATCTGACAAAACAACACAAAGTAGCACATGCTTTTGAAGTGGAATGATCATGGGTCTTGGTTTGCAAAACCATTTACAAATAAAAATCTGGAAAGTGCGGCATGCTTTGTAGTAAAGCCCCATTTGGTGTTGTGCCCCCAAATAAATTCCTTAAAAGCAATTAGTAAATACAGTATCAATGGATCATGTTCCAACCACTTCTGAACTATTTAGTGATTTGTGTTTTTCTCACATAAAATCCCGGTAAAACGCGTTCAGGTTTGCAGTTGTATTCAAGCAAAATATGAATAAAGTACAGGGTGTATAAATGCTTTTCCAAGGCACTGTATCATCTATGAGCAAACCCAAACTTTGGGTGGGCCTGCTGTGCTCAGTAGCGGTTAGCCAAGAAAATGCGCATTTTTGCCAATATGCTATTTGAACCACCACTGAGAAAAGTGTCAAAGTTAACAGTACAGTTATGAAACATAAGCAGACATTTGAAAAGGAATGTGTGAAAAAGAGAAAAATTTTATTTAATACCAAAAACACCTTGCTCCTGTGAATATAAAAAATAGACAGAATAGCATTTCCTGTAAAACGAGCCACCTGGCTTATTCCCTGCCCTCTTTTCTAAGCCTTTCTGAACAAAGCCAGAGCTACGAGACGGAAATCAGGCAGGAACAGCCGAGGCGCAGGTCGGCGTTCAGCCAGCAGGTTAAGAAGAGATACCCACTGAGAGTCAACAGTAAAAGCTGTCGTTCATGTCAGAGTTTCCCATCGCTGCCAGATGACGCAGAGCCTCTGAGCTGCTGTGAATTTGATGCCAGAGGTTCTTTTTTATGTTATCAGCTGCTGGACCAGTGCCTCCAACCTAACTAATATACTCACCTCCCACAGTGCCATAGGCAAGCAAAACCACAGGTGCATTAGCTCTAACCCTATAAGCGTGTTGCACTTCAATTTATTATGTGATAGTTAAAATGGCCGAGGAAAGTGGGAAAGATGACAAAATATTTTTAAGGGAGTCTGAACACATTTGTTGGTTTAAAAAATAGTCACAGAATAACATGACGTGTGAGCTTCTTCTCTGTTTTTATCGCTTAACCCTTGACGCCTCCTCCAGCATTTTGGAGGCTAAAAGGGAGCTAAATCTTTTTAAGTCAATGGCCTTTACTTTTACATGTCCTTTATACGCTGCATTTCTCACTGTCTAAACAAATGCAGTCACATCTGATTAAATCTGTTAGCCTTATTCTACATAGAGCATAAAACAGCATTTTCCATCTTTTAACCCTTCAAATGCCAGTTGAATTGCTTTTTATTATTATTATTATTTGTATTTGTTCTTTATTACAAACACATACACACATTTATTTGAATGCTCACACTCACATACCTGCACACACCGGAGAGCAGTAATCATACATAGATATGTAATATTGGCAGTCAGAAATAAAAACATGTTTAACTAGACGCATGCACAGTGGAAAACGTTGGAACACCCACCCACACACACACACACACACACACACACACACACACACACACACACACACACACACACACACACACACACAGGTACAGAACAAAGCGCTCCAAACATCTGTTCTCCCCCAGCAGCCTGACCTGACGAGCTGAGTAAATCTCAGTGCTGCGTTGTCCTCTCCCTCCAGGGACAATGTTTGCTGGCATTGAGGCCTCAAGTGAGCCTGGACAAATGAATGATGCTGAGCTGCGGGATAGAGATTTAATCTTAGGGCTTTTCGCCGTGCCACTGTGGGTAAATAGGCTGCGGGATGTAGCCCAGGTCCACCTGCAGGGGAAACTGAAGGTTAAAGTAACTTGTCTGCGCCACTTTCAATTGGCATGCTCCATAATGGAGGTTTCTTTCCCATCAGTGGAGTGGAACAAGGTGGTAGAGGCTGATGTAGAGGGGGCCAAATATACCAGATGAATTATTCAGGTGACAAAGTAAAGAAGATGGGACAACTAGTGGAAACGCAGAGTGAAGCAGCTTTTCAATGCAGTAGATTCAGAAGCACAGTTTCTTACATTCCTTGTTCCCAAGGGTATGTAGATGTTGGAACGTTATTTTAGAACCCACATTTTTTCACATATTGTCAATTAAATCGCACACTACTGCTACATCATTGTCACACCAGGTAAAATAAGTCAAACAAGAATTGCAAGTCTCCAAGGGTTGTTTTACTTTAGATATTATAATAATTAGGTTTTGTAAATGTTGTTATTAACATGTCTGAGGAGGAAGTTGTATAAAACCTTTAGTGTCAAGGAGCTCATTAAATGGACTGTATTCATCTAAGCTTAAAAAAATATTCTGTGTAAGTCAAAGGACCAGAAGAATAGCTAGAAGGTTGTGAGTATGAACTATAGTGATGTGACAAAAGTAGATATCTCCTGTTTTAGTCATTTTTGTCAAATATGAATGTTTCAGGTAATAAAATAGATTTTGATATCAAACAAAGATAACCTATGTAAAAACAAGATGCTTCCATGTGTTGATATTATTTATTAGGCTAACGACACTAACCAAACTACTCTGCCTATGCCCCATCCTAGCTCTTGCTGGTGTTTATTCTGATTGACTACTTTCTTTTGCTTCTGTTTCAATAGGCACACTCAGGCCTGATTACCTCCTAACCCGTAGAATTTAAAAATCACTTAAGTAGAACCTGTCAGACAACATGAAGTAGGCTACAAGTGTGTAAAAAAGCAAAACATCATGCATGATTTAAAAAAAAACAACAACCTCAAGAACAGATGAGAAACAATGTCCCTGACATCTGTAAGTTTGGAAAGGGCTAGAAAAGGGATTTTAAAAACTTTGGGACAAAAAAGCCTTTATAGAACGAATGGAGAATAGACGGAACAGTTCTCCTACGTCCTACAATGACAATCATACAGAGGGTTCTGTTGGCTTTGCAAAGTTTCATATATTAAAATATAATTTGAGAACAGGCTTTTGTATTTATTGTAGTTATCTGTCTGATCTTAAAAGTTGTTTTAGAATATGAAACAGCAGAAATCTAAACAGAGTTGGGTAGCGTAGCCATAAATTGTACTGAAGTAAGAGTAGCACTACTTCAACATATTTTTTTACTCAAGTAAAAACGTACCCAACCAACAAACTGCTCAAGTAAGCATAAAAATGTATTTGGTAAGAAGGCTACTCAAGTACTGAGTAACTAATCAAAACTATTGATTTAATATTTAAAAATTATTTCATCAGTGAGGCAAAAGCATTAAGTTATCTTCAAATTCTGATATTTTAACGACTAACATACAAATATACAACAATTACAAAGTAACAAATTCAGGCAGAAGAAACATTTTTATAAGCAATGTTTTTCAACATACAACTTATGAAACCAAACAGTTAATGTATATACAGTAAGTTAGGACAGTACAAAGTCCTTCCTATGACCATATCTACTGTTTAATGTATATTCACTTGACCTGTAAATGTCTCGATGAGTTCAGCAGATAGAAAATAACATTAAAACAACAAACCTTGTGTACAAACAAGAAGTCTCACTTTACCATAAACTGTAGGTGTGTCACTTTGGTGCATTTTTGGTCACAAAAAGTCTGTTCTTTATTCAGTGAAGTTACTCATAGTGGGTGGAACTGCCAGACATTTTACTCACGTAAGAGTAGTGATACTTCTTAAAAATATGACTCAGGTAAAAGTAAAAAAAGTACAGTGCAGTAAAACTACTCCTAAATGTACATTTTGTTCAAAAAGTTACTCAAGTTACTCCCCACCTCTGAATCTAAGGGGGTAAATAAATTCTTCATGGCACTGTATGCCGTGTTTGTTGTTTTGCAATGCCTAACATTAGTTCAACCATTATTGGGCTTCAGTTAATTTTCAAGATACCAAAGACAAATGCTGAAAATTATTATATTACCCTATGTTTGATAAAACCTCAATGTATAAATATGAGGATTTATCATCTTGCGGCAAACAATGAGAACAAGGAAAAAGAAGGTAAAAATCAAATATGAAATATAAGGATTATTGTCTCTGCCATACTGTCATTCAAAACGTTTCTCCCCGTCAACCTGCTTTCCTGCATGTTTGTTGTATTTTACTCATTCTCCTATTCATTTCCTCCAGAAAAGCTTAGCCATGAGTGCAGAAAAAACTTCAATATTTGGATTTTTACTGCATTACAAACATTATCTTACAAAGCTAATCGTTAAATTAGTCAGTTAATGAGAGGTAAAAGGGAATGCGTTGATCCAGGGTCTGAAATGGCCTTTTATTTTGTGCTTTGAAATGACAGTTCAACAAAGTAGAGAAAGTGGAGATTGGATTCAGAGGGGAATACGGACTGCAGATCTTCACACCTTCAGAAGCTAAGAAAGTGTCAAAGACATTTGCCCCATCAAATCCTGCCAGAACACATTCAGATTTTAAATATGCATGTTTCCACTCTTGGAAATCAGAATTTTAGTGGATCAAGCTTTTGACAACAGTAATGCGTCAAAGTCCCAGGAGTGGCCCTCGCCCTGCAACGTGACTGCCAGCATCTGCGCATATATATATATATATATATATATATATATATATATATATATATATATATATATATATATATATATATATATATATATATATATATATATATATATATATGTATATATATATATATATATATATATATATATATATATATATATATATTGTACATGTTTATCAATGATTTCAGAAATAGTAGCTCTGATAGCAGCAGAGGAACAGGTGACATTCTCCATGAATCATCCTCCCAACATGTTTCCACCGGCAGATGGTTATAAAAAAGGAATGGAATGGCATAATGGAAAAAAAATAAAAACCCCAAGGAAATCACACTGAACAACTAATCGCTGTTTTGGAGGAGGGTATTTTGAAAGACTGAACCGGGCATTTGAGAAATGTCTGTTGAGCAAAACCTATCAGGTGAAGTTTTTGCCTAATTAATTCTGCTTCAACTCTGAAGAAATTAAATAAGAATTTAGATATATTAGAAATGTTACAGAATGATGTCCTGCAATTTCAGGAAGTCTTCATTTTCGTATAATTGTCCAATTAATAGCTTCTTAATAAAACAACATTCCTTTGAGAAGCATTGCCATTTTTTTAGTTTTTGTTACAAAACAACAAATCCTTCTGAAAAAATGGCTGAAAAATCTTCATGTGAAGGTGCTACTCTACTGCGATATAAAAAAACAACAACGGTTGATTTGAGGAAGCACATAGTCAACAAAATCATGTAAATGAAAGAAAGGCTGTGCTGAGATCTCAGCAAGTCATTCAGTCAGAAAGAATGTCTGTTTTTTTCTCTAGCACAGTGCATGACCTTTTTCTGAGTAACAAACAACAAGGAAAAGACTGCGCCGTTGCAGACACCTCACTAGAACTCCTGCAGTTTTCATCTGCCTCTGAGAGCAGTCCGACAAACAGTTTTATTGCTGGGTTTGCTATTAGCCATTAAAAAAGAGCTCAAGAAGATTTGAAATGCCAGCTGCATGTTCCTATGACTACTTTGTTTATAAGCTTCTATTTATACGTTTTCAGATCAAGAAGCATGTAATCTTAATGTATATAATAGTTTTATTTATTTATTTAAGGAAAGTTCTGAATTTGCACAGAATTTCCCAATAAATAAGCTTCTTTAGACACAATTTTTTCCGTGTTGGTTGAAGCTAAAGACACTGTGTGCTCTATATGCAGTAAAAGATACATACTGCCAATGCTTGTTCTCAGATTTATCTTGTGTTTACAGTATTTGATATGGGTGAGCACTTGTTTTGCATTCCAGATGCTACACTACATGTAGCTGTACTTCAAAATTATGCACCAAGTATTCTCAGTGTCAAGTAGCAGAAATCCCTTTCAGTTCTGTTTAAACACAGACCCATACAACCCCCAACAGATCACTTAGTCATTCAGATTATTAGTCAATCTACCGAGATCATGGCCATGTGCGTGGAACCAAAGATGCGTGGCGTGCTACTCATAAGCATTCACCTCAGCATTCTGAATAAGAAGTGTTTCAGGTATTTTCCCTAAATTTGACTGAGCTTTGCAGTCCTTATGGAGAAAAGCAAAGTTGTCGGGCACTAAAATCTACATGTTCTTATTTGCTTTTGGCCAGACTCGGCTGCAGAAACAAATTACAGGGGGGGCATTCCATTTTTTCAGGGGGGCACACTTTTTCAAAAAACATTTTATATGCTTCAGGCTGAACAGTTGCTCTGTGACTATTCCTACAGTGCTGAGAAAGAAATTCTCAATAAAATTCAACCTATGGGCAGGTTGTAAACATTTGGGAAGCTTTTCACAACATTTGTTAGGCTTTTAGAAAGATTTACTAACAAAATATATCAAAAATAGTTGTCAATGTCTAGCAGAAAACTAAAACCATTTTAGTAAAATGCCATCTCCTTGAACTCATTTTACTGATCAATTTATTTTAGAAATGATTCAAATCTGTTGAATCTGACATCATCAATGAATAATAGTTATAATGAATAATATTGTTATAATAAAACAATAATGGTTAATCAAATGTCACTATGAAATTGTATTGGTCAATGTAAACGCCCCAAGAGGGGTTGAGTTCTACTGATCAACTTAAACATATTTCATGGCTGTGAAAGAGAGATGTTTGATTGAGCTATACTAAGAGAAATTAAGTTTATATTAAGGTAGATTTACAACTCATGTTGGGAAGCTATTGATAAAAGTTTTTTTTTTTTTTTCCGGTCGATATATCATGATTGTTAAAGTGATCTTGTGTGTTATTTGGTTGTCTGATTGTTCATTTTGTGCGGAGCCTGTATGCAAGTTGTTTTCTTTGCTTCATCGCAGTTGTGTGCTCATGGCATGTTCTTATGTGTTTAATAGTTCTGTGCTTTTAACATGAGAGAGTTTGAGATTTGGGCTTGTTTTATTATTTTAAGTTGGGCAGGTTTTATGCTGGTTTGGTCTGGAAATTAACAGTGAGATAACCTGTAGTGCTGTGTCTTGACTCAAAAGTCCAGGATAAGCATACAAGCTGATAAACATGGGCACTGGTGTCAGGCTGAACACTGAATGAAGTAAAAATTCATACTAGCAGAGATTCTGTAATTACAGCAGCTAGGAGCACAAGGATCAGAACAAAAAAAGATTTCCCTTCTGCCTGCAAGTAACCCAAGTTTCTTCACTTTTTTTAGCTTTTTTTTGCTTTTCCTGCTTGGTTCTGCTCCTGGTGCTCCTAGCTGTCTAGCTAACCCTCCTAGCGTCAATGTTTACTCCAGTGTTGACTTCAATGCTGACGTTTCTAACAGAAACTAATAGCGCTGCTAACAACTCGCTCTCGCTTGCTTCGTTGTCTCTTCTTGTAATTGTTTGGTAATCAGACCGAATATCCATCCCGCACTACCGACACCGACGGTGACCACCAGTGTTGCCAACTCCTCAGTAAGGAAAGTAGCTATTGGCTGTGGTAAAAGTAGCTAGAAGTCGCTGAATGACGTCATCGCCTGATTTGCATAATCTGCCACATGATGTGATGTGCAGGTTATTGACGCTGTGGGAGAAATAACGTCGTTAGAGAGAGACAAAAAGTGAGTAAAAACACTCAGAATATATGGAGCTACTTTTTTTCTGTCCATTAATGTTTATTTATTTATTTTTATTTTTTTAATTAATTTTTTTTAATTAATGTTTATTTTATTACAATACTAACCCTCCTCCTTTACCCGGGCTTGGGACCGGCAAAATGAACCATAAAGAGACACTATGGCAGAGTTACAATTTTTTTTAATGTTTTTTTCAACTTTTTATTTTACTTTTTCTTTTTTCCCTTGTGGTCCACTAAGGAGCCTACAAATCACGGTGAAACATGAACATGTTGCTGTGTGAATCAAATGCCGTTATTTATTTAAGATAAAACATTTCAAATTCAGTTATTTATTTTAGACCAAATAACATTTTACATTTACATCCCGCTCGCTCCTAACCTGACAACAGCCAGCTGCATGTCGCTCCGCCTAGCTCCACTCACATACATCTGGGACTCCGCCATAGGAATTGCATTTACAGAAGGCTGGGCCTTATCAAAAATTCTTGCATATGATTGGATAAGCCACTTGTCTGTCATCTTTATTGACGTGCTATTTCAACCACTCACACCGAAGCTAACCCGTGACGCTAATGATAGCGACGCAGGAAAAAAAATAAAAAAATAATAATAATGTGTTTGCGGCTCTAGTGGCACGCGTTTTATTGACAGTGAGCTGACAGCAACAGGGGGGAAGACAGGCGGCAAAGCGCCGCGGGTCGGAGTCGATTCCGGGCCGACCGTGTTGAGGACTAAAGGCCTCCTAACATAGTTAGCGCTAACCGCTAACCGCTCCGGGGCGCGTCCGCGTCTGCACGTCCGCTGGGCCCGGAAAACAAAACTTGCCAAATCCGGTCGGGAGAAGGGCGAAAACATCGTTTCCACCAACAAAAGCCTTCAGAGGCGTTCTCTGATGTTCTTTTAATGAAACAATATTAGGTAGATTGGACAACACGGAAGAAATAGCAGCATTAATGCTAACGCTTGCTTCCTCGACGAGCCGCCATTGCTATCAAAACAGTCTCACGTCATGGTCGCGTCTCCACTACGTCACATATATGAAACTACAGCCCTGCGTCCTGATTGGCCAGACCATAAAATTGGTTGGAGAAATCATTGTCTATCGGCGGTGTCCCAGATGTATGTGAGTGTAGCTAGGCGGAACGAGACATACATCTGGCTGTTGTCAGGTAAGCTCGCTCCCGCCCTGAATGTAAACCAGGGCTGGGCGTCACCGCATAATCAACCTGCGCCGTCAATCCTAGCGCATGCGCGCTTCATTTGCAGTCTGGACATGCTGCAGTTCTGACTGCAGCGCTGAGAGGTAGTCCTGCGGGAGCGGGAGAATGGGGTTGGGACGGGGGAGGCGCCCCACGGCAGCACCTGCCGCTGGAGGACAAGAGTATGAACGATACGTGCTTTCACGTAAGAGTCTCCAAAAGTCGCTAGATTTGTCGCTAGTCGTTTATTCGAAAAAGAGTCGCTGGAGGGGTCTGAAAAGTCCAGTTGGCAACACTGGTGACCACAGCCGAGCCGTGGCGTCTCTGAAGAAGGCTGTATGACCCAGCGACCCGCCCCTCTCCAGCTGTGATTGGCTAGCATGTTGCCTTCAGTCGTTGATTTATTGGTTGAATTGTATGATTGACAAATCAAAGATAGTACTTATAGGACGATGGCCACTCCGAGGCAGTGTTGCCAACTCAGCGACTTTGTTGCTATATTTAGCGACTTTTCAGACCACTCTAGCGACTCTTTTTCAAAAAAGCGACTAGCGACAAATCTAGCGACTTTTCTGGTGTCACTGGCGAATTTTGGAGACTCTTACGTAAAAGCACGTATCGTTCCTACTCTTGTCCTCCAGCGGCAGGTGCTGCCGTGGGGCGCCTCCCCCGTCCCAACCCCGTTCTCCCGCTACCGCAGGAGTCCCTCTCAGCGCTTCAGTCAGAGCCACAGCATGTCCAGACTGCAAATGAAGCACGCATGTGCCGGGATTGAGGCGCAGGTTGATCATAAATAACTGAATTTGAAATATTTTATCCTAAATAAATAACGGCATTTGATTCACACAGCAACATGTTCGTGTTTTACCATGATTTGTAGGCTCCTTGGTGGACCACAAGGGAAAAAAGAAAACGTTAAAAAAAAGTTGGGAAAAAAATTGTGTAACTCCGCCATAGTGTCTCTTTATGGTTAATTTTGCCGGTCTCAAACCTGGGTAAAGGAGGAGGGTTAGTATTGTAATAAAATAAACAAATACAAACAAATAAAAAATAAAAATAAAATAAATAATAATAATAATAAATTAATAAACATTAATGGACAGAAAAAAGTAGCTCTATATATATTCTGAGTGTTTTTACTCACTTTTTGTCTCTCTAACAACGTTATTTCTCCCACAGCGTCAATAACATGCACATCACATCATGTGGCAGATTATGCAAATTAGGCGATGACGTCATTCAGCGACTTCTAGCGACTTTTAGCGCAGCCAGTAGCTACTTTCCTTACTGAGGAGTTGGCAACACTGCTCAGAGGTAAAGAAAAAAAAAAAGAAGAAGAAAAAGAAAAAGAAAAAAAAACATCTTCCAGTTCAGGGCGGGCACGACTGTCTCAGCGGGCGGGCACGGTCTGCTTTTGGCTCTGCTGAAGGTTGCATTTCTCACATTGGACAGACAGTGGAAGATCACCCAGTAAACATGTCTTACTCCTACGCCTGCTTTCTTGCTTTTTAGTGGATCGCTCTGTGAATGCCTTTTTTTGGTACAATGACAATTTGCCACACTGTTGCACCAAATGTAGTTTTGTGTTAGGTATTTTTTTTATGATGCAGGCCAACTGCTCATTAATAGTTTATCTAAATGAGAGCAGTTAGCAATTCAGCTTCAGCATTCTCCTCACTAACATAGCCAAGTGCAGTGGCTAGCTATTACTCTCTCGGCACCGAACTGAAGTTTCTTTAAACTTACATGCTCAGTTCTGATTGGTAGTCTTTAGATGAAATTGTCATAAATTTGATAATTACTAGTCTACCACCTCAGGGGAATTAAATAATTTGTTGATTTCACAGTTATTCATTGAATATATTTTATAGAATTGCTTTGCACTTTACATATTGAGCTGACAGATTTCCCGTTCCTACTTCACAGCAGAACTGAATGTATTCTCACTGGATAACAAATGGGCTACATTCAAGTAAACCAGAAAATTCCACACATATCAAGTAGCTTGTTGCAATGTTTTCTTTAGAAATATATCTTAATTAGTTCGTACGCAATTCATGTAAAAAATATGAGCCGTTTCTTTTTCGACAAAAACCATAGTCAGTTAAAATATTAGCGATGATTGGTAATGCTTAAATGTATGCTGCATTTTTTTTCTCTGTTTTATTGATTTCGGTGAAAATAACAAGAGACCAAAGGGAGTTGCATGAAATTGTAAAATGTTTTGGCATATATAATTATATTTGTGTCTGTTCAGTGGCTGATTTGGTTCCCCTTAGTACAAAATTTAGTAACTTTGTGATATCAAAGCAGGCTAAGCCATTATGAAATCTGTAAGAGAATGTAATTTGTGTTTTTGAAGCATTAGTAAATGTCAAGATGTCACAAATGCATGATGATTGTAACGAAATATAGTATGGATTCTCATGCCACAGACAACATTGTTAGCCACCAGTTCAGTTAACATAAAAAACTTGGCAATCCACAGTTTTTTTATGTTAGTTACTAACATAACTTGGCATTTTAAACAATGAGATGGTTTGTTTGAAACAGCAGATCTGATGTTTCAACATTGAATTTCAACTATTACATTCATAAACAAAAAGTAAACCAAGGGAGGCAGGTTTAGGCCAACAGTCATTAGTAAAATTGCTGGGAGCTCAAATAAAAGAAGATCAAATGGTCTTCGGGGAATAGATGCAACACCTCATGTGCTCTAAGTGCAGACACATAAATGCTTTCTCAGTATCAGTGTATTAAACGCTGACTGCTTTTAGCTTGTGCGCAATTATCTACTCGATGACATACTGTCCATCACACTTATACGACAAATGAGTTTGATTTATTGAAAGCAAAGAACCCACAGATGGAGGATGGATTAAATTACCAGATGTTTGCCATGCATGCATTAGATGCGATCATTCATCCAACAAAAAAAACACTTATGGAGAAAATAATACAATCACATCTCGGCAAATGCAATGATACCTCACAAAAAACAAAAAAAGATATAATATTATAATATACTAAATGTGTTATGAAAATAAGATAAGGATAAATGTGAACATTTAAAGACAAAGAGAGTGCAAGTCTGCAGAAATACACTTAATGACTGCTGTTGTCTTAAATGTTGCTAAGATTATCTGCCTTTTATCTGTATTGTAATTATCTATATATTTTAAGTTTTACCCAGCTTTTATTACATTCAGATTTGTAATGTTTTACTGTCTTCAAGTATTATTTTGTACTGTATTTCCAAATTGCTTTTGCCACTCTCCCACTACGAGTGACACAGTTTAAAAATTAAAGCATGTCCTAGCGATGAACCTTGACTGTCTAATTACAAAGTCAGTAAATCTAGCCTTTACACCATGAATCCTCTCTGCCTCAGACAAGAATTTGGACATAAGATCAACAGGATAAAACACGCAGTGACATTTTAAAGAAAAATGGTAGATGTTATTGTGTCGACAGATTATGACTTCAGGCTTTGGGGGGGAACCTCATCAGTTTATATTGTGTCTCCACTGATAAGTCCCCACTTGGGCCTGGGTGCTCACATGAAAGAAGCTAATTCTCTTCACCAAGAGCTGCTTCAATCGTGAGACTTTGCATGGATATGCTGCGGATGTTACCCAGATGTTACTAGAAAAAGACCACACTGGTAAAACGCACAGTTTTGGGTTGGATTCAATCTATCGGAGTTTATAATTTCAATCTATCGGAGTTTATAATTTACTAACTCCACCATATTTGGTAAATTTGAGCCAAATATTAAGACATTTTTCTCACTTGTTCAGTTTACCAGCAACATTTAACTATTATTAAATACTGTAGGGTGTAGATTTAAACAGTGGCTATGTTGTTAGGCCTCTGGATGCATCCTGCAGAATAAGTGCTGGACACATCACAGTTTTTTTCAGTAAATACACTTCTGAAGGGGCTATTGACATCAGATGTACAAAGTATGTTGCTAACAACATACTGTGTACATGTATGTGGGTGTGTGTGTGCATTACCCTGGTAATGCACACACACACACACACACACACACACACACACACACACAGATTTTAGCAAATTAGGCCATAGATTAAGTAAAAAATAAGATAATAAAAACACAGAAGGTAAAAGCATTGAACAAAGTCATTGTAATTTCTTATATACCTGGTAAGGAAGCCTCCATGTCTGTTGTCTGTAGAAACTGGTCTCATGCATTATTTGGGCATGATTTTTAACTATTCTTCCACACAAACCTACTGCTGGCCTTTTGTAATGCACTCTGATCAGTTTTTTTCCATGGAATTTTTATTGGATTCAAGTCATCTCTCTGGGCCTTCTATTATCTTAATTGATCCTTTCTGTAGTTATAAGAGACCTGCCTGTATGATGTGCTGAAAGACATCCCAACACCATGAATTAGTCACCTCCAAACTTTGCTTTTGATGTGGTGTTTTGGGGATGGTGTTCAGTGGCATTTCCCCTCCAAACATGGTGTGTGCAATGACCTTCAAAGTGTTTAGTTTTGGTCTTTTCTGTCTGGAGTACATATAATCCTCCAGTATTTCATGTTCTGCACCCAACTTGAAACTCCAGCATGATTTTTCTGTGGACTCTTGTGCATTGCGTTTGCACCGACCCTCTTGCAGCTGTCTTGATTACTTTTTTAACAGAAACATTGTGCTACTTATAGGTCTTTATTAAGCTCTCTTAGCTCTTTTGCTGATTATTACATTCACTTTTTGGTCAGGGATCTTGCAAGGATTATCTCTTTATTGCTGTTTCCTTTTTTTCGACTTTTGGGTGATAGTCTCAGTGAACATTCATAACTTAGAAATATATCTGTAAGCAGAGCCATGAATATATTTCGCAACTCTTGGCTTTTACCCATCCTGAGCTTGCTAATGAGAAATATTTTTATCCACCATTAATTAGGAATAAATCAGTGGATGTTAATTGGTACTGATGAGAAGTAGAATAACTTTCCATACACTGACAGATAACAGCTGTTTTTTTGGGTGTTCCTACCTTTTTACAGCTTCTTCCTTTCCATGTGTTAAATACTTATTGCCGGTGAGAGTCCACCTAATTACATATAACTTAATGTATTTATTAACTTGCATTTATTTATTCGTATATGTGGATTACTTGGAATGCCACTGACATCCGGTCTGAATATCACATCAATCAACCTATTAAAAATAGATTTACTCCTAAAAATGTTGACCTGTTAAATACCCATTTTCCATATTAAAAAATGCACATTCATATTCTATAACTACAGTGATATTTATTTTTATGAATTCTACTTTAGACTGATTTCATTCCTTTTTTACGTCCTCTTTTGCTAAGACTTAATATTTTAGTTTTATCACAATAACATTTTATAACAGAGAGAAGCGTTGGAGCTAATGCATGATGTACTGTAGTTGCTCTGGTTTTTAACCTGAAGTGTTGTGGAAGCTTTGTTTACTCTTATGTGTGCAGATCTATCGAGCAACTTGGCTTTGATGGTAAACCTCCATGTATTATTCAGAGTCAGGAACAAAAAGTAGCTCTGTTCACAATCTCTACACACCTCCTTGTCTTTTTCACACCCTGCTTTCCTTCTTTGCTGTTTCTACCTTTTCCCTATCTCCTAGTCATTTACTCGGCCATCTTATTCTGTGGCGGTTTTAAAGGATAATCAATAAAAGGGATAGGCCTTCATTCCAGGAGCACAAACATTGTAAGCAATGACAGCAGGGAATGAAAATAATCTAATGTCAGGAGCCAAAAACATAAAGTTTATAACACTGTTCTTGCTGCATTGAGTTATCTGTTTTTTCCCTCCATTGTTTCCAGCTTTAGATAGATGTTTTAAATGTTAGTGGTAGGAATTTTACAGTTTTGCTTTTATCAAGCAGTGTTCACATGTGTTTTCTCAATGCTGACATTAAAACAAAGTATCAAAGTAGGAGATCTACAGCTCCACAGATAAGGTGTCGTCTGTGTTTTTTATTTGTGTTACAAAGGTTTAAAACCTCTTGAACGTTGATGTGCCCACTCCATTTGACTGCACTATACATTCTGATGTTTCGTTTATTTATTACTTTTTACTGCAATGGGACACTTGTGTTGCTCATCTTTCTGTTACCCTCTTCATAAACCTTCTCTGTGTCTTTAGAAATGATGACGTAGTTTAGTTTGGGCATCTGAATATGCATTAGAACAGTTTTTAAGGGGTGCTATGATCATTCAACAAATGTCTTAAACAGGAAATAAATGCATGATTTGAGGATTGATATATATTTTTTTCTAATCCAAATCAGTTCAGAATTACACGTAGAGGCTCAAATATAGCCATGTCTTTGTCATAAGACTTTTGTAAACCCTTCTAGCTTGAACCTTTCTACTTTGGATCAGGCACTTCCTTCTTGCTTTGCAGCTTCTTTATACATGTATAACTCATTTTACTATGGGCAGTGACAGTAGTGTCCCAGCATCTTTTAGTTTATGATAGGCTTGGGTCTTGGTGGTTGTTTGGTTGTTGCTTAATTTCTTAACCTGATTGCTTCCTTAAGTGGTAAATAGTTTGGTACAGTTAATTGAAACTTTGACACAGTTGGGTATTCCCAAAGTATAATGATCCTAAAACAATCTAAACTGGTTTTGGAATTAAAGAGGGAACAAAGGAACATTAAGTTCATAAAAGTGAGAAAAATTAATGGACTGTGCTTAATAGCTGCAAATAACCAGAATTATGTCAAAACTGCTAAAAAGGCGCACGGTTTCTCTTGCTTGGGGATATTTTACCAATATAGGCCTGTTTGTATAATAGTGTTCCTTTTCGAAGAGGGAAAAAAATCCCCTATAATCAGAAAATTGTAAACTAAATACTTGCTCTTAATTTATATTCATTATTTGTTGAAGTGGTTTGTTGTATCATCATTACTCTTTGAATAAAAGAAAAAAATGATCCTTTAAATATATTTTTTAAAGCTTAAAATTAATATGACGGCAATGTTTATTATTAGCATTAATAAATGTCTGACCGGCACTGTAATAACGGTTCCTCTTTCTCCTGTTCTAGTCGTGCAGCATATAAAGCGGAGAGACATCATCCTGAAGAGGGAGTTGGGTGAAGGGGCATTCGGGAAGGTCTTCTTGGCAGAGTGTTACAACCTCAGCCCCACCAAGGACAAGATGCTGGTGGCCGTCAAGGTACATCTTCACTACTTAGTTGTTACTGTTTGTGTTTAAGTCAAAAATGTGTCTAATGTTGTTATAGAGCAGGGGTTCCCAAACATTTTTAGTCGCGTACCCCCTTCAGTGTCCCAACCGGTTTGGTGCCCCCCGGAAAAAATGAAAAAAATCTGTTGCAGTTACATCAATACAACCATCATAACAAAAGTTGTGGGAATAAAATTAGAACATAATTTGAATTAAACTGCAATAAAGTTGCAGCATCCACAACAGAATCCTGATTATTTTCAGGTGCATCACTGGCTTAGTGTGAATCCAGGGAAAGAAAGAGACGCTCAGATTGGCCACACCTTCACAACCTGAAACGTCTCTGAGGACTAAACTCTACCTGTGTGTGTTCTCACTTTGTTTTTATCGTGCACCAGCTTCTTAATCTGAGTCTGACTCACAATTTACGTCGCAAAATACAAACACGAAGAACTTTGATTTGATTTGTGTCCGATGACACGAGAGAGAGAGAGAGAGAGAGAGAGAGAGAGAGAGAGAGAGAGAGAGAGAGAGAGAGAGAATATAAAATAAATAGATTTTCATGTCTATACATTTTATTTATTTATTAAATTTGCAGTTTTGATTTTAATTTTCACAAAGGAAATGTTTATTTACACATCTTTATGGTTTAGTCAAAGTAAAATGGTCTCTTACATACTTTTTCTTTCGTATTTATGAATGAAATCACAGACATATTTGATTGGAGTTTAATGAATTTAGAGTTAAGAAAACACTGACTAAAACTAGAAATGCAAGGTTTTTGCAAGGACCTGGAGTCTGTTCCCCCTTCTTAAAAAGGGTTAGATGGTAGACATAAAACTACAGTGAAAGTATGAGTCAGCATTGAAGTGGATTTGCACCGCAAAATGTGTAGAATCATTTTACAAAATCCATGCAAAGAAAGTCTCTTTCACAAAACAGCTCCGTTATAAAGCTGCAAAGAAAAGCCATTTTCTATGTTGCCTCTGGCCGTTCATCAATCACCTGTCAAGCTGGCCATGTCCCACAGACATTAGCCTCTTTATGTGAGGAGGCATAGAGTGGAACTTAGCTAGGTCAACATGGAGCCTTACGCATGAAATGTGTGTAGGCCATCTCAACATCTATCATTCTAATGTGATCAACACATCGGTTTAGAGTTTGTTTTCCATTGTTTCTCCCACTGAGGAGACGATCCCTGGATAAACTCCGGGGATCTCTTCTTTCACACATTGTACGGCGATACCATCAACTGTGCGTTAATGGCCAGAAACAACGAGCATGATGCATCTCACCATGGAAGTCCTGGAGACCATCTGTCATCAGTACAACCACATCACACTCCTGAGCAACAAAGCTGGCAAACACTTCCCTAAGTCTTCTGTTACGGGGCCGCGACTATCTCACTTGGTGGATTAGAATTATAACGGGTGGGTTGACTACAACCCCAAACACAGACTTAGTTCTTTCACAAAACACACATATGGCTCAAACCAAAGGCATCTGAGTCCTTCAAGTGTAAATTGGAAAAGGCTACAGACTTACCTCTTCAAACTGCGCCTCTTGCAGTGACAGAATTTGCTCACACTTCATCCCTTGGTTGACAGGGTGGATAACTTACACCTGCAAGTTCATGAAGCATTATGTTCACCATGAAGTGGGACAGTAGGTCTTAATGCACTAATGGCAGCACAGCTAATCACATGGCAGCCACTCAATGCATTTAGACATCCATGTGGGGTAAAGACAACATGTTAAAGTTCAAACTGACCATCAGAATGGGTGAAAAAGGATTTAAGTGCCATTGAATGGTGCATGGCATGCCAGATGGGCTTGTCTGACATGTGCAGTTATTTCTGAAGTTTACAGGGAATGGTCAAAATGGGAAAAGCAGCCGTCTTTTGGACAGCAACCTCTTTTGGTTGGCAGAGATCAGAAAAGTCTGGGCAGTCACTCAAGATGATAAAAACAAAAACAAAGGTTGATCAAATAACCGATTGTTACAACCAAGACAAGAAGAACACCATCTCAGACGACACAGAAGCAGATGGGCTAGACACCAGATGCCTTCTCCTGCCGACAGGAAACTCTGGGCACAATTCACACAAAACAGGACAATAACTTATAGGAAACGTTGCCCAGTCCGACCTGACTCAATTTCATCTATAACATCCAGATTGTAGGGTGTGAATTTTATGTTAGCAACATGAAACCCTTGATGACACCAATCCCATTCTAATGGTTTAGAATGGGATTGGTGCCATCCATCGTCTGATGGCTACCTCCAGCACCATGACACAAAGCTCAAACCCCCTCAAACCGGTTTCTTGGACATGATAATCAGTTCATTGAACCCTAATGACCTCCAAAGTACACCAAATCTCAATCCAATTGAGCACCTTTTGGTGTGGTTGAAAGGGAGATTAATTTCATGAGTCTTCAGTTGACAAATTTGCAAATTTGTTATATATTATGTTAATATGGACCATAATTTCTGAGGAATGTTTTAAACACCTCATCAAATCTGTGCCATTAAATATTAAGGCCGTTATAAAAGTGAAAGGGTGTCAAACCTGGTACTAGCAACCCGTAATGGATAACCAATATTTCCTGTAAATATTGGTTATTGTTTTAAGTTGAAACACAGGTTAAAGTTGTTTCATAAAATCAAACCTGCTGCATTGTAATGTCTCTGAAAGCCAATATACAAAGTCCATTTTCACCAGAACATGTTCCTGTCTGTAAAGAAGCAGGAAGAGGAAAAGTCTCTCTGAACACACTTGAAGGTCAACTAAGAGAAAATTCATCGCAGTGCTTTACCTTAATTTATTGTTGCCGTGCTCTTTGAAGGGACTGTTTTGGAGAAAAGCCCAGACAGAAAACATTTCCTCAAGAGCACTGTTTGATTTGGTAATAGAATTTTATGATCATTTCATCTACGCTGCCGTACATCTCAACAACCGCAAGCACCGTGCTGAAATAGTAGAGCACATACAAGTAAATGTATTTCCATCCTAAGGTCATTCCATCTGTGATAATATTAGCAGCAGGCTGGGAAAACAGAACTCAAGGCTGAGGAGATCAGAAGTGGCAACTCGGTGTATTTTCCTGCTGCTGATGAAGTGTCAAGAGTCTTTTTTTTCCTCCAGGAGAGAGACTGCAATAAGGCTTATAGCGGTTATTTATTTCTTTTTTCTCACATTGGAGGCTTTACCTGACATCCCATCAAGAGTTGGCATTTTATGTGCTCTGCACCTCAAAAGCAGGTTCAAGGCACCTCTGTACTTCATCTTATTACCAATCAGATCAGGCTGTTTAGCGTGCAGTTCCTGCAGCTCCACCTTTCCTTCCTGAACTTTACAGCGGTAGTGATTGTTGTCCTCATCACTAAAATATGTACAAGATGTTGAAGAGGGTAGGAAAATGACAGCTGCTAAAGTTTTAAATTATAGAGAAAATGCTTTAGGATGAGGAAACTAGTTTAAGCAGCCTGGAAATGGAAATGTGTGTAATTCAAAGAGAATTTTCTTTGGCTCTGTACACATTAGCGTGAATATATTGCATAACTAGAATATGTTGACGCATGAGGGTCTCTTATGAAAAACTTAGAAGGTGTTTTTGGAGGGACAAACTTTTTTGTTTGTTTGTTCAAATGAACTCAAATGAAGTGCACACTGCTAGCTCTAGCCGTGAGCACTAAATATAGTATTTATGGTCTTGAAAATCATAGCCAGTCATGATGTGCAAACTAAAGCACTCCCAGCCAACAGCTTTATCAAGGAAACTGTGTTTTAAAACTGCAGTTTGTAAGCCACCAGTGGTAAATTTGATAAGCTACCAACCAAAGGCTAGCTGCTTGAGTAGACAGCCTGACTAAATCAGTCATTATCAGCGCGTTATATTGGTGTTAAAAACAGGAGGACAAAATATAATATCCTGTGCAATATGTATCTAAAAACTAAATATAGAATTTTTATCATGTATTTATTGTAGTTCATACATTAAAATGAAATCACAATAAATATTGGTAATATTAATAATGTGGTAATAATGTAATCTGTTACATTATTTTAGTAGTAATAGCAATCATTCTTTCCCTTTCAGTTTTAAACCTAGGGTTGCGATTTTTTTCCAGAAGTTTTCCAAGACCCTTCTTGAATAACTTTGCATGCGCAAGACCCTCTTACTTGCTCTACCGCTCTTCAGGGGGAAAATCTCCCAAATCTACTCGTCTTATTTCTGTCTACTGTGGCCTTCCTCTTCTTCTCATAAACTTAAACGCGGTAAGCAGACACTAACAAGGAACGTGCACACATTCTGGGGTTATGTGAGTGCATCAAAATTAATGGCATGAGAGACAACCAATAGATAATGTGATGCCCCCCGAACTTGAGGGACAGAGGAGAGTGAGGAAGGAACAAAACTCTGATAAATCCCTGCCCTTCAGTGCGAAGAGCAGACATTGGTTAGAGTTTTTCAGGCCTGCAGCTCCCACAGAGATCAATTTTTTTAAAGGACCATTTTACCCAGTATAACAAAAAGTGTTTCTGAAAAGGATTACCAACTATAGCTTTAAATAAAAGCATTGGGATCATGCTCTACACTTTTTGTTTTAAATCTTTTGTGCAAAAACACTCAAAGCTTATAAAGTCCTTACATATGCTATTTCTGCATATGAAGTATTTTTAGTTTGGGAACAAAATGACTAAGTAAACCTGTCAATCCCCAAACCCACTTACTTATTAATAAATGCATTAATGTTTCATCATTTATATTCTTTAAATGTTTGGGCTCAGTGCAAGGAATTTGACCATACCTACCAAACTCAGCCTAAGCATCAATTAATTGTAATTTTAAAATTCCTCCCAACCTCTATGGTATAAAATTGAATAGCTAAGGTGAAAAAATCCTAAAATTATTATCTTTATCTGATTTACTTGCTAGGAGTACACTTATGTGTACACCTAAAAATGAAAAAGGATAACCTGTATCATTGATTCATTGATATCACTCAATAGTTTTGCTCAATAAAAGAGAGTATAAAGTTGAAGTCACAACATCAATGCAAAGTGACAGCTTCCAAAATATGTCTAGAGCTTCCTTCGGGCCTATAATGAACCCTGCAGAAGTGAAATTATGTTATTTAGTGGTTTCAAACATAACTACTCTGAATCAGTAGCAAAACACCGCCTGTTTTATTATGTGCAGCTCGTTATAGCGCGAAACTACTTGAGCAGTGCAGCAAATTTCAATCACACTGAGGGAAAGGATAGCATTTAAGTTCCGTGTTTGCAAGCAGTCGGTGAAATGTGTGCTTTGCGTGCTATTATGGTTCGGATAAGTGTTAAAAAATAAATGCATGTATTTTTAAATATATGCATTGTTAAGCTTCCTGTGATGACAACGCCCATGTTCTTCAATGGAGTACTGGAGATCCCTGGCTCGTTTTAACCCCTGCCTGCCAGAGTACTGCATGTCACAGCCTGCCACACTAACAACCAGGGAAGAAAAGCAACAAATAAGCTAAACATAAATAAGTAGAAGGAGTAATGTTTGTCCAAGTCTGTGGCAGCCTGGAAGCAGTATGTCAGTAAACTGTAAAACAAAATGACATTTAGCGTTTAGTTACTCAGATTGCGGAATATAAAGTAGCTGTTGGACTTTACTTGTGAATAGCTGAATACTGGCTAAAATGTAAGGCACTTAAGACTTGTCAACCTGGCAGCACTAACACTATATGAGCAGAGCATATTTACCATTTAATTTACATTTCACTGCTGAGCACATCAAATTACCAACAACAGTAAACAGCTGCTGTATAAAAGGACTAAAGGTGCAGTTTTCCTCCGCCTACATTACGGCAACATTGATTCTGTCACAATATAACTGTATATATATATATATATATATATATATATATATATATATATATATATATATATATATATATATATATATATAATAATACAATAGTTTCATATCCAAACAAAAACTTAAACAATCTTTTTTGTTTTTTTTAGTTTGCTTGTTTTGATTAGGGTTAGGATTTTTCCATACCGGTTCCTGTCAAGCAATCAAGCTTCTCTGAGATGTGCCAGTGAAACACATCCAACCAATCAAGGCCATATCTCAAAACTTCCTTAGCTTAAAGGGTCTGTTGGTCATCCTTGGTGCCAGATACCATGAGACACCTTTAGGAAGACCATGCCTAAATGGGTCAGAGCTGTTTTGGCAGCAAAAACGGAACTACACTACGGGGCAGGTGGTGGTAATGTTATGCCTCTTCAATGTATTATTCGGTGTTAAAAATGAAGACACTCAGCTAATAGTGTCCTTTTTAGTTTATTTTTTTTGTTATGTACAGCACATTGGAAAGTTTTTCTGTTGTTAAATGTGCTATGTAAATAAAGTGGATTGGATTGGATTGGATTGGATTGGACTGGACACTTTGACACATGGGGAGCATTAGATCCGTTTGATTTTTGCCGTAGTTTAGCATAGTACCTGAAATACTAAGTCCTCTAGTCATGTGAAGTAATGATATTTAAATGAAACTAACTAAATGATCCTCTGTTGTTTTGTACCCTTTTAACCTAAACGAGGTTCTGTCTGATCTATTTAGAATAAGACAAAGCTGTCAGTACACCCTCATCAAACAAGACACTCAAAATGTTTCAGGGAAACAGGTTTTGTTTTCCCTAAGGACAGATACAACAAGCCATTCATTAAAATTATTTCATTTCCCCCTGTAGACACTGAAAGATCCCAACCTGTCAGCCAGGAAGGACTTCCAGCGGGAAGCTGAGCTGCTGACCAACCTGCAGCATGACCACATCGTTAAATTCTACGGAGTGTGTGTAGATGGAGACCCGCTCATCATGGTGTTTGAATACATGAAGCATGGAGACCTGAACAAATTCCTAAGGTCAGTGTTTCACTAAATGTGCATGAAAATACAGGTGGTCCTTATCATTAGTGAAGCCGGGATGACTGGTCCTGTGTTCGCATAACAGACACGGTCTTCCCGTTATCACATTCTCCATGTGTGAATTTATCTAAATACACAAATTTTGCCATGGTGGTGGTAAGATTCTGCTGTGAGGATATTTCTCTTCAGCAGGATAAGACAACTGCTCAAAGTCGATGGGAGCATGGCTGGAGAAAAATACATGCCAATCTTGGAAGAAAATATTTCAGAGGCTGTAAAAGGACTCAAGGCGGGGGCATATGTTCACCTTCCAGCAGGACGATTACCCAAAACATACAGTCAGAACTACAGAGAAATGGTTTAGAAGAAAGCATATTTATAGGTTAGAAGGGCTCAGTCAAAGTCCAGATCCAAATTCAAGTGGGAAGTTGTGGCAAGAGAAGTGCGTTTCACAGACCCTCTACAACTAATCAGACTGGGTTTGAGCTTTTCCACCTGCAACAATGGGCATAGAGGTAATGGAGCCATGGTGGGGGACATTTTCCTTCAGCAAAGTCAGTGATGCTTGTCAGAGTTGATGGAAATATAGATGGACCAATTACAAGGGAAAGATTGTGAATGAACCTGTTATAGACATGCAGACGTGCATAGTTGCTAGAAACATGGTAAAAACCTGCAGCTGTTATTGCAGCACAAGGTGGATGTAAAAAGTATTGACTCATGAGGGCTGAATAAAACACACAACAAACCTTCCAGGTTTCAAAAATCGTTCAAAACCATTTAGCCTTCCCACTTCCCAATTCTGCACTTTTGTTGGTCACATAAAATCACAGTAAACTACTTGGAGTTTGCGCTTGTAATGTGACAAAATGTCAAAAAGTTCAAGACATATGAGTTCTTTTCAAGGCTCTTTGTTACAAATTGTAGCACTTGAACACTGTTTGAAATTATAACTGGAAAATTGAACAGAAATCAAAAAAAAAAAAAAAATGGAAGTCCCACTTGTGCTAAAATTTCCATCCCCCTCACAGCTGTCTGAGTCTGTCCATAAACATACACGCCGCCGTGCTTTTGTTCCATATTTGTCAGGCGGCACTGAAGGAAACGACCTCCGATAAGCCCCAACAAAAGCGACATGACGCTGCTACAGCGAGCGCTTTGGTAATGGGAGGCTTGACTGGAGCTGATGTCAGTGCGCTCGAGAGGAGTGAGAGATAGAAGCGTGCTATTTCAAGTGCGATGACAGCGGCTGCAGCTGTGTGTGTGTGGTCTTTCTTGTTTTTAAATCTTGAGCAGTGGATGAAAAGATGACATGTTATGATTGAGTGTGAGAGCGAACGCCCGTGTGCGCGCTTGGACTCAAAAGTGCGTGAAGATTTTGAGTCGGGAAATCATTCCTGAAATGAAAGGCAGTGTCGTGAGTGATGAAATTCTTTCATGCAAGGTGCAAGACAGCGTTGATTCTTCATCTACTGGCCCTTTTGGTCACATTTAAAAGATGTGATGTGCACTAAATCAATGGGAGTGAATCAGATCAGATGTTTGGGTCTGACTCGTGTATAGAGGGCAGCCTGCGTCTAATCAGACACCACTGCACATGGAGAAAGAGGGGGGAAAGACGACAGACAAAAGAGTCCTGCCATAACTCCCGTCTAATTCTCGTTAACCATCACACACCTAAAGCAAAAAACACAGAATGACACTAAAATTCCAAAATGGAGATTGAAAGCCGTGCTGACAGAGCGGAAGAGCATCAGCCGTTCCTGAGCGCCGCCTGCTCGGTAATCACACTGACAGCAAGGTGATGGGAACAGCAGGGACACTTCACAGGAAATGACTTCTTCACTGTCACCCACAAACCTGCACTCAACCTGTTCTGGTAATAGCGCAGTAGCTGGATGAAATTCCAGAGCCTCGCTTTGAGTTCCTGACATGTTTGGAAAAGTCAAAGTCTTGCCTCGAAGCTCAATTTACAGCCACCAAATTAATCAGAATGGTGCAGGCACAGAACAGTTTATCAGTGCAATTAAAACAGCCCGAGCGCTTGCAGGTTCCAGCTAATTTGTTAATATTTCTCCCATTTTTTTCTTTCTTATGCTAATTCTTTTGAAAATAGTGGAATAGGACATGAATGTGTTCTGGATAAGACTTCATTAATGTTTGGGTTACTGTGTCAAAGGGCCCTCTGTCAAGCTGAGCACACTCTTAGTTGTGTGCGTCCAGTTACAAACAGCAGCTCTGACACGTCTTTCATCGGCGAAGATGTGCACACTGGCTTTGCAGTTCATGTAGGGTTGTTGCAGCACTTCCTAGTGTGGTGGGAAGTGATATCCTTTATGTTGATAAAGTGGCTTTAAAAATGTATTCACACCCAACGAACTTCACTATATCCTGTGACCTTGTAGCCACAAATTCCAGTGTCTGTTAGGTGATCAACAGACATGAAATGGTTCATTATTTCCCCAACTTATTACAAATGGAAATGTGAAAAGTATTGCCTGGATTTGTGTTTGGTCTCCGTTACCTTGATACTCCTAAATGCATTTTCCATAATTAGATTTTACATGTGTGTAATGCACTTGAAATACAGCCTGTGATGGTTCTTGCACAGGTGGGGTCCTCAACATGTTTCTTGTTCTGCACCAAGCCCTGCCACTGCACACAAATCCAAATCCTTCTATTGGCAGGTTTAGCCAGTAAACATGATGCTGTTTATATGCTCATTTGATTCTTAGCTGCTCCTATCTCAAAAAAAGCTCTCAACATTTTCTTTTAGCGTCTTCACTAATAGAAAAAAAGTCTCATACTGTGTTGTAAAGAATCTCTGTTCACTGTAGAATAATCCAGTTCAGGTTTAATCAGTCAAATGTTTTAGATTTCCGACTTTCTTCAGCATCCTCTCCTGTTTTACCTGCAATAATATGTTTTCTACACTGTGCCCAACAAAGGGATGGGGTGGCCACTTCCTAAAGAATGACCCTAGAAAAATGTAACAGAAAACTTGACTAGGCCGCTACTGATGCATGACTTTCTTTGTCTGAGAGCTTGAGGGCTTGAGGGAGAGTGAAAAGTCCATCCAAGTGGCCAGATATACTATTTCCCTTGAAACATCACCTGCATCATATTACACCTAAGCAGTCCTTTGCAGTTGTTATATAGCACACATTAACCTTGCCATGCTGATATGATTTCGACATATGTCCCAACTTTAATGAAGACCAGGGAAGAATAAAGTTCTGGAAAATTTTTAAACCAGAGATTATAAAGCAAAATTGCAATCTTTGAACATCTCGGTGAGTTCTATTCAATCCATTATCTGAGAATGCAAACCTACCAAGATGTGGCCATCCAACAAAACTGAAAGGCCCAGCAGTGAGATCACTAAACACAGAAGTAGTCAAGAGCCGTAGCCCATGTAACCTCTGAAGGAGCTGCAGAGATCCACAGCTCAGATGGGGAAAAGCAGTGAAGAGATAAACCGACTATGTTTTGTGGACTCCGCAAATTTGGTCATAATGGAAAAGTGGCAAGAAGAAAGCTGTTCTTGAAAGAAAGCCATAAGAGATCCCATTTGCAGTTTGCCACAAGCCCCGAAGAAGACGCTACAACATCTGGAAGAAGGTCCTCTGCTCGGATGAGGCCAAAGGGAAACTTTTTTCCTACCTTAGAAAACACTATGTGGGGAGGAAAACTAACACTGCCCTAGCACTCTGACCCTGAACACATCCCCAGCATCATGCTGTGGTGATTATTTCCATCATCATCAGCGACACAGAAGCCGGTTAGAGTTAGTGGGAAGATGGATGGAGCTAACTAAAAGACAATCCTGGATAAAAACCTGTCAGAGCCATGCCATACTAGAGGCAGACGCTGGAAGATTAACAGTGTGCGATTGCAGTGAAAGGTGGTTGTACAAAAAAGGAACTCATTGGGACTCAACAAAAGCCCAACGGACCTTTCAGATTATTTTTTACGTTCAAAATGTCAATTATTTCTACTTTACAACTACATGCTACTTTCTGTTTCTCTGTTAACATGCTTAAATGTGCAAACGTTTAGGGATCATTTTCGCTGTATAAAACCAAGCTGAACTGTTCTTCCTAACTCAGAGCCCACGGCCCTGATGCCATGATCCTGGTCGACGGCCAGCCGCTGCAGTCCAACGGAGAGCTGGGCCTTTCCCAGATGCTGCACATCGCTACCCAGATCGCCTCAGGCATGGTCTACCTGGCCTCCCAGCACTTTGTGCACAGAGATCTGGCAACTCGCAACTGTCTGGTTGGAAACGGCCTCCTGGTCAAGATTGGAGACTTCGGCATGTCCAGGGATATCTACAGCAGCGACTACTACAGAGTAAGCCTCCGATGTTTTTTTAATTTTTTGCTGACATTAAAACAACCCTTTGTTTTAAAGTACCTCAGTGACTGAGAGGGAAACCATTTGTGCTTTTTCAATGTCTCTAATGAGACACCAAATCCAGTGTCCTTCAGCTGACAACATGCCATACATTTTAATATAAGGCTACGCTAAACTCATAAACTAAATTTAGTTTACAGTACTCTTGGTCCCTAATTAGACTGAAAACAACTCTAAATCAGGCCTCTGGGGCCCACAACTAAAAAGCTAATTCTAATTGGTGCTAGCCGTAGCCCTCCTGTGTTGTGTTGTTTATATGTTTATCCTTTTATTTTTTCCTCTTCTAAGAAGAGTTAGCAGTTCTCCCATCACCAGTGCAGCCTCCAGCCCTCACACCACGCCTCTTGCATCCAGGGTGGAGGATGGAGCGCTTTAGCAGCGTGCTAGGAGACAAGCCTTCTGAGCCTGCAGCCTGATGCTTAGAGGCTTGTTTATATCGCTTGTGAATCCTGTCTCCTCTACTGTTTAACACGATTAGCAACAATGAATGCCTCCAACCAGGCGGTAAATGCTAGGCTGATTTTTTTCTCTCTTTTTTTGCATTTTTGCTGAGCAGATGATGGCTGCTGCAGATCTGCCTGCTTCAAATAGCTTGGTTTTGTAAAATGACTTTAGGTGCGCCTGATAGGTTTTCCCAGCGTGACAGCTGGGCCGGTTTGGACGATGCTTGGGGCATTGCCAGCACTTATAGAGCACTTGCCTGGTATGAGAGAGCAGCCGTGCACCCATAAAATCATTTCTTAGGAAATCTAAAGGGTGATGCTTTATGTGCCTGGCTCGTAGCTTATCCATGCATGTCAGCTGTGTGATCTCTATATTACTTTAAAAAAAAAAGCTGAATATTTTCTTAAGTTTTCAAATTTTGCTTGAGTTTTGACATTTTTGTTCCAGCAGGATGTGTGTTATGCTTAATACAGATTGAGAATTTAAAGAGCGTTTTGTTTCTTGTTTGAAGGGGCAGCAGAACTTCTGTCTGCCTGGTTCTGCACAGGGAGGCAGATCATTGTTTTTCAGTGATGTTTACTCAGACCAAAACATAAACACATAGATTTCGGTTTCACCTTTAAATTCCATATCGTGTGTAAAATCTTTTTCACAGCACACTTGAATTTCAATGCATGTCTGAAACTTGTTTGTGTGCTCACTGTGACTTAAGCCTAATGAGATATTTATTTGCCAGCCATCCTTCTGTCAAGGTAATGTTGAAAACTTGTAATGGACCTAGAATCAAATTTATGAGGGAGGATAATTGTATGTCTGCAGCTTCCTTCAGGTCAGTTTTAATGCAAACCTTAGCCAATTGTATGACATTAGTTATTTTTTGTGGCTATTGTGCCAGTTTTTCAGATGAAAAGAAAATTACATACATTGTTTTAAACTTTCATGTTTTAATTAAAACTTATGACTGAAATTAACCTTGCACTATCTGCCTATTTTAACATTGTAAAAGCGAATGTTAATCTTCGTATAGAACAGGTTTGTTCTGCCTTTTCTAGAGGCAGCTAACACTAGAACCAAGAAATGTATTTTATTTTTTATTTTATTGTAATGACCTAATCGTGAACTAACTGCAAGTTATCCATTAACTAATGAGGTAAAACTTAATAATGTCCAAAAATATATAGATGTTTTAAATAAGGAACTGATGAACAAATACCCTCCTAACCATTTACTTAAAATAAACTTTTAAAAATGTTTTTAGACACAACCTCATTTTTGAAAACATTTTCCTATTAAAAAGGCCAGAAAATTAACTTGAACATTAAATTTTTTGCTAATGACCATTTGCACACCCCTCAGGGAGTATCTTGTCTGATACAATCATGCAATTGCACTGTAATTTACATGGTCTGTAAAATGACTGCTATCTGTCTTTTCCTACTCAAACATTTAAATCTTATCAGATACTAAGGACTATTTGCATGCTTTTAGTCTCTCAGGAGGTGTTGCCGGTGCATTCACCTATCTGAACTTTATCTCTTTATTTGTGTCTGTGTGTTATGTGTGCATCCTGAGCCGCTGTCTTGCTAACATTTCATTATGTTTTCACTATAAGACTCTTGATTCCTGAAAATGTACTTTGTTAATAGGTACATTTATGAACTAATTTTGAACAATTAATAATAATTCAGTGTAATGATAAACTTGGGAACAGTTTTTGGACTTAGCCTCATCATTAGTTCAGGGTAATTAGGTTACACTTCCTAATAAGGGTTATAAAACATGCATTTTTCATAAAGAAATCATTCTGAACTGATCATGAACCTTTTGTTAACTAGTTAGCGTTAACTAAATTAGGGATTGAAAACCTTTGAGCTTAGATCCCTAACATTATGGAGTGTTCCCTCAAAGATGTAAAGTTATTTTATTAGGAAAACAATGTCTAACCATTGGCTAAACATTTTCCAATGATGAAGATTTGAAAACGAGTGAACAGAAACCTAATGATTAATGGATAAGTTAGATAAACAGTCAGTAATTATGATGAGATCGACCTTAGTTCCTTATTACCAAAGCACATTTTGTGAAGCTTATCAGGAAATTATTCTAATGTCTGAAAGGATCTTTAAAGCTTTCCCCTCTGCTAAAGAAAGTGGAGAGTCTTAGTGATTACCAGTGTGACTGTAGACATATCTTCTCGATCAGTCAGACCTCTTCGACAAAAAAAAAAGAAAGAAAAAAAAAACTAAATGTGTTTCCCTGTTTTTGGCAGCTTATCTAATTGTGTCAGTCACAACCGAGTTAGCAAGCAGATACCACTCACTTGGAAGACTGGATGAGCCGGCTGCTCCTATCTCACCAATTACAAGCGCAATATACTGTACATAAAAGCAAATAAACAGGGAGGTTTTATCAAACCAACCAGAGGAAAAGAGAAGAGCTACATGGTGCTTATTTTTGATGGAATTTCTGAAAATAGTAAATTAATTAGGGAGTGCTGAGTTTTGTTGGCATAACGTAAAAGCTCTGGTTTATGTTCCCATATTGTAGTCCTCATGCTGGATTTATTCAGACGCAGGACGGCAGCGAGGGATCACACCCTTGACTCCTGAGACTACTGCTGATAGTTCAAGCTGTCTGTGCAATGGGGGGAGGTGAAAAGGTTATGGCCCTCCTCATATGCTCCTTGCTGACAGATGAAACGAAACAGCAGGATACTTGATGTGTAGCTGGACTCTGACCAGGATAACGGCGGTGGTGGGTGAGGGTAGGGGGGGGGGGGGGGATGGCTGTGAATCAGTATTCAGAATTTCAACTTGAATTCATTAAAACAGGGTCAAGTGGCGCAAAAACAAAAACAGTTCATGCAGAGTTCAGTTTTCTTTTTTTCCACATTTTTGTCTGTTCTTGTTTATTCAAACTGCAGCTAAGCTTTTCCGGTTTTAAGGCCTACCCAGGGGCATTTATCTTGCAAACTGTGGAGCGTTATCTAAAGTTTCAGTCATGAAGCTTCCTCTTTATTCTTAGAAAATAAATCAGAGGTTCTGTGCCAAGACAGTTGAAAAACCCACATAACTGCAGTACAGAAGAAAGTCAATAGAACTGCGACGCTACCACCACAGGTACCATCGTTTCCAGCCAAATCTGAGCAGAACACCTTTTTTCAGATGTTTGCAAGTTGTCGTACAAGAGTTGTGGCAGAATGCAAACTGGACTTTCTATGGCTTTATGTCAACAAGGTCTTTCTTCTGACTGCTCTTCCTTAAAGGCCAGATTTCTGTGGTGCACAACCAATCAGAATTGTCCTGTCAACAGATTCTGACATTTTGGAACAGATGTATCTTATTAAGAAACCAAATAAATAATTTTTGTTAGAGCATTTTAATTTTAATTCCAGATGGTTTCATATGTGTGGCTTTCTTCGAGGTAAAGCTGTTGATAGCATTACTACCCATGCCATACTCAGAGCCGAGAGACCAGGTGCTCTGAACTGTGTTGGACACATTGTCTTTCCTGTGTTGAGTAACTATAAATAGCAGCATCCTGCCAGGGCTACAACTATCCCATGGCTGACTAGTCGTATGGAAGCGTATTACTCTGTGGGACACCAGGAAACACTTTGCAGCTAGACTCTAGCTGCTAGAGGTAGCAACTTCAAGATAGAGATGAATATTGTCCCGAATCCCACCCATCTGTGGCATCCTTCTGCTCCACCTGCACTCTGTTTTTCAAAAAGAGACAACTGCAGATCTCACACAGACAGGCAGTATCTCTGCTGGGGGCCTTATACCTTCTTCTTTTTTTTTTCTTCCTCTCTAAACATTGGAAAAAGTTTTCCTGAGTTCTGAAGTATACAAGTTTGTGTACCTATAAATGTTCCTGAAAGCTCTCAAAGGGCCTGTGTATTAAAGACAGTTCTTATTTGTGTGGATTCTTTTAGCACAATAAAGACACACAGCATCTCTGTCAACACAGAGCTCTCAGATGTCACTATTAAAGCTATTATATACCTGAAGTGTAATGACAAGGTGTCCTTATATTGCAAATCCTCTTTCATACTGAGCCATGCTACCAGTACAATATTCAGTATGGTAAGTTTGACAGCTAATTTTCTTCTGTCATTTTTATTAAAATAGCTATTTAAATTTCTGCAGTCTCCATTGGTTGGCTCAAATGAGACGTCCAGGACAGCTGCTCCCTGATTTGTTACAATAATGAAGCGTATTTCTGTAATTTGTGTCAAATTTCCATCCCTGCAGTCTGACAGAAAGTTCAGGTACCTCCATCAGGTAATTTGATTTTGCAAAGTCATGCTCATTTTACAGATTTCAGTGAGACCAGACTGAAATGAAACGATGCTCAAAGTATTATCAAAAATAGGTTATGGCACCAGGTGGGATGGAAACTCCAGGAGTTCAAATGAGGACCTTATGTTTGCCTGAGCCTTTGCTGTCACTGTGCCTGCCTGCATATTTCTTAAAACCTTTAAAGACACAGTCGCTTTGTCTGAAAAAGAGATAAATATTTAGGAAAACAAGCATAAATCAAATGTTGATATTATTACCACAAATGTCAGCGTATTCCATTGCAATTTTATGTGACAGGCCAATAAAAAATAATAAGTTGCTTTTAAAGGGAAAAAACAATACATGGTTTTCAAACTTTTTTGAAATAAAACTGAAAAGCATAGAAAAAAACAATTTTTACTGCAATTACACCTGCACAGTATTTGCATATCTAGAAACAAACATTTTCCCCATTCTTCTTTGCAGAATAGCTCCAGCTCAATCAGACTGGACAGACAGCATCAGTGCTAGGGGCGTAGCTATGGGTGGACCTGGCTGGGCCTAGGCCCACCCACTTTGTATCAGGGCTTTTGTATCATGCTCAAGTACAGGGGCAATAATGTCTGGTGCCTCTGATCTGTCTGGAGCAGATCAGAGGAAAACTCAGCAGCAGGATCATGCGTAAAGACGCAGCGTAACAACCACAGCAGGCTTCAAGTGCCGCGGTACTTGAAGCCTGTGGCCAACCGTATTTTGCCCTTTTTAACCGTTAACTCTAATATTGTGTTTAATAAAAGAAAAGAGAATAGCAGAAGTTTTCCATTCCTTTAAAAAACGGTTTTGTTTCTCCTGGTCGTCTGGATCGATGAAGCGATGGCGGCTGTTATTAACTGACGTTGCATCCAGAAACGGAAATAATGACCGTCAGGCTGCAGCAGTTTAAATGATCCAGAAGCTACTCCGCCGTGTTTGTGGCTCTAAATCATCTAACAGGAGATGATGGTCCTGATTATCTTTTCCGCTGTCAATTCAAGGATGTTCCCTTGTCTTTTCTCCTTCCCCTCAGCCTGTATCTTCCTTACAAATATGCAACTTACAAATAAACTTACTTTCAACTATAATTATATGGCCCACCCATTTTTTATTAGGCCTGGTTGAAATGCAATTTCTGGCTACACCACTGATCACTGGACATCAGTGTTCTAGTCTTGCTGCCAAATCACAGGTCAGAACCTAGGTCTGCCATACTGAGACATGAATTTGGTTTAAAAATATTAATTGAACTGTAGCTCTGGCTGTATGTTCAGTGTCATTGTCCTGCTGGAAGGCAAACTCAGGTGTTTTACCGTCCATCTATATCACTCGCCTTTAAACCAACTCTCATAAACTTGGTTTCTGGCAAACTGTGGACAGAAATTCTTGAGTGTTTCTTTTAACACCAGCTTCCTTGAGTCTACGCCTCCATAACGGACAGACTTGTGTAGAGGATTGGCTCATAGTTGCCCTGTCAACAGATTTTCTCCAGACTTGTACAGTTCTGCTGAATGCCTTTCTGAAACCTCTCCTTGCCTCACCTGTCAGTTGGGCGCAATCCTGATGTTTGCCATCATTTCGTACTCATTTCATTTCAGGATGATGGACTGAAGAGTGCTCATTGCCATGTTTAAATCTTCGAATATTGTTTTTTGACCCAACGCTGCTTTAAACCTCTCCCCAACCTTCTCCCTGACCCGTCTGCTGTGTTCCTTGGTCTTCATGATGCTGTTCGTTCTGGGGGTTATTCATAACCTCCTCCTCAACTGTGTTCTCCATGTTTCTGTTTGCTCTCTGAAGTTCTCTCAGAAACCTCTGAGGCCTTCACAGAACAGCTGGACCAATAATGACGTTATATTATACACTTTCTATTATTAGGTGACACAGTTTTAAGACTCTTACTGGTGAAGAATGGTAGTTTTATATTATAACATGGAAAATATTCAAAAGGTTGAAGGGTTTTCCAAGGCACTGTGTTTTTTACGTGTTGCTGTGATTGTCTCACATGGACTAATGACTACTAAGCATACCAACAATGTTTCAGTCTAATTGCCCGACTTCCTGGTTTTGGTGTTTCCTTCTGAGGGACCTTTGGAAATTTCCTTTGAAGGAAAATGGTCCCAAGACTTCTCGTGTCTCTGGGATCAAACAGGCGCCCCATCACTGCATTATTTATCAAGAATGAGTTCCTTAGAACTGTAAGCAGCTTGGTGCTAATGAGCACACAGACCACATGTAGTACATCGGCAAAACACTGTGGAAAAAACTGTTCCTTTTCTATGTTTAGGCTCTTTTTTGCTTTCTTGTACACCACAAAAGTCTTTGATATGAATGTTATATTAAGACATTTAGAAACATATTTGCTTTCCAGTACTACCAGCCATGGAGCTTGATGGTTTTCTGTAAATCTTGTTCTAATGATTTATACAAGCTCTAGTTTGGAGAGGAAAAAAAACTGAAAAGGCTTGCATCAAGATAACTATAAAGGAATAAACATTGAACACAGTCGCTGTATTTTTAATCATGTTAAAAAATAAAAGGCATTTTAATTCATGGCTTTTTTTTTTACTTCTCCCCCTCTGTCTCCTCTACTGCCACATTACAAGTCATCCTTTTACATAGGTTTTGATTGTGTTACATATTTCAGTGGTTCTTCTCTGTTCAGATTTGTATTCTTCAGAGGATTTAAACCATCCCCTTAAGGCCCGACTTTCTTTCAGAGTAGGTTTGATCAGTGGATCTTCAGGTTTTCTGAAGGCTTTTCAAAGCTTGCCTTTAAACTCTGGTGCCGTTTTACTCTCCTCTACTCCAGTATCAGCGCATTTTCAAAGGAATGATTTTTATTTTTTTTATTTTTGGGTTTGTTTATCAAGCTTAACTCTGACCAGCAGAAAAAAAAACTTAAACATAAATTATACAGTGAAAATCAAAAAAACTATTTCTTCTTCTTCCAAAAACAAAGGTACTAGCTAGACAAACAGATTCTTTTTAGAATCAAATCCAGAAGATGATAAAGGAATAACAATTGATAACTCAAGTCTTAAAGATTTAGCTTTCGGTTCTGCTGGGGATGCTGATTAAAAAAGAATTCTAAACATTTTAAACCTGCAAAGCTATTGATTAAGTACACTGTCAAAGAAGAATTATGTATTGCTTTATTGAAGAAATTTACTCTTGCAACTTTAAGTCTTGGATATATTGCTTGATTTCTTTCTTTATTTTCAGCTATTCAATATTACCTCCTGTATTTGCTTTTTGAATTTAATTACTATAACAACTTTACCTGCATAAGTCTTGCAATCTTGAAACATGTATTGTGTAAAAAACAAGAATGCTCCAGAGCTTTTAACGAGAATACCTGGATCCATTTGAATTTCTTTTGTAAAAGAAGCAGTTGTTGCAACAAACATGTTAACCTTTCACATTGTGTTGTATTGTCACAATTGTTTAAAACTCCAAAGCATTAAAACATGTAATTCTTCAGGTGTTTTCCAAGATCTTATATGCCTGACACAATTTAATTCCTGCAGAGAGCTTTACTTTCACATTAAAAACATACTTGAATAAATATGCAGTTTGAACTAAACATGTCCCTAAGTTTAGAAAACAAGGTCTAGTGGACGCCCTCTTTTAATATAATATAGAAACTAGGGCTGGACGACAATAACAATATATATCGATCGATAGACGTGTGGCGCAATAGGAAAAAAAAGGGTCGATAAAAGTTCGATATAGAAACAGTTTTCCTTCCTTCCTTTCAGCCTATCATATTAGTAGATGCTACAGTCACTACTTCCTCTCAACCAATCGTAATCGCGGACCCAGGCACGCCGTCACAAAGCGCTGCCCTCTCAAACCACAACACACAGCACGTGAATATGTCGCAGCAAGGAGAGGCGGAAGAAATTGTCCCAAAACGGGGTTTTACTAGTTCGCCAGTCTGGCAGAAATAAACCACAGTGATTTATAAAATTTGCCAGAAACCGGTAAAAACAAAGTCTGGTAACACAACCAACTTGTTTCATCACGTAAGCCGTTCACACCCGCAGCAGCGTGAGCTGTGTCAGCCCCGCCGCGGCTCCGCGTCGTCGGAGGAATCTTCTGGAACTTCTTCCAAAACAAAGCAGGTATAGCAGCTAAACTGGGCTCCCTTCTTTGTGATAAAATGACAAAGCGTCCAAGCGGCGTAAGGATATCACGCATGCAGTAACGTGCTTCATAGTGATGGACATGCTGCTGTTGTCTGCAGTTGAAAAACCTGACTTCAAACAATTACTTGCCACTCTTGATCTGCGATATAAAGTTCCGGGCCGCAAGTTTTTCTTTGACAGCGCTCCCTAAATTGTGCAACGAGTGCAAGGAATCAGTGCAAAATTAGCTGCAATCTGTGTCTTCCCACGCCACAACCTCGGACCTCAGCCCTGCATCAGCCTCTGAATTGAATATATAGAAAGAGAATGAAACCTGAGGAGTAACTAGTGTACTATTCCCACCTAAATAGGCTATTCTATTTATTTATTCATTTGTTAGATTTATTTTGGTCATTTTACTGGTCACTTTAGTTTATTCTTTGTCAGTATTTAATAACATCACCCAGGTCTCTTAAGCTGAGTTATTTTTCTTTAAAAAATCATTTATGGGTAAAAATGTTGGTTAAATAAGGATTTAATTGAGATTTAGTGTTTGTGTGTTCTTTATTAAAAGTAAGTCATTTAGCAATATCATAAGAGCCAGATTTTGAATCTTTTTGATAATTATCGATATTGATCAATATGCATTTTTTTTTATCAATATGCCTTTTTTCTATATCGTCCAGCCCTAATAGAAACACAGTACAAAATACAAAACTGGAAAAATTATTCAAATACATTGTTTATATGGGCACAAGATCAATGAATTCAATCATGACGTGCATTTCCACCAGGCTTTATTCAGAATTGAAGAACTCTGGCATGCACAGAGTTGTCAAATTTCCCCAGAAGAAGCACATAAGAAGAAGTATTCTGTCTGTGTTGAAAAAACAAATGTGGAAGTCTGTTTGTCCTGTCTTCTGAGCGCCCAGAATGGACCCGCTCCAGGTTCTAAGAACAGTTGACACATTACTGCACTCCTAAATCAAGCTACATGCTCAGCAACACATGCTGATGGGGTTCCTGTGTCACAGGATGAGAGAGCTGAAGGAAATTAACATTTTGCTTCCTTGACATAGCGTCTAGCCACTGATGGTGGAAAAATGTCACAATGACGTCACGGAGGGCAGTCAATCGGAACAAGTGTTTAGATCAGGGGTGTCAAACATACGGCCCGCGAACAATTTAGTCCGGCCCGGTGGACTAAATTGGCTGAGGTGTGTTGCCATGAGCGTGTCTACCTGCTGAATGTAACCGCTGTAAAAGTTTTTATTTCTCTGATTAATAACATCTTTATGGAGCGCTCTGTTATCTCTCTCTCTCTCTCTCTCTCTCTCTCTCTCTCTCTCTCGCTCCCTCCCTCGTTCGCTCGTCATCAGACACAAATCAAAGTTCGTCGTGTTTGTATTTTGCGACATAAATTGTGAGTCAGACTCAGATTAAGAAGCTGGTGCTCGAAATAAACAAAGTGAGAACACACAGGTAGATGATCAGAGTTTAGTCCGTGAATGCACCAGGATGGCCGCTTCAGAGACGTTTCAGGTTGTGGAGGAGTGGCCAATCTGAGCGTCTTTCTTTCTCAGAGCCACTGATGCACCTGAAAATCCTCAGGATTCTGTTTGTGGATCTTTATTTCAGTTCAATTCAAATTATGTTCTAATTGTATTCCCATAACCTTTGTTATGATGGTTGTACTGATGTAACTGCAAAAGATTTTTTTTATTTCTCGGGGGGGGGGGGGGGGGGGGAACCCCTGCACTAGACCATGACACGTCTCTATTTTCAGAGTTCAGAAGCAATACATTTGCTTTGCATCTGCACAAAATAAACATTGAATTGAAAATACATTGTAAATATAAGAACATTTATATTTAGCATCCGTGTACTCCTTTTTAAAGGAGATGTGAGAGAATTTTGTTTATTCACATCTAAATACTTGCCTGCTAAGTCATGCAGCTCCATGCCCTCTCTACCGCTCACTGGGTCATAACCATTATAACATCTACATTTTAAATCTGCCTGCTTCCAAATGTGCAGAGTGTGCAAATTCAGGTCCTTACCTCGACACTTCATTGACAGCTCCTCCTTTCCACTTTGTGCTTGCAGCAGGGACAGAGAAAAGAAACTTACCAAGTTTTTTTATGCCTCCTTGAAAAAAGTTAAATTTTTAAAATTGTTTTGTTTATTTTTTGTTTAAGGTCCGGTGGCATCTCAACAGGCCATTCTTTCTTGTATTCATTGTTTTCTGTTTGGAGACGTTGATTATCTAGGGAAGAATCTATTAATGTGTGACTGAAAAGGGGAGCTGAATGCTGCATTAGCTTATCAAAATAAGTGTACAAACAGAGTTACAGATGTTCACGGGTACCCCACATACAGGTGAAACCTGGTAATTTAGAGTATGATTGGAAAAATGGGTTTGAGTTTTCATTAGCTGTAAGCCGTAATCATCAAAGTGTGTCATGATGCTTGGATGTTTGTGTTAACTAGGTAACCCCACTCACCTGTGTTGAGCATTTTCTGTTGATTTCCCATTGTATTTAAGGTTTTTGTTCCTCCTGTGATGCGTCGTCTGTTTTCTTTGGCTGTTTTGTTTATTTCTTGAGTTGGCTTCATTAAAATATTATTGTTTTCAGCTTTGGTCCTTCACCTCAAATCCTTACAGTGTGTGCTTAAAAAATTCAAATCTCAAGACAAGGGGGGAAACTACAAGTAGTTTAATTCTGTGATCATGGATCATGATCAGCTTATAAAATGAGCCATAAAATGGAAAAAAGAACAAAGGAACAAAGGCAATTTATCATGTGATATTAAGCTTAGACTGATCATCAGCTGATAAAAAATGTAAGACCATCAGTCAGTTAAAAAGTCAAAATCAGTGCATGGATGTGCCGTTTTTTTGTCAGGAATGTATCACTCTTGACTTAGGGTCCCCATCTGTGTAGTAATGACTGGGTCTCCTTAGAGCAGAACAACTTCCCTTGGTTGGAGCATCCTACACATTCTCGTGAACTAATGCCATTGAAGCAACATTCTCACTAGGCTACAGTCAAACAGATTTAAAACTATTTAACAAGAGCATTGGGGCTACACACTACTGAGTCTATTTTCAAGAAATTGTCTATTCTTTCCTTTGTTCCTTAATGCTGATTTTTCTTTTTACATTTTCTTTTACATTATTTTTGAGTCATGCTCGATTGTAATTTTTTCCAGTTTAAACACTTTTGTCAAGAGTAGGCATTGGATCTTTATAATATATTAGTTTAACTTTTTCAATGGATTCACTCAAATCATATAACCATTCTACCTTATCTTGTTTTTGGTGTTTGAGCATAACACAAAGGGTCTAAAAAGTATTTCAGGAACTAAGGAGCTGCTTGGTTGTTTTAACAACCTGTTGAATTAAGAGACATATACAACCATGATGTTAGATGCATGCAACTGCACTTTGTGAGTTTGTATGTGCGAAAAAAAAAACCTACAGAAAGTTTCACCACCCACCAGCATGCACCAGCCAGAGGAGATACCATTTTATCTCCACTTGGCAGCAGCGCAGCAGGGACAACCCTAATGGACATCATAGCCTCTAAGAGTGAACCTGTGTTCGCTGCTGTTTGAGCTGGGAGAGCAGAGATAGCAGCACGGTAAGAGCAGGGAGTGCGAGTGCTTCTAGATGGTTATCGGGGACCCTTTAAGTTGTCTGCGGCCTCCCAAAGGCTCCCTACGAAGTCCACAGAACGCCCATCGAAGAGCCTGGCTGGGCTCGTAATCTATCCCCCTGCCATGCTGCTCTGCTCTCCACACCGTTAATCCAATCACTCCCCTGCCACGGTGGGACAGGCAGAGCACTAATCCAGTTTACACAGCAACAAAAAAAAAGCCCCAGACTCATTTCTCACTCCCTACAGAGCTTTGCCAGTTCTCCATGTGACATTGAGTGAGAAAGATGAGGATAATTACCACAGCAATTATTTAATTCTTATTATGTGTTCAGATTTTTTTTAACTTCTTCTACCTCCATGTCCCTAGCTAATTGCCACAGCCTTGTCACAAAAACCCAAGGTGATAGTTTGCAGTCATTCAGGAAGCAGTGAGTTAGCCAGATGTAACATCCCTCACCACAGTAGAACTACACATGTCTCATCAGTATGCATCCGATGAGGTTGAGCCTTGCATCCAGTGGGCAGGCTGGGCCTCAGATAAGTCATTTAGTGTAACAGAAATGTAATTAATTTGGTGTAATCTTTACAAACCTTCGCGCGGACTCACCGTGCTGTACATGCCCACAACAACTTGTTCCCCTCACTCAGCCCACCTAGCACAGCATGACCCAGAGGTTCTACACAGTGGGAGGCAAGTGTCCTTTGTATCAATATTGGCTTAATGCTGCATACAATGCTAAAACACATGTGTAATGAGACCAGGTGGGCTGTAAGTCATTGCTCATTTGGCCATTAGCTTCAAGTGAAAGGCTGGTAAATGAGTTTACGGCCATTGCCAGTCCTCCTCACTGCTGCAAGATTCACACAGGTGCCTTTGTTTGCTCCCCATCCCACAAAAGGACACCATACTCTAAGCACCTTTCAGATTTATGTTTATCTTAATTACTGTTTTATCTGTGCCGCCACAGAGAAAAGCAGCAGCTTTGATTATTCTCTAGGGGCGGCGAATTAATCAAACTTTTTTAGTCTGCAAGGTGGCGGGGCGAGGTTTCAGAAATTAGGTAAAAATGGAGGTTTCTACCCAATGTCTTGGGTGCCCTTGGGCAAGTCATACAGTGGCAGGATTGTGACAGGATGATTTAAGAAGAATGACACAAAAGTGTCTTCTCCCGCCTCACAACTCAACATTGAGATGCAGTTGAGTAGAGCTCGTAAATGCTGGTGAGATTAGTAGAAGACTGTGGCTGCACTGGAAGTGAGGCTTAAAGGTGTGTAAAAGTAAAACTGTGAAGACCGATGGAGGTAAAAAAAGAGAAAAATACACAAGCAAAGAATATTCCTGTTATTTATGTTTTAAAAAGGATAACAATAGCTGTCCATGATCAACAGTAGTGGTTGATCATAATGGTACTAGACGGATTCAATTCAACTTTATTTATATAGCGGCAATTCACAACACATGTCATCTGAAAGCAAACAAAGTCAAATTCAATCAAATTATACAGATTAGTCAAAAAGTTTTCTATCTAAGGAAACCCAGGTAGCATTCACTTCTCATGAAAGAGCGTAGAGCCACGGTGGACGGTCGCCTGCATCGTCGATGGCTTTGCAGCAATCCCTCATACCGAGTATACATGAAGAGATAGTGGAGAGGACCTCGACCGACTGGGGGTTAGAGAAAACAGAAATCCAAATCAATGTTTGCTGTTTTAGGTCAGCTAGGATTCAGTGTGCCATAAATTAGATTTTCTGGTGTGATATCTCGCAAATCAACACCAGAAACAACCCAAAAGACCTTGAGAAATGTTGGCTGAAGTTGGAAACAATGAAATTAATTCAACACCACCAAGTTCTGGAAGTCCAATCAGAAAGGAAGAAGCCATTACTACAATAGCACCATAAAAAACGGATTGTAGTTTCCAAATGTATCATGACCAAAAACCTTATTTTTGGATACATGTCCTGTGGTCTGATGAAGGTAAAATTGCTCTGGTCTTAACTGTGAAACATGAGGATGGCAGCATCATGTGGTGGGGGTGTTTTGATGCTAGATAGACTGGTGCACTTCAGAACATAGATGAGGCAAGAACGTCAGTAAAAGGGGAGCTAACACCTCTGCAGACCCAGGACACATACCCTGGACACAGGCTGTTTAAACCTTCACCTTCAGGTCAGCATTACAGAATGTTTCTTCCCCCAGGCTGTCACTGTGCACAAACTTGCCAATTAAAGTTGATTCTGACTCGTATTGCAAAGCTGGATTTCAAAGAATTTACCAATACAAAGTGAATTAAGCACAACAGAGTCCCTGAAAAAAGCAGCCCAACAGCATACAGAGGCCAGGCAGTCGACCACAGGGACAACATGCATCCAAGACAACAATAGAAGAGAACCTGGGACAGAGAACCTGGGACAATAGAGTACCCCCAGGAATGGCAGGGATGATTTGAAGGGACCTGCACCCCCGGTAGCCAGCTGGGGCGGATCAGCATGCACTCCATGTATATGCCTGGACCAATTCTCAGTTATCCAGGTCAATGCAAAAGCAAACAGGCTTAAATCGAAGGCAACCGGACTTTCGTTCAGTTGTCTTGGCTGAAGTCCGAGCCACCAGAATTGACAAAGATAGATAGATGTTGAAATGTTTTCAGAAAGAACTGAATGAAAGACACAAACAACCATGCACACACTCACTCTTGCCTAAGAGCACCCCCCCCCCCCAGTTCAGCAGAGCAGGTACCGAGGCCATAATCTTTCGTTATTTCAAACCTAATGCTGCAATTACTGTATTGTGCTACTGCACAGAATGTATGCTATGCAGATGCTCTGTCTTCTGCATGCCGAATGCTTGCTATGGCTAAAACTGATGGGTCAGTTGATCTTTGGATTATAATAAAAGAAATAAAAAGAAAGATTGACAATATGGCAAAACCAATATGCCCTGGCCTGATGCAGTGAAGTGCTTTGAATTCTACACCCTTCATCCCAACAAGCACGTACTATACAACCAAAGATGCATGAGAAGCAATACACCTGCAGCAAGGCAGTTGCTCTTCATTGCACTTCCTTTTCTCATGTTTGCATCCACTTAAAACACATTTTTTTAGAATAACATCAACATAAAAGGAAAGCTAAGAAACACTGACACAACAGCTATTTTGGATTTAGATGTTTATTGCCATTGCTGATGTCGACAAGACCCTGTTCAGATGTGTTTCCAGTTGAGGATGAAGGGAAGAGAAATGATGCCTCTCATTTGTTTTGCTGAAACACCAGCTAGTTCAAACTTTTGACATTGTGGAGGTTAATGGGCTGTGATTTTGACTTTCGGTCAGCATATATGTGATGGTGCACAAAAATGTTCCTGACAGTGTTGTTCCCCTTCAGGCTCTGTGTACACATATTGATTCGTGGTGAATTTAAGGACAGCACTCAGCGTTAGGATATCATTACAAGGGAAGCAGTACACACTGGATATATACTTGTCCAAGGCTCTTGAGAAAAGGTGTTACGTTGATGATTTTTGCCAACGAAAAATACTAAATGCAACCAACTAGTGACTCTGTGTCCTTCTCCAAGTATAGTTTTAGTTTTGGGCTGAGGGCATTACTCTCGTTGGTGTGACACAGAAATTAATGTATCATTAATGGTTTTCTGAGTAGCACAAAGCTGTAGGGTAGTGTTGTATACATACTGAGATCTGACTGCCAAGTAGAATGGCATCCTATTTATGGAACACTCCATTTACAAATTTGTATCAGGAACTGTTGTACATGTCTGGATAAGTTTACTTTTAAAATACATTAGACAAATGACGAGGTGGCCTCTTGATCTTCCTGTGTCATTCACTAAGGCCCGCCTCGCCTGGTTCTTAGATTTGGCAGCAAAGGAAGAAAACAATTATCAGAGACCAAACACTTGGAATATACATATATTTATTGCAATTGGAATTCCAAGGGGAGACACACACTTACAACTTTATCCTAAAGCCTCATATAGTACACCACTGAGTCCATCCTCCCGTGTCGGCTGCAGGTGTGTGTTTGAAGAAGCAGCCCAGGGACGCACATCTAATGGCTGGGCCCTCAATGTGTACGTGACTGAATGATGTTGGGGGGGCTACATACACACTCATTTTCTATCTGTGCTTGTGTTCTCACAAACAAAACAGATCTACATTCCAGTGTCAACTTCGGCGCTGGGTTCTTGATACATTTCGCCAGGTGTTTCTAGGAGTCTACCAAGATAAACATTAAAGAACAATAAAAAGTTTTTAAACCATAAACCTTCTTCAGTGTTGCCCACCATAAAACCTCCTGTGTCCCTTACTTGCCTGGTATCCCACAAGAAGGTTGGGTGAATTATAGCCTTGAGTGACCCGGCAGACTCCATCCTATGTAGACTTCAGGCCACAGAGTTTACAGTAGTAATTAGAACTTGGGTAACTCTTACTGCTTTAAGAAAAATACATGATTAATACATAATCTGATTATATATTTCCATAACACAAGCTACATCATGTTGCAAAAGCATTTACACCTTTTAAACTTTATCACCTTCACAACCAGTAACTTCAGTATACTCTGAACTTACAAAGACATGGCTTTCCACTCAAACTGAAAGGAGAGTACACCACAGAGAAAGCAGCCTGTGGTCACTTGGAGGAGCTGCAGCGCTCCATAGTTCAGTTGGGAGAATCTGTCCACAGGACAGCTATTAGTGGTGCACTCCACAAATCTATTCTGTACACAAGACTGGAAAGAAGAAAGAAATTACTGAAAGAACATCATGAGAAATCCTGTGTTCAGTTGGTCATAAGCCATGAAAAAAGAACCATTAAACAGAAGCTGCTCTGGTCAGAAGAGACTGGAATTTAACTTTATGGTTTAGATAAACAATGGTAACGTAGAAAAAGAACACTGCATCTCACCAGTCTCACAAGTGAGACAGTGGTAGCACCATCATGCCGTGTTTTCCTGTCAAAAGTCTAGACATAAGTCAAATGAAGAATTTGTGGAAAGACTTAAACAGCTCTCCATCCAATTTTACTAAGATGTAGCAAAGAATGATGGGCAACCATATCAGTTGATAGAAGCATACCCCCAAAGTCTTGCAGCTGTAAATTAAGTGAAATATGGGTTCCACAAAGTATTGACTCAAGGGAGATGAATAAAGAAACACACCAGATTGTTCAGAATTGTATTTGTAAAATATTTTGAAAACCATTTGCTTCTGGTTCAAACTGCTGCTCTGCATTGTAGTCATGCACTCTCCATAAAATACATTGATATTTATGATTTTAATCTGACAAAAATGCATAAAAATTCAAAAGGAAAAATGATTTTCTAAAGAAATTGTACCTTGCTCCACATTTCTCCCCAGCGCTGTCCATCGCTGTCCAATTACAACTCACTTTTAAAAGAAAACATTGAATGGGTTTTGTGGCTTATTTCAAGACTTTGTGCTGTACATATGAACTGTTTGGTTGATATACCTACTGTTGTCTCCTGACTGAAATATGTAAGGTTACAAAGTGACATTTTGACACTTGAACACTAGTCTCTATGTTCTGAGATGACATCCATTCTGGTGCAAGTTAATTTTTTAAAACAGTTTGAAATCTGTCAATGGTAAGTGGTAAGGCAGGGCTAACATGCTGCAAACCCCCTAGCAGAATGAGGAATGGCTTGCAAATGCCTGTCTTCACAGAGAGTAACAGATGAAGAACAGCAAACAAGCCTAATACTAAGGAACTAAATTTGATGAAGCATACTAACTAGAAGATGTTGTAAATAAATGTCATAAAATAAGCAGCCCTTCGGCAGATTGACAATTTTACTTTAGAAACATCCACCAGATTCAGCTGCGACATCAAGCTGACACACAGACATGATGTTTAACATTCAAAGAAAATCTGCAATGAGTGTGGCAGAAAACTAGGAGGTAATTGGAAACACTTGAGTTTACTTCTTTTTCCCTTGACACTTAGAAAGCCACGCTGTAGTTGCAGCTAAAGGCACACAGATGTCAGAGCTGGTAAATGGAGTTTGGAGAGGAGCTTGTTATGATTAAATGAATCTGATTGTGTTCTAACCCGGAGGTACAGATTGGAGGCAAGCAAGGGTTTATTTACCCTCACATGTTGGAGGCACGTACATTTTAGGCCTGGTTTCTGACTGTAGATTTGATTTGATGTTATCTTTGAGCGCAGAAAATTAGCACAGATGTTGGTTTGGGCAGGCCAGTGCTTGATTGATCAGAGAGTGCATTGATGGGTGGGTAGTTTTGATGATGGATTGATGATAGGTGTGTATCTGATACACTGCAGGAGTATGTTTGTTGCCTTGTAGATAAAAGAAAGCCCCAGAGTGGGCTTTAACATCTTTATATATATATATATATATATATATATATATATATATATATATATATATATATATATATATATATATATATTGACAAATCTGTCAACGTAACAGCAGCAGAGCTGAAAAACTCGACCGCGGCAAAACATGAAAAACAACAGAAAGAGAAAGGAATTCAAAATCCATGCAACTTGTAGTGCAGGTACCAAATGGTATTCCCAGTGCCATATAAAGTGCCTATAACATTTACCTGCAGCCCTGCTCCAGATGTTTAAAAAAAGTCATAAATTCATCTTTTATCGCAGGTGTACAATCTCACTGAGAAAAACGGGAAGAGGGTAGATTTTCATTTGAATTCAGTGAGTGGGGAAGAAATAAATACTTTGTCATTTGATGATTTGAACAACATCCCTGGTTGTGCAGTTATTGGTCCCCCAGCTGGTAATACTTTATACAACCCAGTTTTGCCAACAGGAGAGCACTTAGACTTCTTCTACAACAATTTATAGGGTTGGAGTGAACCAAGAGATCGGTCTTAGCATCCAGAGTTCTGCGTCCTCGGTTATGCTCTCCTCTCAAATTCACCCCACAGGTCTACTATAGGATTTAGCTTGAAAATGGCATTTTGGAGTTGTTGAAGTTTGTGTCTGGTCACAATTTCTGTCTTGATTTGGCCACATATTTCAGATCCTTATCCTCTTCCAAGACATACTGATGACCCTTGTTCAGTTTATAGGTAGGGATCTGGGTCTGGGATCATTAAAGTATTTCTGATTCTGATTCTGATTGATGACTCCTGTTGATGCCTATTCAACATATACCAAGGATTATGTTGGAAGAACACTATTTAGGGGCTGGACTAATGCCCAATTATGCCTAACTTAACCAATTTACATTGGAAATACGTACATTGATATATATACATTTTTATATATATATATATATATATATATATATATATATATACATATTCACATGCTATATTCAAATGAACCTTACATATTTGTTTTTTATATACATTTTTAATTCATGTATTCTATTCAATTCAATTCACAGTATGAATTTGTAAGTGAAAAAAATTCTTTCAGTTACATTTATGTCAAACTGATTTGTGTGGGTTTTAATGAATGTGCCATGTGAAAATGTGATTTTGTTGAAAACAGTTATTACTTTAATACAGAAGCTTTCCCCCTAAATAGATGTAATAATAATAATAATAATACTTTGGATTTGTAATGCACTTTATATTTATACAAATCCCAAAGTGCTACATAGTAAAACAGGTAAGTGCTAAAACAAATAAATAAATAAAATAAAATAAAAACACATGGAGAGCATGAAAAATAAAAAATAAAAAGTAAAAGAAAAGATAAAATAATCAAAATAAGTAAAAAAAATAAATAAATAAAAAAAAAGGGGAAGAGTTAAATTAAAAGCTCTCCTAAAAAGGTGGGTTTTAAGGCCACGTTTAAAAGCATCCACAGTCTGTGGGGTCCTCAGGTGGCCAGGGAGAGCGTTCCACAGCCTGGGAGCAGCTGAATAGAAAGCCTGATCTCCCATTGTACGGAGCTTCGTCCTTGGTAATTTCAACAGATATGTTTTGGTAGATCAGAGGTTGCGTGTTGAGGTCTGTGGGGTGAGAAGTTCCTTAAGGTATGGTGGGGCATCACCATGGATACACTGGTGGGTAAGGAGGGAGACCTTGTACTCAATTCTGAGTGTGACAAGAAGCCAGTGAAGTGATTTGAGGATGGGGGCGATATGGTCGTGTTTGCACACCCTCATCAGGATCCGAGCAGCGCTGTTTTGTATGTATTGCAGCTTCTGAAGGCTTTTCTCAGGGATCCCGATGAGGACCGCATTGCAGTAGTCCAGCCTGGAGGAGACAAAAGCGTGGACAAGCTTTTCTGCATCTGCCGGAGTGAGTGTGGGACGAAGTTTAGCAATGTTTCTGAGGTGGAAGAAGGAGGTCTTGCAGAGGTGTTTGATGTGAGACTCAAAGGTCAAATGCGAGTCCATTTTAACACCCAGGTTAGTGGCAGATGTTGAAAGGGGAAGAGTTTGTCCAGAGAAGCTGATGCTGGTGATGTCAGATGACCTAACCTGGTGTGGAGTGCCGACTAAGATGGCTTCAGTCTTGGAGCTGTTTAGCTGAAGGAAGTTTTGCTTCATCCACGCCTTTACCTCCTCCAGGCAGGTGGTCAAAGTTGATGATGGCAGAGGAGTTGAGTTGTTGGGTTTGTCCTGAGGTAGAGCTGAGTGTCATCAGCGTAGCAATGGAATGAAACCCCATGCTTGGTGATGACATGGCCAAAAGGGAGCATGTACAGATTAAACAAAATGGGACCAAGCACTGAGCCTTGAGGGACTCCACAGGTGACGTTGTGAGCCAGGGATTTAGCCTTTCCCAAGGTGACATACTCAGTTCTTCCAGTGAGGTATGATGAAAACCAGTCATAGACAGACTCAGAGACTCCGATAGTGGAGCTTAAACGATGGAGGAGGATGTTGTGATCCACAGTGTCGAAGGCTGCAGTCAAGTCCAGGAGGATGAGAAGAGATGGGGAGCCAGTGTCTGCTGTCATCAACAGGTCATTTGTGACCCTGACCAGGGCTGTTTCTGTGCTGTGGCCCGTGCGGAAACCAGACTGAAATTTTTCAAACAGGTCGTGTTGTTTTAGATGGTCCTGAAGCTGAGCGGAAACTACTTTTTCCAGCACCTTTGAAAGGAACGGAAGATTGGAGATAGGCCTGTAGTTGGCAGACTTCTGGGTCAAGGGTGGGTTTTTTAAGAAATGGCCTGATGATAGCAGTTTTCAGTTTAGATGGAACCTGGCCGGACTGGAGGGAGTGGTTAAGGACCTTTGTGATAAGGGGACTTATGGTATGGAGATTGGATTTTACCAGAACTGTTGGGAAAGGGTCCCAAGGTAGAAGGTTTCATCCTTTTTATGATGTCCTCAACCTCTTGCTGTGAGATGACCAAAAAACAGCAGAAAGGTTGGAAAATCCCAGGTTGTGGGTAGCTAAATTAATGGTCAGCTTTGTATTTGTTTTCAAGATTTCAGTATATAATTATTCTACTGCTGTCAAAAATTAGGTTATATTAAGACATGTTTGTGGATCTTTAGCAGGGTTGTCAAAACATATGACCCCCATCATATCCATGGATCGACAAGAATTGCTATTTTCTATGCAAGTCAGAGTGCAAACATCACAATTCCTGGAATAGAGTTAAGGTTGAGTAGGCAAATATTGATTTTTGAAGGTGTAGTTTCAGTTCTGTGCCCATAAAATTAATGTTTGTTCTACTGATCAAAAGTCACATCTATCCTCACTGAACTTTAATTTCAAACACATCCAAACCACTGGACTAATTATCTAATGTGTCATGATGACCTCAGCAGGCTACACTCCAGTATCTAGCATAATTAAAAACATTATCTGTCAGAGGTATATTTGGACACCTGAGCCCTGATATAGCTGCTGTCATTATAGGTCACTCCGTCCTTGTATTTCGAGGCAAAACCCACAATACTTTGTTACTAATTCTCACGTTGGTCTTGTCCAGTTACACCCTGGCTTGATTAAAGCCCAGCTACTGACACAAATGTGGAATGAGTTAAAAAAAACAACGGCCTTAATGGGAGCTTATGATTAATGAGCAACTGTTCAATCGATTAATGTCCAGCCACTGAGGGTTTTCAGCAGTGGGAGACTTCATTTCATGTTTGGCTAGTTCGAAGATATCAACATGCCTAAAACTGATAACTGCCTCAACTACTACCCTTCTCTCTACAAATCCTATTATGAATGTAGGAAGTTTGTATGTGCAATTTAAACAGCTCTATTTATAAGATATACAAATAGTGCATACTATGAGATCCAGATTTCATTCAGCAGTTTGTTTTATCATCTTAGCATTTTTTTATTGAAGAAATTGTTAAAATCCAACCTTTTATATGCACTGTAATCCTTTGATCCCCTGTTTATTGAAAGGACTGAGAAGTAATAAAGACCTTGCTGTCTCTCAGCCAAAGTAAAGGGGGTTTAATACCATAACCATAAATGCTCTTCCATCAATGTCCAAAACATTAAGAAGTGGAGGCAGATGAGTCACTCTGTTCTTGCATTGTGTCACTGGCAACACCCCAACAACATAGCACAGAATCACATCTACAGCCAACAGATCAGTTGCATTACAAGCAGTCAATCCTTAAATGATCCAGACATGACTAAATATGCCAAAGTGCATTTCAAAAACAGCATTTCAGTTTGCAGTAAGGCAACGCATGCCAAGTTGAATTATAAAGCACTTTTCAGTAACAAGACGATTGATCTAAATCACCCTGCTCTTCTTTATTCTCTTGTCTACTCAGGTTGGAGGACACACCATGCTACCTATTCGTTGGATGCCCCCAGAGAGCATCATGTACAGGAAGTTTTCCACGGAAAGTGACGTCTGGAGCTTTGGGGTCATCCTCTGGGAGATCTTTACCTATGGGAAGCAGCCTTGGTTTCAGCTGGGTAACAATGAGGTACGGCGAGCCCCCAGCATGTCAATGAACATACACAAGACACAGTAGGCTAAAGACACTGATGGATGGATGGATGGATGGATGGATGGATGGATGGATGGATGGATGGATGGATGGATGGATGGATGGATGGATGGATGGATGGATGGATGGATGGATGGATGGATGGATGGATGGATGGATGTGTGTGTGTGGACAGATGTATGTATGGATGGATGGATGTAAGTATGGATGGATGGATGAATGTACGTATGGATGGATGGATGGATGGATGTAAGTATGGATGGATGGATGAATGTACGTATGTAAGTATATATATATATATATATATATATATATATATATATATATATATATATATATATATGGATGGATGGACATCTGGCTGGCTGGATGGATGGAGAACCATTGGCTTGTACAGCTATGACTAGTTACAAATAAGTGTTCATGGGTAATTATGTGTTGTGTGCCATGAGAGCAAATTGAGCAACCAAGAGAAAAAGATTTGAAAAGCCAAGGAAATGGACAAGATCACAAGGGAACAAGTCACAGGATATTTTTGTCTTGAGCCCATCTATCTGTTGTTCTGCTGTAGGTTGCCCTCTGAAGAAACACAATAACGTTTATGGGGGTTGGAAAGAAAAAAATAGGAATTTCCTCCTTGAGGGTCAACAAACAGTTTTAAGATTATAAGGTACACAAACAATTGATCTTGAAAAGGATCTGCATTGTTTGAGGTTTTTTGTGCAAATTGTCATTTAATGAGTTTAGGACTGTGGTGTTAACAGGTTTATTTTTTTTTCTGTCACTTTTGTCTCAAGCTATTTGCTCAATCTTAAAATGTCCTTAGGTACTATGCTATAAAAAAGTGTTTGTACCTGTTTGATGTTTTCACTTTTTAATCACAGTTACAATCACAATCACTGTTATCAAACCTGCATGGCAATTAGCTCAGCCACCATTATCAGCAGTAACTGGTATTATTTGTTTGCAACAACTGGCAATGAGTGTTTTACATAACTACTGAGGAATTTTGTATTTAAGTTCACACTACAATATCTGAATTGGATTTAAGTGCCGACTTTGGCTAGGCCACTCATATACATTAATATATGTTTTTAATCATTCAGTAGAGGCCTTGCTGCTGTGCTTTGGATGTAAATTTGGTCAAGCAGTATCTTATGGGATGGTCCCTAAAGTATTTGAAATTACTTTATAACCCTTTCTAGAATAAAAGATGAGATGTCAATAACTTTATTTTTCTATTGTTTTTGATTTTATTTAGATGTTTTGCTTTTTAAGATCTTTCAGTCATCAGATACTTTTAATTTAAATTATTTATCATGCAGGTCTGGTAATGATCAGGCCTTGATCTGTCTTGTGAAATCATAAGAAAGGATGTTTGACCACAGTTAGATAATGGTTCCAATGAAGCTCCTTTGTCAGATTAAAAGTGCCTTTTTAAAATACCAACCTTTAAGCAAGCATTAAACATACTTTTCATTAAGACCACATTTCAGTATTAAAATTTCTTTTTTTCAGTTTCATGCATTATTCTAATCATAAATGTTGTTTTTATTTTACGTAAGAAAGAAAATCATAGTTATTAAGATAAATAATTGCATTAAAATATCAATCTGTCAGTAATGAATCCATATAACGTGTTTTCCTTAGTTAATTGGGTTACTGAAACAATTTACTTTTTGATAATATTCTAATTTATTGAGTTTGGTTGTATGTAAAGCTGGCTGAATGGATGGATTTCCATAACAGTTTTTATTTAAACACTGGAATCTCTATCTCTAAGATATGACTCTTACAGTTTCTTTCCCATTGCCCAAAGATAGAGTATGAATGTTTACTGCACAGTATGGGGGAACCTTACTAATCAAAGATTTTGAAAATACAAACATGTGGCTGTACTTGAACATAAGCCAACCCCAAGCTTACTAATAACAGATGTAAATGAAATTGCCATCTTGAATCCTGATCCAACAACTCTGTGTTGCCTTTTTATTCTCTTTGAGTTGCTCCTCGGCCCATCAATAGAGGATGGCACTTTGCCAGTGGACTGACATATCACATAACACCCATTATTGGTTTCTTTCTCTGAAGTCTCTCCTTCCAATCATTGAATTTCTTTTGGGATTACTTTGGCAAAGCAAGCATGTTGCTAGCTAAATCTGACCGAAAGATTAAACTACATTGGGCTTTCACGTAGGGCTGGACGATAATTCAATAACAATATATGTCGATCCATAGATGTATATCAATGATAGAAAAAGGATCAATAAAAAGTTTAATAGAATAACAGTTTTTCTTCCTTATGCATTCCAGCCATGTAGGTTAATATTACAGTCAATACATCTTCCCAACCAATCACAACGCAGACCCAGGAATGCTCTGTCATTACGCTCCGCCCCCTACAAAGAGTTCAGAGAGCATACAATCTTTTTTCTTTTTAAAAAACTTGCAGTTTTGGTAATAAGTTGGTTGAATAAAGGGTTTAGTTTGAATTGAGTGTTTGTGTGTTCTGTATCTAAAAATAGGTTGCCAAGCAACACCATAAAATGGCCATGGCCATTATGTTTTGAATTTGTTGATAATTATCGATATCGATCAATATGATTTTTATTTTGTCGATATGTTGTTGTTGTTTTTTATATCGTCCAGCCCTACTTGCACGGGATTCCAGCAGACTCAGCCATACAATTTTGAACTGACAAACTGGGATTTCCAAATTTTTCAGCTGGAATCTAAAAATAAATTAATAAATCTAACTAGAAACATAAACAGTTCCAGTTGAGCTTTTTGAAATCCTTTGTGGCTTTTTATATAATTAGGTTACATAATGATACATCACTGCAACAAATATAAATAGGCCTGAGTGGCTGAGTGGAAGGGATAGATTATTAACTGGGTACCACAGTAACTTGTCACAAACATGCCTGTTTCTCCTCTGAGCTGCACAGGCTCCTCTGTGCAGCTGTACAGTAAAATTAGCCTTCATGTTGGCCCAAGGCTATACAATTTTTGTCTGCGTGTGTATTTCTGACTCAACTTATAGTATGTGCAATACCCACTTGTATCTAAAAACAGAGCAGGCAAAAGCAGATATTGGATGATCATCACTCACTGTCATGGTGCCACACATTTGTCAAATCTACAACAGAAAACGGATGAAACATAATCAGATAGGTGCAACAAATAGACCTCAAAGACTTATTCATTTTCGTTGTAACTTGACAAATCATGCATTGATGTGGCTTTTGTGACTCTCAGGGCCATGACAGCAGTCCACCCTCCGCCTTGATGGTGCATTTTCTGCTAAACAAGGAGTAAAAGACATTATTGAGCAGCCTTCACTTCTTTTTTTAAAGCAACAACCACGTGCTTGCATGCAGTTTAACAACTAAATAGATTTTCACATTAACTGTTGAAACACTTGTTTTCAGTCCAATCAATTGTAGATGCAGAAACTACCGGGCTAGAACAACAATTTTCTTACATTGTTAATTATCACCCTGCAATAAGAGTCTGTATCACCTGATCATGTTTGTGTTTGGATTTTCTTGCCGATAACAGTTTTGGTGAAAGGATTATACACTTAGATTAGAGGCAGGGGCACCTGAAATACACTACAAAGGCTGTGCAAAGTGAACAAGGCAAGGCAAGGCACATTTATTTGTATAGCACATTTCAGTACAAAGACAATGCAAAGTGCTTTACATGATTAAAACATAGGAAGATAAAACAGAATAAAAGCAAGTTGGAATAAAACGTAGAAACAAAATAAAACATGGAAATTAGAAACTAAAAGTAAATATTAAAAACAGTTGGACTACAAATATGAACTAATGATGTTTCAGTAAAACAGTTTAACTAGGACAGTCGAAGGCAATCCTAAACAAATGTGTTTTTAATCTTGATTTAAAGAAACTCAGGCTTTCCGCACTTTTTCTGGAAGTTTGTTCCAGATAAGTGGAGCATAGGAACGAAATGCTGCTTCTTCATGTTTGGTTCTGGTTCTGCAGAGTAGGCTGGAGCCAGAAGACCTGAGGGGTCTGGAGGGTTGATGCACTGATAACACGTCTGTGATGTATTTAGGTGCTAAACCATTTAGGGATTTATAGACTAACAGAAGTATTTTAAAGTCTATTCTCTGAGATACAGGGAGCCAGTGTAAGGACTTTAGAGCTGGGGTGATATACTCTACTTTCTTAGTCTTAGTGAGGACGCGGGCAGCAGCGTTCTGGATCAGCTGCAGCTGTCTGATCCACTTTTTAGGCAGACCTGTGAAAACGCCGTTGCAGTAATCAATTCTACTAAAAATAAATGCATGGATTAGTTTTTCCAGATCCTTCTGAGACATTAGTCCTTTAATCCTGGAAATGTTCTTCAAGTGATAGAAAGCCGACCTTGTAATTGTGTTTAGATGCTTTTGGAGATTCAGGTCTGAGTCCATCACTACACCCAGATTTCAGGCCTGATCAGTGGTTTCTAGCTGAAGCGACTGAAGCTGTGTGCTAACTTTTGATCTCTCCTCTATTTGTCCGAAAATTATTACTTCAGTTTTGTTTTTACACACCCCTGGTAAAATGCCAGGTTTTTCAGAGAAAATATAGGAACTATTACAACATGTAATATGAGATCATACATGGCCAATTTAAGTGAAAAAATAAATTTGTAAGAGAAAAATAAAAATAAAGCACAAGTAGCATGTGAATTTGGTTACATAACTGTGCACATAATAAACTAACTTTGTTGTAGCACATTTTGGTCTGGGTCAGGATTCAGTCTAGTTTAGTTCACACCCAGCATCATTTGTAGGGAATAAGAATAACAGGAAGTTAGCTGTCCTCATGGGATTCACTTGACAGTTGCTCGTTGCATCCTTTAGCTAAAGCTGTAGCTTGCACAGAGGCAACAGGGATCTTAAGGATCTCATTGTACAAAGGTATTCAGCAACAGAAGGGAACAAAAAAAGTCCACAACATTGTTTATACAAGATGGTACAGGGAAGTCAGTAACCAATATTGGATCACTGGGCACCAAAACAAGACAGCACATTTCGGTTTTAGCAGTTCAATACAAATCAAACTGAAAAGGTAGGTGGAATGCAACTTTACATTAAAGGACATGAGAAATCGCCCTGCGACAGACTGGCGACCTGTCCAGGGTGTACCCCGCCTCTCGCCCAGTGAATGCTGGAGATAGGCACCAGCAACCCCCGCGACCCCATGAGGGATTAAGCGGGTCAGAAAATGGATGGATGGATGGACATGAGAAATCCACATTTTGGCAGAAGCCCACTGTTACGTTTGTTGCTGTTTTCTCAGTCTACCAAGATCTAGAAATGATGTTGGCAGAGGCTACAGGCTGTATCAATCCACAGGGATAATTTCAAAACAATTACAAGACCTGGAAAAGCACAGAAATGGGCCATCTTCAGTCCAAAAGTTTACTCTGCTCTTGGCAGACGTAAAATAGGGTCATACTGTGTAAACATCAGCCACCTTAGACAAAATCTCTTGCTGAGAAGGAATTGAAAGCAAATCTTTGTTCATGGGCTTGTGTCTGGATGTTGAGTTTGACAGACACACGGACTGATGTAGTGCTCTCCTAACCATAGAAGACCTGCGATAAATATAACGCAGCAAGATAAATAGTCTTTTACTCAGCCATGAGTGCTTCCACAGCGTTCTTCCTTTCCTTATATCCCTGTTTTCATATAAGCACATTAACACAGTTAACTTGCTATTCATTTATTTTTGCACTCATACCTCTGTCAGACTGGCCTGTCAACCTTCTGCTGAAGCAGTAATCACTCCTGTGTAATGGCAGATATTGTTTTGATTTTGTAATGCTAAACCTACATAGTACCTTGTTCAAGTCTGGAAGGATTTTTTTTAATTTGCAGCGTGTTCTGGGCTTTAGGATAAACCGAGTCACAGGTGATCACTTATTATCACAACCAGCATCAACTGCTGCAACACTGATGTTGTTCTGCGGAGAAAACAGCAGAAAACAAACTTACCAACAGTTTCTTGTTAAAGGGTCAAACTTTTATTTAAAATTGCTAAAATTAGATGCAAGCCTTTAACCCCTTTGAGGCTTTATTTTTTTTCCTGCAAACTAAGAGATATATGTTTCTAATATGGGTACTGTGACTGATACTAACTTAATAGAACTTTACTTTAATCCAAACTATCACTTTAAGTGAGGAGGTGTATGTTTTAGCTGTGCCTTTGCTATGCAGAAAGTCACTGACATTTCATAAATCCATAATGCATGTACAAAGAATGCCAAAAAAGGCATCTGTGTTCTCAAAATAATTAGCATTGTAAGGATTGAAATTGACCTAATTTAGCCTAAACAAATGCAACATCACTCTGTTGACTGACTCGCTGTAATGCTCATAAATCAGCCAGATTCTCAGTCGGTGCTGCTCTGCGTGGTTTGGGTGCTGTTGCCAGGAGACTGCAGCCCTGTGCTGCTGCTTCATTGTGCTGTTTGTTATTGAGGAATTTATGCAGAGAAGCTCTACATGATCCTCCATCCAGCCACTCCTCACAGTCCCCTAATTTATTATGTCTGTTTTCTGTTGGTGGCAGAACTCCATGGAGATTCAAACAATGTAAGCAAACTGAAAGGGAGAAATCAAAGAAAATAGGGCTTTTCAATAAATTTGGACATTTAAGAATTTATTGCTGTATATTTAAACAGAATAAATTTGTTTTGCATTTCACGGGAAATTAGGTTTCAGATTGTAGCGGCTGATCAATCAGATTATTTCTTCAAACATTACGCCACAGTCCCAGTTTGGTTTATTGTTTTTGCTTGTTTATTGTTACTTAAATGTGTCCGATCATTAAATAATTGTCAATATCAGACACAGATATCATGAGTACATAAAAGATGCATGAATTATTTATTCACGCAGAAAAGCTAGACAAAGCAACCTGGCCTTAAACCTTAGAAATGGTTGTGCTACCTTTGGTGGCAACATCTGCATTTAGGGATGTGGTAATCGGAAAGGAGTCTTTTACATCACTGTTTAGGATTTCTCTCATTTTCAAAATTGTTTAAATGTAACCAGAACCATGGCACCCAACCTCCGTTTGGTTATTTAGTATTTCAAAAGGCCATTCCAAAACCTTAATTTTGTTTGGTTGTGAATATCCTGGTGTTTTCTGGATCATTGCACTGCTGCAATAATCCAGGTGTGCTTGAGTCTACTAACTAACTAATGGTCAGACATTTTCCTTCAGGATTTTATAGTAGAGTGGAATGCATAGCTCCATCAATTATGGTGATAAGTCAAGGCCCAAGCAGAAAAACATTCATAACCATCACTGACTGATGGTATATTGTTCATCTGAAAATCCCGTGTTAGATTTTTGCCAGTTAACAAGGCACACACCTTCCTAAGAGAATGTTTTGGGGAAATGAGACATGGGCCTGTGTATTATTTTTGGTCAGCACTGGCTTTGGCCTTGGAGGTCTCCCATTGATGCTGTTCTTGCCTAGTCTCTATTTCCTATGGTTAAATCATGAACACTGTCCCTACCTTTGGCAGTTGGGGCCTGCAGTACTTTAGATTTTGATCTGGGTTATTGTGACCTCCTGCTTCAGTCCCAGAAGGATTCAGCACTGTTCCATGTTTCCTCTATTTGCAGATAATTGGCTCCCACTGTGGTTCACTGAAGTCCCAAACCCTTTCCACACTTACCTCTTCTTTCTTATCTGATCTTGAATTTTGTTAGATTGGGGATCTAACGAAAGAGATCTTTTAGCGTGTTTTGTGTTGTCAGACAACTTCAAGATCTGGGAATAATCAGGCATCAGGAGGGTTTGTGAAATTTAACTAATAAAATCTGGTTTATCAAAGTTAATTCATGATTTAACAAATGAGGAAAATAAAATTCCATATCGGGTCATGTTGGTTTGGATTGGCTTTTTCCTATAATAAATGAATTAATTATTTGAAAATTGCTTTTTGTATTTACTCAAGGTATCTTTGTTTGATATCACATATTGTTTAGTGACCAGGTTGGATCCCTACGGCAGAAAAGCTAGGTTTTTCCATGCAAGCCACCAATGTGTAGTTTTAGTAGTTCAAGGAATGAAATAACATTGTCATGACAACAGTGAGTCATCTGACTAATTGCTGCACAAGCTTAACAAACTAATGATCAATCAGGCATTCACACATCCACCTTCACAGATATTCAGCTTTTTATTTTTTTACTTTGCAAAGAAAAAAATAATCAACACAAATCCTGTTTCCACTTTAATATCGGACATCTTTACTACTGAATCCATTCTGTTTATTTCTTTCATCTCAGTTTCATTAGCTCAAATCTCGGTGTCCCCACTTTCTCATTATGAACAAAGCAAAACAATCAGTCAGTGAGGATGGCCTGTCTCACTCCACTGCTCTGTCTCCTCTGCAGGTTATTGAGTGCATAACCCAGGGTCGGGTGCTGGAGAGGCCACGGATTTGTCCTAAGGAGGTGTACGACATCATGCTGGGCTGCTGGCAGAGGGAACCGCAGCAGCGACTGAACATTAAGGACATTCAAAAGGTCCTGTTCGCCATGGGAAAAGCCACCCCAGTCTACCTGGACATCCTGGGCTAGCAGCCGCCCCCCTGGGTGGCCCCTTTCCCCAGGAGACGGAAAGATCGACAGAGACAAAAAGAGACAGAGCGCCCCACACAAATCCAGGAATAACCAAACCAACCTGATCCACTGTCGAAAAACACCTGCTTTGTTTGGGAGGGACTTAAGTGCCTGCAACACTTTTGGATATAGTGGATAAAACATAAAAAAATGAAAAAACATGCACTTTTACATTTTGTTTACTTGCATATAAGATGTACATGTTTGAAGAAGACTTTTTTTTCCCTCATAAAAACTGCAAAAATACACAAACATGGAGAAATGGGGACTGGGCTGGCAATGGAATAATGGCTACAGCTTGATACGATGGAGAGAATACATGAGAGTTTAAAATGTACCCTGGGTTTGGTTTTATGAATATATATAGAAATATTACATATATTTTATATTTATTTCTTTTTCAAGATCTGTCAAGGTCTTAAAGGGTCAGCCATTTTTGTTGCTAAGGGCTTGGCCCTGTCTGAAGTTGCCACCAACAAACTACTGGCAGGGACTTGAGAAGAGGAAGCCTTACACGCTCTCTGATTGGCTGGCTCTGAGCTTTCAAAGGGAACTGTGGAATAACACTGGATGGTTGGAGAAAAGCTGTGCTCTATAGAGGACCTATCCAATCAGATAACTGACAAATCTATTTTAATTTAAAAAATAATGTACATATTGTAAAATTCTATGTGTCAAAATTATGTTAACTTATTTTTCCGATGTTACTTTGGTTCCTTTCCTGACTGTGATCTGGGTGACTAAAGTATTAAGCTATGGTCTTTGTTTCCATCCTAATTCAATATAGAGTTCTCTTGGGATTTTTCCACGTTGGTGCTGGTTAAGTTGTTGAAAGTGTTGAAGTTGGATGACAGTGAATCCAGTTCAAACATCCCACTGACCACGTATCACAAACTGTGGGGGTTGTGGGATGACTCAGAGCCATGGTTCAACAAACCGGAGGTACTGAAGCCTCACTTTGACTTTCCACTTCATTTGCTTTTTATAGCAAGAATAATGAGTTTATAAGCAATCTGTCATGCCACTCCCCTGAATTGCAAACACGTGCTTTGTCACTTTCAAACTGTTTGGTGTGAAACTGCTAAAGAAAACATTTGTGTTGCTCAAAGAATATTTCTAATTTGATATTGCTGTAGCTGTGTTGCCTCTTTAAAAGATTGGTTGGATGTTTTGTGGAATATGACTATTTGCTTTCTTACCGGGAGCTCCTCATCAATGCACCTTTGGAATATATCCGGATGTAGTCATGTTAGCTTGGCAGAAACAGTCAAATCTTTATACCACATTCAGAAGTACATTGATACCAATATTACAAATAATTGGAAAGTCCTTTGCACAGTTGGATTTAGAATTTCAAACCCATTTAAAGATCGAAAGATTGAAAAGATCTTTTTGCCTTTTCAAAAAACGCTATTATTCACTAAAGTAGTTTTTTATGAACTTGTGGAAATTAGATTTTTCTCTATCAAGTATAATACCTTCCCTCACTTTTTTCACCAGATTTTAAAAAAGATCAAGGATCTACTGATTTAATCGAGATGGTTCTTAAATGCCAAAGCTTGACAGAATTGCAGTACAGTGTGACTTTTGCTCAAACACAATCCACCTATAAAGGATATAGATATTTTTGATCAGTATTTTTTGTATCATCATTTTTTTAAAAAAAGTGTATTTCACAGCCTGACAGCCAGTGACTCTGTTGGACCAACTACATCTATAATACATAAAGGCCCTCAACAGAAACATGCATTTGTACATGCAATAAAGGCACATACTTTGACAGTAGGTTCTCCCTAGCTGCAAGTCACCTTTGCAAATTAAATTTTTTTAAATATCTTTAAATATCTTTTGTCTGTGAGTGTAGTGACAGGGTCCCATGAAGACTCCCTTATCAGCAGAAAAGATAGCAGAGACAAGACAAAACAGTACTGGCTAACCAAAACTACACCAACATAATGGTGTGTTCCATTTCTACTTGAAATCCTGGAACAACTTAATTTAAAAAGAGTCTACTCCTTGGAGGGGGAGTGCTTGGAAACTTGGAATTTACCCAGCAAGCTGACCTTCAAAATCCACTATGTCAGAAATGAAAACTGCTTAGCAGCAGTGACAACCTGTATTGTTGTTTTGTCTTTTCTGATGAATTGTCTCACAATGACTCAGATACCAGACACGGTGCTATAAAACTGTTGCAGGTAAATGCATTGCTGCAGTTTTTGAATGCATTGATATCTTAAGAAAAACATTGTTATTGACTTGGCATTAGTTGCTCTGATTTTCTCACAGTACAATTACCTTTAGTGCATTATTATTATGGTTGATATGTTCTCTATAGTATTTATTTGTTATTTGATTTAATTTGATACAAAGACACATGGAGAGTGAAAGAACATCAATGAAATTAGGGTCAACTATTCTATAAATTTACTTGCTAATCAGTTTCCTTCAGCAAGGCATACTTTGGAGAACCAAGGAATTCTACTTATAATAAATTTAAAGTCAGTGCCATATGGTTGTCTTAAAAGATTTACATTTTTTATTTATTTTTTTCTTACAGAAGGAGAGATAATCAAGGAACATTTAGAATAAGCACCAGTTACAATTAGTTGCTGTTTTCAATTAAGATTTTCCATTTTTTGCCACTGGTATAGAATAACATTGGGAGTATAACCAGCTCATACTTTAGCTCTTCTAACTTCTTAGTATGCGACTGTACTTTCAAAAAAGTACTGCCCCATTAACAGTAATGATAATTTTATAACTATCTCTTGACTTTCAAATCAGCAGACTCTTTCTTGTAAATGAGGAATATGTAGGATTGACTGATAATGCTGAAACAGGTAAGAGGGGCAATTTTGGTCAATCTGGAACATTCTTTAGTATCTAATCAAAAGAACTTTAAAGTGTAACTCACCCCGATGTAAAGGCATAACCCTGCCCCCAGACAAATTTTGAAAAATGTCACCAAAGTGGGCAGTTCCAAGAAACGCAGCTGGGAACCTCCGTGTGTGGGGATGAGCGGTTCAGCGGGGCTCAGGGCTGTGGTCAGAACAAGAGAAAGTAATATGTTGAAGCATGGAGGAACAAGTTTGACATCTGGTAGTTTTGCCACGGATCAGTCTTTTGAGGTGGAGGATTTTTCACATCCCTCGTCACCCGAGGTTTATGGACGCTTGTGGAGCGCAGTGTATCTGAGCCTTATTAGTTCGAGCCGCTGGTTCAAGGCACTCACTCAGGGATGCCAGAAGACGGTGCTGCCGAGGCAGTGGAGGACAGGATGGGTCCATGTGCAAGCCTACAGAACTAAGGCAGCCCACAACACTACACTTTCCCCTCATCCTAACAAACAACAGAAGATGCTTTTAGACATTAAAGCAGGCTTTCAACACATATATAGTAATTTCTCAAAATAATGACCAGGACATGTAGACATCACTATAAAAGACATACATGTTAACAATGTATTAGCAAAAAAAATGTTGATTAGGGCATCAGTTACCCTTTAAACTAAAAGGATGCTTAGGGGAGAACTTTGTTTCTTAGCCGTAACGTTTTAAAGCCTTCGTAAACCTTGTTATCGGTAACCTGCTAATGCCAATCATTTACTGGAACAACTAACAGTGGTTCGGCAGGATGAAGAGTGCAACAAATTCCAATGGTTTTCCAACATGCAACTGGAATGGTAAGGTTGAGTGGGATATCATTCCCAGACTTCTTAGAATCTCCTAAATAATCCTTGTGTTGGAAAAAGAATGGAAAAATGCTGATTTTATATAATGTTCATTGCAAAGAAGCTTTTACTAGCAAACTCTAACCAGCATCACTTTTGTGAATTCCTTTTTTCCATTATTAAAAGTGTGGAATGTTATGTCATTTCTGTGCTTCTATGATTCTTTTGAGACTTAGTTGGTTTTATGAGTGATAACTCTGGTTGAAGGCTGGGTTGTAAACAATTATCCAGTTTTTAGATTTCCTGCTAAACTAATCTCTCTCTGCTGCAATCCACATTTTGACCGTATACATGCAACTGTGCTATTCCCTTCTTATTTAAGTCAGCAAGAAAGCAAATATGCATATTACCTTGGAACTAAAATTTCAAATTATACTTGATACAGCCATATTTCATCAGTTTTTTGTGTATAGGGTGGAATTTAACACCTGCTATAGCTGATATAGAAACATCTTCTATTATCATGACAAACGAATCACTAAAGGACATTATGGCAGATCAGCTAATTGTGATTAAAGAAAATTCTGATAATTACAGTCTTACCAAGTAACATAAAAAGTTTTATTCCTGAAAAAGGAGCCTGGCGAATGTCTACAGTAAAATTAAAATGATTTAATTTTGAAGGTTGAGGTTATAACAAAACATGTTAAGTTCAGAATCTTAATTCGTTTTTCACATTCTGGAGATTTCTAACTGAATGACGAACCTCAGGCAACCGTTTTATTTCGCGTCTGAATATAAAGCAGTTCTGTGTGGATTTACACATCTTTCTTTTTATCTTGACATGACTTCTCACAATATCACTGTGTTGTCTCTGTTTCCCTTGGGACTATCTAAAGCATTCAGTTACTTCATGTGTTTTTATATAACAAGCGGGATCAAATCCATTGAGTTACCCAAAGTATTGAGTTTTTGTGTATTCTCTTGTGGTAAAGCTAAACGCTTAAAGACATTATGACACAGACCGTGAGCATTTGCAGGGTATTGTAATCCTTTCATGGTGAGTTAAATATTGTTTAAGAAGTTTTTCTTTTTTTTCTTTTTTCTTGGATGAACTAACTGAACACTTTTTGAAGCAAAGTTGGCTTATTACCATGTACACATGTTACAGAATATAAAAATGTGGTATAACAACTGCAGTATATAAAATACTGGTATTCCATGATAGATCTTTGTATTAATGTGACTCTCTTAAGAAAATGTCTTCAAACAATCAGATGATCTCCTTTTCCATTTTGTCCTGTCTTATAAAGATATGTGAATTTGAAAAAATCTTGTCCTTCTCTAAATCTCTGAGAGAGATGAATGGTATGTGTTCGGTGTGTGTTTGTATTTTTTGCTCTTTCATACACTGCTGAACTGGTGGAAAATATATTTTTTCTGTGGTCTGTAGGTATTTTTTCAGTTACATATTTTATATTTTTTGGGCTCTTCGGTTCAGCACTTTCGATTTCAGATAAAATCATGAATTGTGAAAAAAGTGCCAGGTTGGAGGTTTTGTTCGTGTTTGAACACAGAATTGTGGGGGATACCAAACTTTCTCAAAAACAAAGTCTTAACCCTCTGACCCATACAAGTTTGCATATGCTTGTGTTTTTTCACTAGGAACATCTTTAACTTTTTTGCATACACTTTCTCAGCTCTGTCAGACCAACCGAACATAAATCTGGCAAACTTTTATCTCTTTTCCCCAAAATAGTCTGTGGTTGCACCACTCAACTATCCAATAATAAGAACTCTAGTGATATTATTCATTAAATGCATGCATTCTTTATGAATAAATGCTAAATGTGTCTCTAATGCCAGAGCTACAAAAGGACCAAAACTCTTCTCACTGACATAAAATTTAAGCACCATGAGGAGAACGTGGTCGACAAGCAACTGTTCAACTAGTGTGTAAAGATTCTGGTTTGCAAGAATCTAGTCCACCAATTCAGGTGTTTCAGGCATCTGATCAGGATGCATCCTGGGCACCTCCCACTGTAAGGAGAACAGAAATATATATAACCTTTGGCCTAGGAAATCCCTTGGATCCCCTCACATGACCTGGAAAGTGCTTTTCTTGGGAAACTACTATCTGGGTTTTCCTTCTGGATTTTTTATCCTCATGGCTATTCACAGATAAGTGGAAGGTGATGGACGCTACATCTATTATGGTCTCCAAAGGGCTTAAAGGGCAGCATCAAAAACAGAACTGCCTCTGACAATCACTGAAAATTGAGTTACTTCATTGAGTGCACATAGTGTTAGGTGGTTGTATTGTGAAACATGTCAGTGAGATATAATTGTTCAGATGTCCCATTGTGCTGTCTTTGGTGGATGGAGCCTTCATAAAGTGTCGGGTTGTCCTTACATAGTCATTTGCTTCAAATTCGGGCCACAGTGACATCTGTATAGCTTACGTTCCCTTGCAATTGTATGACACAAAAACCTGTCCTGATGCATACCCAAATTGTGACCCCTATTAAACCTTCCTAATTACTAGAAATCTAGTCTGGATGTAGAAGTATCCATTGTGTCTGATGGCCGTTTTGACTATCAGACACTCCAGCAACTGTCAACAATTAGTCAACTCTTGATGCTAACATTTACGGCCTTTTGGTCCTTGTTCTAGATGTCATTTTTTTGCAAATCAAAAATTTAGAAACCCGTTAATCCATGTGACTATCACCTTCTGTTTTTTTTTTTCAAAACCACTTTTTTGTCTTTCAAGTTGTTGTGATTTACTTGTTACTTTATGGCCTCTTCCCACATCTTTATCTGGTGTCAACTTCTTCAAGGTTCTGCATGTCACTTACTGACAATGAAACCTTATTTTTCACCAGTCTCTGAAAGTTTTGCTCATCTACAGTTGGGGACAATGCTTTTAAGGATGATAAAGTTTTCCCCTAACTTTTCTGCTTTAGTGTTCTTAGATGTTTTTGTGAGACAATTCTACAGTGAGCTGAATTTTAATAACAAAAATTTCATATGTTTTAAAATTGTGTTTTTTTAGGAGGTCATGCATCAAGGTTGCATAAACTGTAGTCAGGTTCTCAATCAAATTAAGCACTTGGTAGTTTTCTGATAATGAATGCATGATCTCCGTGTTTTGATCCTTTTGTTCTACTTAATTATCCCTTTTGCTTTTTGACTAAATGCTTCATTGCTCTGGATAAACATTGCTCATCACCAACTTACACAGTGTTTTGAAAAAAAATAGTAAGTGAGGTCACAATTGGGGGTTTTCACTGACGTCACTGGCCAACTTCCGGTCCGCCATATTGGGTGGCACACTTCCTTATCTCTAGTTGTTGTACACATATTATCGTATCACGAATGGATAAGTACGCCAGCACGCTAGAGCGACCAGATAAGGACGTATATCTGAGGAAATGTTCCGTGATCGACCATATGGACCCCTATGCCCTCCACGGTGCCTTGTTTAGCCGTAATCCAGATGATTGGCCAAATGTAGAGCACGGCGACATCGTGCATTACCTGGTGTTCAGTGAAAACCCTCTGCACACTCTTGAGGAAATGAGAGCTTACAAGGGTCTAGAGGCTCACAACCAGTTCACATCTGGTTGGGTACGAGATTTTGAAGTTATGTACATCAAGGAAATCGGCATCATACGTGGACGGGTGACTTTTAATAAGATGGTAAAAATGTAAACAATCCGACGCAAATGCGTTGCATGCTTCTGCGGTGGCTGACGGCCAGCGGTGCGCGAAGGCGCTTGGCTGCAGGGCTGATCGACGCCGCTCGCGGCTTTAATTATTTAAGCAGAACAATGACCAGTGCAAAATTAAGTTGTATTTACCGTATTTACGCCGGTAGGCACCAGTAGGAGCTGCAGATCATAAAGCCAGCAAACAGTGGGAACACAGTAACTCGTTCAAAGGTAAGCTGTGCTCAGACGGGCTCTGGCACATGCTAACCGTTAGTGCTAACAACCACTCACGCATGTAATGTACTTTTAACTAGCTGCTATGTGTTTCAAAGGTTTAGAACACACTCTCATTGACATCGGGATACTGTGGAAAGTTATGTTCGGTCGTCTTACAGCCGCGATCCAAGCGAGCCGACGACTCTTCATTATCTCTTGACACTTGTTCTCCGTGGTTGCGCCTCCAGGCAGGAAAGCGGTGGAAAATTAACCCGTTTCTATGTTTTTCCCATGGCGATCATGTGTTGCGCTGTTACAGCCCACAATACAGCAACGGTTTACCATGGTTGAAATCAAGTTAAGGTGAAATTAATCAAATTAAAACACGGCTGAGAGAGGGAGTACAGTACGCGGTAGTCATAGGCAGTAGAGGCGGCGGAGGCAGTCAACATGGCAGCCGCGGAAAGTAATACGTCATGACGCCCAAGCCCTATTATTAATATATTCTTACATGTTTTAAATACTTAACAGTTAATTACCTGTGACAAAGTGAGCACCGCAGACTCTGGCGTATTCCAGCTTAACACCGTCCAAATCGGACCTGGATATCCGTGTCAGCCATAGGTGACGTTGTTGTTCAGAGAGCTGCTTTGTTTTTTCACACTGATTCACTATTACGGCTGGTAGGCGATAGAAAGAGCGTTGTTCTCCACCTCCACGGGCCGTGCAACCAACCATTAAACACGTTTTCCCCATTGTTCACTTCCAATACTGCCTAAGGCGTCATACAATGCGGGTCAACGGTGCGAAACGACTGACACCCAATATGGCGGACGCGCTGAGTAGTCACGTGAGTGTGACGTCACCTGAAAACCCCCTATTGTGTAAGACAGCTGTCAAAAAGATGTTTGCGTGAGTCTAACAATTTGAATGTCAATAAAAATACTGCACACAGTCCGAGAAATTGTGTAGGTCAGGATTTTTTATGTGAGTACGACTCTAAAAGCTGTGAGTCCAAAGTCTTGTGAATACAAATTTTATTTATATGACTACTGCTGTGGACACAAATTCAAGTTTGTGAGTACAAGTAGAGTGTTGAAACTACATCACAGGGGGCGTAATCGAACAAGAACAATATCAGTCCACAACGCTGACTGAAAGGGAAGCCATGAGATTGGGAAGGTCCACTGGGCTCACACTTTGACTGTATAGTTGTACAGTGATCCGGGTGACGTCTGGGGACAAACCAATGTAATAAAATTTTACAGACTGGTTTGAAGTTTTGTGCAATCTTAATAAATAGGAGCCAGATTTAGCATGATAGTTAATTGTTTAAACTATTGATCAGAAGCAATTGGTGAGCTGTTGGTGCTTGTGACTACTCTTTATTGAGAGTCTGAACGTTATGTGTCAAACTATGTGGTGGCAGCACTCAAAGTGAGCAGCGTAGCTGATTATAATCCATTTAATAGATCAATCATGTTAAAAAAGAAATCTTAGCCTTATCTAGTGTGTTAGCTAACGCTAGTTAGCAGCAGTGCTGCAGCTCCTGGGGAGTTGGGAGAAGAAAGTAATGAAATCCGACCATCATGACTTCTTCAAACCCCACACAAACTTGTCAATCCAACCAGTATTGTCTTACGCAAACTCTTCTTAAACGACAAGAAACTCACTGCAGAGACCCTTTATTGTTCCATGACACCCACCTGTGATGTAATTTCAACACTTGTACCAATGAGCTTGAATTTGGTTCCAGAGCAGTGAAGACTCATAGAAATTAGTTGTATTCAGAAGAATTTGCGCTAACAGTTTTTAGATTCACACTCACATAGAAAATATCCTAAATCATATAATTTATCAGACCCACATACTGTATATGACAGCAGAATTTCAAGTACAATATTTTTATTGACAAAGAAATACCCCAAGAACAAATAGTTTGAATCATCCACAAATCTTTTTCACAGCTGTTTTACTCCATAGACCATCACCTTGGACAAGATGCAACCCCACACATCTGTTTTTCAGGATGCTTCACTGTCAGCATAACACAGGACTCATTGTAATATTCACCTTTTCTTATCCTGATAGTATTTTCTTCCAGTTGTTCCAAAGAATCTAAAGGGTGCTGTATCTGAGACAATACATTTACCTCAGTTCTCTGGAGTACAACCCTGAGACTTCCTGAAGAAAGTCAGAATGTCTTTGATATTTTTCTTTGATAAGAGTGGCTTATTTGCTGCTCTTCTTGGCTCAAGGCCAAAATCCTAAATCATCTCTTCCAAGATGTCACTTACGTCTGCCTGCTAAAATTCCTGAAAAAGCTCTGCACTGATAGCGGTCCATTCCCCTTTAGGATAACCCTCTTCAGGAGACAGACCTGGTAGTTGCTGAACATTCTTGGACACACTGAAGCTGTCCTTACAGTAATTGAAGCCATATGCTGGTAGTTCTTGATGAATAGATAAAACTTGATTTACTAGGTGCAATCATACCAACAGAAGTATATTTGCCTTTAAAGTTTTTTTGATGTAAAGCAGTGATGACACGACAGTATATGTTCTTTTTTTTTTTTTTCCCAGTGTCCTGTCTAGCAATGTGGCAATAAAAATTGATATCTTAATGCCAAATAGAGCTCGACAGATTTTACTTTCACAAGTGGAGCAAACAGCTTTCGCCATAATGCTCCGCTTGATTTGTGCGTGTAAATAGCTTTATTGTGATTCCTGCAGGGAGAATTTCAAATTATATGGACACTACAATGGGAAAGTAGGAGAGTAAAAGAAAAACAAGAAGAGAAAAAAAAGAAAAAGAAAAGGGTGAAAGAAAGAAGAGATAGAAGGAAGAGAACGATAAAACGTCCTCTGTCTGACAGTATATGTTCTTTTGGAGTTTACTATGTCCCCCCCCCTAAAAAAAATTCAATAAATTTAAGGCCCACTTCCTTCTATAGCAACAATTATGCTCTACCATCTCAGTCAGAATAACAGGGGGATATTGGTGGCCTTGTCCTTGTTAACACTTTCTCCAATCTTACTGAAATGGTGCTAAAAGGTCACTTTGCGGTATTTTTTTGTTTTGTTTACAGTATTTCACACCCTCTACAAAGCAACCTTGCCTCAATGCAAATTGACACAAAAAATCTGAAGCTGTAAAGTTGTAAAACAAGATTTCAGTTTGTTTGTTCAAAACACCTGACCATTTTCTATACTTTTCTTTTCAGACAAAGTTTGACTAATATGCTACCTTATATGTATTTACTTAAAATTATGTTTACGGGTTATTGTTTTTTTCACTGCTTAACCCTCCAGGTTGGTTGATTTGCATATGATCTTTTGTGAATAAGTAATGTTAGTTTAATCAACCACGGACTGATTTTTTTTCTCCTTTTGCTTTTTTTGTTTTTTAAATAATTTTTCCACATCTGATTTTGTAGTTGGGCTGCTTTAGAATGGCACTATCTTAAACAGGGAATTTCAGCACCAAAATTTGTTTTTGTTGCTCTGGTTTTTGTGTGATATTGTTTTTAGTAACTGGTTTCGAATTTTGCATGAATATCACTTACCCTTGAGCGGAATGTAAATAGGACAGAAATCAAGTTCATTCAATTTAGAATTTTTTTTATTTCATCATCACTGTACTAAAACTTACATAGCACTATATACAGTTAATGCTAGTTAACTAAATTCTCAAGTGTTACAACTTTGCCATAAAAAGTCTTATGTATTTTCCTGATTTTCTATGGGTTCAATCAATTTTTACATGAACAGAAACCACAATTTCTTTTCAAGAAAGAGTTTGTTTTCTCGTAAAGAGGCAACACACAAACAAAAACCATTTACATTTTCTAGCTGCTACACACTTCATACCCTTCTTAAAGGACATCTGTGTTAAGTGTTAGCTACATTATTGCTGTAATGTTTTAGCTGCCCCAACAAACAAGAAAATGGAGACGCGGCTGGTGCTCAGGGATTTGAGGTCAGTAAGCAGTGTGTTACATGATGGTGGTTTTGTAATTGTTTATTGATTTACAATTACAAAGTGTTTTGTGTGCTTAGGTTTCACTGCTTACTTGCTTGCTTGCGTGCGTGTGTGTGTGTGTGTGTGTGTGTGTGTGTGCGTGCGTGCGTGTGTGCCTGCGTGCGTGCATGTGTGTGCGTGTGTGTGTGTGTGTGTGCTCATATTACAATAGACTGAAGTGTGTCAGATATCCCTGTTTAGCCTATGTGCACTCTGTTGCCCAGCTTGAGGAAAACTACTGTATTGACCCGGATACAAGGCAATTTTCCTTTTGAAAAGTAGGTTTATAGAGAAAGCTGAGATGCGATTTGACAGAGGAAGAGACTAAAGTGTAACAGAGTCAGCCATGGTGTTGCATTATGGGTTGTTTGCACCTTAAAGGCTGCTTTGTTTGACTATTTCTATTGGGAGCTAAGCAACTATATAAGGAATGGTTTAAATATTACAAAGTGAAAGTCTGTAAAAAATATTACAGGAAAATGATTCCTTACCTGAAAAAGCAAATACATTAGAAAGTTAATGACTGGTCAGACTTTCCCCTATTTAGGTGATTTTAAAAATGTTAAGCAATCCCTACTGAAAATTATTGTTTATGAGGAAAACACACTATATTAGTAAATGTAAATCATCTATGTTTTTACAAGAAGCTGTTTTAAAGTTTGCCAATGTTTTCTCATTGGCATGGGACCATCTGCTGCAAATAAAACATCGGTAAGAAGGTGATTCTTACACATTTGTCACTGTAACATGCTGATCACCAGCTAAACTAGACCTCCGTGGATTTTTGTTAAACACGTAAAAAATATCCACGGCATGAACATTGTTACTTTGCAACATCATATATACTGCACACATAGGCGTATATATGATGTTGGATCAAAGGGACAAGCTAGTTCCTCATTTTTAAAAGTGGGGTGCAGACTTTTATTAATGTTCCCTCCAATTATATTTTGACCCAAAAATATGGTCACTCCCTGCAGTTTGACAAATGTCTGGTCATTTTAATTGCATTTAGTCTACTACAGGTATCCCCGGGGGGCACCGGCCGCCCCCCGGGGGGCCAGGCGCCGCGAAGCAGCCGCCGGGAGTGGGCCGGCGCCCACCCGGGAACCCGCCCCAAACCCGAGGGCCACCAATGCGCCAGAGGGCCAAGGCGCCTGCCAGCGCAGCGGAGGAGGGCAGGACGTGGGGGGATGGGCTCCGCACCTAGCGGAGACTTGAGATGTTCTTGGGAGAGGGAGCGGACCGTACCCATACCTGGAAAAAAAAGAAGAGGAAAACTCATTCACACCATCCCTCCCTTGTGCCCCACTCACCATACACAGATTTACAAAAAAAAAAAAAGGACGCTGTACACACATTCCTACATAACACTCGCATCCAACGCTCTGGCATAGCTTGACAAGCCTCTTCTAGTCCCTGTACTTCAGTTACCATGTTGCATGTGCAGTCGGCTTTCTTTACATACAGTAAATAGGTATATAAAGCACGCTACTACCACAAAATCTTACAAAAGTGGTTCAACAAAATATTCATTTAAGATAGCACACTCTATGGAAACAGTTTAACCTTGTTTTCTACTAATAAACTGTTTTTCATTTCAATTACAGGCTTCTACACATTAATGGTGAAAAAAAGTTTATGACTGTAGTTATGAGCATTGCAGCCTGTGAGCAAACAGACACATATGAAAGACTGTCTGGAGGTTGACCTAGAAAGAAATTATGCAGACAACAATTATATGAAATAATATGAAATAGTTTGTCAGTAGCAAACACAAGCAGTACCCTTTTAATGTGGACATGTCCCATAAATACTGTACCTCTCCATCCTGTTACCAATTAGCTATCATTCAGTCTTGGACCAATTTAAAAGTGTTTTATCTATATTAATCAATAAGTCCCCACCGACAAAAAAAGGATAAATCTTCACTCCTAACTCCGGTACACTTGTCGTCATCAATTTAAATCCAAACACTCAAATATGATGCACATGTTTTGACATTCACACTCTCTGAGAGGCCTGCTAATTCCCTTGAGACAAAAAACTAAACAGTGAAACGTCAAGATTAAATCTGCAGCCATTTGACTCTTGCTTCTTAAGGTGTGTGAGTTGAAAAAATAATCATGATGTGGACTAAAGACAGGCCAGTTATACGCCAGTATAGGTCAATAGTGTGATGAAAATCAATGCACCATGCTTGCACAAAACCGCTGTTGTTTGCTAGACTTTACATACAAGCTGACCGGCGTGTATTGCATATGACATTGAAACTCCAGCTGAGGGTATGTTTAAAGTGAATATGTTGCTGCGTGTTTCAAGGCAGATTGCTTTTTCCTGTGCCAGTATTGGTTGTCAGCATCAAGCTTCTCCAACACAACCTCAGCTATTTGAGCAACAATCCAAGCCCTGGTCTCATCTGTATCTTTTAAAAACACAGAATGACTACAAGGAAATTATTTTCCAACCTTGCCGGGGATGGCCTGTCTTGTTGTGTTAAAGTAATCCTGAAGTGAATTCAGCTGTGTCAGCTCACCTCAGATAAGCAGGTATTGGACTTCATTGATAACTATGGCAGCTGTGCGGGAATGCACAAGCACAGGAAATTGGAGATGAAGGTTCTCTGGATCGGCTCTCTGTTCTCCAAATATGAGAAGCTGAGCTCATTTGTGAGGAGGCTGGCTGCATGAATAGAAGTAAAAGCTGCACTCCTACTCATTATACACACACCGGCCAAACACTGTAAACTGCTGGGTTAGACCAGTTTGGATTAGATCCAGTTCCTAACCCAATGTTGGGTCAAATTTGGACCGAGCCGTCCCTGGTTTGTTTAAACTCAGCAGGGTTTGGTTACTGGTTTGAGCCTGGGTAAGGATAACTATATAACTATTCGAAGATTGATCTGAATTGACCAGTGTTTAAAACTTTAGGTGAGTTACCTTTCACAGGGCAACACAGAGACACACAGGAAAATCATGCATACACATACTCATACATAAGGGCAATTTAGAGTCAGGTCCCAACAGTCATGTTCTTGGTACCCTGTGAGAACCCTCGAACGCATGGGGAGAACATGCAAACCCAAGGCAACAGTTCTACCAATTGCACCAGCATGCAGCTCTAAACCAATAATTTGTAATTAACAAAAATAGCCACATCACTTTTAAACTGTTAGAGTTTACTTTTTACTTACAGTACTTACTTTTATATCAGAGTAAGACAGAAGTTCAGTGGATAAAGTTTTGACCTAATATGTGATTAAAGCTACCCAACCTATGACCCAATAGAAATAGTCATGTTGTGTTTTTTAAAAATATAGCGCTGACCCAACTCTTGGTCATGACTTTTAAACCAATATTATATTATATAGCACTATTCAGTAACAATACGATTCAAAGGGCTGTACATTAACAAAATAGATTACAGGCATGCTTAGGAAAAACAAAGGAATAAGCTAAATAAGTCCTTGACTAGAATTCTTTCATACATTAACAAACATACAGAAAGACTTAATTGTTTTAATTAATAATAAGAAATAAGCTAAGTATATTTCTGATCCAAAGTACGTAGTGTATCAACCAATCACATAGCAGCAACCTAACACCATCAGGTAACTAGATCACTTGAAAGTACCTTTTTTCAAACTCAAACAACTCCTGCTTGATCACACTACCACTTATGTAGGGCTTTGGGGTGCACATGGGTCACTGCACTGCGGGGAGGATTTTCCATCGCCGCAGCCTCATGGTGGCCTGGACTCCAATTTTATTGGGGTCTGCAGTTTCCAGCACCTGCTATTAAACATTCTTACAGATAAACATTATACAATCAACAGCACTAAATGTAGGAAACACTTAAATAAACTCTACTTGAACATAAATTCATCTACGGTCACGTGCCTGCTGCTGAATGAGTCTGGTCAGTCCGGTACAAGTTTCTTTATCTGCTTTGTTAATTCTAGCAAAAGCTGTAATGATTCAGAAGCTGGATATAATTCAGTCAGACACTAGAGTAGCTTTATTTATTAAAAAGCTGATGTAGCTGGATCGGGAACTGACTGGAGTACACACAGGAACCATTGCAAAGGGGAGAAACAGGTTAGTGGCTGAGACCATCTCAATGAGATGTAACGAGCCCTGAATAAAAGCCACAAACCTTTTCAATGACCGGGAGGTTGCGCTGGTCCTGATAAGTAGGGCTGTGGGCTCCACAGGACTGATCTATAACAGTGAATGAATGATCCACTTCAGGCATACTGACGGTGGGGCAGTGACAGTTGGAGAATCCAATGTCCAGGCGTGGGTCATAGGATCTAGCTGAAATCTCCAGAAGGGCACAGGCAAAAGGCGAACCCAGAACCCAGGCGCGAGAATCGGTAACGGGTGGCACACTCCAGGCAGAGGTTTTGAGACGGGGCAGAGACAGGAGACAAATTTGGGGTCCAGGCTTAGAGTCAGTAAGGAGAAGCAGAATTATCCAGGCAGGAGAAAAGGCAGGCAGGCTAGGTCAAGAGACGGTTCAGGGTCCGTTGTCCAGAAACAGAAGCCAACTGGAGAATCTTACAAGGGCAAGGCAAACAGGCAGAAACCCACAGAATGAGAACGGGCCTCTGGGTTGGTCAGGATTCAGACGATGGAAGTCCTTAATGAGTTTTTTGTCCAAAATTAAATGTCCAGGAGCGTTCCTCAGCTGATAACCATACACGATGTAGAATGAGGACAGACCAGTGGTGCTGGACGGGACACTGTTGATAGCTTGTTTGACCGACAGCAGATTGTGCGACCATTTGGAAGGGCCCTGGTCCCATAAGATGCAAAGCTTGGTCTAAACTTCTTGATCCACCCTCTGGGATTGTCTATTGGTTTGAGGATGGAATCCAGACAACACACTGATGTTAACACCCAGGCAGAAACAGAACTCTCTCCAGAAGTGGGAAACGAACTGGGGACCTCTGTCAGATACAATGTTCGTAGGTAGGCCGTGAAGCCGAAACAGTTCTCAGGTCAACATGTGTCCCAATTCCTTTGATGACGGGAGTTTCTTCAAGGAACCAGATGTACCATCTTTGAGAATCTATCCACTATATTTAGGATGACTGTGTGTCCAGAAGGAGGAAGACCAGTAACTAAGGCCATCAACAAATGTGACTAGGGATGAGACATTGGTACCAGCTGGTCAGGAACAAACAAACAGTTTTCGGTACACTTCTCTGGGACTTGAATGTTCTATTGGGTTTCTCTGATCTTCTCCAGTTCCACTATGGTGACTGATAGTCAAGTCTTGTCTGGAAGGACATACTGAAAGCACATACAGCAATCTGAATGAAGTTCCTAATAAATCACCATGAAAAAGTTGGATAATCCTAATAACCTTTGTAACTGTTTGCGGTGTCACACACACACACACACTTATATATATATATATACTTATATATATATATATATATATATATATATATATATATATATATATATATATATATATATATATATATATATATATATTGTCATGTTTGGCTTTAAGTGTTTGGCCCACATGCAGAATTACACTCGGAGGCAGAGATCAGATTCAAAGATTTTATTATTGGAGGTGAAGGGGATGACGCTTGAGGCGAACGAGGGCACGACGGATCGGGATCCGAAACAACTGAAAGGGAAAGGAAGATGGTCAGAAAGTGAAGGACCACAGAGGAAACGACCTGAGAGACGTAAGCTTACCACCCGGACGCGGCAACCGGACTGGGGGAGGGCAGTTAGGACTCGGCTTGTTGGTAACAGTTTGTTGGTGACAGGTGATCCAGTGACCGGAGGGCGTAGGCAGAGGAAGGTCCGAGCAGCGCCGCCGATCCAGAGATCCGGGACAGCAGAGGAAACCAAACAGGCTCGAGGTAGGTGGTGAACTCGGGAGGATGACTCGGTTCGAGAGTAATGCTCGAGAGGATCGTTCTGAGGAGACGCGAGCACGCAGGAGGAGACATGGGAGACACAAAGGGTAACAGTTAGCGTGAAGGGGAATATCTCGAGGAGAGAATAATGGCCTGAAGTCATACATCGACTGATAACACTCTGGCGTCCATCTGCTGTCCGCACGCCGTTCTTAAAGCGTGGCGGGATGCTGCTGAACCAATCCCTGGTGTGCGCGCCCCAACCACCAGTCAACCAGAAACACCTGTGGAGAAAGCAGAGGCAGAGCCAGCAAGCAGGATGGCTCTGCTGACTGAGTCCTGACATATATATATATACAGTATTCTAACCTTTGTCTGTTAAGTCATAGTAAAGTGAGTTAATTGCTTATTCGCTTTTTGGTTGTGACAGTTATATTGTAAAGACAGGCAGATGGTCTGTTATGTCACAAATCATTAGACCACTAATATATGTAAATTCCATATTATTTGTGAAAATGTCAATGAGAGTAGCACTGTGCAATGTAATTCTACTGAGTTTTCTCTTAGCTGGATATAGACTCATGCTGTACATCCTATGTAATGAATGGTGTGGAGCAGAACCCGGAATTCAGCCAAAACAATGTTTTCCTTTTGCTGGATTTTATTGAAGGGCAAATGAACAAAAACCGGATCCAAAAAAGGGGGTAAGGCAGACATCCAATACACTTGACAGGAACAGAACTGGGCAGAATAAACAGAAGCAGGTTAACCAAAACAGGATCAAGGTGCTGGGGCTCTTACCGAAACAGACGAGGATGAACAGACGCATGGGCATGTAAGTAAGTATGATGAACCGACGGGGAGCAGAGAACTAAGGCAGGTTTAAATAGGCGGATAGAACAGGTGAGCGGAGGGAAACTAATCAAGGACAGGTGGGAGTGATTAAGGGAGCAGACAGGACACTAAAAAATAAACCTAAGACAAAACCGAACAAACCAAGCGCAGAACTAAAAACAGAGCAAAAACAGGAACCAGATAACTAACACAATAAAGGGGATAAACTAGAATCCAAAAACGGAAAAAAACCCAAAGGCGGAAAGAGCTACTTAACCAAATGATAAACATAAACCTGAACAGAATGTGACATCCTATTAATCTTTTCATCAGTTATTGTATATTCATTTGGATTTATCAAATCATTATAATCCCCACAGATGAATAGTCTGTTCTCAAGATGAACACCAAGGTACTTCTTCTACCAGAATGGTAATAGTGTTGGACCTATTCCTTTTTCTCCTAAAATCATCTCCATCTCACATAAGACATTTCACTTTTTTTCATTTACTTTTAATCAATGCTTTTTATATATATAAACAGCATTTATACTACCTTATCTGTATATGGCTAAGTCTTTGGGCTCTTTTACAGCCCCAGCTTTGGTTTTGTCACTGGGCCTCATTATAACCTTACAATATCTGGTCCATGTTGCTTTAATTTTGCTTTGCTTATGTATGCTTGGCAATTTCTACATTTCTTGCAGTCAAGTGCTCATTTAAGTATACTCCAGTTCCCTCAAGTTTGCTTTTGTTTTGTTTTTTACCTGTTTAAGTAACTAAATGTTATGCTGTTGTTCCAGAATTGGACAATTGTAGGAGGTTTTGCCATCTCATCCTTTTCAGGATGGCTGTGACAGGCTTTCATGCAACTACTCTGGATGGCCATTTTTACTCTCAAAGAACTTTTTGATTTTCCGCTCTTGAATATTGTTCCAGAGCATCAGTTCTCTTTCCCAAAACTGCCAATTATTTTTCTTGTTCTCTGGTTGTTGTAATTTATGTTTAATGTATCAATGCTTTTTTTCTGCAATTTTGATGGATGTGGCACCTGAGCACCCTATATTAAGAAGCTGATTTATTTGAATGGTTCAGGCTGGTGGTTGTAGCATAATGGTGTGAAGAGTATTTTGTTGAAACACTTTAGGCACTTTAGTACAAGTTTACCATTGTTTAAACACAACAACCCACCTGAGTAATGTTTCTGACCACAAAGCCCAAATCAAATCATCTCAAACTGGTATTATGAACATCTCAATTAGTTCCACATCCTCCACTGTCAACCACTCTTAATCTAGTAGAGCCCCTTTGGGATGTGTTAAAATATTGCGGATGTCCATTCAACAAATCTGCAGTGTCTGTGTTGTGCTATCAGCATTGGACAAAGCACTGAGTCATTTCATAAGACAAAAAGGAGCCACCCAGGTACTAGCAAGGTCTAATGAAGTCATTGAGTGTATATTTTGATAGCTTGTTGTTTCATTACCTGCAGATGCTAAAACAAAAGCACTGACCTTGAATTAAAAAAATGCTACTGCTGTTTCACCAAAAACAGCTTTACGATAAGCTGAGAAATCCCAATCTTCTGTTCTGCCTGAAAGCAGTCTCCAGTGCTATCTCCACGTAAACAGCATTTGTGTTCAGCTCCTGAACTTAGGCTTCCATTCTCAACATCCAGGCAGAATGCCTTTGACTAATCCGCCAGGCTTTTCTTATCAAGTGTGATACTGCCCTCAGTCCCCGGAAGACAGACCATTCCTTATCTCTTTATTTTCTGTTTCTGTGTCTTTAACTTCTCTCCACAAGAAGGTGTTTGTGGGAAAGTGGAGACCTCTTAACCGTTTACCCCCCACTATTATAAACATTCTTTTCCCAGTGGGCGTCCGTTTGAAACATGAAAGGCTCTGAACAAAATGGAGTGTTTCCACTCCATTTGCCATGCAGCCAATCAGTGCTCAGTGACCCAGATAAGGAGTGTGATATTGATGATGACAGCAATAAAGATGTATTTTCACCACAAGCCTTCCTTCTAATTAGGTTGATCTGTGGCAAAAATAAATGAATTTTGACAAAATGAGAAAGAAGCGAAGCATTACAAGGATTATGCAAGCGAGCTGCATCAGAAAGGGAACTGGGGTTGAGATGCACAAGGTTTCTGAGGGTTAAGTGAATCCACAGAGGGAAATAGGGGACAATTACCAATGGAATGAGACTTCATGGCTGCAGGTGTGTCCAGAAAAAAAAAACTGCGTTTGGTAAAAATTAATGTTTGGGGTCAAGAAGGAGATAATTATCAAAGAGCCTTTGGCTATTTTGCATTCCTTGATGAGTTTTGTTAGTACATAACAAGGACAGTGTAATGGAGTACAATGGTAGTGATTTAATATAAATGGCTTGTAGGAAATTAATTTTGTCCTCTTTGAAAGGCACAGAGGTGAGTCCACTGTCAATTACCGCACACACATCTCCATAGAATTAAAATAAAACATGCTCAATAAAAATATTCTGTGTAGGAAACAAGTTGGTTATTTAATCAAAATATCTGTAAACTAACAAGTAAATTTAACTTATTACTGCAGGTTTAAGTAAAGACATCCCATATGTATTATTTATTACAATCTTTGCATCCTCACCACATGCCTAATCCCAGGGTGAATGTGGAAGTTGTGTGGTAGCGTTATGGTGCAGTTGTGCCCTGCTTTTGGCTGCCACTTTGTGTTGCTGCCTGTTTGATGGGTACAGGACTTGGGTTCGCCTTCTCAGCGATGGGTGCGCTTGCCACTTGGGGCTTCTGAGGGTGGCTAGGCATCAGGGTGACAAGGTTTCAGGCTTGGTCTCACCAGCACGAAAAAGGGCATGACAAATATCCTTCTTTGATTGATACAATGCATTAAACTTGAACAGAGGGTGACACAAGAAAGAGCTGCTGAACGGCTATTGTTGAACGGACATCAACATCTCTTTATTATCATTGACTTTTTGCTGCTTGATAACATTTTCTGTTATGTCTTCAGTGTTCCCTGCACGCTTCCTCTATACAAATTGCAACTGAAAGTCATGCTTTAGTTAATATTATTATCTACAAACCAATTTTTATGACAGTCTTATGTTATTTTATGTCAGTAACAAATATGCATTGTAAAACAAGCATAGGTGGTCAGTGTTGCCAGATACTGAGAGACAAACAAGCAACCAGCGCTATGCAAGCAAGCCCAAAAGAAGCGCAACAAGCAACCCACCACAGTGCTCTATTTCTACTTGCCCCAACAGTCCTCCATTAATGTGTTGTTAGGGGTGGTGTGTGTGTTTGTGTGGTGGGGGGGGGGGGGGGGGGGTTAGAAGTATGTACGTATGTGGGGCGGAGTGATATTGGGATATTTCAGCTGGTTTCACGCTGTCTGTAATGCACCAGCGCAGACGGGCCTCTTTATAACTGATGTTTATAGTCGCTTATTTTATGAACCATGGTCACAAACAAGCCCAAAGGACTGCAACCTGCAACTCACTCAATTTAAAAATGACTTCAGAAAAACACAAGTCCAAAGTCACCTATAATAAGCGGACTTGGCAACAGTGTAGGCAGTGAGTAATGAGGGAAGATTTTTTTTTTGTTAACACAAAAGCAAATGTATCTTAAAGACCAGCTCAAAGTGGGATCAAATGGGATACCAAAAGGGGAATGGGAGCATGCCTTGAGTTTGTTGAAGGCAATCAAGCCAGAAAATAAGCAGGTGGACAGCCAAAGAACCATGAGAAATGTTCATGGATTGAGCACTAAAATACCATCTTCCACACTTCCTTCTGTAGCAAGGGAAGCCTCAGATGCCACATTAAGTTTCAGCAGTAAAGAGGAAGATAAGGGATGCCACCCCATAGCAATCTGCTGCACACTCAGCAGGTGTTGACATCTAGATTAACCTTGGATTGCTGGGCCCAATTCCCCCTGGAAGGCAGTTTCTTATTAGAATGCACCCAGAGAGCTAATATCCAATCCCTGGTTTCTAGGGCTCCCAGGTACTCCCCTCATTTGCTGGCCTCTCAATCAAAGGGGGCCATCAGAGCACACTGTGGCTGCAAGGACATGGGGAACTTGGCAGACTTTTAACAGAGGTTAAATTGAGCTGGAGCTCTCCGGGGCTCAGCCCCAGCACATGCTCTGTCATTATGGACGCTTAACTCTGCATATGTTCAAAGATATTGCTTTGAACTCGTTTTCCTGCAAGCGTACACAGCATGGAATCTCCTCCTCCACAAGTCTGCCAAGAGCTGCATGACACATGTCTTATTGAACCATGGATTAAATCAGACCTAAATTAGACCCCATTTCACCAATTGTTTTGACAAGAGTATGTTCTGAAGCTAGTGAGAGCTTCTATGCACATCTTGACATAGTCCCATTTCTTTGGTAATTGTCACACTGACAAAGAGTGCTGTGCACAAGACTCAGACATCTGTGTCAAAATTAGGTGAAAATTCTTAGAGAAATAGGGTTTGATAATAAAGTTCCAAATACTGGTATTAATGTTTTTGAAAATGGTTTAAAATTTAAAAATGAAACTATGAATTAATCGCAGGATTTTATGCAGGTTTTCGTCAATTCAAAGATACAAAGATTTATTGTCACCGCGTGTTACTGTGGTGACAGTTCTTTTTGGCCACTCCGGCTAAGAGTACACATAACAGACAGGCAATGAGCAAGGGTTACAGTGTTTTTTGTCTCACATTATAGCGTGCAAAATATAAAAAAAATTTAAAAAGAGATGAATATTCAAAAGTTTGGATAAGAGTCTGAGGGTTTTGGTATCAGTCCCTTTGTGAGTGGTAGAGCCATGTTACATGAACTAGTTATCCTTTATGAGTTACAGATAAATAATAAAGGAATGAGGTAATAAAGTGCTTTTGTGCAAATATGTGATGCTTCATTTACAGAAATGTGCATTTAGATATTCTGAGATAATACTGTGCACATAGGCAATAACATTAAAGTGAACACATTAGATAGATTGTAGCATATGATTGTAAAGTGATGAATATTTGATGGACAGACTCTCAGAAGGGATCTGTCACCCTTGGCTGAGAAACCGTGGCAGTAACACTGAGGTGATTTTTAACGTGTTGGACTGTGGTCTCCCATCAGGGGGCGATAGTCCTCACAGCTCTTGGAAAGAAGCTGTTTCTAAGTTTACTTGTTTTGGATTTAATGCTTCTGAAGCGTTTACCTGATGGGAGGAGGGAAAAGAGTCCATTGTCTGCGTGGGTGGGATCAGTGAAGATGCCCCTGACCCTTCTTTGGATTAAATTGAGTCCAAATCCTGCGGACAGCATCCCACAATCCCCTGTACTGTTTTCACCACCCGAGCGAAGTCCTTCCTCTCCTGCACTGTGCAGCTCCCATACCATACAGTTATGCTGATACATAAAACACTCTCTCTGGTAGCTCTTTAGAACTTATTTAGCAGTTTAGTGGAAAGTCAAGACCTTTTCTGATTCCTGACGATGAAGAGCAGTTGTTGGGCCTTCTTAACCAGGTGGGAGGTGTTCACAGTCCAGGAAAGGTCAGAGAAGATGTGGAGATCCAGAAACCCAATGCTGTCCACACAAAGAAGAAAAGAAGATCAATAAAAAGTTAAGTAGAAGAATAGTTTTCCTTTTACACTCCAGCCTATCATGTAGGTTAATAGTCATTACATCCTGCCAACCAATCACAAACGCAGACGCAGACCCAGGGAACCTCTGTCACTAAGCTCCACCCCTTCGAATAATTCAAAAAATGTGCTATTTTTTCTTTTTTTTTTAAACTTACAGTTTTGGTAAAAAGTTTGTTGAACAAAGGGTTGAGTTTGAGTTCAGTGTTTGTGTGTTCTTTATCTAAAAATAGGTCATTATTCAACAGCATAAAATGGACAGGGCTGCATTTAAATAATTAACAAAACCGATCAATATTTCTATTTTATCAATATGTTTTTTTCTATATCGTCCAATTCTAGAATAAAACATTCTCTACGGCACTACACATCTCAGTCATATATTTAGACAAATAAAAATGTGTTTGAACAACTTTTTCACTATATGGCCTTATTAGCTTCATATCACAGCTATTTACATCGTATTTACCTTGTCAACAATTCATCCCAAGGTTTATTCTCGATATGACTTTCATTGTCCCAAGAGGAATGGTCGAAGATCCTTTTAGCATTTCCCAAACTTAAGAAAAGGTGTTAATAAGTGTGGAAGGTGAACCTTTTTTTTGTATTTAGTAACCGATCTGTTTTCTGCTACACTGTACCCAAACACTCCACTTCTGCCAATTTTTTTTATACAAAATATATTAACAAATGAGCAGTGTTGATCTACATTTTAATCAGGAGGTGAGGATGTGTGAGATTTGATTTAATCAAGTTAAAATTGACATATTCAATATTAGAACATCAACTGTCAGACCAAGATTGAGGGGATTTTTCTCCTTTTTTCTACAAAGATAAGAACTCCCTCAACCTCTATGCTACTCTGTTTTTCCCTATATATTTTTTTCAAGTTTCTCTTTCACCTCAATTCAGATTCCATATCTTGTAACAAGTGTTGAATTTTCTTAGCTGCAGACCTGTCGACTGGGTGCTCGACTGCCGTGAAAGACAAGAAGCCTCACACTAAATCCCTGTTGCAACACTGCACCCGTCTCATGTTGAAAATGCTCAAAGCCTGACAGAGCACATGTTTCTCATGAGGAAGCAGAAGATCAAGCTATGTTCAGGATACTCTCCAGTGGTCAGTGTGAATATTATGCTTCAGAACAGGACCCTGAGAAGATTAAACATTGCTCTTCAACCTTACATATCAGACGGTATTTACCTTAAAGTTTATTTTATCTTTCTGTCTTGTCACAGAATATCTAAATAAATTCACTTCAAACTCGCTCTTGTTAATTTAAAACATTTAGGGATGTTTACAAAAATACATTTATATCTTAAAACTGTTGGAGAATAATTCTACATTTTATCCAGCGTTATTATTGCACATAGACATGGATCAAGACCTGTCTAGCATGTACTCCACCTCTCACCCAATGACCATAGATAGGCATCAGTGTACTCCCCCTATTCCCCCACGACCCTATACTGATAAGCCAGTATAGACAATGGATGGATGGACATGTATCCTGGGCTGGATTAACCATATGGGCAACTGGGCAAGTGAGGTGGGTCAAAGGTAACGCCAATCAACGTGCACTTGGTGGGTTGTGTTACATCAAGCGCCACAACGCAGCTAAGTGGGAGCACGAAGCGAAAATTATAAAAAAAATTATAAAAATTATAAAAAGAGAACACCAGAGACACTATGTGTCTCTGGTGTTCTAAAGTATCTACCGAAAATAGGTAATTTCTTCACTTCCCTTAAAGATGTTGACTGTTTTTAAGTAAATGTCCGTTTGAAAACGATTGTTTATTTTTTTGTGAAAATTAAGGCCATTTACTGTCAATGTAGTGGGTGTATTTTACCAGATTACACTGATGTTTTGCTTCATTTGGTGCCAGTTAGGGCCTGGCCCCACCAGATGCTGCTGTGGAGCTCTATGTTTGCAATAATAAGTGAGACATGAGTAATATTGTAAAAATACAGATTCCCTTACCAATAAAATTCTGTTTTATATATATAAAGTCTGCCAGAATACTGAAAAACTCAGTAGGCTAAATTATTTGGGGCCCCCAGAAATTGTGGCCGGCTCACCAACGTCTATTTAAATAAATGCATGTTATCTAAGCCATTACAAGGCCTTTGTTTGGCAATGGTATAAAGCTGGTTACTCCACATTACTCCAGACTTTTTGAATTGAGAAAGCTTCCTGAAGAGGAAGCGAAACGTCTTCTACTACGGATAACAAGTCCAGTTCCCTTGTTTTTTACTTTTTTACTTTTTTTTGGAATGACCATGACCTGGATGACTGAGAATCTTCACCAGCATATTTAAATAAAGTTTAATAATAAACATTTGAAATCGGAGTGCGCAGGACCAACGCACTCTCAGTAAACAGCAGTGGGGCACAAATACTACGGCCCCAAGCTCAGATCATCCAATAAAAATACTGGAATCGCACGCGTTACTTCTGTGCGATCGCCTAGTGTTGGTTGTCCATCCTAGCTCATTGAAGGATTGATGTGAATCTTTTCTGTTCAATAAATGAACAATATGAGTGAGCGTTTATTTGTGGTTTTATGCAAATGCATGTTTCATTTAAAATTGATCAAAGTCAGGTTGTATTAATCCCAGAAAAATCAGTTGCTGCTGTGTTGAGTTTTTGTGCCCCCTTTAATTTATCATGCAAGAGATACCACTGGTGTTTTGTGTTCGTAGCATCATATGTGAGTGTCCTTGACAAGAGGATATGTAGTGCATTTGTAGTTCTATGAGCATTTATTTTGTGGATCAAAATATACTTGATGACAGAATTTGAAGCATTTTTTGAAGAATATTTACTATTTATTACGGAAATCTAATTTGTAATTTGCCAGATTATGGTGATCTTGGGTGGTGATGATGAGGCCCTTCAATATTGTCGCCCAAGATACAGCAAAGTGTTAATCTGGCCCTGCATGTGTCAGTACGAGATTCCCACATTATGATGATCTTACAGTTACACACTATTAACACACAATTTTCAGAAAACATACACACCAAAAACGGGCTGATTTTCTTTAAAACAGAACAGCAACAAGTATTCCTACTGCTTGTAAATACTGTATAAATTGTTAGTGCTATTATAATGCTATATATCACCTTGACAGAAGCAAGCATTTGAAATAGACGCTTATGAAATTCAGTAGCAGTTTTGTTTAATAAATTGCCTCATTGTGCTGTATACCATGTCTTTTTGTTATTCTACTTTTGATGGAAAAATACAAGTACTGTACAACAAGCTGTTATTTAGAATCAGATACAGCTGCAAGATTTTTTAAGGCTACTACTTAGCTGAAAAGTGAATCTCAGCCTTAGTCTTAAGCCTTTTACAGCCACAATACACTGAGGTAAAATTCTGGTTATTGTTTTCTTTCTGAATTTAATCCATATTCCCGAAGAAAGAGCCTTTTTTGAGTTTCGAACTGTACCTGCCATTCAGTTGTTGTGAAGTTTGTAATACTGCAAAGCTGGAAAACCAACATGTCTTCTGATGTTGATAAGTCCGTTTTCCATGAAATAAAGGAAAGTCTGCAGGTCTTTGGGCTGACTTTTATGTATTCCAACTCTTTTGTGGAGTTGTCTGAATTTACAAATGAATAATAAATTAAAAAAATTAAAACAAATTCCTGTGTTGGTCTCTATTGGGCACCTTTGCTCTTGAGGTCCTTTTGGGCGTCTAGGGTTCTGATTCCCCTGATGTCTGCCTCAGTGCTCTGGGGGGCAGGTCTTTGGCTTCTCACAACCACTACTGAGCATTTTTGTTATGGATAAACCTTACATAAAACAGTGCAGTCTCGCAAACACCTTGAGGTGCTTACAAATTCACCTCTATACAGAAAAGCCCTATCATTAGCTTTAGCTGTCACTTAATACATCTTGTAATAAATAATGCTGTGTAATTCTCAGTGATGTTATCAAGGCATTGGTTGTTTGCACCTGTAATACTTTGTCAGTTTGTTTTGCTATTCTTTTTATATCTCTTTGCTGGTGTAGAAGGAGACTCCGAGGATGTCATCTTGTTCCCCCTTTTTTCCTCTCCTCTATTTTTGTCACCTTTTCTCTTTTAGCATTTTGGCTCCTCTTTTTCTCTTCTATCTTTCCGTTTTTGTGTCCATTGAACATGAAAAAGTCCCAGAATAAAATCTAATAAAGGTTTATGCATGGCGAAAGCAGTAATGCTCCACTTGTGAAAGTTAAATCTGTTGAGCTCTTTTTGGCATTAAGACAAAAATCTCTGTACATGCTTTTTCCTTTCTGAACCTGGATTACACACCTATGATGTCAACATATATAAGGAAAAAAGCAGAGGACCTAAAATGATACTTTGAGGCACCCCACACAAAAGAGGAGCAGTAGAAGAGGAGAAGTGATGAATCACTTCAAAGCTGTGGCACAGATACCAACATTTGTCATGCTATATGCCTTTGTTTGTTTGTTGTTTTTTTTGGGGCTGACTGGCTGTTCTCTCCCCATTCTTTGCTCCACTCACCACAGCTACACCTGCTGCTGAGTTATCAACTTCAAGTTGTTTCACCTGGGACATCACTTATTTATACCTGCCTCCCACAACCAGTCTTTGCCAGATCATCTCACTGCCTGCATGTTTGTTCCTCAGTGTTTGTGTGCACCACCAGCCCATCCTGTGTTCACACTTCCCTGACTAGTTCATTGTTGTAGTGCTTGTGTGCACCACCTGCTTTGTTGTGTTTCGGTGTGGATCAAGTGCCCGCTCTGCCCTCTCTAGGGACTCATCGACTGCATACTCTGGTCATGACCTGAACTGACTTCAATTTCTGGATTCCTGTCCAAGTCCTTAGGCTGTTGCACCGGGCATCTGCTAGTCTCAGTCATCATCACCTGGTCAACTGCCTCAGTTATCTTCTAGTCAGTTTGTCTCAGCCATCACCTGTTTGGTCTGTTATTACCTCCCTGTAATGTCTGTCACCATCTCCTACTTTACAATAAACATTTTAAATGCAACACTGTGTCTGACTTGAATATCAGGTTTTCTGGTTCAGCCTTAACAAACAGTCAGGCGAGACAGGAGGAAAGAGTGTTCCACAGTATCAAAGGCTGGTGTAACGTCTAGAAGCCTGAGATCTGCAAGTCCATTAGAGTGAACTGACAGAACAATGGCTTTATGAACTTTTAATAAAGCAGATTAAATACTATGTCAGAACCTAAAACTAGAACATTTTCTTCAAAATAATTGTTGAATTTACATAAAAAATGTTTTTCTAAAACTTTGGAGAGAAAGGACAGATTAAAAATTAGACAAAATTTTGATAAAACCAAAGGAACAAGGTGTTATTTTAAGGGGAGGGATGCTGCATGTTTGAAGGCACAGTTCATAAACTGAGACGTGTAAATAAAAGATGAGATGAGGACCAAAGGTGTTAATACCCTATCAATTTAATGGAAACAAGGTCAAAAGGGCAGTTTTTAGGTTTCATAAAATTAAATATTTTGTTCAGAACAGAACAAGACACTAGCTCAAGCTGATCAAATACAACACATTAGACATGATCTAAATTCAAGAAGCATCTGAAAAAGACAGCTGTGCTTGTTGGAACCAGAACTCTCCTACCTCTCAAACACAAACACGCCTTTATCTTTTATCTTCAACTGCCTCCAATTTTGGAGATTGAAATTTACTACTCAACTTCTGCCTTTGTTGGGAAATAGAATATTGCTTTCTCACAGTGCCAGTAATAGCTAAAAAAGAAAATATGCAACAACTTGACAGTGCCTTTCACAGCAGAAAAGAACCTCTTTTTCCCTAAATTATGCATTCAGGCTTAGAAGACTCTCCCTGGCCGCGGTGGTGTTACTTTCTCTGTATTACTTATTCAGCATGTCTAACCCTAGGCCCCATTAGAGATGGAAAAGTAGAGCTACACTATTTCTTCAGCCACAGCTGAAACCTAGAGTGAGTCATGTGTCTTGCCTTTCTTTATGTTCCATCTGCTGCTCTTTATTTCATTGCAAAGGTTTTATAGCTTCAAGCTATGAGGGGAAAGTATTGCCAAAGGTAGCAGAGTCCTAGGGTTCTGCATATTTGTCACCAGGAGGTGTCATCTTTGCTTTGATGGCCTTTGATCTACCATGTCTTTTCATGTTGGTTTGTCTCTGTGAATCAGCAACTCTGAGCAGTTTTGTTCGCTGAAATATGTAGAGCCTAAGCCATCACCTGGGTAAAATGATTAATGTATACTTCCAACTGTCATTGTGAGCATAATGCCTTGAATGTTCATTTCACATCATGATTCTGAGCCTTATACAGTGACTGACTGTGGACGCTCGTAATTCCTTTGTGTCTGTCCTCCTTTGACGTGTTGTCAGGGTGGAAAATGCACTGTGACCTGCCACTCTTCCTCCAGCAGCCTCTTGATGTGCAACAGTGAACGTCGTGCCATGAATAAACATGCATATGTACAAAGGGATGACTGTTTTTTTTAGATGAGATAGGCAGTTTACATTTGTTTGAAAGGCAAGGTGGGCAGAGAGTAGAGCAAAAGGGTCATGGAAAACAAAAATAAAAAAAACATTACAATAATAAAGGAACAACAGATGCATCCGTCAAGTTCAACTGTCAAGAAAGGCCTGCTGGAAAGTCTCGTTTTTGACTTAATGACTTTTCAGTAGGTTTTTAAAATTCCTGTTTGTGGCATTAATTTTTCACTTACGGAAACTTGACTTTGAGTCATTAAGACAAGCTCAGCGGCCAGCATCACCAGAAACAATCAATGATGTGCTCCAAAGTCTGTAAACCATCAGAAAGAGAAAAGATCTGGGGCTTGAATATGAACCATTCTTGAAAGTCTTAGAGCATGACACACACAACAATCGAGAGCCATGCTTCTCACAACACATAGTTCTCAAGTGAGGTCAATTTGACTACTGAGGAGTATTTATTTTATTTTTTACTTACAATGGCTCAAAGTTTAAAATGATTATTTCATGTTAGGTGAAAGGATATTCCAACCAAGCAGACAGTTTGGCTGGCAGGCACCTCGGCCCTCTGGCGCATTGGTGGGCTTCGGGTTTGGGGCGGGTTCCCGGACGTGCGCCGGCCTACTCCCGGCGGCTTCTTTGCGGGGCCTGGCCCCCCGGGGGGCGGCCAGGGCCCCCGTCGCGGGGGCGGGGCGCCCCTGGGGCCTCTGGCCCCCAGGGCCCATGGCCGGGACCACTTCAGCGGGGCTAGCTGCCGGCGGAGCCCACGGGCTCGTCCCCGCGGCTCTTGGGGGCATCGGCATTGCGGTGGCTGGTGGATGTCCTCGGGGTCGTCTCTACTCTTTCCTTGGGGGGGGGGGGGGGGGGGGGGGGGGGGGTTGCAGATATCCTGTGTCGGCCCCTCCTGGGCGCCCTGCTTTGGGGACCCCTTTGGGAGTCCGGGATTATGGGTCCCCTGACTCCTGCCTCTGTGCTCGGGGAAGGCGGGCCTTTGGTTCTCCACAACCACTATCAAGCTATTTCCTTCTGGATAATTTTCAACTAAACTAGTGCACTCTCACTAACTCCCACAGGTGCTGGGTCCCAGGTATTAAATGTTCACTTATATACAGTAAGCTTATAATTTATTTATGTTCTTTCACTTTCTTTTTTAAGGTATCACATTACACATGTCAGCTTACATAATAATATATATGATTTAGCAATGGCATCTAGGTGTTATTCGATTGGATCTGTTGCTTTATGTCTGTTGGTTGTGCTGTTCTTTTTGCATCTCTCTTTCCAGGTGATGGAGCAGACGGAGAAGGTTTTATCATTCTCTCCCTTTTATCTCTTGTTTCTTTCACCTCTACTCTTTTTTTTCTCTCTCACTTCTTGTTCTTCCTTTACTCTCCCATTGTAATGTCCATATAATTTGAAAGTCTCCCTGCAGGAATCACAATAAAGCTATTTACAAGCATAAATCAAGTGGAGTACTATGGCGAAAGCTGTTCACTCCACTTGTAAAAGCAAATTCTGTCGAGCTCTATCTGGCATTGAGACATCAATTCCTATTGCCGCATTGCTAGACAGGACACTGGGAGAAAAAAAAAAAAAAAAAAAAAAAGAGATACAGGTGCTTACAGATGAACTCATATACAGATAAACCCTCTCATTAGCTTTGGCTATCACTACGTACATCTTGTATTAAATAGTACCATGTATTTTTCAGTGATATCAAGGCATTGGTTATTTCTACCTGTGTTACATTTTTGGTTGTTTTTTGCTGTTCTTTTTATACATCTCTCTGCAGGTGTAAAAGCAGACTCCAAGGATGTTATCTTGTGCCCTCTTTTTCCTCTACTCTATTTTTGTCACCTTTTATCCCTTTTAGGATTTTGTCTCATTTTTTTCTCTTCCTTTATTTCTATTTTATCTTTCCGTTTCTCCATCCACTGAACTTGGACTAATCCCAAAATAATATCTAATAATTTAAATAGATTTTGCATATATATCAAGCAGACCACTATGGCATAAGCCAGGGATTCCCAAAGAGTGGTGCGCACAACCCTGGGGGTGCACGACCTGCCGCTAGGGCGTGCGCGAGGTGAAAAATGTAATGGCGGTCTGACAGTGTTTTCTTCCCTACACCATAAAGATGTGCAAATAAACATTTCCTTTGTTAAAAATTTAAATCAAAAACTGTAAATTTAATAAATAAATAAAATGTATTCACACGATAATCTATTTATTTAGAAGTCTTATTCTACGCTTCATTTTAAGATGAAATATAGAAGACGTTATCTTCTTCTACGCATTGTGCTGTATGCGCATCTAGCTTGCGGCCTCTATTTCATTCATTCTCGGAAATATACTCAATTGGCTGAAATTGGGGTAACTCTCGGTATCTCTATCGATCGTGCAGCATCTAGAAACAGCACTGGTGGGAAAATCTGTGGTAGATGGTTTCTTGACGATGCTAACGCATGGAGCTGCAATACTTTTCATTGCGATTTAGATAGGTGCAGTTAATTTTAAAGAGGCAGTGTTAGCGCGTATTCAGACAGGACAGGGAAACCACCAACCGGTGGTGGGGGCTGAGCGAAGCTGAGGTGTGTTGCCGTGGGTGTGTTTACCTGCTGTGAAACAATCAGGAAATAACTTTTGATTTCTCTTATTAATAACATCTTTATGGAGCGCTCTGTTATTGTTACTCTGTGCGGCTCTACCAACGTGTTCTCTCTCTCTCTCTCTCTCACGCTCGCTCGCTCGTCATAGGACACAAATTAAATTAAACTTCTTCGTGTTTATATTTTGCTGCGTAAATTGTGAGTCAGACTCAGATTTAGAAGCTGGTATATGAAATAAACAAAGTGAAAACACACACACAGGTAGATTATCAGAGTTTAGTCCGTGAATCCACCTTGATGGTCTGCTTGAGAGACGTTTCAAGTTGTGGAGGTGTGGCTGATCTGGGCGTTCCTTTCTTTCTCTGGCTCCAGGCTGAACCATCGATGCACCTGCAAAGCCTCAGGATTCTGTTGTGGATGCTGTATTTAATGTTATTGCAATTTAATTCAAATTATGTTCTAATTTTATTTCCATAACCTTTGTTATGATGGTTGTGTTGTTGTAGCTACAACTGCATTTTTTTTTTTAAGATTGGGGGTGTGTCAACCCATTTGGGACACAGAAGGGGGTGTCTGGCTAAAAAAGTTTGGGACTATGCCGAAACCAGCCTTATGTTTTTTTTCTCAGCTGTTGCAGGAAGCTGACTCCAGATGGCGCGGAGCGGCCTCCGGACTGCCCATTTTCCCAAGCTAAGAGCAAAAGCTGAGCTGAAATCGCCCGCTGCAACTGGGTCAAAGACCCACATGAAGGATCTGGAACTGCCCGCTCCAACCGCCATGTTCCAGTTAGCCCATAGCTGCCTACTACCGCATGTCGCTGATCAGAGAATCAGCCTGCACCTTACTTCAACTGCTTCCAACTGGATGCACAAAGGTTTGGCAGAGAAATGAACAGGGAAAGTTAAATGGTTTATTTAGAACGGTTTACTTAATGAGTTTTCACTGTGTTTTTAAAACACGTGGAGTTTACAGGATAGCTCCCGCTAGCTTCTTCGACACCATGCCATGCTGATGTAATTCGAGTGTGTTTTTACAGTTATAACAAACGTTATCTCCCTAAAGGGTTTTATACATTGATGAGATATTAACGTTTGTGTTATCCGGTCCGCTCATTGCAACTAATTTTAAAAAGCTGAAGCTTTTTAAAATTAGCGCAGAATGTCCGCTAGCCTAATGCTAGTAGCTTCCGGATAACATCCGCTCTTCCGGGATACGTAACTAGGGTTCGTTTTAAACATAAGGTTTGTTTTGTTTCGCTCCACCATCGTTTGATAGTGCTATGCGCATTATTAACTCATTAATATGGAAAATGAATGTTGATTTAATGGTTTTGTATAACTTTAGGTTTAACCAATTTTAGCGACCGATTGCTACAGCAACCCCTAGCTTCCCAGAGGTATAATCGCATTAATAAAATCAAGCGTTCTAAAGATACTGAGTTTACTGAGCAAATCATTCATTAAGATGTTATTTTATCAAATAATATTTTGTTTAACTCTGGATTTGCATTGTGAATGGGTTTAAACACATACCAAATATTGTTCTGAATTAGTTAAGCTAATTTAACTTCATTCCATACTCTTTAAGATGAACTTTGATTCTTTGACTTAGATCTGCAGTGAGCCAGGATTCACTGCATCATTCTGATGATCAACCATTTTATTTTGTCCTTTTGTTTCTTTCGTGTGTACATAGTTGCTTAGCTTCTTTTTTATCTTCATTTTGCTTAACAGTTTTAGTTAGGTTTCACTAGCCTAGTACAGAAGATTTGTTGATTGAAATATAGTGTTAATTCAGATAAACAGCATTCTATAGTGATGTTCATTTTATTTCTGTTAATAAATTCTTGAACTTGAAGTGGTCACACATTTATTCTATATGTGTACAGAGTTTGCTGTCAAGAGAACACCAGTGCTCGAATCATTCCTTTCAACTATTGTCCCAATATCAGCCCTTGGGCTGATATTCACCAGAAGATGGATGAGGATGACAAACATTACTCCGGCCACCCTTGAACCTGTTTCATATGGGTTGTGTTTTTTGAACCAGGTGGCTCCCAGGATAACCGGTAAGTGAGGTCATTTGATGGCGGTGAATGAAATGTCTTCATGATAATTTTCCCCAAGGGAGAGTCGGACAGCTTCGTGTGTGTAAATTAACGATTAAAAACATGACCATCCAGAGCTAAGATTTTGCATTTATTGGAAGCGGGGACAAGCTGAATATTTTAATCTTTAGCAAACTGTTCATCAATGAATTCTGTGTCCGCACCTGAATCAATGAAGGAATGAGCAACAACTTTAATAAGTGCCTGGATACAGCAGTGTGGGAGGAAATGGATCGACATTGGCTCAAGAGAAGCCCCCTGCCTTATCTTGAGCCTGGTCTTTTTAATGGACATCTGGCAATGATATGTCCTTTACCTTCACAGTAGAAGCAGAGATGGAACCTTCTATGGCACCCCTTGTCCTCTGTGGACAAACTGCTGCATCCCAATTCCATGGGTTCCTCCCGGGGGACTGGTTCATCCTGGGTATTATTACATGGAGGAGAATTAGTCATTTGCCTTCTGAACACTGGTCCTCAGTCTGATTTGAAGCCTCTCTCCCTTCGCCTCTCTATCAGTCAGAGATCCACTTGGATAGCCAAGTCTTCCAATGCCTGAAGTGATTCAGGTAGGTCCTTGTGTTGCCAACTTGTCTTTGATCCTCTTGTTAAGTGCCTGCATAAACACATCCACCAAAGCCTCCTCATTCCAATTACTATCGGCAGCCAATGTGTGAAAATCAATCACATAGCTGGTCACAGTTCTGCCTTTTTGTTTGATTGATAACAAACCTCTCTATGCTTCTCTGCTTGCGAGTATTGGATCAAATACTCAAGTAATTTCTTAAGCAAACTCCTTATATGACTCACAGATTAAAGAGTTTCTCAGCGGTACCCCAATTCTTGGCCTTTCCGGAAAGTAGGCAAATGACGAATGCAACCTTGGAGCGTTCTGTGGGAAAGGATGAGGGTCGCACCTGGAAACGAATGTCACGTTATCAACGTTTAAATGGACAAAAGTAATCAGAATAAAGGGCCGATCGTAATAAAAATGCATAATGTAAACAAGCCAATCAGAATATTATGATCGGATTAAGCTCAACTGGAATACAATTGTATTCCGAATGAGGGGCCTGGTTTACGCTGATTGATAATCCGATCAACGTGCATACAAACACTTGTCAGGCTCAAGTTATTCCAAATGTGGCAAACTGACCCGAGTGCGCATGTGCACCCCACGTAAACGTGACATATTTCCGCATTGGGCAGTGTTGGGAATAGGTTGGGAAGAAAAACTGTCGGGGCTCCCGATACAACCTTTATGTTTGAAAAAATAACATCTTAAAATTGTTGCTTACTCAGCAACGTTTCAACTGTAACTAGAACATTGTGCAAGTCCGTCCTGGGTGCTCGGAAGACAAACAAACTAATTTAATACTGCTGTTTACTATTTTTTGTTGTTCAGCAAAGACGGAAGTACTTCTGTGATTTTTTTAGGGGAATTTGGTAACTGCGCATGTCAGAGTGGTTATATTCTGAATAAAGCCAGGTGCGTATACAAGCACATTATGATCGGATTAATTGATTGTGTGCCCATACAAATGGTACAATCCGATTATTTAAACCGATCGTGAAATTTTGTGAATGTAAACATAGCTACTGAGTCAGAAATGAAGAGCACTGAGCCTGAGCCTCCTTTAAAGGGCTCAGGAGGAATTAATTGTTCCTCTCTGTTGGTAACCTGAGAGGGGACAGGAGGGTAAACAACAGCAGCAGTAGTAACACCCTTACTTCTAGGCGTAAAGGTGACACCATTTATCAGTTGAGTCATTCACATTTCTAAACCAGAAATAGCTCGGTCTACACCAGCACGCCACTCCTGGGCTGATGACATGTCCATTATTGCCCAGATCCTTGTGTAATGACTCAGAAGTTAAAGACCTGATAATTCAGTCAGACACCAGAGTAGCTTTAACAGATTTATAGAAACAGGTTAGTGACTTGCTCAGTGAGATGTAAAAACCACTGAATAAAAGCCGCTAACCTTGTGCTGGTCCTGATTAGTAGGTACGTGGGCTCCACTGAAATGATCTGAATCAGCGAATGAATGATGATCAGAGAATCTAGATGAGGTCTCCAGAAGGGCGCAGGCCAAAGGCAAATCCAGAATCCAAGCGAGATAATCTGTAACAGGTGGCACACTCTGGGCAGAGGTATCCAGACAGGGGCAGAGACAGGAGACAAATATGGGGTCCAGTTGGTAATAAGAGGAAGACGATTCCAGGCAGGGGCAAAGACAGGCAGGCTAGGTCGAGAGGCTGTTCGGGGTCTGTTGTCCAGAAACACAAGCCAATTGCCCGAGTAGGGCAAGGTAAACAGGCAGAAATACACAGAACGATAACTGGTCACAACAGGCAGGAAAACAAGGAATTCTGGATGGTCTACTCAAGTGAAGGCTTTTAAGGATCTGGCAGTTACAGACTGAGAGGGGCAGGTATATATAGTGATCTCCCCAGGTGCAGCAACTCTGCTTAATTAGTGCCGCTGCAGGTGTAACTGCTCAGAAATAATTGCCAGAGCAGAGCTGAGCAGGCAGGGAGTGACATCACAATGACGGCAGGCAGGATTTCTCAGATAAATTCAAGCAGAAACATTACAGAATTAAATAAAATAACCCTAATTCTAGGGGAAAGGAACGGCAGAAAGGAAGGAACACAGGGATGAGGGATAAGAAATAGTGAAGAGGAAATAGAAACCAACATAGAACATGACTACATCCATAAACAATCCATAAAGGATAAAGAACTAAAGAAATTATGATCCAAAATCCAAACATCAAAAACCGTGGACCCTGACAGCAGAATTATCTCAAAAACTCAAAGAAATGGAAATATCAATAAACGTTTAGGGGGAATTGATGACAGATAGGGTGATTTTCAAATGTTGATGAATGAAGATTTGACTCCATGCAAAAAGGGAACCTTATTCGTCTAGGACAAAAGAACACCACCAGGCGCTCTTCTTTCCCTGTGCACATGCCTAGCAGTGGATCTGTAGTGTCTGACATTAATAAAAGGTAATTTAAGGTAATACCTATGAGATATTTTAAACTTAAAAATAGTGCTGGGCAACGATTAAAATCTTTAATCGCGATTAATCGCATAATTTGCCTGATTAATCATGATTAATCACATAATTTGCCTGATTAATCATGATTAATCTCATTGTATGCGCAAACTCCAAGAATGAATTCAAAAGTAGTGTAAAGAGCACTTTTATTTTAATGTTCTGCTGCCATATGAACAAAAGTGTTGTAACATTTGTAGCACTTATCAGTAACACATATTTAGTGTAAAGCTCAACTTAAACATGTAAAACAAAAAATAGCAATAATAATAAATTAAAGCTTATTGCCACTGACAGGAAATTCTCTTTATGGGGAAAAAATCTACCAAAAACAGGCAATTTCTGAGGTAACAGCAGGGAGCAGCATTACCATTTTATGTTCAATACCAAAGTGTGAAGCACAAAAAAAGGTCTACAGTAGCTATCCACTTCGCCACAGAGCCGGATATTTAGGAGCTTTTATTGCCACAAAAAAGGTTGGATGGATAAGGACCGGGCTGAAGAAGACTGGAGATGGTGGAGATTAAGCAGGCAGACGGGTACGGTGGTCCTCAGGGCCACCGCAGACGGGACGCAGGAGCACCGACAGAATGAGCCGGATGAGCTCCGGAGCTGGGTCCAAAGCGTGCTGACGAAGTGGGACAGGTGGTGCGTCGGAGCAGGGACCTGGATGTGAAGGAGGACTGTGGCTGTGGTGCATCAGAGTGAAGGCCAGGACGTGCTGGCGGATCGAGACAGGAGGGGAGACTGGAACACAAAGTAAAGAGGTGAGTGGGAGGCAAGATCCACTAACCTGGGATGGTGTGAGGTAGCAGACTGGCTGGCGAGGAGTGCACAGGCTGGAGAGCGTAAGGGAAGCTGGAAATCTGGTGATTGAGGGAGTGCAGAGTCTTGGAGATCAGACAAACCAGCAAAGCAAAACTGAAAGAGGAGTGCTTATATAGGGATGGGCTGACAGGAGTAATTAGAGCAGGGAATTAGTTGCAGGTGACGGTGGTCAGTGGGGAGGAGGTGATCAGGCGAAAGACTGAGCTAGAATCATTACAGTTTGGCATTTAAGTGATATGTTAAGCTCAAGGTGCTCCGGTGATAAGAAAGTTTAACTTGGCAGTGGTTACAACTTACTTGTTTCTGTCATATTCGTTGCTGGAAGAACTTTAAACTGAAAATGTCAATTTAAAAGTTCTGTGACTTTACCCTTCCCCATGTCAGCTTTGTTTTTTCCGCATGTCAGCTTTTTTTTTCCCGCATGTCAGCTTTGTTTTTTCCGCGTTTTTCCGCGTTCTTGGTTCCACGACAGCCAGCACCTTTCTTCTGTCATGGTTTTCAGATGTTTTACCCACATGCAGATACGACCAGGCGACAGCAGATAGATTTAAACAGTTTATTAGGAAATGTGCAAATACAAGGACGAAATAATGACTGCAGCTGCAAGGTCTGAACGTCGAGGCGGATGAGACTGCAAGAGAACGGAGTGGTTAGATAAACGGCTAGAATCCAGTACCAGTCAGAACGTGCTATGCTTACCTATTAGCCGGGCGGACCTAACCGGGAAGGAGTGAGTGTCGGGGAGACCCAGTTAGCCTGCTCTAGCTGGAGTAGGTGGCTAGTGGCTGGAGGGTGGTAGCAGCGGCTGACGAGGGATCCAGAGCTAGCCTCCGCTGGGTCGAGTGACAGATGGATTGACCAGAGTTGAAGTGGAAACACCAGTATCCGGGTAGGGGACCTCGAGCTCAGCTGGGTAACCTCCAGTGAGTAAGAGGGGGAGCGCCAGAGCAGAATCTGAGCCTTGTGATACTGGTGAATCTTCTGGGACGGAACGTCAAGGCAGGTAAGTGCATCCAGCACAAAAACTAAGACAAAAACAGGAGAGTCCAAATTAGTCAGAGTTGTGTGTACAAAACTCACGAACAGGTTTCCAAGGCTTGGTCAGAGGCCATGTCGTACCATGACTGGTTTAAGGCTCTGGCGTCTTCCATCTGTCAGTGCCTTGCTTAAGAAGCCAGAGGAAGCCGCCTCCAACGAGCTGCAGGTGTGGACCATGCCCCCACAACCAACTAGACACACCTGAGGAGCAGAGTTAGAGCAGGCACATACAGAGAACCCTGACACTATCCCCCCCTCAACGGCCGCCTCCTGGCGGCCCAGACGAGGAAGTACCGGGCTGAGTGGACCAAAAGTCCTTGAGCAGATCCTTATCGCTGATGGCAGCAGCAGACACCCACGAGCGTTCCTCAGGGCTGCGACCTTCCCAATCGACGAGGTACTGGTAACCCTTACCTCGTCGACGGGCGTCCACAACCCTGAGGAGGCGAGGATCTTGATTGTCCTGGGCGGGTGGAGGGGGTCCAGAAGGCAGGCACAAATCATTGTCAATGACGGGCTTGATCTGAGAGACGTGGAAGGTCGGGTGCACTCTAGAGTGAGGTGGCAGGCGAAGACGGACGGTGGTGGGATTTATGACGGTGTCGATCTCGTAGGGTCCAGAGAACCGGGGGGCAAGCTTCTTAGCAGACGGGTTGGAGAGTACATCCCTGGAGGAGAGCCACACCCTCTGACCGGGGCGATATTGGGGAGCTGGTCTACGATGTCGGTCGGCGAACCTCTTACTCTGCCCTGCGGCGCGGGTAAGAGCGGTGATGGTGGTCCTCCAGATCTCCTGACAGCGGGCAATGTACTCATTAACAGAAGTGAAGGGAATCCTGAGCTCATCAGTAGGTAGGAGTGGAGGTTGGTAACCAAGGGAAACCTCGAACGGGGAGTGACCTGTGGATGTGGAGACGTGGCAGTTTAAAGCGTACTCCACCCAGGGCAAAAACTTATTCCAGTCAGTGGGGGAAGTCGATGTAAGGCAGCGAAGGGTGGTTTCCAACTATTGGTTCATGCGTTCTGTTTGTCCATTAGTCTGTGGGTGATAACCAGAGGTGAGGGTATAACGGGCGCCGAGGGCAGAGCAAAAATGTCGCCAGACCTGAGACACAAACTGGGGACCCCGGTCAGAGAGTATGTCGACCGGGATGCCATGTAACCTGAAGACATGTCGAATGAGGAGCTGGGCGGTCTGCAAGGTGTTGGGTAATTTACGGATGGGGATTAAGTGACAAGCCTTGGAGAAGCTGTCGACGACGGTTAATATAGTGGACATTCCTTGAGACTTGGGCAAACCGGTGATAAAGTCTATTGCAATGTGGGACCATGGTCGTCTGGGAATGGGAAGTGGGTTGACCAGACCAGCGGGGGGCTGATTGGAAGGTTTGTTCTGGGCACAGACTGGGCATGCTAACACATATTCACGTACGTCTTTGGACCAAGATGGCCATCAAAAATGTTGAGAGACCTGGGACTGAGTCCTAAAAATACCAGGATGGGCCGAAAACTTAGAATCATGACACCACTGCAAAACATTAGGGCGAACAGCCTGAGGCACATATTTAAGACCCGCAGGACCCGAACCAGGGTCTGGGTCGAGTCGTAAAGCCTGGTTAATCTTATCCTCCAGGTCCCAATGAAGGGCTCCAACTGTGCATGAGGGAGGAAGAATCCGTTCTGGTTCCCCTTCCTGCTCAGGGGGAGCAAACTGGCGAGACAAAGCGTCCAGTTTAATGTTTCTGGATCCGGGCCTGTAGGTGATGGAGAGGTTGAAACAGGAGAAGAATAATGACCAGCGGGCCTGTCGGGAGTTAAGGCGGCGAGCAGACTGTAGGTAGGAGAGGTTCTTATGATCAGTCCAAATGATGATGGGCTGCTCGGACCCCTCGAGCCAGTGCCACCACTCCTCCAAAGCTAGCTTTATAGCCAGTAGTTCACGATCCCCAACATCATAATTACGCTCGGCAGGCGACAGGCGCAGAGAGAAAAAGGCACAAGGGTGGAGCTTAGTATCTGTCTCGGAGAGCGGGGACAAAACAGCGCCTACTCCAGTATTGGAGGCATCAATCTCTAAAGTGAACTGTTTCTGGGGGTTAGGATGTACAAGGATGGGTGCCTGGGAAAAACGAGATTTAAGCAACTCAAAAGCGGCCTCAGCTTCAGGTCCCCAGACAAACGGGACCTTGGTGGAGGTAAGGGCGTGTAGGGGAGATGCTATTTGGCTGTAATTTCTGATAAACCGACAATAGAAATTAGCAAAACCTAGAAACCTCTGAAATTGCTTTCTGGATTTGGGGATGGGCCACTCCACTACAGCCCTTATCTTATCAGGGTCTGACTTAACCTGACCTCCCTCTAATATCAACCCGAGGAAAGAGACAGATGACTGGTGAAAGTCACACTTTTCGGCCTTAGAAATAGGCGGTTTTCTAAAAGCCGCTGAAGAACGAGACGAACGTGCTGTCTGTGTTGTTCGGGGTTGCTGGAATAAATAAGAATGTCGTCCAGGTATACAAAAACAAAAACATTAAAAAAGTCCCGAAGGACGTCATTCACTAAAGCCTGGAACACCGCTGGGGCGTTACATAATCCAAAAGGCATGACTAAATACTCAAAATGCCCTAATGGTGTCTTAAAAGCTGTCTTCCATTCATCTCCTTGCCTCACCCGAACTAAATGGTAAGCATTGCGAAGATCGAGCTTAGTAAATATTCTCGCGTTCTGGACTGGTTCAAGAGCCGATGAAAGTAACGGAAGGGGGGTACTTGTTCTTTACAGTGATCTGATATAGCCCCCGATAATCAATACAAGGTCTCAAGGAACCGTCCTTCTTACCGACAAAGAAGAAGCCGGCACCCAAAGGGGAAGAAGATGGACGGATCAGACCCGCCGATAGCGACTCGCTAATGTATTTCTCAAGCGCTTGACGTTCAGACCTCGAGATGTTATAGAGGCGGCTGACTGGTAGCGGAGCTCCAGGCAGTAAGTCAATGGCACAGTCGTAGGGGCGATGAGGCGGGAGTGAACTGGCCTGATCCTTACTAAAAACCAACTTGAGATTGTGGTACTCCTGCGGCACACGAGAGAGATCAATAACCTCCTCCAGGGAGGATGGTGAAACCGGGGAGCGAGAAACCGGACGAGCTGAATGCAAACAACGTGAATGACAAGCAGGAGACCACGACTCGAGCCGGGACTCGGCCCAATTAATCACAGGGTTATGAACTGTTAACCACGCCACGCCTAGCACAACCGAGGAACGTCTTAAGGGAAACACAAAAAGGGATAATTGCTCCCGGTGATTTCCTGATACAATAACCTCGAGGGGCTTAGTCTGATGAGTAATCTGGGTCAAATTCTGACCATCTAAAGCCGAAACCTCTAACGGTTTAGGAAGTCTCACGATCGGGACACGGAGCTGAGTAACTAACTGCTGATCGATTAGGTTAAAATCTGAACCAGATTCCACCAGAGCAGAAACCTCCAGGCTATCATGGTCAAAAAGCAAAGTAACGGGTAAACAGAACCGGGAATCAGTAAACCTCCTAACAGAACTATGGGGTCTACAAATAATCTCGTCCGCCGACCTCCCCATTACAGGCGGCGGACTCGCTCTTTTGGTCGAACGGTGCAGTTCTTGACGAAGTGTCCTTCACCGCCACAATAAAGACACAGATTAGCTGAAAAACGCTGTTGTCGATCCTCCTGAGTTAAATGAACTCTTCCTATCTGCATAGGCTCCGGAGGTGGCGGTGAGGTATCAGCTGGTCGCGGTGACTTACTGCGAGACACAGCTGATCCACCGGTCCGCGAGATGTTATCCGTAGGAGCCCGGTTCCGGCTGCGCAACCGGGTATCTAAACGAATAGCTAAGGCAACAAAATCCTCAAAAGCACTAGGTTCCTCAACCCGTGCTAATTCATCCTTTAGGGCCTCGTCTAGAGCCTGAAAAAATACTGCCTTTAACGGCTTGGAATCCCAACCCGCGGCAGCGGCTAGAGTACGTAATTCCACCGTGAAATCAGATACGCGGCGTCCGCGCTGTTTCAAAGATAACAGATTACGAGACTGCTGGACAGGATCTAATTCAGCCGAGAAAACCGTCTTAAACTCGGTGACAAAATCCTGGAAGGAACAACCAAATGACTGACAGTCAGGGAAACGGGACTCCGCCCATCTAAGGGCTTTACCGGACAAAAGACGAAGAATATAAGATATTTTAATCTGATCGGAGGGGAAAGTCTGAGCTGAACGGTTAAACACTAGTTTACATTGGAATAGGAATCCACCACAATCCCCGCTCTCACCGGAGAACTTCTCCGGACTCGGTGATGAGCTCTCGGGGGGAGGCGGCTGGGAACTAACCTGCGGATCTGCAGAAGGCGGGGTGACTGGCGCTTGATTGACGGGCTGCGAGAATGCGGAAGTCACAGTGTGGGTTAGTTGGCTAAGCTGCGCGGCTACCATCTGGAGCTGTTCCTGGGTGGAATTTACAGCCAACCCCAGAGAGTGCAGCTGCTCCTGCTGAGCGGCTATCTGCCGCCCGAACGCATCTGCTGGGCTTGTTTGGCCAGAGCCTTCTTCTGTCATGGTTTTCAGATGTTTTGCCCACATGCAGATATGACCAGGCGACAGCAGATAGATTTAAACAGTTTATTAGGAAATGTGCAAATACAAGGACGAAATAATGACTGCAGCTGCAAGGTCTGAACGTCGAGGCGGATGAGACTGCAAGAGAACGGAGTGGTTAGATAAACGGCTAGAATCCAGTACCAGTCAGAACGTGCTATGCTTACCTATTAGCCGGGCGGACCTAACCGGGAAGGAGTGAGTGTCGGGGAGACCCTGTGAGCCTGCTCTAGATGGAGTAGGTGGCTAGTGGCTGGAGGGCGGCAGCAGCGGCTGACGAGGGATCCAGAGCTAGCCTCCGCTGGGTCGAGTGACAGATGGATTGACCAGAGTTGAAGTGGAAACACCAGTATCCGGGTAGGGGACCTCGAGCCCAGCTGGGTAACCTCCAGTGAGTAAGAGGGGGAGCGCCAGAGCAGAATCTGAGCCTTGTGATACTGGTGAATCTTCTGGGACGGAACGTCAAGGCAGGTAAGTGCATCCAGCACAAAAACTAAGACAAAAACAGGAGAGTCCAAATTAGTCAGAGTTGTGTGTACAAAACTCACAAACAGGTTTCCAAGGCTTGGTCAGAGGCCATGTCGTACCACGACTGGTTTAAGGCTCTGGCGTCTTCCATCTGTCAGTGCCTTGCTTAAGAAGCCAGAGGAAGCCGCCTCCAACGAGCTACAGGTGTGGACCACGCCCCCACAACCAACTAGACACACCTGAGGAGCAGAGTTAGAGCAGGCACATACAGAGAACCCTGACATCTTCCTGTTTTAATCCAAGGCTGGGCTGACAGTGAGGTTATTGGCGCATTATCGCCACCTACTGTTCTGATTCAAACCCCTACACCGCAGCAACAGACCTTCACAAAATAAAAGCATGTGAGCAACATGCGTTAATGCGCGATAAAGTATATATTGCCGTTAATAGTCTAATGAATTAACGTGAAATTAACGCGTTAACTTGCCCAGCCCTATTAAAAATACAAAGTTGTTAACCAAAGTTGGGGAGTGGTGGCCTAGTGGTTAGAGCAGGGCTCTTGTGTTGGAAGACTGGAGGTTCCCAATTAAATTCTCACTGTCACTCTGGGTCACCGAGCAACAACCTTAGCCCCAGAATGCTCTCCAGGAGCTGCATAGGGGAGCCCACTGCTCTCTAAAGGCAGGGTTTCACAAACATTTCAGTCTGCAACCCCCAGAATAACACAGACTGGTGACCCCCTTTTGGTGGGTGGGATTGTTTCTGTTTTGGGGGGAAATTATAAGAGTAAAGTCATAATATTTTCAAAATGGGTCAAATGCAAAGGACCAAATTCATTGAAATGCACAGAAATGCAATGAAAAATAAAAGATTAAATCAACAAACATAACCTAGCTCTAGAAAATAAAAAAATATTTTATATAACCTATATAATTAATTAATGATGAATAATACATTCAGGCTTTATGAGGTTTTTCTCTTTTATTGCTACCTCAAGTCAGCTGCAATATTCACCGGTTTAATATTCCCAGACACATCCCTGAGCAGTTTTAAGCAGATTTTCAGCTGAGTCTCTCATTCATCTACTTTCACATGCATACAGAATGTACTCTCATCCTTCTGGGAGCTGAATGAATGGGATGAAGTGCTCAGTAGAGGGTGCTGAACGCTATGGTGACAAGAAAAGAGGCAGAGAGATGTTATCAGGGGGGAATAGTCTGTCCTGTTTGATTTCTGAGTCATGTCGTGAGCTGCTCTGACGGCAGAAAAGCAGATAGTGTCAAAGAGCCATCAGACGAGGCCCTTGGGACTGTCCGTTTACAGATCAACCAGTAAAACAGGCTTGCAATGACATCCTGTCTGACCATTTGCAAATGCTGACTGTTTTCTCAAGGCTGGGTGTCTGTATATGTTTGCAATGTTCCACTGAAGTAAAGGAAATTTATATGTAGTGAGGCATCCGTGTTAATAAACTAAGTTAGCGCTGCACTGCAGAGAAGAATTCCAATATCTCATAGTGAGCGGCCATTGATTTGCTCCGTTTGGCCAAATTAAATTCAGATGTGTCACTGATACAGCAGGAAATGTTTTCCCCAAAAGAAGACACGTTCCATAATTGCAAGTGAACTGCAAACCATATTCTAATGAGTAAGAAGACTAATAACTCAGCATTCCCCGACTCTTGAATTTGGTACAAGGCATGGCTTACGCACATTGTGTGATAAGATCTTATTTGCCATGCATGGTGAGCACATAGACTACTGTTGTAGTTTAAAAGAGGATACTATTCTAACTGGTTTCCCATTAATGGTAGCTTTTATGGATCTGTGAGTTCTACAATCTTTGGTCACCTCTGCTGCAAAGATTCAAGAGAACTGTGACTTGCACGAAAGAGCCAGCAAGCATTTATCTGCACCTGTATTAGTAATTTGAGCTTATTTAATTTATTTACTTATGCATTCTTAATTTACCATGTTTATCTAAATAAAGCAAATTAAGTTCTAAATGTATTCTTAACACATACAGACTTTAATAATTCAGCTTGTAATACATGCTTCATGTCTGATTTATGCAAAAATATGCTGAACCCTCAAAATATACAGTTGAAACCAGATGGTATTGTACGGTATAGTGAGGTCTCATAGTTGGGTTTTCTCTACCTGACTGATTCCAAGCCCACAAGTGTATTTTACAGAAGTGTATAACATGATCAAAAATGTCTTATAATATCTATGTAATGGATCAATGTAATGGAGATAAAATATTTCCAAATTTATTGGAATAGCAAGCATTACAGAATGCACAAAATGGGATAAACAGACTCGGCTACCGTATATAAGCAGAGCTTGGCACTATGGTCTGATCATTTACAGTCAATAGTACAAGTGGAAAACAACACTTGCTAATGCAGTTAGCAGCAATGAGCACAGTGCTGTATTTAGATCTCTCTGGACCACTGATGAAAACCGAAGCAGATTAAAAGGGTTAAGTATTAGATTTCCATTCCACAGATCTATACCAAAACAATCAATTTGCTTTAAGTATGATGCTCAGTAACTCAGAGAATCCGCTATTCAAATCAAAACATGGTGCTGCGCTTTAAAGGTTTGTTATAAAAAACTAAAGCAACTAAACAAAACCAGACGCAGGCAGGAAAATGTCCAGAGTGGAGCAGACTGCTGTTTTGCAATTTTATCTGATTATGAATATTATTATTATAATTGGACATTATAATTGATAACACATTGTTCTAATCAAAGGTAAGCAACAACCAAAAAATTTCAAATGATCATGATTAAGGGCTACTAGCCTTCAATGATTATAACTAGCAGTTGGGCTTATTAATTAACATTTACCTTATTTACCATGAAAGATGGGTGTTTAAAGCAGTTGTGAAACTGCTTTAAACACCCATCCTTCAAACTATACTAGCCAAACTATAAAAACTATATTAGCCACCAGTAAATGTTAATAACTTTAATGTGTAATTGCAATTGGAATTATTAATCACTAATCATTAACCACAAACAGAGGAAAATGTCTATATTTATATCCGTGTTGTTAACTCAGAAGAGATTATTCTGTAACTCTTAGAGACACTTTGATCACTGATATAAAAATAACCATAAACAACTGCACTTAAGCGAGGTAAAATGTATTAAACTAATAGTTCCCTGTTACAGTAACTATTCTGATTACAGTAATTATTCTAAACAACAGCTACATAAACACATGGCACAGCAGAGGAGGGCCAGCAGATTCAACAGTCCACTTACACTTCAAGGACAAAGGACGCTCTTTTGACGACAATGATGTCCAGATTTTGGACAGGGAGAACAGATGGTTTAAAAGAGGGGTGAAAGAAGCCATCTTGGTCAAAACAGAAACGTCATCACTAAACAGAGGGGGAGGATTGCACTTTCAACTCCCCAGTGTTTACAGCTCAGTCCTCCAACACATTCCAAAGAGATTACATCAGCAGTCTCATCAGGATCAAGCTGATCAAGTACTCCACTCACACCAAGCAATAGCTTCTAACGACCCAGGACAATGGCGGGTCGTTAGACCCAGGACAATGACTGATAAGGCTCCTAGGAGGATGGGCCTCCATGTCCTTTAAAAACAGCAGCGCACCAACAGCCGGTTGCTCAAATGTGAGCCACCAGAATTGACAAAGACTCCTGGATAGATGTCGAAACATTTTCAGAAAGAACTGAATGAAAGTCTGGTTGCTTCCGATTTAAGCCTGTTTGCTACACGCCAACTACTGAAATCAAACAACACACAACATAAAAGAAGAAAGTCAAAATAAAAAAATTAGCATAGCGATGAAACTTGGAGGTAGCAGTCTTTCGGTGATTTCCACACTTAATTAAGCCTCACTTAATTAAACATTGAATAATTACCATTAAAAAACAGCAACACATATGATATAAACAGCATTGAAATTGGTTTGGCTAATGCACCGAGGTAGTGCAATGGCCTTTTAAACACTAGGCCTGCTGGCTAGCCATGATTAGCTCCAGTAGCTTTGAGCTAAGAGGCTCAAGATGTCAGCCAACTCAGACAGCTAAGACGCTAAAGATGGTGGCTGACTCAGATAATAAGCTGGCCTGCTTGCCACAGTTAGTTTCCAAATAACCAGAGGGGCGGAAGATAGAAGGGCGGACTAAATCCGAAACAATGGCTAACACAGTGAGCTTCAACAAGCCCATGGAAAACCCAAAAAAACGCAAAAAGAGAGAGAGCGGAAATTAACAATGCAGTCAATAACATCCAGCCGACTGTCTCACAGAAACCAATAATAATAATAATAATAATAATAATAATAATACATAACAGCTATTTTCTGCTGAAAATATTCAGCAGAAAGCTCAACAAGCTCAGTATTACACCTACTTCTAGTTAGCCTCTGCCTAGGTTCAGTATTGATTTTCAAGAGCTAGAAAATAAATTGATGGTTTCTTTCCTTCTGTTGCTCCCAGTTAGGAGATTGGTTTGGGTCGGCCCTCGCAGAGAACGTGGCACAGCTGGTACATGAGGCTGGCGTCTCCGCATCGCGTCTCACCCTGCTTCAGTGGCGGGTGGAGGTGCATTGGCTCGCCCTGTCTGCATGGAGAGAGTAGTTGCAGTAGCGGTCTGTGTGATTTGCTCAGCCAAAGCAAAAGGACGTCACCACATCGATCGGCGGGAAGGCGGAGGACTTCTTTGTCTTCTCCTTAGGGTTTTAAGCTGTTCTTCAAAGGGTAAATGTGATACGCGGCACTTTGTCCACTAAAGACGCTCTATCACGGGTCCGCCACATGTTCAGGCACGAGTCCTGCAGCTGAGATTGTCATGCGTCTCCTCAATACAGTGGATGCTGCTGAAAGAGACCGGACCGCTCTGTGCATTTTGGGTTATACCTGTTGGGTGGTGTCAGAGCCGTGTTACGTGCTGGGAGTCAGAGTCCAAGTTGTGATTATCTCGCTTGAATGCTGGTAGCTACAGTTAAAGTTTGTCGTGGTATAAAGGGATAACACTGCTCACAGCAGGAGATAACGGGCTGAATAGGTTGGAGGCAGAGAGCAGGTCCGAGAGCGGAGCTAGAATCATACACAGGTGGGCAGGAAGGAGAAGGTAGACAGGAGCAAAAGGGCTAGGTTGGAATTGTGGTCAAAACAGTACAAGGTTGTGCCCAGAGTAAGAGAGCCAATGAGGTATCCAGCGAGGACAAGGCAAACAGGGAATCCAAAACACAGAAAAACTGGTCGGAACAGGTGATGCACACAAAACGCTGGTAAGCTACTCACTCAAGGCTTGAAGAGAATCTGGCATGGCAGAGAATGGCTGTGGAAGGCAGGCACTTAAAGGCATGGTAACAGGTGGAACTAGTGAAGGTAATCGGGTAAAGGCAGAGTCCAAGGTGAAGCTCATTCCAGTTAATGGAGTAGAGCAGAGCAGAGAATAGTAAACAGCAAGCCAGCCCAAAAATACCTGCAACAGGCAGGATGCATGACATTAAGTGCCTCTGTTTGAGTTATAAAATAGCATCTTGATAGGAAGGAAAGGCTTGAAGGAAGCGATGCAAGCATTTGTATAGTAAGTGCCCAGGATGAGGCAACTCCCATCTTGTCAGGTGTTAAAGGATATAACGATCATGGTCCACAGAAGTATGTTGGCTCCCACTTGTGCTTGTGTTTAGGCAGTGGCGGCACCACAGAACTGAGTGGGGGGCAAAGAGGGGTCCAGAGTTTTAATAGGAATGTCCAATGAAATTTGATGCAGCAAATAATAGTAATATAGATATAAAGGATTTACTGATCCCAGGCTACAATGGGTAAAAAATGTTCAGAAAAAAAAAATTCCATACAATCCCAAAAATTCTAAGCAGGGAGTTTATGAAAATGGTTCAAAGATATAAAAAGCCAAAAATACCTTCATATTCAAAAGGTGTAAGAACATTTTAAGATTAAATGGTGCATCCTGGTTCAGTTCTGGCACTCTCCGCCTCCCATAGAGCCTGTCACCGCACCTCTCAGCTGATCAGCTACACCTGTCATGCCTAATCAGATCCGGACTCATTCCACCTGCCAACCCCTCTATAAAAGCTCACCAAGTCCATGCCTTGCCTCACGTACCTCATCCTGTGCTCTCTTCGCTTGCCAAGTCTCTGCTCCCTTCGTCTGCCTGCTTCAGCTTCGTCATCCAGCTCCAGCCAGCCTCACCATTCCTCTGCTACAGCCTGGTACAGTTTGGTTCTCCATTCCACTACCCAACCTTTCAATAAAGACTCTTTAAGTGTGGCTCTGTGTGTGGCTGAATTCGGGTTAAGATCCTAAAACCTGACAAATGGTATTCCTATTTAAAATATGCAGAAGTATTCAACTGTCAAAAAGCCAAATCTATTAGTATAGTTTGGCAAAAATTTTAAAAACCTTAAAATCATTTGAAAATCAACAGACAAACTGAAAAGTTTTAAGATTTCAATGCCTGTAATCATAGCCCGTAAGGTAAGATGGGGTGAGCAGATAAACCAGGTATTACCTTCTGCCTGAGTGGGGGTAGGGTAGAGGGATTTGAATGTAACAACATATCTTACTCTCAAAGGCGTTTGGAGGTGGGGTGGGAAGGTGAAAAGATGAAATAAGATTTTAAACAAAATAAAAACTCTACCAAAATGTGGTCCTAAATTAAATGTAAATTAGGGATATTAAAACCAGCGATGTAAGGAAGTAACCTAAAAAGAAGGCTGTCCAACTTTGTTAAGGTTTGAAATGACCTTATTACAACACCCCACTGGTGAGAAGTCTTCTGTTAAGAGCACATAACTTTAAATTCTTAATATCCTTGAAAATCAATACCTTATTTACCCTTTTAAAATGAAAAAAATAAATAATAATTTCAGCTTGTAACCATAGCAACACATATGTTCACCTCAGACATACCAAATAGAAAAATAAATTAGAAAGAAACCATAATTTCAAATTCTATGTTTAAGGTGCACACTTATAAAACTCAATAGCTGTGTTAACACCACCATGATTCCCAAAAGTAATTAAACAAGTCCTAGAAATCAACACATGCAACAAGATGCAGTCAAACGGCCCCTCCTCACCATTCAAACATCATTCATACAGGCCTTCCTTCATCCTCATTTCACTTCACTCATCCAACTTTTGATTTCTCTCAAATTTGTGACGGAATGAAATATCTGTGAGATTTGTTTAGTCTCTAATAAGGTTTATTACTGTCTTTGTCAGACAGTGAGGTTCTTAAGCCAGTCCGAACAGCAGACTAGTCCGTTTCACTCTTCTAAGCAGCTTACCACTATAAACACCCTCTAAGAATGACTCAACTTCAATATTAGACTTTAACACTTTAATCTAATTTTGGGAGAGAAATGATAACAAGTTTCAGTGCTGAAGCTCTTACAACAAAACAAAGCAAGCGACTTCCCGCAGAAGAAGATCCCCTAAACTAAGACACACCCCTAAAAGAGGGGTCTCCTCACATGATAGCTGAAGAAAAAAACTTGTCAACATGAAGCCATTATCGATTTTTTTTTTTTTTTTTTTTTTCCAGTGTCCTGTCTAGCAATGTGGCAATAAGAATTGATGTCTTAATGCCAAATAGAGCTCGACAGATTTTGCTTTCACAAGTGGAGCAAACAGCTTACGCCATTGTGCTCCGCTTGATTTGTGCATGTAAATAGCTTTATTGTGATTCCTGCAGGGAGAATTTCAAATTATATGGACACTACAATGGGAAAGTAGGAGAGTAAAGGAAGAACAAAAAGAGAAAAAAAAGAAAGAGAAGAGGTGAAAGAAAGAAGAGATAAAAGGGAGAGAATGATAAAACGTCCTCTGTCTGTTCCATCACCTGGAAAGAGACGCAAAAAGAACAGCACAACCAACAGACAAAGCAACAGATACAATCGAGTAACACCTTGACGCCATTGCTAAATCATATGTATTATTATTTAAGCTAACATGTGTAATGTGATACCTGAAAAAAGAAAGTGAAAGAAAATAAATAAATAAATTACAGGCTTTTTGTATATAAGTGAACACTTAATACCTGGAACCCTGCACCTGTGGGAGTTTGTGAGAGTGCACTAGTTTAGGTGAAAATTATCCAAAAGGAAATAGCTCGATAGTGGTTGTGGAGAACCAAAGACCCGCCTTCCCCGAGCACAGAGGCAGGGGTCAGGGGACTCATAACCCCGGACTCCCAAAGGGGCCCCCAAAGCAGTGCGCCCAAGAGGGGCCATCACAGGAAATCTGCAACCCCCCCCCCCCCCGAGGAAAGAGGAGAGACGACCCCGAGGAAATCCCCCAGCCACCGCAATGCCAACGCCCCCAAGAGCCGCGGGGACGAGCCCGTGGGCTCCGCCGCCGGCAGCCGAAGTGCTCCCGGCCATGGGCCCCGAGGGCCAGAGGCCCCAGGGGCGCCCCACCCCCGCGCCGGGGGCCCTGGCCGCCCCCCGGGGGTCAGGCCCCGCGAAGCCGCCACCGGGAATGGGCCGGCACCCACCCGGGAACCCGCCCCAAACCAGAGGGGATGGGGAGCAAAGGACTGGGGAGCCAACCCCGCTCCCCGAAAGCCCCACCTGGAGATATGGGCCCCTCCAGCAGCACCACCATAGCCCGGGGGCCGGGGAGAGGCCGCAGGGCCCGCCAGCCAACCACCTACCAGGACCAACACCTCCACCCCCCCCAGCCCACTCACCAAGCCTACTGGCTTTTACCCCCCCCCCCCCAAAAAAAAAAAAAAAAAAAAAAAAAAAAAAAAAATATATATATATATATATATATATATATATATATATATATATATATATATATATATATATATATATATATAAATAACTAAAAATAAATAAACTAATAAATTAATAAGATGGGGGACCCCGGCCAGCCAGCCCGCACGAGCCATCCCAAACCCCCCCCCCCCCAGGTGAAGCCCGCACCGGGAGACTACACGGACCAGGATCGGGACAGGGGGCCGGACACAAGCCCACCAGAACGTCCACCCACCCGTAGACTTAACCCCTCCCAAACACTAACATTCAAACATCTCACCATACATTCGACAGTAGATATCCAGGCTGGGTTAGTCCCTACTCCCCCTCCCTCCCCTCCCCCCATTAGCAGAATGCCGATCCAAAGAAGGGGAAGAGCATCTCCCGTGAGATGTTAATGACCATTATCTATTTTATGACACGTGAATCCTTATATGTGTCTTAAGTGTCTAACTAAATGCACACATCTAATCCACACAGTACAAATGTTCCAATAATCAAACCACTTTATCAGTTGAACCAATTCTTACTTTTAACAAAATAATGCATACATTTAAACAATAAATTGTTAACACAACTTTGAAAATTTCTCTGTAGGCGAGCACTGGGCATAATGAGATTTGTAAGTAAAAAGTTATTTGTAACATAGTTTACGCCGAGCGCGTTTTGACGACCGGAGCGACTGATTTCCATTTTATCCTTAAGCTGATAGTGGAGGTCTGCAGTCGGCCTGAGTTGTATGACTCAACCAATTATTACTACAGAGACAAATCCAGAAAGGACCTAACCTGGAGAAGAGTAAAACGTGAACGCATCACTACTGTACATAGCGAAATGGGACATTCCTCAAATGAGGTCACATTTCCCTGCAGACAGCTCAGGTTGGCTGGTTGGACTAGAAGAGTGCAAACTAGAAAGGCAACAACTGCAATATCAATCGTTTTGGAAGATGACAACGTCCCAGGAGTTTCATTTCAACATGCTTTAACTGAGAAACCCAACGTAGAACAGCTTAAACCTTGGTTGAAGTGTAGAGGCCTCAAAATGAGCAGAACAAAAGCAGTAATACCAATGTGCGGGCACAATCCTTGTTTATCTCTGCTTGCTGGCTGTGCACGCGCACTTCTAGTGTTTATGTATACTGTTAGCTTCGGTGTTAGGCGTTCATTGTAGCTTCACTGCTCTCACCATATACTTTGAAAATGGCTGAGAGTTGCAAGAAGCAAACCGCGTACAAGTTTTTGAGAAGAGGAAGGCTTCAGTAGAAAGATAAAAGACCAGAGTGGATTTGGGAGACTTTTTCATGTGATCCCCCTGAGGAGCAGAAGAGCAGGTAAGACGGTCTTGCACATGCAGTTATTCAAAAAGGGATTTACTTACATTTCTGGAAAAATCGCAGATTCTACCTTTAAATAATTAAGTGAAAAATCTGCAGAGCAGACATTTTATTAATTCGATTTCTCAAATAATCAATAGAACACCCAATTACTAAAATAATTGTTAGTAAAAGCCCTATTGAATCTATTGGCCTTTTTTCACAATAGGATCAACAGGGAATGGGGTTGAGAGAAACGGGGAAGACGTGGCAAAATTCAACAGGCTGGGAGGACTGAGGCCTCTGGGTGCGCCACTGCCCCCTGTCAAATGCTTTTTTTTATATTTTGTTAGCTTTTTTCAAAAAGTGCAGTAACTTAAATCAGACACTATTTATCTAGATAGGTAACATTGACTGGAAAACATTGGCCTCATATCATTTCTCCTCACTGGGAAATGTTTATCTGTGAAATGCAGAACATTATCAATTAGCAGCAGAAGTGAAAAAGCCCTTTGAGTAATCATCATGAAATAAAGTGAACAGGACTGAGTTGGCAGTGATAACATATTTGTCTAAGGATTGGTGAACTTTTTAAAGTGAATCTGCTGTGATGAACATTGGCAGATTCATTATTCAAAGAAAATTAAGGTTTGAAAGCATAGATAAGGGAAAAAAAAAGAAAAAAAAGAAAGCATAGATAAGGATTGAAATACAGACTGTTTTTGAACAAGGGTTGATGTGTTGTTCCCTTTGTCTCGCTTATCGCCATGGAAAGCTCATAAGAATCTGCAGCTTCTCATCTTCCTTCCACTCTTTAATCTTGACCCAAGTGTTTGGTTTATAGCAAGTGAAGTATGTCTTTTTCACCTCAGAAAAGGGAAAATAAGGTTCTCTGCAGAGCCAGCAGGTCTGAAATGTGACAACAAATTTGAACCTAATGGTTTGAATTTGTTGTTTTAAGTGTAAGTCAAAACAAGATGTTTTGAATTATGTCACAATTTTGTTTTTAGATACATAATACTATATAATTTTGAGTTAGTTATGATGTCTTCACTATGTATCTGCAATGTAGAAAGTCATAAAAATAAGGAAAAGCCATTGAATGACAAAGGTGAATCCAAATGTTTGACTGGTAGTCTTCTTTCCTCTCTACTTTTGCTGCATGCATTCTCGATGTCAGGGATTGTTGAAAAGTCAAGGACACAATGTAAGTGAATGTCCTCTGTGGCTACATGCTCTTTCAGAAGGAGTGAATTCTGGAGGTCAATTACTTGATACAATCTGCTGAGTTTCTTCAGAAAACCTTTGACCAATCTGTATGATTTGATTTAACTGATGCTGTAAAGTGCCCTGAGATGACATTGATTGTAAATTGGCACAATATAAATAACTGATTTAAATTGAGCTTTTCCCTTTCAGGGGTTGCCACAGCAGGTTCTTTTTCTACATTTAATCCTTTCCTCTGAATCTACTTCTCTTCCACCACCCACCTTCAAGTCCTCTTTCACTCCATCATAAATCCCCTTTTTGATCTTGCCGACAGTTCCAGCCTCAAAATCTTTATACTCACTAGCCCTCCTCTGTGCATGTCCGATCCTTCTAGGTTTGGCCTCTCTGGCTTATCTCTGATACATCTAACATAACCTACCACTCCAGTTCCTGATCCTATCCATCCCTGTCCCGCCCAAGAAGAATCTCAACATCTTCATCTCTGCTAACTCCAGCTCTTGTCGCTTTCTGACCTTGGCTATCTGTCATGATTATGAGTTGATCAGTTGGCAACAGTGACAGGAAAGCACATTGGGTTCTGCAGGTCCAGTGAACAGAGAAGGTGTGGCAGCCGCTCTCAGTCTAGCAGCTAGGGCGAGCATCTGCTGGGACTGGCACATATAAGTCTCAGACGGATTAAGTTTATTGGTCTTGCTAGTTTTCAGGATTAGGATCAGGGAGGCAGATGTGTGTTTCCCTATCCTCACCAACTGGGGCCTGTTAGTGAGGAAGTCACCGATCCAGGAGCAGAGCGGTGCACATAATCCAAGGTTGTGAAGCTTCAGGGCCAGCGTGTCAGGGAACACGGCATTGAAGGCTGAGCTAAAGTCCACAAATAGCATCCTAATATATGTGTTGGGATGCTGCAGATGAGTCAGAGCCGTCTGAAGTGCCAATGAGACAGCATCCTCTGTAGAGTGATTCTACGAGGTATGAATGTACATTGCATGATCCTCTGCCTTTGCTCTTCCCTGCTGCTTCAGTCCTTGGACAGTCATCGGAAAAAAGAGCTGCCTGCTAGCTCCACCGCAGCGTCAGGGATGTTGCTGTCTAGTCACGTCTCTGTGAAGATCGCTACACAGCTGTCCATTTTACACGAGGCGATCCTCAGCTGGATCTTGTCCAGTTGTTGGCTAGGCATTTCTTTGCAGCAAAGCATTTTTCTGAGAGTCAGCAATGTTTGATAGACAGTACAATTGCATCTTGTATGCTTAAATTGGTATGAAACTGAAGATATTGGTGAAAGAAAATTTGGGGACTTGTACGCGGTTTGCTTCTTGCGACTCTCAGCCATTTAAAAAAAAAAAACAATAAATGGTCTGAACTTATATAGCGCTTTTCCAGTCATAGTGACCATTCAAAGCGCTGTACACTAGAGCAACATTCATCCAATCGCACAAACATCCATACACTGATACACAGTTCGGTAGGCAACTTGCCCCTGGGCAAGGCACATCAACAAGGCACATCAACGTGTGACAAGGGGAAGCTGGAATCAAACCCACAACCATCTGTTTGCAAGACAACTACTCAACCCATCAAGCCACAGTCACCCCAGTCTCCTCTTTAGAGGGATTAAGAAAAAAATGTGACTGCTTCTGACCTGCTTTTAAAGCATGATAAAATGGCCGTGGATCTGCTCATACCAGAACCGGTATGTATGGGATTGACAGAATTATGATCAACATTGCTACTTTTGCATTGCATTACATTGAAATGACTGTCATTTCAGCTTTTAACTTTTTGCTCTCTCTCTTTTTTCTTCATAGTAGGTACACCTGGTCTGGCGTTCTGTTAGCTGTGACATCATCCAGGGAAGACAGATCACCACTATTACCATCTAATGTAGAACAGATTACTGGATCAATGTGTGCTTCTGTGCTTGTTTGTCTGTCTTATTGTGTCTCTGCTCTGTCTTCTCTAACCCCCAGTCAGTCGAGGCAGATGACCATTCATACTGAGCCCAGTTCTGCTGGAGGTTTTTCCTTCCCGTTAATGGGGAGTTTTTCTTTCCACTGTCGCTTCATGCTTGCTCAGTATGAGGGATTGCTGCAAAGCCATGGACAATGCAGACGACTCTGCCTGTGGCTCTACGCTTCTCCAGGAATGAATGCTGCTTGTCGGGACTTTGATGCAATCAACTGGATTCCTTATATAGGACATTTTTGACCAATCTGTATAATCTGACCCAATCTGTATAATATGATTGAATTTGACTTTGTAAAGTGCCTTGAGATGAAAATGTTTCATGAATTTGGCGCTATATAAATAAAATTGAATTGAGTTGAATTGAATTATTTTAAAATTGGGGTTAAGTAAAGAAAGCATATCATTGCCAGCTTGCTGCCAAACGCCAGTGACATTTGCTTTCATGTCTGAGGCTAGTTTTTTATGCACATGAAGATGACACTCAGACTGTGATAATGTCACATTTATTTTAGAAAATGGTGATTTGTTTTTGGCAAGGTCAGGTCCTCTGAGGGAAGTAGAAGAGGAAATGTTAGTGGGACAATAATGAATAATGGAGGTATTGTTATGATACCAAAAGGGGAGCTGGCTTAGGTATTATAGGAGAAGAGGTGGCACAGAGGCGATTACACTTATTTTGGAGGTGAGTGGTTGTTGATTCGGAGGAGAATGTGGCTGTGAGAGTATATTGACAGGTAGTAAGTTGTAGAGCAGATGATCAGGGGAACTCCAAGATGGATGGAGCTGTGGAAACAACCCAGTACAATATTTTTTATGGAGAGCTTGAAGAGGGTTTGGAGAATGCTGGAGAACAACGAAGTGGTTTAGTCAGACCAAATATCCTTGGGAATCCGAGGGCTCGAGGACAAATTGGGTAAGATGTTCTTCAGGGTTGATCTGGGGAGACACAAGAACAGAAAAAACATAAGACCACTCAAAGAAAGATGGTAGAGAGAATATTTGGCTTGATTCTACCAGCCACCACCAGCTTCAGGCATGCCCACCACTCTGAACCTGTCATTGGAAAACAATGGTAATTAATGTTACACGATTAATGCTATAGTCTGTAATCCTGTTTACATACATTTTCTATTATACTGGGTGAAATTGTCCTTCCATCCTGAAAGTAGTCAATACATACAATTACCGTATGTATTCAGAAAAGGGAGGTTAAAATTTGATTTCTGTGGGAGCTGCAGGCTTGTATAAATGCGGACCAATCACTGCTCTTCAAACCAAAGAGCAGGGATTTGTCATTGTTTTGTTCCTATTCTCACTCTCCTCTGTCCCTCAAGTTCCAGGGGTATCGTCTTGTCTGATCATTCTGACACGCTCACGTAATGCCAATGTGCATGTTCTATTTGTAAGAGCGCACATTTAGTTCACTTTTGTACTTGTAGTCAATTATCCATATCTTTTTTGTGTTTTGTTACTAATCTTTATTTCTTACCTTCCATGGTGCCTGGGAGTTTGGCCACACAAAAGATGGCAGCCAGGGCTGAGATCACCTAAATACCGGGGAGGGGAAATTGGACTGTTCCACCTGCTTTTGCTGGAAGGGGAATTTGTATTTTTCTTTCTTTGTTTTGTATCTCACTTAGGGTTTATATTTAGAGGTTGGTGTGTTTTTCATTGTTCTTAGATTAGGTTATTGCCAAACTTAACTGTACTGCTTTGTTTGTCATTTGTGATTGTTTGTTTGGTTTTAATTACCCCTATTGTGTTTTTGGTCTGATCAGCCAGTGTGTATATATACCCTTGTGTGTCATTTCTTTGAAGGTCAGTTATGTTTGGTTGTGCAGTCAGTTAGTTTGGGCAGAGTTTGCTTCAGTTAAAGTTTGTTTTTCTTTTTTGACCTCTTTTATGACTCTGGAACCCACCATTTTTGTAAGTTTGGCTTTTGGGTTAAAAATAAAAAAACAACAACTTTTGAATCATTTCCTGTGACTCCTCATGCATTTTACCTCGGTCCATCACACGTGGTTTCAGGAATGGGATCCTTCAGCTGAGGAAGCAGGTTTCCTTTTTTTTCTCTTCAATTTTTGGAGTATTCCCCCACCAAACAAAACTTATGAGACATGCAGAATAGTGTTCGATCAAGGAAAGGAAACAATCCAGAAATCAAAGAAGGTTTGCAACAATTGGAAAGAGAGAAGGTGATGGAGGATGGACCTTTAGTCATGGATGACGCCGAGTGTGAAGATTCAAGACAACCAACTCTGCAGGACATTGCTGGAATTCTTCAGACCTTCATGGCACAGCAGGAGGTTCGGGCTGAACAGCAGAAAGAGGAACCCATACAGCAAGAAAAGCGTTTTAAAGGTTTACAACACCAATTTTGGCTTCTCCAACTGGAAGTTCAAGCCAGAACAACCCCAGCCCCTGAGCCCACATCAACTGATGCAGAGCCTGTTGGAATTCATAATGGTTCTGAGATTCAAGTAGCATCTTTACCTGGGGACTCTGGCTCAGCCTCCAGTGTAACAGGTCAGTCTGCGTATGTTCCTCACCCTAAGTTGGACAAATTAACTGTTGAAGATGACATTGAGCATTTTCTGACAACGTTTGAGAGAATTGCCGCTGCCTATCGCTGGCCAAAGTCGTACTGGATCTTTCAACTCATTCCTCTTCTCACTGGTAAGGCTCGAAGTGCCTATGTGAACATGGATATGGATGATTCACTGGAGTATGACAAGGTAAAAGTGGCCATTTTGGAAATGTTTGATATAAATCCTGAAGCCTACAGGCAAAGATTCCGCTGCCTGGATGTTTTTGATGAGTCCTAAAGAATTGTATGCAAGACTAAAAGAGCTGTATGAGAAATGGATTCAGCCTAAAGATAAAACTGTAAAAGAAATTGGTGAAATTATTATTTTTGAACAATTTCTAAGAATGCTGTGTCCTGAGCTCCAGGTCTGAATCAAGGAGCACAATTCAAAGTCTGCTGGAGAAGCTGCCATATTGGCGGATGTATTTGTAGCTGCCCGGAGTAGGTTCCAGCCATGGAGCAACAGTGCATGCAAGGCAACTAGAGACTTGCGTCGGTCACAGCCCTCTCAGCACCAGCAGAGGTCAGCAACAAGTGTGGGTAAGCCCTTTTTGAGAGAAAATCAGTCTTCAAACTCATTCAAGCTGGGTAAAAGGCCACCTGTGTGTTACCTCTGTGGACAGGAAGGTCACACAAAGCCTGCATGTCCCAAGAATCAAAGCAAGTTATCTCAGACGTGTTTTGTGCCTCACCAGAATGGGGATATTAAACCTGAGAGGACGCATTCCAATAAACTCACCATGGTGAAGATTCATGAACAGGAAGTGTATGCTTTAATAGATACTGGCAGCACACAGACTCTGGTGCACCGGAAATATGTACCAACTGACTTTACATTCCCTTCTGAAACAATATCTGTTTGCTGTGTACATGGGGATGAAAGATCATACCCCACTGCGGACCTGTTTATTGAGGTGCAGGGGTCTCCCTATTTGTTAAAGGTTGGGGTAGCTGATAACCTGCCCTACCCTGTAGTTCTTGGGGAGGATCTGCCAGTTCTCTATGACTTATTAAGGGAAGTGCAGAGCTGTAATGTGGTTGTGACAAGGGCCCAAGCTAAGAATCAAGACAAAAATTTTGCAACACTTAGTGCTTTACCCTTCTTTGAGGTTGAGCTAGAGACAGTACCTGGAAAGTCTCGGAAGTCACGCAGGCAAAGAAGGTGTGAAAAGTTTCAACATGCTGTTAGAAAGACCTCAGTTGAGGTTGCTCCAGATATGCCTCTGGGATTTCAAATACCCATGAATATTAGACAAATGCAGCAGGATGATCCAACTCTGTCTGATGTACTTTTGGGGGCTAAGGATAAGGAATCTGTTGCAGGATCTGACACAAATAAAGAGCAGTACATTCTGCAAGATGGCATTTTATACCGCCAACATGGCCAAGTTAAGCAGTTGGTTGTTCCTAAAGTGGCTCGTGAAACAGTGCTTACTTTGGGACACTCTATTCCCTGGGCTGGCCACCTGGGGAAGCACAAGACCACTGCTCGCATTAAGCAATATTTTTTCTGGCCTGGTTTAAGCTCAGATGTTGCTCGGTTTTGCAGAAGTTGCCCTCTGTGTCAGAAGACTTCAACTAGAATGCCAGTAAAAGCACCACTGCACCCTCTCCCAATTATTGGCACACCGTTTAAACGTCTTGGCATGGATATAGTTGGTCCTGTGGAGAAGAGCAAAGCTGGAAATCGCTTTATGCTGGTCATTACAGATTATACTACAAGATATCCCGAAGTCTTTCCATTAAAGACTGTCAAAGCAAGATCTGTGGCTTCTTCATTGATTCAACTTTTCTCAAGGGTTGGATTCCCACATGAGATTTTGACTGATCAGGGCACTAACTTTATGTCAACACTGTTGAAACGGGTCTATAAGTTGTTGGGCATCAGGAGCATACGGACGACCCCATATCACCCCCAGACCGATGGGCTGACAGAGCGCTTCAACCAAACTCTGAAACAAATGCTCCGTAAGTTTATTAATGATACAGGGTCTGATTGGGACCAGTGGCTGCCATACCTACCTTTTGCCTACAGGGAAGTTCCTCAAGCTTCCACTGGATTCTCACCATTTGAGCTCCTTTATGGCCATGAGGTGAGGGGACCTCTGAACCTGCTGAGGGACTCTTGGAAAGCGGATCAAGGTAAAGAGGAAGAAGTTAATATTATTTCATATGTTGTCCAAATGAGGGATAAATTGCAGCAGATGAGTGAACTGGCTCAGAGTCATATGGCAACTGCGCAGCAACACCAAAAAGTTTGGTTCGACAAGAAAGCTCGCCACAGGGGTTTTGTTCCTGGCGGAAGGTTTTGGTAATGTTGCCAACTTCTGACAGTAAGTTGCTTGCAAAATGGCAGGGGCCTTTTGAAGTTCTAAGGAAACTTGGACCCACTACCTACAAAGTCTCCACACCAGGTCGCCAGCGAGGGGGTAGAGTGCTTCATGTCAACCTTCTTGAGGAGTGGGTTCCATCCACTGGAAATAAACCGGAGGTGTTGCTAATTCAGTGTGAGTGAAGAAGAGGAAGTTGATGATTACTTGCCTACAGTAACATCCTCTGTCCTGAACCTAAGCCATCTCACCAAGGAGCATGTGTCTCAGGTAACACCTCTGATTAATTCAAACATATTTCAAGAGTTCCCAGGTCGCACCACACTAGTGGAGCACAACATTGTTATGAAACCTGTTGCTGTGGCAAAGCGTATGAGTTACAGGATACCAGAACGCTTCCAGGTGGAGCTAAAGAAGATGGACTTAATGCTGTCCCTTGGAATCATCTAACCTTCAACAAGTGAGTGGTGCAACCCTGTTGTGTTGGTTCCGAAGAAGGATGGCACAATACGATTTTGCATCGACTTCAGGTACCTCGACTCCATTTCGAAGTTCGACTCTTATCCAATGCCACGTATAGATGATCTCATTGAGCACCTTGGGAAAGCGAGGTATTTAACAACTATTGACCTCTCTAAAGGTTACTGGAAGGTGCCCCTTACAAAGCACTCACAAGAGTTGACAGCATTTCGTACCCCTTGGGGATTGTTTGAGTTCACAGTTCTGCCTTTTGGCCTGCATGGGGCTCCAGCAACATTTCAAAGACTAATGGATCAGGTACTCTGTGGTTTGTCACAATTCGCATGTGCATACCTTGATGATATTGTAATTTTCAGTAGGACTTGGGAAGAGCATCTGGAGCATCTAGAGAAGGTCCTGGCTCAGCTGCGCTCTGCAGGCCTTACCATCAATCCAGCAAAATGTGCTCTTGCAAAGACTGAAATACAGTATCTGGGATTCACCATTGGAGGTGGGAAAATCAAACCACAGGTTGACTAGATTAATGCCATCAGTTCCTGTCCTCTTCCACAAACAAGGAAGCAGCTCAGATCTTTTCTGGGGATGGCAGCATTCTATCACAGATTTATTCCAAACTTCTCAGCCAGAGCAGCTCTCCTCACGGACAGGACTGGTTCGAGATGTCCCAATAAAATCCAATGGACAGCAGACGCCATAGGAGCTTTCCAGGATATTTGCCAGTCTCTGAGTAAGAACCCAGTCTTGCATTCTCCAGATTTTAATAAGGACTTCACTTTGCAGACTGATGCTTGTGAAAGGGGTCTTGGGGCAGTGCTTCTGCTGGGACCACTAGAGGACCGACATCCTGTTGCCTACATCAGCCGGAAGTTGTTGCCAAGGGAGACACGCTACGCAACGGTAGAGAAGGAAGCCTTGGCCATAAAATGGGCGCTTGACTCTTTCAGATATTATCTGCTTGGAAGAGAGTTCATCCTCCAAACTGACCACAAAGTCCTGCAGTGGCTAGAAAGAATGAAGGATACCAACGGGAGAATCACCAGATGGTACCTTGCTATGCAGCCATACCGGTTCAAGGTACAATTCATCCCTGGGAAAGAGAACACTACTGCTGATTACCTCTCTCGCTGCTGTGGTGATGACCAAGAAGTGGGGGGGTGTGTGATGGCTAGTGATGTTACGTGATGTGCCGAGGCTTCGAGGCGTGTGTCGAGTAATGGAGGGGGCGTTTCCGCAATGCGCGTATCGAGGCTTGCCTCATTTAGGGGAGGAGCCGAAAACGATGACGTCCGAAGCCTTGCTGCCCGGCTGTACCACGTGACTGCTTCGGGAAGTGGTTCAGACTTCGGCGCGGGGTTTGACAGCTTTAGAAACCCCACAGGCTCCATTCAAAATGTGGGTTGTTGTAGGCGAGTTGTGGTCAGTTGAGAGAGTGGATAGAGTTTTGATAGTTTGGATAGCAGAGTTTGGATAGTGGTTATTTAGTTTGAGACAGTTAGTTTGGTGTTTGGAGAGTTTAGGAGAGAGATATATAGATAGGAGATCAGTGCTCTCAACTATCACGCATTGACCGTCACTGACTTCACACGGTCACACGCAAACATGGCATTTTTCACGCATAAAAATCCCAACGCCCATCTGGGCAGCGGACGATAAAAACTCTGCCTTCTGCTGAGATGTTTCAGCTTCTTTCACAGCTTGTGGCCATCAGTAATTCCTGCTGCAGTTCATGTTAACAGAGCAGCAGGAAGAGCGATCAGAGTTATGAATAATTTTAGTCTTAACCAGTGGTGAAAGTGAGCCGGTAAGGTCCTGTACTGCGTACGCAGGAGGGGATGGGGGCGGGGGAAGAGAGCTGCTGCCAGATATTCCCTTCATTCAGAACCAGTGATGGCTGCACTCTGGATCATAAAACAGTTCTGCTCACCAGATGCAGTTTAAAACGCTACGTCTGTTTATACGTTTTTTTTTTATTAATTTTGCATTTTTTAACTACATGCACCGTATTTCTGTGCCTCCCTCAGCGCTTCGGTGCGCTGCTGCCTTGCACTTTTTTCAGGTGCGCAAAATTACGTTACTTGTAATTTGGGTGCACGCTTTTAAGAGTCATTTTAAAGAACTTGTAACATCAGGAGGTTGATCTCAGACCGGTCAGCTCCTATGATCACTGTATAGGAGCCATTTACAGTTTTTATTTATGCATTTCCCCCTGTTTATCCCTCGCACGCAGCGCACCATCGGGTAAAATCCTCCCACCTCACCGCCCAGAGTGCACTGAGGAGAGCAATAGAGATTTGTCTGGTCGACTGAGATGAGAAACCTGTTGCTGTGAAAGGTGATATAGGTTATAAACTGTTACTGTCTAGAATTGCATTGAGCTGAAAAGAGAGGAGACATCAGCAGCAGGATCGTGCGTAAAGACGCAGCGGGAACCTCTGTGTGCTTCAGTGTTGCTGCTGAGGGGAAAATGTGGGACCGTATAGTACTGGGCTAATCATTGGTCACAGTACCCCAATCTGTACATACTTGCACTTATTTATTTATGCACCCCGGCATCATCTGTGCCATGTGAGCGTGTCTTTTCAAAGGTTGGAGAAGTAGTATCAAAAAAGAGAAATCGTTTGAAACCAAAAACTGTGGAGAAATTGTTGTTTCTTAATAAAAATGCATGAAATCATCCAAGTTACACAAGCATCAGCCTATTCATTACCCCCTCCCTAGTTCGATAAGCACTTTCACTGTCCTCTGCCTGATTAAGGCTATGCCATTTTTGTAGAGTCACAGAAAAACATTATTACACAACATGCCATATCACATGACACTCCTATTTTGGGAATAATTACACACAGAGAATACATTCAAACAATATTTTATTGTACACATGTGTTTACAAAATTTATGTAGACCAATGATTTCGTCCTACACCTTCTGTGAAGTCATTCCCAAGAGCCATAATAGACAAAAATGATATGCATCACACGTGTTAAGATACAGCTGGCTGTGATTATACAACTTGCCAGTAGGTGGTGCTGTGTGCACATGAACCGTCAAGAAATGAACCTTTTCTCGAACCAGTTGGCTGAGTGGTTCAATGCCTCATGAGGCTTCATCTCGCCATCACTAGCGCGTACATTTAGTTCACTTTTGTACTTGTAGTCAATTATCCATATCTTTTTTGTGTTTTGTTACTAATCTTTATTTCTTACCTTCCGTGGTGCCTGAGACTTTGGCCAGACAAAAGATGTTAGCCAGGGCTGAGATCACCTAAATACCGGGGAGGGGAAATTGGACTGTTCCACCTGCTTTTGCTGGAAGGGGAATTTGTATTTTTCTTTCTTTGTTTTGTATCTCACTTAGGGTTTATATTTAGAGGTTGGTGTGTTTTTCATTGTTCTTAGATTAGGTTATTGCCAAACTTAACTGTACTGCTTTGTTTGTCATTTGTGATTGTTTGTTTGGTTTTAATTACCCTTATTGTGTTATTGGTCTGATCAGCCAGTGTGTATATATACCCTTGTGTGTCATTTCTTTGAAGGTCAGTTATGTTTGGTTGTGCAGTCAGTTAGTTTGGGCACAGTTTGCTTCAGTTAAAGTTTGTTTTTCTTTTTTGACCTCTTTTATGACTCTGGAACCCACCATTTTTGTAAGTTTGGCTTTTGGGTTAAAAATAAAAAACAACAACTTTTGAATCATTTCCTGTGACTCCTCATGCATTTTACCTCACACTGGTTAGTTTCTGCTTGCTGGCTGCACACTTCTAGTGTTTATGTATCCAGTTATCTTAGAACAGGGGTCACCAACATGGTGCCCACAGGCATCAAATAGCCCCCGAGGACCACATGTGGTGCCCACGAGCCTGTTCTAAAAACAGCACAACTCGCCAGTGAGCTGCATCTAAAACTATTTTATTCAGTTCCTCTTCCTGTTTATTCACACCTGCATTTATGTAGATTTAAAAACAATAATATCTAAAGCAAAGCATGAAAAATGTTTATTTTACATAAAGTACTGGTAGCCCTTCTTATGACACGGTACCAATGAAGTAGCTCTTAGTTTCAAAAAGGTTGGTGACCCCTGGCTTAGCGGCTAGGTTACTGTTCATTGTAGCTCCACTGCTCTCACTGCATACTTTGAACATGGCTGAGAGTCACATGATTATGAGAAGAAGAGGAAGGCCTCAGTGGAAAAAAATAAGATCAGAGTGGATTTGGGAGATTTTTTCACACGATCTCCCTGAAGAACAGAAGAGCAAGGTAAGACAGTCTTGCACATGCGCAGTTATTCAAAATGAGACAGATTTAAGATGTGAAATTAATGCATAATTAAATTATATGTAAATCTAGTCCCTAGATTAGAGATGATGATAAATGGTTTAAGAAGTTGTTGAACACTGGTATTACTTGAATTTTATCATGCAAAAAACAAAATAACAGTAATGTTACCATCACAAAGTGACAGTGACTGCAAATTAACCCAACTATGGTAGACCTAACAAATTGCAAGAACTTAATTTAACAAATTCCTCAATATCTTGAGCTTTAGGGAAATCAATTTGCACAATTTTCCCTTTTACTCCCATCCAACAATTGTCTATGTGGTCTGAGCTCCAATGAAACAGGAAGATTTTCAGATGCAAGTAAATAACCCCTCAGCATTGTCTTTGCCAAATGTGATCTACTCTGGAGCTGGGCTGCCACGGATGTCCAAACATTCCATAGTATGAGCATCACAATTGTGAGATCCTATATACAGCAATTATTAATTCAGTTCATGGGTTTCTCAGATGTTGCAGCAGCTACCCAATATCTGCAATAAATCTACAAGGCTATACAGACACCCAGTCTGTGCTGAGGGACATTCACTCACCCTGGTATGCTGATTGCTTGGAACTGCTCCAATTGACATTCTTTAAAATAAATTTTCAGCAAAAAAATGAATTGTGCCATTCATTGTGCCAGCATGATTGATCTAACTCTTTTACTTATATTCTGATATATTATTTTTAAAACTTTTAATTCCTCCTTTTTGTGGATGGAAATTGCTTTTTTGGATGATTATTCCTTCTGGTATTGGATGCTGTACAGCTATAAGGATACCTGCTGATTCCTTGCTACTTTTGGATATTTGTTATGATGCATAACCATAGGAACTAGATAATTTTTTTTACAATAGTGGGCAGCTGATTAACATCTCTAAAGCTCAAATAATACTTTATTAATATTATTGTATCAATTTATCAATATTCCAATCCCAGGTCAATTGAAAAAAGACAATATGGAGGCAGAGTGACAATGTGGAGAGAAAAAAGAGCAAAGTTCAAACCATCTCTTCCATCGATCTAGTAATCTGAGATTGTTGGGAAACATGTTAAACAAACACCAAGACTTAATAAGGACTCAGACAGAGTATGTGGAAAGCAGCATTATGTGTTTTACTGAGACATGGATGCAGAATCATGTCCTGATGCCAACAGCTCTCTGCCAGGTTTTCTTACCATAGAAAAAAGCTCCAGGCTCCTGGTGGATGTGGAATGATGGCGCTGCTGGCCAGGGTCGGCTGTCTACCTCTACCCCTTGTATTTCTACTACTGTTGTTATCACTGCTCATTGAAAATATTTCACCACTGCTCTTGTACAATCACCAGACCCTTCTGAATATTCGTGACTCAGTGACAAAGCCTATCAACTTTGGCAGCAATGGACGCCGTTTCTGGCAGCCGTGCCCCACTACCTGTGACGTCTGCTGGTCTCCCTACTACGCAGATGCCACCACAAAAGATGGGGTAAGCGGTGTACAAGTCAGAGTGAGAGCCTACCTGGCACATTCTTTGGTAGGCAACCCCACCTTTGATGGATCCCTCAGGAGTTTGATGGCTTCATTGTACACTGCTCCTCTGAGATCCTCTGGCTCTGATCAGCTGTTCCAGACACCGGGTACCCTCAGCATGTCAGCATCTGTAAACGAGGGTGCATGCAAGAAAATATCCAGCGTGTTTCTCGTGGCAAGGAAACTGACCTCATCCCAATACGGATTTTCCTTTTTAATACAAGGTCTGTTGCAAATAAAACCTTTGTGTTGAATGACATTTTCTCCACACACAAGCTGGATTTTCTCTTGTTAACAGAAATGTGGATAAAACCAGGTGACCACAATGTATTCACTAAACTTCTCCACCCACGCGGCTCTTTCCTCAGCTCACCGCGAGCATCGGGTCGAGGAGAGGGAGTCGCCACTGTCTTCAAGGATAATTTTATCTGCAAACCTTTATGTGTAAATAAGTATTCTAGTTTTGAAGTGCTGTTGTTCAAAATTGAACTTGTTTGTCTAATACTGTGTGTATTTGTCTACTGACCACCAAAATATAACAAAGATTTTATACAGGAGTTTTCTGAGTTTTTAGCGGTGGTGGCCCCTAAGTACGATCAATTCCTGATCTGTGGGGATTTTAATATTCACATTAGTTGTCCATCTGATTGATTGGACACAGAGTTTAAAATTATTTTGAGTTCTTTTGATTTAATTCAGTCTGTGGATGGGCAAACTCATAATGCTGGGCGCACTTTGGACCTGATTATTTCACATGGGCTGTCTGTGTCACTTGTTGAAACCTCCGGGATTCCCATCTGTGACCATTTGCCCATAATCTTCAGTGTTCTTGCTCCTCCATCTGTTGGTAAGCCTCCTGCCTAAGGTTCCTTCATCAGATTATTACCTCTACCAGACTGAGTTTTTTTGCCCTCAATGAAGAGTTTCTTTCAGAATGCCCTGACAGCTTTTTGTCATGCTTTTATGCTTTCTGCTCTGGGATCCTGGAAAATATCGCTCCTTTCAAGCATAGATCCATCAAGCCAAAGTCTGACCGCTGGTTAAGTGACTTGACTCAAATCCTTAGACAGTGTTGCAGACAGGCAGAGCATCGCTGGAAGGACAGACTACACATATCACTGGAGATGCTGAGAGAGAGTCTAACACAGTATCAGAGGGCTGTGAAGGAGGAATAATCTGAGTATTATTGAGTATCATTTCCACTAATGGCCACTGCCCTTATGTGTTACTTAATTCTGTTGTGAACTCCCTCTTCTTTTCTTTGGCTGATGCCATCGTTTTCACCTGTGATGATTTTTTTTTTACATATTTTGTTAATAAAGAGGCATCTGTGAGAGCACTGAGCAGCTGCATTATTTGTCCAGACCAGACAGTCAATGTTTCACATTCTGCGGTGTTTGACAGTTTTGATCTGGTCTCCCTTTTGTCCGTCATTGACATTGTTAACCATATGAGAATGACAAGCTGTCCTCCGGACTACTAAACTGTTGAAAGAGGTGTTTCTCACTGTTGCACCTTCCCTCCTCATTTAAATGAACACCTGCCTCAGCTCAGGATGTGTCCCTGATTCTTTAAAGCATGCCATTGTGAGACCGCTTCATAAAAAACCCATCATGTGTTTTGTCGCAAGCCACGTTCACGTGTACGAGCTCAAATTTTCACACGAACAAATTTCGCCGGTCGCTAAATAGTCTCAGAATATTATCTAATAAAGCTTTTTGCATATATAAATGAAGCGGAGCACTATGGTGAAAGCAGTAATTCTCCACCTGTGAAAGTAAAATCTGTTTAGCTTTCTTTGGCATTAAGACAGCAATTCTTAATGCTACACTGCCAGACAGGACACGTGAACAAATAATAATAGTTGAGGATATTCAATGATATTCAAATTAGTTGGCATGTTTTTTTATATATTTTTTTCAGACATATTGATTAAATATACATATATTTAATAAATTAAATAATATAAATAAAAAGTATGCAATTTTTTTGCCTCAGTTGTCTTGTGACATTATTATTATTTGCTTTATTGGTGTATGACAATTACATGTTTTTCAGAACAGTTTAATTAAACTGATAGTTCTTTTTAATTTTATACTATTCCTACATATTCTATCAGTTCCTGGTCTAAATGAACATTTACTGAATGAGCATATACAAATCCAGGATGGCCATGATTTCCTTTCTCATGGAGGCAATATTCAAACTGAACAAACACAAGTCCCACTTTCTATTTTTCATTTGATTAGAGGTTGGAGGGTAATTGCAATCATGCTCAAAGTCAAACCCAACATGGACAGTTAGTTCTCATTAATTTGGAGACTTAATTTACAATGTGGAGGAAAAAAAGAGATTTTCTCCCCTTACGCTTGTCTAGGTACTCTGCAGATTCTAATTGGTGACATTTTCACCAGTCCAGCTTTCTAATCTAAAAGCCACCAACAGACCAAGAATACCGCAGCCAAGTTGATTTAAATTGGACTCCAACCGCATGATGAAGTGCAAGGCACAGTGCCAAAACAACTGCATCTGCAGTTAGTCCCAAATGGAGATGGTGTTTCACAGAGACAAATGAATACAGACACAGAGAGAATTGGGAAACTCTGACTTAAAGACTAACCACTGTAAGGATTGGCCTAGATTGATCTTTTTTTCCCCTTAAGCATAAAAGCAGCATGGTTCTTCATGCCTAAGTCCTCTGTGGACTGTGTGAGCAGATAAAAAATGTCTGCATTTTTCCAAAACCTATTTTAGTATGCTAGACACCTTATCTGAAAGGATGACCAAAAAACTATTGTGGCATTTTCTTTACAAGAGGCTCTTTTCGTCTTTTAAATAATACATAAGCAAAATGATCCACCTGGATGGCTGATATTAAGTGTAAGTACATTTTCACTGTTCTAATAACTGTGAAGAGTTCCCAACTTTCTTTTGTGTGTCCAGAGGGCAGAAACCTTAAAAGTCAGTTTTATTGGCTTTTTAAAGTTCATACTTCACCACAGGTTATATATTTTTACAGCACAAAAGGAGCTAAGGGTAGCAAATGTTCAATAATTTGTCATTGTACATTGCTTAACACTTGCAACTATGCCACTTGTATGATATAAATCCTCGAAGAGTGGTCCATGAGGATTTGGGATCTAGTGTGTCTGAAAAGGTCAGCTGACGGTGGAAGTTATAGAGGTGGAAACTGGTTAACACAAGTGACAAGAAAAGTTAAATTCTGCCCACTGCTGTGCTCCAGCAGTATTTAATTAATGACTGCGGAAGAACTTTCTAATCAATAGGATTCTCTTCAAGCTTTCTTTAGCTGCTAATACTTTTTTCTAATCCGACAGTCATTTTCAGATGAAGATGCAATAAATAGCCCCAGGAATTACCCTAGAGCAGTGAGGTTAAAACAGAAAAATATATATTTTGTGACCTTTAAGTAACAGAAAAGGCCTCATGTGAGACTGTACAGAAAGCAGAGGAAAAACATAAACAACACAAATGACAGAAGTATAACAGAGTCAAATGTTTCACTTTAATTTTATGAAATTGTATTGATCAGCCTACCGGTCTGTTCATAACAGTCTGTGCCTGTTATGCCTGCTATGTTCTGTTAGGAGTTATGCGAGTTGAGGAGAATAAGCAAAAGGTACAGTACTCTGTGGACCTGTAACCAACCAGTCATTTCTTTTTTTTTCTTTTTTTTTTTTTCTTCTAGTTGAGAGCTTTCCCGTCAACTAGCTCCCACCTGAGCTGTGGATATCTGCAGCCCTGAAAAAATGTGGCTGCTTCTCTGAACAATGCTCCCCTTCTCTGGCCAGGTAGTATAGGTGGAAGGTCTTACATTTTCTTGGGTAGGCTCTCAGTTTTGGCATACTTTTTTTCTCAAAGCTTTGGATATTGTTTGTAAGTCGAAGTATATGTTTTTCAAGATGCTGCTCGCTCACTAATGTCCACTAACAAATCTCTGAGGCATTCACAAAACATGCGTATTGGTACTGAGATTCAAATGCACACAGTTGAACTCCATTTACTAATTAGGTGATATTTGCCCCAGATATTTTTTTTCCCCCCCCCAACCAGTCATTTCAAGGTAATCATACCATAAGGAGTTTAGAACAGCGGTGGACAATACATTTTCCCAAATTAACCACCATTGTTGTTGATGCCAAAAACATAGTTATACTGAACTAAAGAAATCTTGCATATGTTGGTTCCGTTTACACATCTTTAGTTAGTTTAACACTATTGTTCCATGTCTTAAAGAGAATGTAATAATATTGTGTAGTTCTTATGACAGAAGACAAAAAATCTTGCACCTGTTGGAGCTAACTAGGCATATGCTGTTGATTCAACATTACTGTTTGATGTACTTAGATAACGTGATAACATTGTGTAGATACAACATGTGAAAAAATTGCATATTGGCATGTTCAAATAAACTTAATTAAAACTGAATGAATCAGTTTGAATATTGTTGCAACAGCAGGTATCGTAAATTTTAAAATGAGGCATGAGGTCACAAAGTTAAACCAACAAAAACAAGCCAGTTGTGTTTTCTTTTGTACTGAGAGACATATGTGACTTCATGTTAAAGATGTTTAAGAACAAATCAAAATGAATGAGATTAGAGAAATGTCTTTTCCTGAAATGATGTATTACCCTGGACGCACAGAATGCACTGTTGGTTCATGTGGGTTGTGTGCTTGCCGCACAAAGCGCATTCTCCTCACCCATCTGCTATCCACCAAACTTAACATCACAAAATGTAAACCTAAAGAATATTTCAGGAGAAATAAAATTCACTTCAAATTCAAAGCCTAATTATGGCTTTCCTGATACACTGATCAGATAGCTTGCAGAGTACAGAGACTCCTTTTGTAATCGACAGGTTGCAGGATAGAAGCCAGTGAGGTTTCCTATTACTTAAAACCCAGCCCCTCATTTTTTATTGATCAAATAGTTTTGGAGGGAAGTGATTTCGTTGTGTTGAAGTGAAGTGAACAGTTTGTCTTAAATTAACACAACATTGTAGGTTGCTGTGAAAGCAAAATGTTGGTGTGCAAAAAATGTCTACTATTGAATTTTCAATATGACTCAATTATTTCAAGAATGTTTTTGGTTAAAAAATCCTAAATATATTTTAATTCAATTGCTGGTAACAGATAATGTAAAATGTTTGTTTTAAATCAGACTTAAGGGTTTTAATTGAAATTAATAACCTACAGCAATGCAGTCTTAAATACAGAGATAACAGCATGCATCCAACCTGAAAATGTTAATTTAGGTGAGAGTTTACATTCACAATTAAAGAATGGTGTCATAATGCATTTTTGTGGTTTTGGCCATTTCTGACGTTTTGAGTGTAATCCACCTCATGGTTGTATGCAGACATGTTGTTTTCCTGGATCAGACCAAAAACAGTGGTATCATCTGCAAACTTCAGATGACTTCACAGATTGGTCCACTGAGGTGCAATTATTTGTGTACAGAGGAGTAGGGATAAAACACACCCCTGGAGGGCTGGTGGTTTTTGTATGAGAGACAATGCTCCCTACTCTCACCTGCTACTGCTGGTATGTCAGGAAGCTGATAATCTACTGTAGGTGGAGGCCAGCACAGTGAGCTTGTCAGCTGCACAGATCGACAGGCACATCGGTGAGTGGTTGTGTGTTCTCTCTCACTTATTTCCTCCAGGGTGAAACTGGAACCACTACCACAAACACAGTCTAGAACCGACCTTCTTCACACATTGGAAACTTACCTGCCTCTCCACCCTCCAATGTCCTCCATCTGTTCTCATCCATTCATTAGCAAAAACCAGGAGAAAAAAATTAACATTAATATTTACACCGACTGCCAGCCGCAGCTCTCTGTGCACCTGCTCACTCACCTCACGGACAAGCTGCTGACTATTTTCCATTACAACTTGCCCACTTGCTGTCATTTTCTCACCTTGTTTATTTTTCCCCCGTCTCATCCCAACCACCTTCTGGCCATCCCACTCACTCATTTATTCAATACACTGTTAAACCAACCATTTTGTCCGTGTTTTCGGACCCCTTTAGATTCGGTCTGAGCTTTTGGAGGAGGATGTCTGGGTTTATACTGATAAAGGCAAACGTACGGTCCATAACCAGCATCCTGGCATATGTACCTGGCTGGTTGAGGTGGTGCAGGATGTGTGTCCCAAATTAAATGCATAATTTACCAACCTGTTTGCCCAGTAAAAAAATACAGGGGATACAGCAGGGGACCCTTCATCCTTCAGATATTTTTATCAGGTGTCCAGATCTGTATGTTGTTTTTGTGGTAGTTCTCTCTCTTTTCTCCTGCAGGATGCGACAGAAAGGCTGCAGCCACAGGTGTTTCTCATGAGCAACAATCATGGGGAGCCAGTGGGAAGGCATTGGGGCATTTGCTCACCCAAGCTGTACCTGACCTATAGCTCTGTCCCTATTCTTGTCTTGCCTGTTGTAGCCTGTGACTCAGCCATGTCTCCTTACAGAAAACCTTCGATTCATCATGCTTTCTCAGAGTACTTCAAGCTAACGGTGCCTACTTGGTCTTCACGAGCATCCCTGGAACTCCGGCTAACACAGACCGAATGCCATCCAAAATCACAATCAGAATTCTGAGTTCTTCCTGAAGTCCACAACCATCTCCACTGTTTTTACAGTGTTGAGCTCCAGGTTGTTCTCCCTGCACCAGGTCGCCAGATGGTCAGCCTCCCACCTGTAGGCGGACTCGTCACCATCAGAGATAAGTCCGATGAGAGTGGTGTCGTCCACGAACTTCAGGAGCTTGACAGACTGGTGACTGGAGGTGCTCCCCACCTGAGCCATCGCCTGCCTGTCCACCCTCCTATTTTTTTTCACTGAGAGAACTCTACTCTGTCTGTCAGCCACAGCTCTCTGTGCCCCTGCTCACATCTCTCCTGGACTCAACTCCACTCTCTCACTTTCAGGGTGTTCTGATGCTAAAAGAGCCAGTTTACATCTTGTTGGGGGATGGTTGTTGCATGGGTAGGTTTTGCAGTAGAAGCTGCTAAGGTCATCTGTTGGATGAGGATTCTCCTCAGGGTCGGGTGCTGAGCTCCTGTAGACAGTGGTGTTTTTAAGACCATTCCAAACTACTGTTGAGTCATCTGCTGAGAAGCTGTCCGCTTCTCATAGCTGCCCTGATCTGCAAGCCATGAAGAAGTTCCCAGAAGAGCCTCCACTGCAGCCTCCTTAAGCCCAGTGCAGCCATGAATAAAACCTTTTACTGTCTGTAAGAAATGAGTCTAGATGAGCACTGCATGTCTACTGTGATCTTAGTACTCAAACTTACATTTATGCAAATGTTGATTCAACCTCCTCTCTTTCTCCCAGAGAGCTCCACACTGCTGTGTGGTCAAAAACAACTGGAAGCCCAGCATCTGTAGTGTACAGTCCAAGGTGCTTTTACCAAGCAAGGTTTTTGTAGCAGATCTGCAGAAGTCAGAGTTTTTAGAGTTGAGAAACATTAGTTTGTCCATTTAGTAGCCAGGCAGCGGATTTTAACTAGGTGAATTGAACGCATGGTTGTGCAGAGACCCGTTGACAAGACTTCAAAAGCATGCCTGCTTCTTTACCTCATCTGCGTCTTCGGTGAAGCTCACTGAGAAATGCTGCATCAGCAACCAACATCTCAGATGATAGAGGTAGAGTAGATAATTTTTCCAGAAAGTTAGGTAAGAAATACCCAAATCCCTTAATGAGTAACTCTGCGCCTGCGCAAGACCATCTTGCCTACTCTTTCACTCCTCAGGGGGCTCGCATGAAAAAAATCCCCAAATACACGCTGGTCTTATTTCTTTCTTCTTTGACCTTTCTCTTCTTCTCATAAACTCATAAGACAGTTTGTTTCTTACGACTCTCAGCCATTTTCAAAGTATACGGTGAGAGCAGGGGAGTAACAATGAATGGCTAACACCAAAGCTAACTGGATACATAAACACTAGAACTATGCATGCACAGCCAGCATGTGGAAACTTGTAAGGAACGTGCACGCACATTGGCGTTATGTGAGCATGTCACAATGTTTGGCATGTGGGAACACCAACAGACAAGGTGATACTCTCGGAACTCAAGGGACAGAGGGGGGCATCAGCAGGACCAATCCCTGCTATTTGGACCGAATCGGTCAGAGTTTTTACAGGTCTGCGGCTCTCATGAAAGTCAGATTTTGTTTCGCACCTTTTTCTGAATACATAATGTATTGACTACTCTCAGGATGGAAGGACCATTTCACAGAGTATAACAAAAAGTGTTTCTGAACAGCATTATCAACTATATCTTTAAGGTAGTTTACATTTGGTCTGGATCACTCCATCTCATATCTAATAAAACATAAACAATGGTACCAATGAACAAAGGAAATTAAATGCAGGACATGAACCTTTATAGAACTATTTCTCCTCCTACCTTATAAAAACACCTAACTATAACGAAGAATAAACTGATATATATTGGCTAAAGTACAAGAATCAAGAAGTTTTATTGTCACTGTGTGTTACCGTGGTGAAGTTTTTTCAGGACATACTCCAGTTTAAGACACAAACAATAAACAATAAGCAATGGGTGCAGGTAATAATAGTGAACAATATGTACAGTTTTTTTTGTAAGATCAAGATAGTCTTTGTGGCCTGCTAGTACTTTCACCAAGTTCCGAAAGTCAGTCCTACCTAAACTTGATCCATCGTACTGGATGAATCAGTCACTTGAAGCTTCTTTGATGATACATTCAGCTTGTGGTGAATCTTGTGCAATGTTCTTAAACCTGATATGCTGTCCTGTGTAATGAAACATTCCTGATGGTTAAAAGTATTCAAAAAAATATGCATTCACAGTAGTGATATTGTAACATTTAAGCCTGGAGTAAATCTTTTGCAATATATTTAAACCTTAATATGCAGAACAGTGCAATGAAAACTGTGCAATGAAACCTTCCTAATGGTTAAAAGTGTTAAAAAAAAATATGCATTCACAGTGGTGATGTTGTAACAGGTACAGACTCAGTCTCTTCAGCAGGGGGCGAAAGCCCTTACAGCTTTATCAGAGAAACTATTTCTAAGTCTGCTCATACTGGATTTAATCCTTCTGAAATGATTACCCAATGGGAGAAGTGCAAACAGCGCATTGCCTGGGTGGGTGGGATCTGTTGCAATGCGTCTGGCCCTTATCTCATACAGCATAAACTGAGTCCAGATTTTTCAGACGGGATCCCACAATTCCCTGTGTTGTCATCAACACCTGAGCTAAGTCTTTTTTCTCCTTCACAGTGCAGCTCCCACATCGAACTGAACCAGAGGACCCAGGATTCAGCCAGACAAGACAGGTAGCGTTTAAAGACAGTTTATTTAAGGTTAAAAAGCTGCAAGTCGTGGGTGAATCATTAGCGTCAGGGACAGGAACCACTTCTCACGATCTTCTCACGATCACCTTCCCTACAGGCGGGGAAGGTGAGTGCAGGCTCTGGTTGATAGGAAACGATGCTGGTGATCTCTCAAAGTGATCAGGAGTCCGGTCCGAAAAAGCTCTAAGGTAGTCTCTCCTGAGACTGGCTAGAGCTCGGCTGTCAGAAGGCAGGCAATGGGTCAGAACCGTAATGACAGAGGAAGGCAGGATGATCGATGGGATGAACCAGAGTTCATCAAGAGCCGATCCAGAGTCAGAGCCAGGTGATCAGAAATCCAATGACAGTCCAAATCAGAATCCGAGGGCAGAGTCAGGGCACAGATACAGGTAAGCAATCCAGGCAGCACAGAAATCAGGTCCGACGGGCTAGGCAGGCTCAGAGGGTCAGAATGCAGAAACAGGTCAGGAAGACGGCTCACCCGCTATTACCATCTAATGGAGAACAGATTACTGGATCGATGTGTGCTTCTGTGCTTTTTTGTCTCTCTTGTTGTGTCTCTGCTCTGTCTTCTGTAACCCCCAGTCGGTCGAGGCAGATGACCGGTAATACTGAGCCCGGTTCTGCCGGAGGTTTTCCTTCCCGTTAATGGGGAGTTTTTCTTCCCACTGTCGCTTCATGCTTGCTCAGTATGAGGGATTGCAGCAAAGCCATGTACAATGCAGACAACTCTCCCTGTAGCTCTACGCTTCTCCAGGAGTGAATGCTGCTTGTCGGGACTTTGATGCAATCAACTGGTTTCCTTATATAGGAACATTTTTGACCAATCTGTATAATCTGACCCAATCTGTATAATATGATTGAACTTAACTTTGTAAAGTGCCTTGAGATGACATGTTTCATGAATTGGCGCTATATAAATAAAATGGAATTGAATTGAAACAGGCTAGCAGGCAGACAGGATTCAGGACGATGGATTAAACTCACCAGTGTCTTGTAATAATCTGGCACTGGTGACTGGTCTGGGGGCTGGTTATAGAATCAGTGGTGCAGGTGGATCAGGTGAAGACTAATGACAAACGGGGCGGAGCTGTACAGGTGTGTCAGGTGGAGAATCAAACCAGCACTAGTGCCAAGATCGTGATAGCTAAGACATTTTTTATTGTAGCCATGTGAAAGTTTTTTAGCATCTTAGTGGAAAGTGCAGACTGTTTCAGTTTTCTGAGGAAGAAGAGCTGTTGTTGGGCCCCCTTCACCAGGTGGGAGGTGTTAACGGACCATAAGAAGTCAGAGGAGATGTGGATGCCCAGGAACTTGGTACTGTCCACACGCTCCATCACCTCCCCTTGTATGCAGAGAGGAGCGTGTTCAGTCTTCCTGGACCACCTGTGTCTAGGAAAACTGAACCACTATGACCTCCTTGGTTTTGCTGGTGTTTAGTATCTAATTGTTCCTGGAGCAACCTCATGTCTGTAGTGGGTCTCATCATTATTGGAGAGGAGACCCACCACTTTACTACTGTGTTTGCGGGGTGGACAGCAGAACAGTCCTGGATGAAAGTAGGGCAGATGTGTGTTTGCCTATCCTCACCGCCTGTTGGTAAGGAAGTCACTGATCAAGGAGCAGAAAGGTGTAGATAATATCAGGTTGTGGGGCTTCAGAGTCAGCATGTCTGGGAGCACGGTGTTGAATGCTGAGCTGAAGTCCACGAATAGCATCCTAACATAGATATTTGGAGGCTGCAAATGAGTCAGAGCTGAATTGAGTGCTAGCATCATCCGTGGAGTGATTCTCCCTGTAGGCAAACTCCAGACTGTCCAGGCCAGCAGGGATGGCGTCCTTAATGTGTTGCAGGAGGAGCCTCTCGAAACACTTCATGACAACAGGGGTCAGAGCAACATGATGATATTCATTAAAGCAGGAGATGGTGGGTTTTTGGAGGACAGACACAATGATGGATGTTCTAATGCAGACAGGAACCATGGAGAGCTGCAGGGAGAGGTTGAAGATGTCCAGAAAGACCCCTGGTAGCTGGTCAGCACATGATTTAAGCATCCAACCTGACACCATGTCTAGACCTGCAGCCTTGTTGGTGTCGACCTTCGTCAAGGAGGAGGTCACTTGGTGCAGCTGCAGGACGAGAGGCTGATGGTGCTCCTCTGGCTGAGGAAGATGATCAGAATCCCTGCTGCTTGAAGAGTCGAAGCGTGCAAAGAAGCTGTTTTAGATGTCAGGGAAAGCTGGGTCATTGCTGGACTGCTGCTCGATGCCCTTGTAGTCCATGAACCCTGCATCACAGGCCCTCAGCAAAGACCTAATTGAATTATCCACCCATAATTTCCATCCATCCATCCATCTTCTTCCACTTATCCGTGGTCGGGTCGCGGGGGTAGCAGTTTCAGTAGGGAGGCCCAGATTTCCCTTTCCCCAGCCACTTGGGGCAGCTCCTCCGGGGAATCTCAAGGCATTCCCAGGCCAGCCGAGAAACAGTCCCTCCAGCCCATCCTAGGTCTTCCCCTGGGTCTCCTCCCGGTGGGACGTGCCTTGAACACCTCACCCGGGAGGCATCCAGGAGACATCCTAACAAGATGCCCGAGCCACCTCAACTGGCTCCTCTTGACGTGGAGGAGCAGTGGCTCTACTCTGAGTCCTCCCCGGATGACTGAGCTCCTCACCCTACCTCTAAGGGAGAGCCCAGACACACTACGGAGAAAACTCATTTCGGCCGCTTGTATCCGGGATCGTGTTCTTTTGGTCATGACCATAGATGAGGGTAGGAATGTAGATCGACCGGTAAATTGAGAGCTTTGCCTTTTGGCTCAGCTCTCTCTTTACCACAACGGACCAGTACAGCTTCCGCTTCACAGCAGGCGCAGCACCAATCCGCCTGTCGATCTCCCGCTCCATCTTTCCCTTATTCGTGAACAAGACCCCAAGATACTTAAACTCCTCCACTAGGGGCAGTACATCCTCCCCAACCCGGAGAAGGCACTCTACAATTTTCTGGCTCAAGACCATGGTCTCAGATTTGGGGGCACTGATCTTCATCCTGGCCGCTTCACAGGCTGCGAACCGCTCCAGTGAGAGCTGTAGATCACGACCTGATGAAGCCAGCAGAACCACGTCATCCGCGAATAGACGCATTTCTAAGGCCACCAAAACGGATCCCCTCAACACCTTAAAAGTTATGAACAGAATCAGTTAGAAAGGGCAACCGTTGCGGAGTCCAACTCTCACTGGAAACAAGTCTGACTTACTATGCGGACCTAGCTCTGACACCGGTCATACAGAGACCTAACAGCCTTTATTAGAGGGCCCGGTACTCCATACACAAAGCACATAAAGATTGGTTGGGCAAACTCCCACACACCCTCCAGGATCCTGCTGAGGGTGTAGAGCTGATCCAGTGTTCCACAGTCAGGATGAAAACCACACTGCTCTTCCTGAATTTGAGATTTGACTATTCGACGGACCCTCCTTTCCAGAACCCCGGAATAGACCTTACCAGGGAGGCTTAATAGAGTGATTGCTCCATGGTTGGAACACACCCTCCGGTCCCCCTTTTTAAATAGGGGGACCACCACCCCCAGTCTGCCAATCCAGGGGAACTGCCCCCGATGCTCACGTAATATTGCAGAGTCGTGTTAACCAACACAGCCCCACAACATCCAGAGCCTTAAGGTACTCAGGGCAAATCTCATCCTTGCCACCAAGGAGCTTTTTAACCACCTCGGTGACCTCAGCACCAGATATGGGAGAACCCAACCCGAAGTCCCCAGGCTCTGCTTCCTCAATGGAAGACTTGTTGGTGGAATTGAGGAGGTCTTTGAAGTATTCCGCCCACGACACATGATGTCCTGAGTCGAGGCCAACAGCACACCACCCCCACTATAAATAGTATTGGTACGGCACTGCTTCCCCCTCCTGAGACGCCGGATAGTGGACCAGAATCGTCTCGAAGCCGTACAAAAGTCTTTCTCCATGGCCTCTCCGAACTCTTCCCATGCCCGAGTTTTTGCCTCAGCGACCAGCTGAGCTGCCTGCCGCTTTGACTGCCAGTACATTTCAGCTACTTCCGGAGTCCCACAGGCCAATAACCCCCGATAGGACTCCTTTTTCAGCTTGACAGCTTCTGTCACCGCTGGTGTCCACCAGCGCGTTCGAGGGTTGCCACCGCGACATGCACAGACAACCTTGCGGATACAGTTCCGACTAGCTGCCTGAACAATAGAGGCACGGAACATGGTCCACTCAGACTCAATATCCCCCACCTCCCTTGGGACGTGTTCAAAGCTCTCCCGGAGGTGGGAGTTAAAGCTCCGTTTCCCAGGCTGGGAACGTCTGGTTGAGAGCAGCTTCATTTTAATACCTTGAACGAAAAGTCTAAACGGAACCAAGTGGATCTATTTTTTGTTCTGTTTTCCAATTGAATGGTCTGCACTTAACTGTTAGATATTCCAGGTCAGGGGAGTAGCACTGCTCTTTGTGGGATAGCTTTCAGTCAGTTGCACAGGCCTGCACTTCTGCCTCGCTGTTTCCTCTTGCACGTACGCTGGCGTCTGCGGCTCAAGGGCAGGGAGAGGGGAGCTTCTGTTGTCCATTGCAGATAGGGATGGATAAAGTCCAGTTTCGGTGGTCGGTACGATCCCTGGGCTCCAGGGCAGAGCATTAGATACAACAGCTCTTCCCTCCTATATTGGATCAAAGCTTTGAGAGGTCATAACATGAACAAAAACACAAAAATGAACAAAAAAAAGCCAGAGCATCCTGACGGCTGCAGGCACCCATGCCAGCATGTTAGAAGGAGTTGGTTTGACCAAAATGGTGATGCACAAATACAAAATAGGGATGCAGAGTCGGAAATAACAATTTAACCCATTAAGCAATTTAAACAGATTGGGGCACATTAGAAGGGTCATATGTGGCATGAGAGCTCTAAAATACCCAGGTCTTGTTTAGACTACTTAGTAAAAATAAAATACTGGTGTTATCACAGTGGGAGAAGATCAGGGCATCTGGAGTATTCAAATGAGGTTAGTTTTTGTTGGGATTAAGTAGTGACAAACACCACACCCCTATGCAACTCTTGGTTAAGTGACTAACATGAATTATTGTCCACTGTATTGTCAATATTTTTCTACCTTTTGACTTTTTGGTAGGTAATTGTGTCATGGTTTTTAAGTGTTTAGCCCACATGCAGATTCAGACGGAAGACAGGAACAATTTAAAGATGTTTATTAAAGTCTCAGGCAATGAAAAAGACACTACGTGTGGCTCGGGCGAGGTCTGAACGTCAGTGCTGGAACGATTGCGAAAAGAAGAAGGAATAATGTTAAGGGAGAGCGAACCAGGGGAAAATACCAGAAGCTGCGCTGCTTACCATTTAGTCGAGATGACCTATCCGGGGAGAGTAAGTGACCGTAACTCGTTGATGGTAACAGGTGGCTAAGTGACTGGAGGGCTGACAGATGGTAATGCTGGCGAGGAATCCGGAGCGCACCACAGTAGACGGCAGACGGGAGGAGCAGATGGAAGAACCGGAGTGTTGCGGGTGAACCAGGTGAATCCAGGAAAGGGGTCTCACGCCCGGCTTGGTACCACCAATGGAGTATGAGGGGAGATGCCAGAGCCAAATCTGAGCGGCGGGGATTCTGAGGAGCTGGTTCTTTGAGCACGACGTCAAGACAGGTGAGTAAATCCAAACACGAAAAACTAAGAACAACAGGAGACAAAAATTAGTCCAAAACAGGATTCCAAAAGACTCACAGGTACGAGGTTCAGGAGACAGGTCAGAGGCCACGGCATACCACGACTGGGTTAACACTCTGGCGTCTTCCCTCTGTCTGAGCACTCCTTAAGAAGCCAGTGGGAAGACACTCTTGACGAGCCGCAGGTGTGGGCCACGCCCCCCAGTCAACTAGAACCACCTGTGGAGCAGAGTTAGAGCACGGAAAACACAGAGAACCCTGACAAATTGAAGTTTGTTTTTATTCCTTTTTCAACAACTTGGACTTGTACAAATTTTGAAGCAAGAAAGCTGTGTAAAGAAGAACATTCTGTTGAGTAAAAAGTTGTTCTGTGGTCATAAATGTCAGTAAAGTCACAGATGAAAAAGTTTTTCTTGAGGTGGTCTTTCTTGAAAGCCCTTTGATTCCAATAATGCCTTCAATGCTTTGCTATAAAATATAATAACTGTATCAAGTTAAAAGTCAGTATGCAAAGAGTCTCTTTCTATAATAGATAAGATTCAGCATCACTGAAATATGTCCCCCACTAAGCTGTCTTACTAAGCTGTCCTTTTCTACAAGGCAGGGTTACGATGCTGACTGAAATTTGTATGGGAAGTATGAAAGTATAGAGGGAGTGCATGTTTAAGGCTACATTTTCACAGACAGACAAGTTATGAGCAAGAGAAAGGCAAACATATTTGAGGTAGATTTTGCAGTCAATGTGTTCATGTCTTATCAGGGGTGGATAGTAACTAATTACATTTACTCAGTTACATTTACTTGAATAACTTTTTGAACAAAATGTACTTCTAGGAGTAGTTTTACTGCACTGTACTTCTTGTCATGATTTGTTTTTGGATGAACCCGGACAGAGCACGCACACACAGAGCTAAAATAGAGAGTTTATTGTAAGAAAGATGAATAATGGCAGAGATGCAGGACTGAACTGGAGCAGAGGTGTAGATGTGTGCAGGAGCTGGCAAGCAGGATCCACAGCACGGCAGAGAGGGAACCAGAGCACATTAGCAGGATTTACAGCACGGCAGAGAGGGAACCAGAGCACAGTAGCAGGATCCACAGCACGGCAGAGAGGGAACCAGAGCACACCAGTAGGATGTATAGCTTGGCAGGAAGAATACTTGCTGGTCAGAGTCACAACAGGATTTATAGCTTGGCTAGATGAATACTTGCTGGTCAGAGTTACAACAGGATTTATAGCTTGGCTGGATGAATACTTGCTGGTCAGAGTCACAACAGGATTTATAGCTTGGCTGGATGAATACTTGCTGGTCAGAGTCACAACAGGATTTATAGCTTGGCTAGATGAATACTTGCTGGTCAGAGTTACAACAGGATTTATAGCTTGGCTGGATGAATACTTGCTGGTCAGAGTCACAACAGGATTTATAGCTTGGCTGGATGAATACTTGCTGGTCAGAGTCACAACAGGATTTATAGCTTGGCTGGATGAATACTTGCTGGTCAGAGTCACAACAGGATTTATAGCTTGGCTGGATGAATACTTGCTGGCCAGAGTCACAACAGGATAAATTGCTTGGCTGGGTGAATTCTTGCAAGCCAGAACCACAGCAGGATTAGCAGAACGGCAGGGTGAATACTTGTAGACCAGAACCACAGCAGGATTAGCAGCCAGGCAGGGTGAGTACTTGTAGGCCAGAACCACAGCAGGATTAGCAGCCAGGCAGGGTGAATACTTGTAGGCTAAAACCACCGCAGGATTAGCAGCCAGGCAGGGTGAATACTTGTAGGCTAAAACCACAGCAGGATTAGCAGCCAGACAGGGTGAATACTTGCAGGTTAGAGTCACAGCAGGATTAGTAGCTCTTCCTGAGGCTCAGAGGGGAGACAGGTTAGATCCAGCAGCAGGCAGAGACTAACGTGGTAAAACTGAGGCAGGAAACAGCTAGCAGGAGCAAACCAGGCAGACAGGCGAGGAGTGAGTAAGGTCTGATGACGAACCGGCAGAGAAGTGAAAGCAGAGGAAGGCTGAAGTAGGGAGGCTGGCAGGTGAAGTGAGTCTGACTGATTAATGACCAACAGGTGTGACTGACTGCAGAGGGAGCGAAGGGAAAGCTGTGTGAGGGGGAGGAGGAGCTGAAAACTAACAGAAAATAAAGTCAAATCATAACTAAAACCCTAACAAGGAGGAAGAACTGAAAACTAATAGAAAACAAAAGCCAAGTCAAAACTAAACCCTGACACTTCTTACTTTTACTTAAGAGTAGCAATACTTCTTCATATTTACTCGAGTAAAATTTCTGGATACTTTATCTACTGTGATTAACTTCACTGAATAAAGAGCAGACTTGTTTCAACCAAAAATGCACCAGAGAGAGACACGTCTACAGTTTATATTACGGTGAGACTTCTTGTTTGTACACAAGCTTTGTTGTTTTATTTGTATTTTCTTTATCTGCTGAGCTCATCGAGCCATTTACAGGTCAAGTAACCATTCAGTAAACAGTAGATATTATCATTGGAAGTACTTTCAATTGTCCTAACTTACCAAATATACATTAATTTCTTGGTTTCATAAGTTTTATGTTGAAAAACATTGTTTAGAAAAGTGTTTTCTCTGCCTGAATATGTTAAAAACTTTTGGTGTTTGTTGTTAAAATACCAGAATTTATACAGAATTTAATAGTTTTGCCTGGCCGATTACATCATTATTAAATATTAAATCAGTTGTAATAACAATTTACTAATTACTTGAGTAGCCTTTTTACCAAATACTTTATGCTTACTTGAGTAATTTCTTGGTTGGGTACCTTTTACCTTGACTTTAGTAAAAATATTTTGAAGTAGCGTTACTCTTGCAAATTTCTAGCTACTCTACCCACCTGTGTCTTATTACAGACTGCAAAGCAGGACTTCTGTACAGTATTTTCAGTTTGGAGAAAAGCTTGATGTATTTCCTATTGCAGAAATATTTCTAAAACCCTAGTAACAAACTTCTTCCAGGAATGTATTCAGCTTCAATCCATAAACACGTCAAGCCGTGTGAAACCCTTGATGACTTGTGGGTCTTCATTAAGCACACACATCACATCCATGTCTCATTTGATGGATAACTTTGAGGCGCCTCAGTAGATTTGAGTGAAGCACTTGACCTCTATCGACAAGGCTCACTCCAATATACTCAGCAATGAAAGGCTCTAATTAACACATGACGGCTTTTGTGAAAAGCTTGCAGAGTGAGGATCTGATTGGATTAATCTAGTCAGATTTAGTATCAAACATATAAGACAAAACACACATTAAATTACAAATTAATTTAAAAAAAGCATTGGGTCAACTCGTCCCTTCGGTAGTTTGTCTCTGAATTTACTGCACTCTCATTCCCATTTAAGTTCTTCTTACTTCTATTTTGCACCCTGTACTGAAACTATTATGTTTCAGTACAGTGTTTTTTCTTGGTAGTTATGGTCAGTGTAAGGTTTTCTGAAGAAAACCCAAGGAGTCCTTTAAGATTTAAAGAATGTTTTACAACAACAAAATTGTCTAGCATTGCATCCAGGGAGAACTGCTTCCATACGGCAAGGCAAGCAACAGGAGGAGGAAGGAGAAGTTAGTGGATTGAATAATTTTGCAGATGTAGATCAAGTAGATCCTTTAGAGGTTACTGTGGTTGGCAGTGATCAGAGCTTGGAGGAGGCAAGCAGGGTGCAGGGTGGCAATTTAGGCAACAAGAGTGTGAAACGGTTTGTTGGAGGGTAGACATGTTTTACCAGGAGGTGGAAGCCGAGGAGCTTTAGAGGCAACAGTCGTGGATACAGAGATCCAAAGGCTTATTGTTCTGGAGAACTGGGGCCAAAGAAACTGGGAAGCTTTCCAGGATGCAACCTTTAACAGGCAGAGCAGAGGCCAGGCAGAGGCGGATGTTGTGCCACTATACACTGTTTAAAGTTATTTAATGTTTAGTAAATAACCCTCTGTCTGTTAGGTATTGTCTGGTGATAATCAGCTCTTAAGCTGATATCAAGACAATGGTTGAAAGGGATGAATTCGAGCACTAGCGATCTTTTAACAGCAAACTCTGCACACACATAGAATAAAGGAGTGACAACTTCTTTTCAAGTTCAAGAATTTAATAACAGAAATAAAATCAACATCCAGAGAACATCACTATGTAATGCTGTTTATCTAAATTAACACAATATTTCAATTAACAAATACTCTCTACTAGGCTAGTGAAACTTGACTAAACTACTAAGCAAAATGAAGATAACAAGAAGCTAAGCTAAGGAACTATTTACATGCAAAAACAAACAAAAGACAAAACAAAAGTGGTTGATCATAATCAGAATAATTCAGTGAATCCTTGTTCACTGCAGATCTGATTCCAAAAAGCATTGAATGGAGTTAAAAAAACATTTGGCATGTGTTTCAATCCATTCACAATGCGAATCCTGAGTTAAACAAATCATTAGTTGATGAAATAATATTTTGTTTAAGTCAAAGAACCAAAGTTCAACTTAAAGAAGGTGAATTAGGGTTAAATTAGCTTGACTAATTCAGAACAACATTTGACATGTGTTTCAACCCATTCACAATGCAAAGCCCAAGTTAAACAGAACATTATTTTGAGTATATAATATTCTAAAGACTGATTTGCTCAGTAAAATCCTTTAAACCTTATGAACGGCCAATCTTATTAATGCGATTCTACCTCCGGGCGCTAGGGGTCGCGGTAGCGATCGGTCGCTAAATCGCTTAAAGTCTAATGTTATCAAAATTGCCTTTAAACTGACATTAATATTCAATATTAATGCGGGAATAAGGCTCATAGCTTTATTGAAGGATGGCCAAGCAGAACGGTTAAGCTTTATGCTTTAAAACAAGCTCCCTTTGAATGTTCGGAACCGGATGTTAACAGAAGCTAATAGTATTTTGGCTAGCGGGGTTTCGGCATTAACTTTAAAGACTTTAGCTTTATTTTTAGTCATAGTGAGTGGGCCGGATAACGTAAACATTAATGTCCCATCAATGTATGAAACCCTTGTGGAGATAACCTTTGTTATAACCATAAAACACACTCGACAATGACATGGTCCCGAATGCTAGCAGTGAGCTACCTCCGTTAGCCCATTTGTTCAAAGACACCGTGTGCAAACGGTTTACAAACATTTCCCAAATGAACCATTTAAACCTTCCCTTTTTGGTCTCTCTGCCAAACCTGTCGGCGCCTCATGTGAGTCGGTCCACTTTGGTCATCCAAGGAAGGCAGTAAAAGCAGGAAAGTTGTTGGTTTGCTCTTGGCGGGCTAGCTTTTAGCTCTGCAGCTATGAGCTAACCAACAGCGTGGTCGGGCAGCTTGGCCAAGCGTGGTTTGGGCAGCTTGGAGGCCTCGACCGATGTCCATTTAATAGTCTGATCGCTCAGCTTGTCTGGTGAGGGAAGGCATGCACCGTCTCGCATCTGCTTTCCTGCAACAGCTGACAAAAATAAACAAGGCTGTTTCGGCATCCCTTACTTTGCGGCTGGTTTGCGCAGAAGTCAGAGTGCAACTTAGCTCCGGTCAGTACGTTGTTTATACGGATTCAGTCAGGTCCTCCGCTCCCTCTTGGTCATTCCCTTGAAGCAGCAGATGAGTTCCACAGAACGGTTGGTCTGTGCGCATTCGGCCTTGAGTCACATGGCTGCTGAGGAAGGGGACTGGGTGGCTGAGTAGCCCCCCCCCCCCCCCCCCCGTCATTTGTGCCTGTGAGGGTCCCATGTTTGAAGCAGGGGTGGAATTCCTTTTGTGGCTGTTGTCAGAATTCAATCCGACATCAATTATCTATCATGGCGTTAATATGGCACAACACGGACTTACCATAGAGGCAAAGTAGGCAACCACCTGTGAATCTTTACCAGTAAGTGGCCCTGGTGGTTGCCCACACCATAACAGTGCCCCTGCATTATTTATGCATGTTTGAAATAAAATAATTACAATTTCCAATTAAATTAAGAATTAAAAAAGTGACAATGCACGATTGACTACTGCTTCCCCATTTTCATTGACTAAAAAGGACTATCCCATCTCGTCACATAAAAATCCCAGTATTGCAGTGAACCGCTTGAGCGAGCAGTGGGAGAGATCAAAAAGGAGTAAGACGAAACTGAAAAATTAAAGGTGGAGATGAAAAGTGCAAAACCAGAGGGGAAAAAAAGCTATATTTGTACAATACCAAAATTGCTTGAAGCCCCAGATGTTTTCTGAATAGCCCTGGATCACAAGAAAGAAGATATTTAGATGTCTGTTAAAGGGGAAGTCCGGTCAACAAGGAAAAATCAGGGTATCATTAGCTATAACTAAAACTAATACGTTCGTGGTTATTTAATGAACTTATCTTTAATCAATAAGAAAATAAAAACATAAATTGTCGTCTGAATCGCTGTGTATGGGGGCTGACATTACTGCCCATATTTGGGCAGTAAGGGGCGTTTGACATCACATCCTGCGACGTAGAAAAGCGGAAGCGGCGACAGCATTTCTCTCCGCTTTCCATGCAAAGTCAATAGGAGCCGTTCTACACAGCTGCGATCATCAATAATTATTTCGGATTTCCAGAGGACTTCACCGCTGACATTCCCAAGAGCTATTGCTGAAGCAACAATGCCCACGTGCATGGCCATCGGATGTTCCAACACAACTGGTAAAAGTGGAAAAAACATAGCTTATTTCAACTTCCCGATTCATGAGCCACCGGGCTCATTGCTGGATTGCCAACTTGAAGAGAGCGGATTTGCCATCTAACTTCTGGCCAGAGAGAAAACACGTCATATGCAGTGACCATCTCAAAAAAGAATGTTTTGAACATGACATGAGGGCGAGGATTTTCAGTAAGTTATTTTTAAATTTTCAATTTTTAATTTAGAAGTTACGGGGATGGTTAACGACCATACTACATGGTATCCCTCCGCCCCAGCATGTGCTGGAATGCTTTTATATTTTAATACTTATACAATAATGACCACCTGCCCTATTTGCTAGGGGGCAAATATATAACTTAAGTCACTTCAGCGCGATCTCTCCTCCGCTGTGTGTGTGTGTGTGTGTGTGTGTGTGTGTGTGTGTGTGCGCTCTGCTGCAGCGCCGGCAAAGCCGTGCTCCGCCCAGCATGTGCTGGAATGCTTTTATATTTTACTATTTATACAATAATGACCACCTGCCCTATTTACTAGGGGGCAAATATATAACTTAAGTCACTTCAGCGCGATCTCTCCTCCGCTGTGTGTGTGTGCGCGCGCTCGCACACACACATACACACACACACACACACGCGCGTATATATATATACTGTAGGACCCGACTGAGTTTGCAATGGAAATAGGTACGCTGGATTCCGTCAAAAGTCCGGTTTCTGTCAAGAAACTCTTCTAAAACATCCATATCGCTATCAGATGATGATGACTCCACGGAACTCTCATCACTGTCACTAAATACTTCATCACTCTCTGCTTCGTACAGAGCACCAGTCGCCATCTTGGAAAATAGTGCGCCGTGACAAACAGAGCGTTGAAACTTGCTCAACAGCGGGTCCGCCGAGTGACGTCAAAAAATGGGAGGTGACAGTACTATTCTTGACCAAGATGGATTCCTCCACATAAACATGATTAAATGAGAATTATTCTTAATTAAAAAAACGTATAATTTTTTGCACAGTATGTAGTAGTTTTATATTTAAAGTACTTTCAGCAGTTTGAATTCTGATTTTGACCGGACTTCTCCTTTAAAAGATGCATATAACCCCAAAATGTCACTAGATTTAATCTTTTTTTAAGTTTTGTTTCTTTGTTTCTGTATTATTCTATATAATCACTACTAGACTTAGATTAAGTCAAAAGAAAAAGACAGAAAAATGCCGCAATACGTGGCACTGCGACTGCGCAACTACATGAACAGTGAGGTACGAACTCGCCGTTTGTTGGCTCCTGAAAAGCCAGAAGGACTGTTCAGTCCAGAGCCATCGACCTAACTCATTCATTAATCGAACAGGGCTACAATAGGGAATCTGGGAAATTTCATAAATGGGTGCACCAACTGATATGTTTAGCACACAGGAACAGGTGGAAGCTACATAACCTAGCTAGGCTTAAGTTAGCCGAAAAATCTGAATGCTGACTCAGAATGCGCTGATTGTAAGTTACATCTAATCACTTAAATTCACCCAGCAAGATGTGAGGTGGACGTTTACTCTAATAAGCATCACAAGACCTTTAAATACGTTGTATACAAAGGCACATGATTCTTATTTCATTTTAAATTGATTTAACTATTTTTTTCTAGTTTTACATCAGTTATTGTCAGGATCCGTTTGCCGTGCTCTGTTTTTTCCTATTTCACAGGTGATTGCAGCTGACGGGTGGGCGTGGTCCACACCTGCAGCGCATTAGACACTCTCCTGCTGGCACTTAAGGACGCGGCGAGCAGGAAGACGCCAGAGTTTTACCCCGTCGTGGTATGCCTAGGCTAGAACCTGTGACCTGAAACCTCGAACTTGTGAGTCTTTGAACCTTCGTCTTGAATCTAATTTTTTCCCCCGTTTTTCTTCAGTGTTCGTGTTGGATTACTTACCGACTGCCGCCCGTGACTCAATGACCAGCTCTGAATCCGTTTCTGCTCAGATTCTGCTCTGGCGTTCCCCTCTTACTCTCTTGGTGGTACCAAGTTGGGGGAGAGTTCCCGTTCCCCTGGATTCATCTGGTCACTTGGACTTCTCTGGTTCTTCCTGCCGCTCCTCCCGTCTGCCATAACGGTGGCGTTGCTCGGATCCTCCATCAGTGTCGCTGCTGCCAATCATCCGTCACTCAGTCACCTTGTTCCACCCCGGAGCCACGGTAACGGTACTCCTGACAACTCACCCTCCCCGGATAGGTTCTCTCAGCCAAGCGGTAAGCGGCGCAGCTTCTGGTATTTTTCCCTGATTCAACCTTCTCTAATTACTCTCTCTCCTTGCCTGCAGAGTTTCCAGCTTTGACGTTCTGATCTCCCATCTTGTACAGTCTGCTACTTGTTGAACCTTTAAAATAAAAATCCTTTAATCGTTCCTGCGTCCCCGTTAGTGTCTGCATGTGGGCTAAAAGTTTGAAAACCATGACAGTTATGATATACAATGTTATTATTTAATATTAATACTATTTATATTTTTCAAATGTAAGAATGTCTGAGGATTTATCTTAACTTTCCTTAAATTCAGAAGTTTAAATACATTTACTTAGTATCTGAAACAATTGCCACCTGCTTGATTTTAGTCTATGTATTGTTTTAGTCAGTGTATGGAAAATCCCCTTATGTCTCTCAATAGTTTGCTGTAATTTTGGTTCATTCCTCCTTAGAGACCAGGTGTAACCCAGCAGGAATGAGACATCATGGCCGACAGCTCCCCCTTCAGTCCTAAGCAGGCATGACTAGTCAATCACAAGCATCACCACCAAAAGATTTAGTAGGTGGATCACAGATCAAATAACTTTTTAACTAGGAAACAGTTTTAAGGTGTTTTGCCCTTTTTAAAGAATGTATTTAAAGAAACACTTTTCTTACCTTTACTTTTAATCTTACATGAATTTTAACAATTGTTTTTAACGATGCTCGTAACCATAAATTGGTATTTTATGTTGATTTTGGATTAATGAGTTCTTCTGAGTGGCCTTTCAGTTGGGTAGACACTTTCACTGTGGATAATAACACTCCATTACCAGCTTCATGCTTTTGTTCAGGGGATGACATATATATTTCAAATAAATTCATGTCTGAGAAACTAAATCCATCTCCCTCAGTTTTAAGCAGTGCATGTTTTTGCAGCAGACAGGACAAGGGAAAGTGACCTGTTGAAACATGGAACAAGCAGGATGACATCTGGTAGTTTTTCCACCCAACAGTTTTTTGAGGAGGATATTTCACCCCCTCAAACGCAGGGCTATGGTCACACAAGCTTGTACAAGTGAAAAATGCACCATTTGAACTAATAGTAAAATTCAACTGCAATAGCCACCATTCAACCCTAAGAGGGCAGCACCTAAGAAGGTTTTAAGACTAATATTGCAGAACTAAACAAGTTCATATAAAAATGTAATGTAAAAAATGCACAATAACATTGAAGTAGCATCCTTAGGCCCAGTTTATACAGTTTATCTACAAAACAAATTTGTTTAGGGGGTTAGTTACACTTTAAC